>CM036770.1:23652710-24852710 GCA_020796225.1 Arion vulgaris | reverse complement strand
CCACCCTGTGGGGCGTGCGCCCCACGTTGGGAAACAGGGTGCTAGATGGAGAGCTAGCTGATTGTATTCTTACAAACGCTGTAGTGCTATGAAATGGGTGCCGTAAGAAATAAAGGATTGTGGTTCAAATCCTGTGTTTGGTCATTTCTTTTTTTTTTCAGAAGCCCCTAATACTTGTTCGTGGTCTCTTCATCCATGAAAACGTTCAGAATATCAACCTAGTCCAGTGTCCGTCCTATTATTACTACAGTAACCTTGCTTGCAAGACTTTCGTTAGAATTTAACTTGCGGGCATCACATAAATATAACTGATGTTTTACCTGCCTTAACTTTCTTAGAGACTCCAACGATTTATCGTCCGGAAATTGAACATGAACTCATCATACATTTAATGACTGTCGTTGAGGTAAGATGCTATCATCACGCAACAGAAGTACTCGGTTAACGTCCTGTGCGGCTCCATCGGGATATTTTCCAGTGCTCACTGATCTCGATCTCTGATCAAGTTCATATTCTTATCTGAGACTGACGAAAAAACGCTGGTGCCGTGTTCACGTTGGACAGTTAATATAATCACTGACAGTTGATCATCGATAAAAGTAGGCTGGAAATAGCTACCCGGGACAAAATAATAAATATCAATTATAATAAAATTCCTACAAGTTCAGTCTTCAAAATTATATAGGACCCTGTCGGTGCTGCAGAGTTTTTGCACTGTTGCTGAGATATTATATGTAAGAAAGAAATCTGAACACACATGGGTAGTAATCAAAGTGCAGTGATGATGGACATATCAATCACTCATTAAATAAATCAGTGGATTGTGCGATATCTTACACGGAATCGGACGGCCACTATGGATCATCAAATGGATTCATTGTTTGTTGGGGCGGGGGTTAAAAATTTAGGCCGAGGCACGCGCTTTCAACCTAAGAACGAACCTTTATTTTGGTTATATCAGGAGCAACAAAGATGAAAATAAGAATTAACTCCTTTCGGAGAATCCAAGTTATTAAAAAATATCTTACAACTGGATTCATGGAGGAAACTCAGAACAACCAATCACAGTGACAACTCTCCATACAGCACAGCGAATCCTAACGACAGCAAATAAAATAAATTGGTTGAACAGATGGGCCATGGGAGACACAGGAAGGAGATTTACAGACACATGGCCAACCCTAACCCCAATGACAACATCAGCCACCTTACCAGAAGAAATCAGAGCACCATTTTCAGACTCCGAACCCAACATAATAAATAATAATAATTCCTCTCGTACCGTTATACGTTACATAGGACCTGCAAGTAATTTCTCCATACCGCTCTATCCTGGGCAACTCGCTCAATCTCCTCCATGGAACTGAGACCGATATTTCCTGCCTCTCTTAGCAAAGTTCGCTTCAGGGTCTCCTTAGGTCGAACCCAACATAAAACACTTAATAATTATACTAACAGAATTCAACTACAACACGCCACAGAGTGCCAGCTGTGTGCATATCATCAACAGTTCACCACCAACTCTTCATGTGCCAAACACTAGATGATGTCGGAAGATCATTCTTCCTCCAAGGTCAGATACATGGAACACACTATACGGAACAAAAGAACACCTGACAAACCACATCCAACTCTAGATAAATGTATAGTTGACTCTGGAAAAACACATGCAGATACCAATCACTACATAGCATTGGGCCGAAGGGGAAAAGCTCAAGTGCCACTGAATCAATGAAGAAGATGAAGAAGAATAGAGTAAACTCATCTTTAAAAAAAATATAAAACTGATCATAAAAAAGAAGCAATAATCAATAGAATTATTATCAGTTTTCGACAACAATCTACCCGTTGCGAAAATTTGGCTCGTATAACTAACATTTTGTGAAAACATTGGATGACACGTCACCCTTGAACTGAAATCCGATTAATCTTGTATGAAAAGTGCGAATTTATTTAGGCTAATGCGGTGTTAACCTGTCAGCCAAAGCTCAAGTGTGATTGAGTTAAATTTAGTCTAAATGGCACGTGTCAGAAGCGTACATCTACCTGGCTCTTACTTGGTAAACGTGTCAATAAATGTGCTTCTTGTTGCACACAAGTGTCTCTAAGTTCACTGGTTACCTTCTATATGTTTAGCCAGGCGAATAATTGCGGTTGTTGATGGGTCAGTTTTTCTGGTTGTATTAAAACTGAGATGTTCTAAAGGCGAAGGATTTACTTTTATTGCACTTTGTTTTTCCCCACATGGCTCTGTCCCTGCAGACAGAATTGTTCTGCCGAGAGCGTCACACGAACTCCATAGCTCCAGCAACAATCATAGGGATCTCATGAAAAAATTGCACATGCGACACGGAACAGATTCGAACCCATATACTAAACATGAGATAATAGTAAAATCTTTCACCAAGATAAAAGAATAAACTATCTCAAACCTGTTGTTTGCTGATGACTGCGCCCTCGCTACCAACTCTAAGGAAGAAATACATACCAACATGGACAAGTTCTCAATGGCCTGTGATATGTTTGGCCTTACCATTAACACAAAGAAAACTGAGGTCATTTTTCAGCCCGCCCCTAGAGAGCAGTACTGTGATCCAGCCATCAGTATTAAACACTAGCGTCTCCTGCCAGCGGGCAACTTTGCTTATCTTGACAGCATCCTATCCAGATCGGCAAACATAGACTCTGATGTCAACAACAGGATATCCAAAGTCAGTGCTGCTTTCGGAAGGCTGGGTGTTACTGTGTGGGAGCGGAAAGGAATAATCATAGTGATCTTGTGTGTTTTTGTTTTAAGGCACTTTGTAAGCTGATATTCATTTTCGTAAGGCTGTTATTGATGCCGTCGCTCCATTTTTTGCGTGGTATTTCTCTTGCTTTTACTCATTATACTTTTTATGTATGCTCTCTGTGGTAGGCGATACCAGGACATTCTTTTCAGGTGTCCAAACCATTTAATCTTGTTCTTTTATGAATTGCATGGCTGGTTTCACATCCAGTCTTCTTCTGATTTCTTCATTTCTAATTTCGAAGTGGTTATTCACACTCGAGTGTGAATAACGCCGAACGTTATTCACACTCGGATATAAATAAAGCTGATTCGATTGGCTGACTTTTCGTCAAATGCTGGATGAAATAGGGTGTGCGGGCCAAGTCACCATGGGCGCATATGCACAACGTAAAAAAGCATTCTCGTCAAAGACCAATCACATTTAGAATGATAAAATTAGCCGCGAAGAACGAACGCAAACAACAACATATCTTATAGGCAGGCCTGTTTTTGTAGGCCTAGGTCTATATAATCTAATATATTTTATTACAACGAATTCGTGTAATATGTCATTATAGGCCTATAGTTAGATCGGATAAATTATTAGTTAGGCTTATAGTTTGTCGAAGATTATTAAACTTTTCGTATCTGTGTAAAATGCTCTAGTCTATATTATGCGGAGATCTCTTTTTATTATATTTTATTGAATTGATATGGCATAGCCATCTGTGTATAACACGGAGATATATCTTGTTGTATTGACATCTGTCAATAATGCTCTGTTTTAAACTATACGAATAACATTCTTAGTTATTCGCAGCCGACTGTGAATAACTCCGAACGTTATACAGCCGAGAATAACGCCTCCTTCTAATTTTGTCACACCTGCAGCTCTTCTCTCTCTCTCTCTCTTGCGTTCCCGGCCTAGACTGATGGACTAACTTTTATCATGAATTTTACCGTGGTTTTAAGGGACTCTGTTCCTCCGTACAGCTTCTCACGAAGCTCTGTGTTTTGGGGCCATGTTTTTTTTCTTATACCGGTTAACCGTTGACAGTCTTGCAGAACATGTTCTGCCGTCATGTCCACCTTTTTGCAGGGGCACAGGCTAGTTGTGTCAATCTTATATTTGTGGAACATGTGGGCTCGGAGCTTGTTGTGTCCGGTACGGAGGCAAAGTATGGCAACTTGTTCACTACGAGAGAGACCATAGTATCCGTCGCTGTTGGTATACTTAGGATGGTATGATTTTCCGCTCATTAGCTGCTGTTATTGGCCATGTTTGACACTGGTAACATAGTGTTGGCCAGAAAATCGTTCTTATGATTTTAATTGAGTGTCCTGTAGCGGAGCCTGAAGATGGAGGTTTGTTGGCTTCTTCTTAACTTTAGGATGGGATCATGTTGGTAATTCCTGCATGTTCTATGACTGTATGCACATATTTTTCTTTGATGCGTGTTTTTGCTTTCCCCCGTCTTCTTCTTTGCGTTCGTTCTTTACGACCAATTTTAATCACTCTTTGTAATATGTTTGATCTTTGTCAAGAACGGGTATACGTTGCATATTGGTTTGGTAGGTCCCTAAACGCATAGACTTATACACGTTTAGGACACGTGCATCCGATGTCAGCCTCCTTAGTCGCCTCTTACGACATGCGTGCAGGTAACAGTGGTTCTATTCTTTACACCCCAAATTTGGGCCCCAGTAACCACTTGGATGGTTTTTCTTTTAATTACTAATTAATTTCAATTCTAATATAATGTATATAATTATATATCAAATTTGTTGATGTAATCTACACTAGCAGTAGTGAACTGGATCACAACCCAAACGTACATGGTTTAAACACTGTGGCGGGATATTTGGAAGCAAATTAGTAGTTCCCGTGGTGTTTTTACGAACAGTAGAAACATACCTCACCGTTCAGAAAACAATGACAAATTACTGAACGTATAAGGGGTGCCTGCAAATTTGACGACTCGTTTACTGTGATTGATGTCGACGCCCTAATGTTGTTGTTTTGGAACCCCCAGGAATTTTGAGTTTTCACCCTTTTTTCTATATTGCGTGGGGAAGAGTACCGGGCTTTCTTGCAGACCCAGAAACCTCAAACAACTCTAGACGTGTAGTGCTATGCTTAGTGTTGCGGGGAATCCTATTCAGGTAGGGTCTGACTGCGTCCTATAAAGGATATGCCACGATTTTCATTTTTACTTCTTCTTTCTTCTTTTGTCCTTCTCTGCTTTTTTTGTCGTTAGACGTAGCAGGTTTAACTGATGATCGGTTTCCGAGATAGTGCACGTTCGGTTGTTTGCTATGCTGTGGTATTGTGGAGTTTTAAGATGTCTGTAACTTCATCAATCCATCTTTTTCTTGGTCTGCCCCTACCTCTTGATGATTCCATTTTCAGATTGTACGCTCTTGCAACTGGTGCATTCTGGTTCATTCTCACTAAGTGGCCATACCATTTGAGTCTCGATTTTTCAATGAATCTAATAGCAGGTCTCGTCTTGTTTTATTTACCACTTTTCTCAAGCATTTCATTTGAAGTTGGTAATTTTTCTTTCTTGTTCTTTTGTCAGTTCCCATTTCAGTGTTCATTTTTTTTTTCAATCTACACTAATCAACATATCCAATTTGCTGACAAAACTTGCGCTCCATGACGTGTCAAGACTCTCGTGATTGCAGTTCATTACATTTGATTGGTACCGTTAGCAGACCATCTAGTTCTACTTTTCCCACCTCGTTTGTGAAATGTATCTAGGTAGCATTTTACCTGACTACAATCTGTCACCTTCTATTTCCAGCTAATACCTGAAACCAGATATCCGTCTTTAGTCAGATTCGCACGGCAGAACAAGAATAATTATAGCTACAAATGATTAATTCTGTGTTTGTAACAGACCCTTTTTTTCCAGTATCGATTTTCTTTGTCTTCTCCAACATTCCGAACTAGCGAGGGTCCTTGCTTGCAAACATGACCCGGTTACATTATTTTTGCTCTTGATCGTGTCTGTTAATTTATATTTTGTTTGTTCATCGTCCAGTATGTTTGATGAATTTCTTTATGGTCTGTTCACACTCTCTCTACGCTCTGTATTTATATCATTCACTAACTCTCTACTCGGAAACTTGATTTATATAATGTGAAGAAACTATCCATCTGATTTCCATCCCTCCATCATTTCCATTCTCTCTCTCTCTCTCTCTCTCTCTCTCTCTCTCTCACATTTGCTTGACCTAGTTGTCTTGATGTTTCTTCCCCCCAAGAGAATCACTGAGCTTCAGCGTTGCACTGGATATTCACTCCGATAAGTATTATGTTCCCAGCTCATGCAGTTGTATGTGTTAGCTCATAGAAGTAGAAGTAAATTATTTCACACTCTACTCTCTCTCTCTCTCTCTGTCTGTCTGGTGTGTATGTGTTAGCTCATAGAAGTAAGTAAATTATTTCACACTTACTTTCACTCTCTCTCTGTCTGTCTGGTGTAGTGTTAGCTCATAGAAGTAGAAGTAATATTTCACACTCTACTCTCTCTCTCTCTCTCTGTCTGTCTGGTGTGTATGTGTTAGCTCATAGAAGTAGAAGTAAATTATTTCACACTCTACCCTCTCTCTACTCTCTCTCTCTCTGTCTGTCTGGTGTGTATGTGTTAGCTCATAGAAGTAGAAGTAAATTATTTCACACTCTACTCTCTCTACTCTTCTCTCTCTGTCTGTCTGGTGTATGTGTTAGCTCATAGTGAAGTAAATTATTTCACAACCTAGCTCTCTCTCTACTTTCACTCTCTTCCTCTGTCTGGGTGTATGTGTGTTGCTCGTAGAAGTAAATTATTTCACAACCTAGCTCTCTCTCTCTCTCTCTCTCTCTTTCTCTCTCTGTCTTGGGTGTATGTGTGTTGCTCATAGAAGTAGAGGTAAATTATATCACACACTAGCTCTCTCTATTCTCTCTCTCTCTCTCTCTACTCTCTCTCTGTCTGGGGTGTATGTGTGTTGCTCGTAGAAGTAAATTATTTCACAACCTAGCTCTCTCTCTCTCTCTCTCTCTCTCTTTCTCTCTCTGTCTTGGGTGTATGTGTGTTGCTCATAGAAGTAGAGGTAAATTATATCACACACTAGCTCTCTCTCTCTCTTTCTCTCTCTGTCTTGGGTGTATGTGTGTTGCTCATAGAAGTAGAGGTAAATTATATCACACACTAGCTCTCTCTCTCTCTCTCTACTCTCTCTCTGTCTGGGGTGTATGTGTGTTGCTCGTAGAAGTAAATTATTTCACAACCTAGCTCTTCTTTCTCTCTTTCTCTCTGTCTTGGGTGTATGTGTGTTGCTCATAGAAGTAGAGGTAAACTTCGTCTTTCCTTTCGTTCAATTTTAATCACTCTTTTGTGGATATGTTAGATCTTTGTCAAGAACGTGTATACGTTGCACATTGGTTTGGTAGGCCCCTAAACGCATAGACTTCTACACGTTTAGGACACGTGCATCCGATTTCATCCAAACCTCATTAGTCGCCTCTTACGAAACACGTGGCAGGTAACACTGGTTCTATTCTTTACACCCCAAATTTGGGTAGCCACTGGGCGAGAGGTGAATTATTTCACCCCCTAGCTCTCTCTCTCTCTCTCTCTCTCTCTCTCTCTCCCCTCCTCTGTCTGGGGTGTGTGTTGCTCATAGAAGTAGAGGTAAATTATTTCACACCCTAGCTCTATCTATCTCTCCTCCTGTGTGTAACAAAATCTGGAAAGTCAAAGGATTAAATATTATTTTAAAATCTTAAAATTATAGAAACAGTGTCATGGGTGTGTTATTATACAGTAGTGAAGGGCTGGACAATGACTCACAAAATCTAATCAGGCACAAGTTTGAGACATTCCTGAATAAATGTTTAATGTTCTGGCCAAATACGATAGCAAATGATGAGTTTTTAAAAACGAACAAACAGTGCGTCATTGGAGACTATCACTAAAAGAGGAAGTTGGAGCTGGATTGGTCACCCATGTCGTCTGCCAGTAATGGCATTGGCTAGGACAGCTCTCCGATGGACTGCGGGTGCAAAAATAAGACATAGTCATGCAAAGGAAACACGGAGAAGAAATGTGGTAAGAGAGTTAAAAGATTGAGAGAGCCTAACATGGGAAGCAAGTAGTAGAAAGACGGTAGAATGGTAACAATGGACATCTCTTGGGGAAGCCGTATGTGTTACACAGGACACGAAGAGAATACAGATAAATAGATGGTCCTGTGAGTGCTATTATACAGTTATAGTGAGCGCTGGGAAATGGCTCACAAAATCATGTGCCATTTTCTGACCAAATACGATAGCAAATGAAGACCTTTTAAAACGAACAAACTGTTTTTAATTGGAAACTATTATTAAAAGATGAAGATGGAGGTAGGTTGGTCATGTATGTTGTATGGCAGTAGGGGCATTGGCTATGACAGCTCTCCAATGGGCAGCGGATGTGAAAAGACGATCTGAATGTCCAACTGAAACATGGAGAAGAATAGTGGAAAGAATTGAATGATTGTAGTCTAATGTGGGAAATAATTAATAGATAGGTGGCAGGACGGCTTTTTTTTTTTTTACACGATTGACATTTTGAATGCAAACTGTATGTGTCAAAGGGACACGAAGAGGTTATGGACATACCAAAATAAACCTTCTAATTGTGTACATCATTCGACATTGAGAAACAACATGAGGAACATCCGACACATTTTATATTCTTATTTTTGGGGCGCTAATCCCTATCTCAATCACTCTTTGCCTTTTTTAACCCTGTTTAGGACAAAGGGACTCAACCAACTCATGTCTATGAAGAATGGCGTAAACAGATATAAAAAAACACATATTTTTGTGTACTTTTTAATTCAAATTTAGTTATTTTTGAACAGATGTATTATTTTATTTAGTTGCTATTGTTCCGATCAATTGTAAAATACCTCGCAAGATATTAAACGCGATAATCTCGTACTGTTTCTTTGGTAATATCTGACTAATTCTCTGACTATATTCCACATCATGCGCAAACATTGTCAACATTTCATAGTAATGTGACCGACATACACTTGATGAGAATTATTAGTATTTGATTATGTGTATAATGTAAGCTACCTAAGCTCATTGTGTAAATGAAGAATTCTACACATACGTTTATATGGCTACAGTATAGCTCAACATATGGTACTTCAAATCGGGTTTTTTTTTGTTTGTTTGTAAAATCTTACAGTCTGTGGCTTAGGGGATAGTGTCTCGGTCTATTAACCCCGACGGTCTGAGTTCGAATCACGCTGCGGACAATTTGGTTGCAAATTGTTTCGCGTGGAATTTTACAAAGGACGATGGCACCACCCGTTCAGAAAGCAATGGCAAACGACTGAACGTAATGCCTAGAAAAATCACAAACAACGTTAAAAGCTGGAGTTTATTCGCAAAGTCCTGTAAAGGATATGCAATTAACTTTTTAAAATCTTACAGTTAAGGCGGGAGACCCAGCTAAAACAGGGGTTTATTATTTTTTTAATTAACGGGAAATTTTTTTCAAACATATTGTCATAAAATTTTGCATTTTGCAAACAAGATTTTGCTTTTGATGATAAACAGAATAGTTTATGATTTGTAAATAAAATAATAAATTACATGTCTTGTTTGATAATATGCATACACTTTGGGCGAAATTCGGATACAACTGTCCTGCATGCCGTGGGCAACTAACAGGGCCGCAACGTATTCACTTTATCTGCACGAACCATACAGAATGTTTAACTTGGTTGATAAGAACGAACGCAAACAAACAAATACACAATTCAACGAGTTGTAATCGGGTACTGTCCACGCTTCTAGTTGATCCATATGTAAATGATAGTGGCTCTTCGAGTTAGGGAAATAATCTGAGAACCGCTGTGGGTGAAATGAAGAACGCTGTCTATATTTGAGACTTTCATTATGATCTTACTCTGAGAAATCAGCATTTCCTGCTATGAAACTCTTTTTTTTTTGGGCATCTGGACAATGTGACACTTTAATCGCCTTGATAAGTTAACTGTTCATTTATGACATAATTAAATTAAATGATAGTTTAAAAATATCTTTCTTCTTATTCCCAGAAACTTTTGACTTCACAAAATGCGATATCACAGACAACTTCAAATCAGATTTCGTGTCTGCCAGTTTCAAGAGTTTGGAAGCTGGACAAGGCTGCGAGACCAACTCCACCGCCACAACAACAGGCCAGGAAGTTCATATTATTACTGTCAACCCGTCAGATTCTGATGATGAGGGATGGATTGCAGTAAAACTGAGCATCCACTCCCGGAGACAAGCGAACCTTGAGGGTGAGTATATGTTGCACTGATTATTTTTTTTTTAAAAGGGGGATTGAAAGACGAAGGATGACTTTCATTGCAGGGAGTCTCTTAGCGACTTACTTTTGGATGAGGTCAATATATCAACGTTGAGTCAATTCTGCGATTTAAGGAGTTCATAATTACACGTTGATATAGTATTTCCTATATCCAGATTAATTGCACGTTGTACAAGTAGAGTTGGATGCTTGAGGGAGAGAGAGAGAGGGACAGAGAGAGAGGGAGGAGTGTGTTTAACCCTTTCGCTGCTACATACTTTCTGAAGGCTGAGCTAAAAATAGCTACTCTTTGTTTTTAGGTCACAAACGTGAATGTACGCCTATAGCAGTGACAGTAGCAATGTATAACGTGTTAACACGTCTTTAGCCCACAGAGGAGAGATAATAACAGACGTGTTAATGCGTCTTTAGCAGTGAAATGGGAAAATTAAATATACGTCCTTAGCAGCTAAAGGGTTTAACCAGCGAACTACATGGAATCGTATGCATTCCCTTAATTCAACATCTGTTAGGGGAGACTATGCACATACCTAATGATCTGTACGGAGTTATGTGACGTCAGTTCAGTAACCACTAACGTCTTGCTCGTCTCTTGCTTTGTCTTCCAAGAACTATACTATCCATTACTGTTTTCTTCACACCACTATGAAGTTTAATGTAATCAAAATACTTCATGTTCTGTAACATGCATGCCCTTGTTATTAGCCAATGTTCAGATCTAGTAGGCTGTTTATATTTTTTTCTTTCAGAATTTTGCTAAATTATCAGCGAAGTTCTATGATTTTTGTTCCCTGTAGCACTTTGTTTCTTATGGTCTTCTTCTTCGATCTCTCCATATCGACCACTTGTTAACCATTCTTTGTGATTTTATGTGATCCGTGCCTAGGAGCGATTGTACATTGTGCCAGTTATGCGCCTACAAGTAGACCAGCACATCCAATTTCTGCGACGCTTTTTATTTACCAGAGTAGCTTCCCTAGGCCTCTACCTCAGTCACATATTAGGACATGCCTTCTGGGTAGCAGTGTTACTATTCTTTGCTCTCCTTGAGAGCATCAGCAACAGATGGACGTCTTATGGTCTATTCTAAAGTGCCTAATAACGAAGGATTGACTTCATTGCACCGGGTTTTACCCCATAATGATCGGTCCCTCACCGCAGAAATAGCACGTTACCTACCTTGATTATTACACAAAGCACGAACTCCGTAGCTCCGACAACAGTCCCAGAAATCTCTGGAAACAATGTACTCTTGAACAGAACGGCACTGTCCGTATTCGAATCCACAGCTGTCGGAATGCAATGAGAACTTGTAATCACTTAGCCACAGAGACTTTGCTTCCAAAGATTCGGTTTTGTTCTTGAATGTTTGTGTTATATATAGTCCATGATTCACTTCCATATACCCCTGTGTGTAGCCGTGGCTCGAATAGGGAGCAAATAATAATAATAACTGTTACCTAGAAGGCATGTCATAAGAAGCGACTGAGGTAGGAGCCTACTGAAGCTGCCCTAGTAAATAGAAAGCGTCTTAGAAATCGGATGTGCTGGCCTACTTGTTGGTGCATAACTGGCACACCGTACAATCGCTCTTAGGCTTGGATCACATACAAATCACAAGAGTGCTGAACAAGTAGTCGATATTTGAGCGTTCTAAGAAGAAAAAGAACATCAATATGCTGCCACCGAAAAACATTTTTTTGGTTTACTTTTCTTTCTTGTTACTTGTCTTTACTTTTGTTTCTTATCTTGTGTTGTGCAATAGTTTCTTCATACTAACTATTTTCTGAAATGTCATTACTAATCTCCTTCTGATTTCTTTTCTATAATTTCAGCTCTTGTAAATTAGAAAACCCAAGATATTCAAAAATTGTCTTCTTTAATGTTTTCATTATTGATGGTAATTTATAGTTGACATTTTGCCATGTCACTGGATACAATTTTAGTTTTCTTTGTTTTCGGAAAATCATCTGTTCTTCACTGTTTGTATTAACAGAAGAAAAAGCACAAGTAAATTAGCTATACTAATCACAGCTAAGAAGTACATATTTGTTAAGATTTGAACAGAGACATTAGCACAGATGGAAGAGCACAAAAATATGTCACTGCTAGAATTAGACAATTTAATTTTGCTTTCAACACTCTACGCTCATTATGGAATTGGACAGTTTTCAATCTGGGAATTTTTTTTTAGATTTGGAAAAATATTTTAACCGCGCTTTGTTCCATTTTCTGTGAGTACGCTGGGAGGGGCGGAAGAGGGGGTCTATAGGGAAGAGGAATTAAGACCGTTTTCCCAAGGATGTTGTCATGCATGTGCAGATCATATTTTATTTCCTCCCTATTAGGATACAGCGCTTCTGTAGCTCAAGAAGTAGTGTGTGGATCACAAACCCAAGCGTACCTGGTTCAAACCCCATGGTGGTCCCCGTGGGATTTTTCGAAAAACGTAAAAATAAACGTCACCGTTTAGAAAGCAATGGCAAACTACTGAACGTATAAGTGGTGCCTAGAAAATCAACGACTCGTTTACTGTTGTTGATGGCTACGCCCTGTAAAGGATATGCCACGATTTTCATTTTCAATAGAAAACAACTTTTGATATTACCGAGGGTTCGAACACGGGACGTTTCCCACCAATAAACCTCATCGTGTTTAGCTATCCGACCATCCCCGTTTTTTTATTTAATGTTATGTTGTTCACCACACATGTAAATTCTTGTATGTGTTATTTTTCTGAGATATGTGACCAAGAATGTCACTTTTAAACTGTAGGCATTTACCATCAAACAGATGTTTCCACCACATACTCTTCATCAAGAGGCCAAGAGTAATAACGAGTGTCTAGTTATTGTAGAAGAGAATAACACATACTACAGTATAGCTGACGATAGACTGGACACACTGAAATCATAACTAGCCATAGATTTCATTGAAACTCGCAGCAAAGGGAACGGCTTGGAGACAAGGCATACATTTCGACGAACTATTGAAGAAGTTATAAAAGATGTTTGCAAAAATCCACGGGAACAAATTTGTTTTCAAATTGCCCTCCTCGGTGTTTGAACCAGGTACTCGTGGGATGTGCCCCACACGCCCACATTATATATTGTTTATAATTAGACGTCAGAACAATGAATGTGCAATCGGACACTATGGACTTTCTCGTGCTTCACGGCCCTTAAATGGCGGAGGGGACGAAGGGATAATTTGCACTGTAAATCTATTTAAGGCATCGACGATTAAATCTGTTTTATTTGGGATATTGCAGCTGTTTCTGGGCGTGGTCTCTTAAATTGATTTTTGTTCCGCCCATCATTCCTTTTCCCCACTCAAATACTCTTCTACGCCTGCATTATGCAACATTGTCTCCCACGCTACATTCTCCGAACGTAATCTCCGTTCATCATTGCATTCTTCTTTCATTTATATTTCCCTTCTATTTTACCAATATTTTGTCTAGCTATTTATAACGTCAAACATCAAGCTTAAGTTACTGTTGTTTGACCAAGCTCACGGTGAGAACAATTAGACAATCGATATATTTCGGTAACATTAAGAAATGTCATTTCAATTTTGTCTCAATCCTAGCATATGTCGGGGAGGATGAGAAATGACTAAATATATATCGAAAAATGCGTTTGAAAATAGATTAAATGACTGCTAAAAATAATATGCATAAAATGGTTTGGATTAAGAAGAAGTGATAAATCATAGAAATGTCAAGGCAACAACTAGTAAAAACAGTTATAAGAAAGAGAAGATGAAGATTACAAAGTATTGACTCTTCTTCTGTGTTCGCCTGCTATGAATCCAGGCGTAGCCATGTGCTTGGTGTGGCGCTTTTGACTGTTATTTGCGTGAAAGCCTGCTTAACGTTTTATTGGTTTCCTCGCCAGGCATTGATTGAAGTAGGAGGCAAATGTTTCAAGAAAGAGGACGCTGTAGACAGGATCGTGCGGTATATTTTCTCAATATGATGAAAGTCTTCGAAATGCCGCCCCTTAAATGTTTTTTTCTTCAATTGTGGTTTTGATTTTGCTGCTATGTCGCCCCTCTTACGGTTCCGCCTGATGCGGTCGCTTCTCTGTATCATAGCATGGCACAGTTCTGGCTGTAGAGATAACCAGGAAACAAACTTTAGAGAAGCTAGAAATATCGCTCTTGATTCCGTAGAAAATATTGATCGAGTGGATGTGATTAATAATTAATAATAATGAAAATAAAATCCCAACACATTTTTATAGTCTACAAATTTGTATCGGAGTCCCTCGCCTTGTGCTCGGAATTTGTGCACTTTCCCTGAGATCTTTCTGAGTAAGAAAGAAAGTTATCGGAGCACATATGGTTAGTCAACGAGGTACAATGATGGTGGTTATATATCAATTAAATGTCGTAGAAATTGGATGTGCTGGCCTAATTGTAGACGAAACACGTAATAACAAAGTACTGTAGTTTTTGCAAAAAAAAACAACAATGACAATACACATCAACGTTTCGACCAATAACGTGTATTGTCATTGTTTTTGTATTTTGTGAAACTACAGTACTTTGTTATTACATGTTTCGTCATTCTACATAGTTTTATTGCAGTCTCCGTTTATAATTGTAGGCGCATAACTGGCACAACGTACACTCGTTCTTAGGCTCAGATCACATACATATCACAAAGAGTGGTTAACAAGTGGTCGATATGGAGCGTTCGATGAAGAAGAAATAATATCAATCAAATAATAAGTCAGTCAATCAATCAACCAATCAGTAACACTTGATGTAGTGGTCAGTCGCTAAACTCGAACACTTATTCCTTTGTAATCTCATTGTATTTGAACTAGCACTGCTCAGTCGCTAAACTCGAATACTTATTCCTTCTCATTTAATTTGGCCACGTAAGCAGATTACCAACAGACAGTGCACCTCAAAGAGCAATGCTGCTCCGATACAATGGGTACAAAGCAAAAGGCCGGCCACGCAAAAGATTAACCTCAGAGATAACAGAGGCGACGAAAGACGAAGCGCATACAGGGGCCCGTTTTAGAAATCTCTTCTTGACCTGACGCTGTGAGGCAAACAGGATTCGAGAAAAGAAAGAAGAATCGCAATGTATTTAAACTAGCGTACTCTTGAGTACAGAAAATGTGTAACTGTGGCAGGGCAACACTGACGAGCAATGAACATACAAGTCAAGTGTGCACACATGCTAGTGGTGGGACTAAGTGAGAAATAATGATCAGATAACTGAACCATATGTGAACTTGTGTATGTGTGCGTGAGAGAGAGAGATGTATCTGTGAGTGAGCTTGTGTGCGTGTGTATATGTGTGAGAGGTATCCATGTCTGAACTTGTGTGTGTGTATGTATGTGTGTGAGAGACAGCTGCAGTTGTGCAGCAGTAAAATTAATAGTACATGGACACTTTACCACGGCCTTCTCTATAACACTCCTTCGAGGAATTGGAGTGTTTTCTCTGGCACAAAACTAGTGCTTGTTGTTGTGGATGATAAACTAATTGCTTCAACCAGATTATCATGTGCCATTGTCATGTAATAGTCAATAGTTGGTGTTCTTCTAAATCTTTGCATGATTTGCATGGACAAGAGGTTCTCAACATGAAACCATCTCTCAATTTTTCCACTATTTGACAGCCAGTTAAAGGAACTCTTATCTATGGACACTTCCTTTAGGTGAACAGTAAAAAACATGTCTTGATCTATTTTAAAACTGAGTCCTATAGCTGGTGCTTTCAACAATTATACAATAGAACATGTTCCTTGTCTACATTTCGATACACAACACTTTCTAGGCATTGTTATTTTGTTATGTTTATTAAAGAAGGTAATTGTTAAATTATACACATATAATTATAATCGTAATTTGATCTACATTTTGGTACACAGTACTTACTAGCTAGGCATCGTTATTTTGTTATGTTTACAACACTGACAACAGTTATGTTTACTGAAGAAGGTACTTGTTAAATTAACTTATATTATACATATATAATTACAATCGTTATTTTGTTGTTAAGGAAGATAATTATTAAATTATAAATATTTAATTATAATTATACAATAATTAACAGACTAACTAATCCAATAGAGTTAATACAGGAGAATAATAATCCTTTTGAAAATTGTCGAACACTCTGCCTCATGTATCCGCCTCAGGTCGCCGCCATTAAAAAGGGAGCGAATTGGCCATTATAGAGAAGGCCGTGGCTTTACATACAGCATCACAATGATATCAAATAATTAGCAGTCAATTATATTTACCTAATATAGTTTCGGTGGGCGTCTGTAACTTATGCAGTAGTGAGCTCGATCATAACCCAAGGGTACCTGGTTCAAAATACGCGGTAGGCAGTTTGGAAGCAAATTCGTTTCCGTGTGATTTTTACGAATGGTAAAATAGACCTCACCGTTCAGAAAGCAATGGCAAACTACTGAGCGTATAAGTGGTGCCTAAAAGATCGTTTTCTGTGCTTGATGGTTAAGCTCTATAAAGAATAAACCACGATTTTCATTTTTTAAATATAGTGTTAGAGCTGGTAATATGGCTAACATTATGCTTATTATTATTATTATTATTATTATTATTATTATTGTCTTCATATATTACTAGTTACACTCGCCCGTATGGTGCTGGGGCCCGCAAGGGATGCCAAGAATAGTACCATTGCGACCTACAAGGCATGTCGTAAGAGGCGACTGAGGTAGGGGCCCAGAGATGCTACCCTAGTTAATAAAAAGCGTCGCAGAAATTGGATATGCTGGCCTACTTGTAGGCGCATAACTGGTGCAACGTACAATCGCTCTTAGGCTCAGATCACATACAGAGCACACAGTGGTTAACAAGGGTCGAAATAGAGCGCTCAGAGAAGAAGAACTAGTTACATACAGTTACCACATAACACTGGAGTCTCTGTGGCGTGGAGGCAAGGTGCTCGCCACTAGTTTCATAGTTACTCGGGGAGGGGGTGTGACATACTTTGGTCACATCCAGCGTCACGATGGCCTGGAAAGAACAATACTAGAGGGCAGGGTCCCAGGACGCAAAGGCAGACCAAGAAGAAGATGGCTACAAGATATTAAAGAAACCATGAATATGACCATCGACGAAGTGGGTGAACTGGCTAGAGACAGTGAATTTCAGATGTGCCGCAAAGAGAGAAACGTCATATAAAGGATGCGCACCTTGATGATGATGATGTCAAAGAGAAAACAGAGCATGTATATATGTGGGAGGGGGTGTTGGCAAACTTTTATAATGCGGAGGGGGGCGTTGGCAAACTGTTATAATGTGGAGGGGCGTTACAAAGTTTATGTTGTGCAAAGTGGGCGGTGGGCCGAAAAAAGTTTGGAATCGATGGTCTAGATATACACATAAGAGTTTTAGTGCTAAATAAAGCCACATGATGAAAATTCCATGGACAGCAAAGAAAACATGATACGGTTTTCAAAAAGAGAACACAAAGAAACCTTGTCAAAAGAATTAGAATCAGACAATCAAGATTCTTTATTCACAATACAAATATGAGGTTTAGAACATATGGCGACAACGGGTAAAGGTCAGGGAATTAGATATCGTGGAAGACAGAGGGGGGAGATGGTGGGTGGTCTGGCATCTTGGTTCGACGTCAGAACTGATTAACTGCACCGGATAGAGAGAGAGAGAGTTGTGGATAGACATGATCGCCTATACCGACAGACATGATCGCCTATACCGAGAGACATGATCGCCTATACCGCCAGACATGATCGCCTATACCGACAGGCATGATCGCCTATACCGAGAGACATGATCGCCTATACCGACAGACATGATCGCCTATACGAGAACATGATCGCCTATACCGAGAGACATGATCGCCTATACCGACAGACATGATCGCCTATACCGAGAGACATGATCGCCTATACCGACAGACATGATCGCCTATACCGAGAGACATGATCTCCTATACCGACAGACATGATCGCCTATACCGACAGACATGATCGCCTATACCGCCAGACATGGCACTTTGATTGAAATGCAGCTAATTAAACAAGAACAACGAAATATTTATTGTCGTTTTGTAAGAAAAAAAAAGAGCAGAAAGTGAGGGTTATAAAGTATTATATTTTCTCTATATTTTTGTATGGTTCAGAAACACGAGCAATGAATACACATTTGGAAGATAGAATTATACCTATGGGAGTGTGATATATTGAAGAATAGATTGTATATCATGGCAAGAAAAACGTAGAAATAAATATTTGTGTGTGTGTTTTTCACGATGTCATGGCACATTGGGCATTTCTCATTCGTGCTCTGTCCTCCGCTGCAGCAGCCATCCCAAAGTCCATTTGCTCACCGTACCCTTTCGAAGTTGATTAGTATATCTTCTCTCTCTACTACGAAGACGACACAGTCTGGCATGTCGCAATTCGTTCCAGTGTCTGAGACTCGCCCTATCACATAAATGAGAGCGTACCGCATTGATGACATCGGGCTCTGTCAATACTTCTGCCCGCTTGAGTCGGGGCATTGTTGGCAAGAAAGTCAGCACGCTCGTTATCCTGCACTCCAGCATGTCCAGGTGTGTACAGCCAAGTGCTTGATATGTGATCTCCGAATCCTATCCACCCATTCCACACGCATACTTCCAAATTCAATCCTTTGAAGCATATGATAACTGATATGGTTAGTCGCTGGACGCTGTAGGAGATATTGCGAAGAAGATCGAATCACACATGGACATGTCTGGAGTGCACTGAAGAAATTACAAACAGAAACAGTGTATAAGTAGTATTGATGTGAAAGAGACTTGGTATATGTATGCAAGAGATGGATGGATAGAGCGTGTAGGTGTGCGACTGACGTCGGTGTACGGCTATGTGAGATGACTATAAAAGCGACTAGCGTTATTGTATATCTGTGTGAAAGTGAGAAACATAGACGGATGTGTATAACAAACGTCACCGCATATTTGTGTGGGAGATAAAGAAATGGCGTTGCTGGTTGCTCGGCTAACGTTACTACATGTGTGTGCGTGACAGCATGTCTAAACTTGATAACAGTGTCATTATATTATTATTTATTTTTATAGAGAGAGAGAGAGAGCAAGAGATGAGTTAGATTACTGTTACTATGTGTGTAAGACATTTATGAACACACCTTGTGTGTGTATGTGTCTCTGCGTGCGCGCGTGTCAGAATGAGACACATGCGCCATCTTATGAACACACCTTGTTTGTGTGTGTCTGTGTGCGCTCATGTCATGAGACACATGGGCCAACTTATGAACACGTCTTGTGTGTCCGTGTGCGCGCATATCAGTATGAGACACGTGTGTCATCTTATGAACACGCCTTTTTGTGTGTGTGTGGTTGGGGAAGGAGGGAGGGAGAGAGATATATTGTATTTATTGTGTGTGATACATTTAGTTACGTATGAATGACGCCTGACGCGTGTATGTTCTTGTCAGTATGAAGCACATGGGTCAACCTGTGAACACACCTTGTGTTTGTGTATGTGAGAAGTGTTGACGTATGAAACTGTTCGCACCATGTGATACACATTTGGTATGATTACAGCAAATACAAATTCCCTGACTTCTATCACCACGTCAACAGTGTTTCATCATTTACTTCCATCCCCTGTCTGGTCGGGTTGATTTTGCTTTCCCTATAAAAAGGGTTTTAAAGCCGAAGGATTGACTTCATTGCACCGGGTTTTACCCCATATGGCTCGGCCCCTCTCAGCAGAAATGGCACGCCACCTGCCGAGAGCATTGCACAAAGCACGAACTCCGTAGCTCCAGCAACAATCCTAGAGGTCTCTGGAAAAAATGTCACTCATTGGTTAAGACCCCCATCTTAACTGTCTAATATTCTACCCAATGTGTAGGTGAGACAGTTCTGTGATGTGCACAACACGTAGATGGTCTTTATCTTGACCATCGCTATCTCCCAAAGTTCTTTGTCCGAGCGAGGTCAGCGCATCTCGTAATATCTATATTCTGCTAAGTGTTCGTTGTTATAAATGTTCTGCTAACTTCTATACATCCCACGCTGTGGCATTTGGATAGAAATGAATTATGTAACCATCATTAGTTTTGTTATGTTGTTTGGGGCGCCAGTGTAAATGATAAGCGGAGACATGAAGAAAACAAGAGGTTATTTACAGAACAAGTAACTAAAGATATGGTGTTCGTTAAGTGTGGTGTATCTCATTCGCCGCCGCTGTAACTTTTTTTTATATCACGTTTAAATAAATCAACTCTAACTGTTCTACCTACTTATTCCTCTTCGAACAGTTGTTCGCTACCTTTCTCGGTCTCTGTCTGTTTTCTTTATGGTCTCCCAAGATGGTCGAGCACTCTTCACTTCCTAAATGATCAACAAATAAGCAGGGTACAGGTATTAAGAGCTTCCGAAAAAACAAATAGACAAACACGGGACTCGAACCATTTACCACCCTAGTCCTTACGACACCAATCGCCTAGCCTAGCAATACGCCGTTTTTAAGTACACAACCAATGAGCCACTTCATAAAAATGACTCACGGGGATGTGTCTTTCTCAAACGCTCGTTATAACTAGACAGAACAATCAGGTAGGGTTCGTTCCAACAGTGTCCGCACAAACACATGCTATAAGCTTATTGTGCTTGTATATATTTGAGACGAGACAATATCATACATACAGACATGTATACACATATAACAAACATGCATATATCATTCAAAGTAGCTTCAAATTTATTATAAGATGAGCACAAGGAGTTTTTTTATCAAGAACCCCCATAGGAAGCAATGGAAGTAACGAATATGATCAACAAATAAACAGGGAACAGGTATTAAGAGCTTCCGAAAAAACAAATAGACAAACACGGAACTCGAACCACTTAAGAAGACTTCGTCTTCATGTTTGTTTAGGGCGTCCTATTTTTCGTTTTCCTTGCTTGTTCCACTCAACTGCTTGTCTAGCGACACACGATTGTGTCTTCCGTAGTGTATACCCGACCCATCGCCATTTTCTACTCTTAACCTGGGTCATCATGTGTTCCTGTCCTGTTCTTACCCCCAGATCTATGTTTGCAATTATGTCATACCATCTCAGCCTGAGAATCCGCCGAAGACATCCGTTGACTAAGGTCTGAATCTTGCTACAGTGTAACTCTAAATGTGTTACTTTAAGGTAGAGTTGTTCTGTTTTGTAAATTCTTACATTTACATGTCTGTACAAATGTGGGGTTTGTTGGATAGTATGCACGTAATTTGATCGTTTCTGTTTTGTAAACTCTTACATTTACATGTCTGTACAAATGTGGGTCTTCTTGGATAGTAAGTATATAATTTGATCGTTTCTGTTTTGTAAACTCTTACATTTACATGTCTGTACAAATGTGGGGTTTGTTGGATAGTATGCATTAATTTGATCGTTTCTGTTTTGTAAATCTTACATTACATGTCTGTACAAATGTGGGTTTTTGGATAGTAGTATATAATTTGATCGTTTCTGTTTTGTAAACTCTTACATTTACATGTCTGTACAAATGTGGGTCTTCTTGGATAGTATGTATATAATTTGATCGTTTCTGTTTTGTAAACTCTTACATTTACATGTCTGTACAAATGTGTGGCTTCTTGGATAGTATGTATATAATTTGATCGTTTCTGTTTTGTAAACTCTTACATTTACATGTCTGTACAAATGTGGGGTTTGTTGGATAGTATGCACGTAATTTGATCGTTTCTGTTTTGTAAACTCTTACATTTACATGTCTGTACAAATGTGGGTCTTCTTGGATAGTAAGTATATAATTTGATCGTTTCTGTTTTGTAAACTCTTACATTTACATGTCTGTACAAATGTGGGGTTTGTTGGATAGTATGCATGTAATTTGATCGTTTCTGTTTTGTAAATCTTACATGTTACATGTCTGTACAAATGTGGGGTTTGTTGGATAGTATGCATATAATTTGATCATTTCTGTTTTGTAAACTCTTACATTTACATGTCTGTACAAATGTGTGGCTTCTTGGATAGTATGTATATAATTTGATCGTTTCTGTTTTGTAAACTCTTACATTTACATGTCTGTACAAATGTGTGGCTTCTTGGATAGTATGTATATAATTTGATCGTTTCTGTTTTGTAAACTTTTACATTTACATGTCTGTACAAATGTGGGGTTTGTTGGATAGTATGCACGTAATTTGATCGTTTCTGTTTGGTAAACTCTTACATTTACATGTCTGTACAAATGTGGGGTTTGTTGGATAGTATTTATATAATTTGATCGACATTCTGATCTGCCTGTCATACATGCCGTAATAACTTAACATCGACGCAACGTACTAACGTTCTCGGCGCGAACCACACATAGTGGTTAACTTTGTTGATAAGAACGAACGCAAGCACACAATATATTACACAGGGCCACTCTTACAGATTCAGATTTCATAATTTATTACGTATCGCTGATGTTTCTCATTGTTCTTCCTCGTATCTGTCCACCTGTTTTATTTCTTATTTATTGTTATTGATTGTTTTCTTCAGTTTCTCTTGCTTCTTCCAGTAAGTCATTACTTTTTAAAACTTTTGTTTCTTTGTGTCACTTCATTTTGATGTCCTCGTATTTTATACAGCATTTGATTGTCTTTGAGTTAAGGTTGGATAAAGATGATGTTCTTCAGTATCTTGGCGTCCACCTGTTGGATGAGGACACCAAAATTGATGTTGAATCTTTTCAGCGATTTAATGAGCTAGGAATTTGGAATTACACGTTGTACTGGTGGAACTGGAGGGTAGAGTGAGGGGTGTGTTTAACCAACGAACCACATGGACCATCAGTATGCATACCACTCGTCGTCTGATGGGAGAGACTGAGCACCTATACTATAATAAATAATAACAATAAAGCCTATAACCCGTTAGGGTCGTATGGAGTGTCACTGTGGAGACATCAGCACAAAAAGCACACAATGAATCTCTCTCTTCAACTCCTCGAGCGAGTGTGGAGAAACTCTGTCCTGACCAGCTTTCAAACCAGGATTTTCTCTGCCCTCCTTTCCTTCTTCCACTCTCAACTGAGCACCTATAGGTTTGCCCGGATAACCAGCGAGTCACTGACCATCAGTATACATACCCTTCAACGTCTGATGGGAGAGACTGAGCACCTATGGATTTGCCCGGATAACCAGCGAGTCACAGTGACCATCAGTATACATACCCTTCGACGTCTGATGGGAGAGACTGAGCACCTATGGATTTGCTTGGAGTTCAATAACATGTATCTACACATTTGTCTCTGTCATCTTATCCCAATTCTTATCCACTTATTTGCTGCACTATTATTTGTTCTGCCTTAGTTTGTATCACCATCTGTCGTTCTTTCTGGATATTTTTCCAGAGATCCCTGATCTCAGTGTAGGTGAGATCGAGTTACTAGTCCTATCAGAGACGGACGATAAAAGGTAGGCCCCGTGTTCAATTTGAGCACACAAAAGAACCATTGGCCGCCCGAGTGGTTACCGGGGCCCAAATTTGGGGTGTAAAGAATAGAACCACTGTTACCTGCCACGCATGTCGTAAGAGGCGACTAAGGAGGTGTGGCTGAAATCGGATCCATGTGTCCTAAGCGTGTAGAAGTCTATGCGTTTAGGGGCCTACCAAACCAATGTGCAACATATACACGTTCTTGGCAAAGATCAACAATATCACAAAGAGTGATTAAAATTGGTCATAAATTACGAACGCAAAGAAGAAGAACCATTGGCAGTCCAAAATCGAGAAAAGCACTCTGGAAAATTCCTACAAAAATATCTTCTCCATCTTCAAAATTATATTGTGGACCCTCGCCGGTACTACGGAGTTCGTGTCCTGCAACTGATATCTTCCTGTGTAAGAAAGAGATCGGAACACACATGGTTACTCACCGAAGTGCAATGATGATGGTTCTATCAATCTATAATATATGTCCACTCTAAGTTTGTCTCACCATCTTTCGTTCTCTAAGTATATATCTATCTAATCACACTCAATTTAATCATTACGTAACTCGATCTCGATCCCCTGTACCCTTACCAAATCTGAGTTATTTGAAAAGAAATCCCTCACACTGCCCTCCTGTTATACACATTATTTCAGATGGAATCTAGTCAGGGAAGTACGTGTGGATGTGATGTGTTTGGTACTGCGTAGGCGAACAAGTGGTAGCAATACATAAATGGCATAGAAGTCATGGCCTTGCTCTTGTAGCCTGGTCACGTTCGGAGGCTTACTCCTAATGTTAACTGCACAAATCACGTGGTGATCCTTACCTCTTCTTCTTTTCAAGATCTCCATCCTAACCATCTTTAAAGATTGTGCTCTTCTGTATGTAGAAGTTTTCTCTCTCGCTTTCATTCTCTCTCTTTTTCAGTCTCTCTCTCTTTCAGTCTCTCTCTCTCTCTTTTAGTCTCTCTAACTTTCTCAGGTCGAATGTATGCTCTGACACGAATATATATATCGTCGAAAGCACGCGTAATATGTGCGTGCACAGACACGTACGTAAGCACACGTCCCTCATTTTTGTGCATGTGTTTTAGTTTCGTATCGACGTGATGTTGACCACATCACCCATCGTGTGCCGTTGGTCACTAGGGACATACGTACCTAACACCGTTTTCTCCAGTATACCACAGGGTATGAGAACGAGTATTTTTTTTTTATAGCTTAGGGCACAATTCAAAATGTCCCCGCCCATCTGTAAAAGAAGAGATCGGAAAAACAGTGTGTATAACAACAGTACTAAACCATCAAGAAACAACAAATTGAATGGTTCGGACATATATAGCGCGCACCAAAGGTAAATTCTACTCAGATACAGTGGATACAAGGCAGAAGGTCGAAATTCTACTCAGATACAGTGGATACAAGGCAGAGTGGATACAAGGCAGAAGGTCGAAATTCTACTCAGATACAGTGGATACAAGGCAGAAGGTCGAAATTCTACTCAGATACAGTGGATACAAGGCAGAAGGTCGAAATTCTACTCAGATACAGTGGATACAAGGCAGAAGGTCGAAATTCTACTCAGATACAGTGGATACAAGGCAGAAGGTCGAAATTCTACTCAGATACAGTGGATACAAGGCAGAAGGTCGAAATTCTACTCAGATACAGTGGATACAAGGCAGAAGGTCGAAATTCTACTCAGATACAGTGGATACAAGGCAGAAGGTCGAAATTCTACTCAGATACAGTGGATACAAGGCAGAAGGTCGAAATTCTACTCAGATACAGTGGATACAAGGCAGAAGGTCGAAATTCTACTCAGATACAGTGGATACAAGGCAGAGTGGATACAAGGCAGAAGGTCGAAATTCTACTCAGATACAGTGGATACAAGGCAGAAGGTCGAAATTCTACTCAGATACAGTGGATACAAGGCAGAAGGTCGAAATTCTACTCAGATACAGTGGATACAAGGCAGAAGGTCGAAATTCTACTCAGATACAGTGGATACAAGGCAGAAGGTCGAAATTCTACTCAGATACAGTGGATACAAGGCAGAAGGTCGAAATTCTACTCAGATACAGTGGATACAAGGCAGAAGGTCGAAATTCTACTCAGATACAGTGGATACAAGGCAGAAGGTCGAAATTCTACTCAGATACAGTGGATACAAGGCAGAAGGTCGAAATTCTACTCAGATACAGTGGATACAAGGCAGAAGGTCGAAATTCTACTCAGATACAGTGGATACCAGGCAGAAGGTCGAAATTCTACTCAGATACAGTGGATACAAGGCAGAAGGTCGAAATTCTACTCAGATACAGTGGATACAAGGCAGAAGGTCGAAATTATACTCAGATACAGTGGATACAAGGCAGAAGGTCGAAATTCTACTCAGATACAGTGGATACAAGGCAGAGTGGATACAAGGCAGAAGGTCGAAATTCTACTCAGATACAGTGGATACAAGGCAGAAGGTCGAAATTCTACTCAGATACAGTGGATACAAGGCAGAAGGTCGAAATTCTACTCAGATACAGTGGATACAAGGCAGAAGGTCGAAATTCTACTCAGATACAGTGGATACAGGGCAGAAGGTGGAAATTCTACTCAGATACAGTGGATACAAGGCAGAAGGTCGAAATTCTACTCAGATACAGTGGATACAAGGCAGAAGGTCGAAATTCTACTCAGATACAGTGGATACAAGGCAGAGTGGATACAAGGCAGAAGGTCGAAATTCTACTCAGATACAGTGGATACAAGGCAGAGTGGATACAAGGCAGAAGGTCGAAATTCTACTCAGATACAGTGGATACAAGGCAGAGTGGATACAAGGCAGAAGGTCGAAATTCTACTCAGATACAGTGGATACAAGGCAGAAGGTCGAAATTCTACTCAGATACAGTGGATACAAGGCAGAAGGTAGAAATTCTACTCAGATACAGTGGATACAAGGCAGAAGGTCGAAATTCTACTCAGATACAGTGGATACAAGGCAGAGTGGATACAAGGCAGAAGGTCGAAATTCTACTCAGATACAGTGGATACAAGGCAGAGTGGATACAAGGCAGAAGGTCGAAATTCTACTCAGATACAGTGGATACAAGGCAGAGTGGATACAAGGCAGAAGGTCGAAATTCTACTCAGATACAGTGGATACAAGGCAGAGTGGATACAAGGCAGAAGGTCGAAATTCTACTCAGATACAGTGGATACAAGGCAGAGTGGATACAAGGCAGAAGGTCGAAATTCTACTCAGATACAGTGGATACAAGGCAGAGTGGATACAAGGCAGAAGGTCGAAATTCTACTCAGATACAGTGGATACACGGCAGAAGGTCGAAATTCTACTCAGATACAGTGGATACAAGGCAGAAGGTCGAAATTCTACTCAGATACAGTGGATACAAGGCAGAAGGTCGAAATTCTACTCAGATACAGTGGATACAAGGCAGAAGGTGGAAATTCTACTCAGATACAGTGGATACAAGGCAGAAGGTGGAAATTCTACTCAGATACAGTGGATACAAGGCAGAAGGTGGAAATTCTACTCAGATACAGTGGATACAAGGCAGAAGGTGGAAATTCTACTCAGATACAGTGGATACAAGGCAGAAGGTCGAAATTCTACTCAGATACAGTGGATACAAGGCAGAAGGTGGAAATTCTACTCAGATACAGTGGATACAAGGCAGAAGGTCAAAATTCTACTCAGATACAGTGGATACAAGGCAGAAGGTCGAAATTCTACTCAGATACAGTGGATACAAGGCAGAGTGGATACAAGGCAGAAGGTGGAAATTCTACTCAGATACAGTGGATACAAGGCAGAAGGTCGAAATTCTACTCAGATACAGTGGATACAAGGCAGAAGGTCGAAATTCTACTCAGATACAGTGGATACAAGGAAGAGTGGATACAAGGCAGAAGGTCGAAATTCTACTCAGATACAGTGGATACAAGGCAGAGTGGATACAAGGCAGAAGGTGGAAATTCTACTCAGATACAGTGGATACAAGGCAGAAGGTGGAAATTCTACTCAGATACAGTGGATACAAGGCAGAAGGTGGAAATTCTACTCAGATACAGTGGATACAAGGCAGAAGGTCGAAATTCTACTCAGATACAGTGGATACAAGGCAGAAGGTCGAAATTCTACTCAGATACAGTGGATACAAGGCAGAGTGGATACAAGGCAGAAGGTCGAAATTCTACTCAGATACAGTGGATACAAGGCAGAAGGTCGAAATTCTACTCAGATACAGTGGATACAAGGCAGAAGGTGGAAATTCTACTCAGATACAGTGGATACAAGGCAGAGGGTGGAAATTCTACTCAGATACAGTGGATACAAGGCAGAAGGTGGAAATTCTACTCAGATACAGTGGATACAAGGCAGAAGGTCGAAATTCTACTCAGATACAGTGGATACAAGGCAGAGGGTGGAAAATTCTACTCAGATACAGTGGATACAAGGCAGAAGGTCGAAATTCTACTCAGATACAGTGGATACAAGGCAGAAGGTCGAAATTCTACTCAGATACAGTGGATACAAGGCAGAAGGTCGAAATTCTACTCAGATACAGTGGATACAAGGCAGAAGGTGGAAATTCTACTCAGATACAGTGGATACAAGGCAGAAGGTGGAAATTCTACTCAGATACAGTGGATACAAGGCAGAGTGGATACAAGGCAGAGTGGATACAAGGTAGAGTGGATACAAGGCAGAAGGTGGAAATTCTACTCAGATACAGTGGATACAAGGCAGAGTGGATACAAGGCAGAAGGTGGAAATTCTACTCAGATACAGTGGATACAAGGCAGAAGGTCGAAATTCTACTCAGATACAGTGGATACAAGGCAGAAGGTGGAAATTCTACTCAGATACAGTGGATACAAGGCAGAAGGTGGAAATTCTACTCAGATACAGTGGATACAAGGCAGAAGGTCGAAATTCTACTCAGATACAGTGGATACAAGGCAGAAGGTCGAAATTCTACTCAGATACAGTGGATACAAGGCAGAAGGTCGAAATTCTACTCAGATACAGTGGATACAAGGCAGAAGGTCGAAATTCTACTCAGATACAGTGGATACAAGGCAGAAGGTGGAAATTCTACTCAGATACAGTGGATACAAGGCAGAAGGTCGAAATTCTACTCAGATACAGTGGATACAAGGCAGAAGGTGGAAATTCTACTCAGATACAGTGGATACAAGGCAGAAGGTGGAAATTCTACTCAGATACAGTGGATACAAGGCAGAGGGTGGAAAATTCTACTCAGATACAGTGGATACAAGGCAGAAGGTCGAAATTCTACTCAGATACAGTGGATACAAGGCAGAAGGTCGAAATTCTACTCAGATACAGTGGATACAAGGCAGAAGGTCGAAATTCTACTCAGATACAGTGGATACAAGGCAGAAGGTGGAAATTCTACTCAGATACAGTGGATACAAGGCAGAAGGTGGAAATTCTACTCAGATACAGTGGATACAAGGCAGAGTGGATACAAGGCAGAGTGGATACAAGGTAGAGTGGATACAAGGCAGAAGGTGGAAATTCTACTCAGATACAGTGGATACAAGGCAGAGTGGATACAAGGCAGAAGGTGGAAATTCTACTCAGATACAGTGGATACAAGGCAGAAGGTCGAAATTCTACTCAGATACAGTGGATACAAGGCAGAAGGTCGAAATTCTACTCAGATACAGTGGATACAAGGCAGAAGGTGGAAATTCTACTCAGATACAGTGGATACAAGGCAGAAGGTCGAAATTCTACTCAGATACAGTGGATACAAGGCAGAAGGTCGAAATTCTACTCAGATACAGTGGATACAAGGCAGAAGGTCGAAATTCTACTCAGATACAGTGGATACAAGGCAGAAGGTGGAAATTCTACTCAGATACAGTGGATACAAGGCAGAAGGTGGAAATTCTACTCAGATACAGTGGATACAAGGCAGAAGGTCGAAATTCTACTCAGATACAGTGGATACAAGGCAGAAGGTTGACCACACTAAAGGTAGTCAACAGAAATAACATTGGAAATGGAAGCCACCAATTTCATAGCGTGAACAAGAGCCCGTTCTAGAAATCTCTTCTTATCCTGATGTTGTGAGACAAAACACGATTAGATAGATAAAGAAAACCTGTCGGATATAGTTGACTGCAGTTTTGGTCATCCCTTTTCTTTTCTTGATTTTCGTTTCAGACCTTCCATCATATGTTACTATTTAAGTATGTCATCAGTATGTAAAAAAACTTAATTAACGAATTAAAAAAGAGTCTTTACTGCCTGTAGTACCGCTTTTTAGGAGGGGTGTAGGACAGGCGGGATATGAGGCTGAAGAATTTAATGGCGTCATGGCTAGTGCCAAGCTGTTCAGATTCATGTTTTTCATTTATACACACACCAGACAAAATCCTTGGCTTTAACGTGAATTGAACTCGGGTTTCCTACACGGGATCCGCGCCCTAATCCCTTAGAGGTCAGACACTCCACTTTAGTATTAACGGAATATATACAACAACAATAAAGATAATACTAGAACTATAGATGTGAGAAAAGTTACTGATGAGTTTTACTCACAGCGGTTTTTCAGCAGTACTATTATCAATTTGTATCTGCCAATGGTTCTTCTTTCACATGCTCAACTTAAATACAGGGCCTACCTTATTGTCGTTTGTGTCCGATAGGGTTAGGATCTAGATCTCACCTACATTGAGATCAGGGATCTCTAGAAAATATCACGATGCTCCATGCAGGTAACGAATCTAGTACCGTTTGAGCGAGAGATGAGCATCTAACCTCTGCTCCACATAGACCTCCTTCTGTATGCCATACCGCCCGTCTGTTGCCGGGGCCCGCAAGGGAAGCAGAGTATAGTACCACTGACCTACAATGCATGTCGTAAGAGGCGACTGATGTAGGACCTTGGGAAGCTACCCTAGTAAATTTTTATTTTCCCGATCCAGACGCACTTGAGCTTTCAGCTCTTCGGCTCGGTGCCATGGACATCGTAACCCTTCGGTTCGGTGCAACGAACACCGTGAATCTGGGGAACCTGTGGCTTTTCTGCCAGCCCGCGGAATTGAACCCGCACTCACAGAGGGCTAGTCACCCGCAGTCCAATGCGCTGCGAACACGCTGGGCAGGCGGGCACCTAGTAAATAAAAACATCGCAGAAATCGAATGTACTTGTAGGCGCATAAATGGCACAACGCATAATCGCTCAGGCTCAGATCGCATACAAGTCGCACATAGTGGTTAACAAATGGTCGATGTGGAGCGTTCGAAGAAGAAGAAGAAGAATGCCATACCTGTCTGCAAGCAAGCAAGCATGTTTCTCACATTTTGTTCTCTGTACTGTAGTAACACCAACTCCTTCCTTACAACTCTTCACTCACTTTTGTCACAGCTAATATTCTTTTTAGGACCTGCTATTGATTTTCCTCATCGTAACAGAACTAAAATCAATAAGTCAAGTGTTTTGACTTTTCAAACACATACTTCCCTGATATGGGAACCTATTGGTCGAATTCTTTTCTATATATAAGAGCTTGTCTTAGTCTACCACAGCAGAGATATTAGCTGCTTAATCCGTTGCGTCTAAACTCAAGTTGCATGTATTCTTATGCGCACAATTCAACCTAAATGGGACAAAGATATATATGCTCTCTGTGGCTAAGTTAACCACTTAAAGTCGAAAGTCGTGGGTTCGAATCCGGACCGCGCCGTTCTGTTCACGAGTGCATTTTCCCCCCAGAGACCCCTAGGATTGTTGACGGTGTTATGAAATTCGTGTTTTGTGCAATACCCTCAGCAGGTGGCTTGCCATTTCTGTGGAGAGGGACCAAGTCATATGGGGTAAAACCCGGTGCAATGAAGTCAATCCTTCGGATTAAATGTACTCCACATATATAGCATCTGTATAACTCTCACAATACGACAATTCCTCTGACAAACCCCTTCGAGTAGTACCAATTTTCCAACAATCCACCTCATGAGCCAAAATGTTTTATTTCAAAATACTATTAAAAAACAAAACAATTATTTGATTCTATTTTTGTATAATGCTTTGACGCCCGAGTGGTTACTGGGCCCAAATTGGGGAGTAAAGAATAAAACCACTGTTACATGCCAGGCATGTCGTAAGAGGCGACCTAGTAGGTTTGCGGTGGGGCTAGCTACCTCATCCCATATAAACCACTAGATAGCTACAGAAACCACAACCGAGAAAATTCATAGCTCGCCACCTGAGAAAAAGAAGGACCCTGCAAGGAGGAGATCTGGAAAAGATGGCCTTGGATAGGCGGGCCTGGAAGGCCTTGGTTGCTGACCTATGCCTCCCTGGGGGCCAAGGGTGAAGATAATGCTTTGTAGAATACAGCACATCTTATAATATCAGATTATCGTTGTGTGTGTTTATCTGAAGCAGAAACAACATTCAAACGCTCAACATTGAAGTTATTCAATTACATTGTACTCTTTAGGTTTTTGTATTTGCTTTAGTTTTTATTCAGATTAAGGTTTTCTGGTTATTGTGCATGGTAGGGTCATTGCAGTGCAAAGCTGATCATACAGGACAACTACATTCGGTATGGGGATGGAGGTTCTCTCTCGCGATCACCGCCCAGACCGATGTACCAGACCTCTCCATAAATTCTATTCGTGTGGAAATCTGATTCATGCAGCCTTGACATTGGTGTGCTTTACGTCACATCTTCAGCACCATTTGGAGCTCTGGTGCTTATCCTTCCACGATGTGTCCGGTTTCAGCCAGCGTTTACTCGGTTCGCTCTCCGTTCTGTAGCCATCTAGTGTTTTTTTACAGTGTGTGGTAGCTAGCCACACTCCCAACCTCCTTAGTCGCCTCTTACGACATGCGTGGCAGGTAACAGTGGTTCTATTCTTTACACTCCAATTTGGGCCCCGGTAATCACTCGGGCGGGGATGGAGGCTGAGGCCGTTACTGCTGGCCTCCAGTTGCTCTCTGAATAAACGTAATAAAACCGATTTGGAAAGAGATTTCAAGTGACGGAGACGAGGACGTTGATGGTTGTCTAAGACTTTGAAAATGCTTTCAAGTGTGACTGCTCAGCTACCGTCCGCTTCAAATTTGGCAGCTCCCAGCCAATAAGTTGCTGTTACGCCATAACTTGTCTGCATAAATGGGTGCTTGGAGCTAGGTCAAAATCCAAAATTCTGTCTGAAAATCAATGCATAAAGAAATAAGATTGAGAAAAACAGAAATTATCGGCTTGTACCTGTAGCCTGGACTGCCAGGACAAATGTATCCGAGTCGTTCAACTGACTTCAGAAAAAAAGAGGTGAGAAAACGGCTATCATTGATGCCATACTCAAGCAACTTCACATAGAAGTTGTTGACTTACAGAAAACACTTTTCGTAAAGACGTGTCGTTATTGGTTACTGAACCTACGTCATAGCACCCCCAGGCAGACTAATAGGTGATCAGTCTCCCCTAACGATGGTTCTCATGTCTCGCTGGATAAACGCACGCCACACTCTGTCATTTAGGCATCTAGTTCTACTCGTACAACGTGCAATTTCAAAGCCGAAGGATTGATTTCATTGCACCGAGTTTTACCGCATATGGCTCAGTCCCTCTCAGCAGTAATGGCACGCCACCTGCAGAGAGTATTGCACAAAGCACGAACTCCGTAGCTCCAGCAACAATCCTAAGGGTCTCTGAAAAAATGCACTCGTGAACAGAACGGCGCGGTCCGGACTCGAACCCACGACCTTCGACTCACAAGGCCTCAAACCCCTTAAATCGTCTGGATAGATTTTAGTGTTCAATCAGATTTCCTAACATCAATTGTAATGTTCTCATCCAACATTCGGTCGCCAATATACCAAAAGAACATCCCTATTATCCACCCTCAACTACCCGACGACTAATGATGTTGATGTACGCCTTTATTGATATAAGGGAACACTGCAATACAACTATGTTGATGTACGCCTTTATTGATATAAGGGAACACTGCAATACAACTATGTTGATGTAAGCCTTTATTGATATAAGGGAACACTGCAATACAACTATGTTGATGTAAGCCTTTATTGATATAAGGGAAGACTGCAATACAACTATGTTGATGTAAGCCTTTATTGATATAAGGGAAGACTGCAGTAAAACTATGTTGGTGTAAGCCTTTATTGATATAAGGGAACATTGCAGTAAAACTATGTTGGTGTAAGCCTTTATTGATATAAGGGAAGACTGCAGTAAAACTATGTCAATCAATCAAGTGCCATGCCTGTCGGCGTAGGCGATCATGTCTCTCCACAACTCTCTTTGTTTGGTGCATGTAATCAGTTCTGACGTTGGTCTTTTGTCGAACCACGAAGTGAGGCCATCCAACAACTCGCTCTGTCTTTCACGATCTCTCCTTCCCTGAATTTTACCTGTAGCTACGGGGACTGCCTAGAGTAGTTGATAGTAGCTCGGCCTGCTAGCTGTGAGACGCCTCATAGCTCGGGTTCGAACCTATTGTCCGGCATTTGTTCGAGTCCCCTGGTCTTACTCAGGACGATAACGTGAGTACCTCTGAAGTCGGAGAAAATCTGCCTGTATGGCGAGGAATACTAATTACGAGTACATTGAGCACACGGCTGCCAGTGAAAGTAATTTACAATGTACACGCTGCTGCCATTGTAAGAAATTGGAAAAACGGATTTTCACGCAAAAATCAGTTTCAGAGTTGAAAGCGGACGAAAAAAAAAAAAAAAAACCTGTAGCTAAACTCTTCGTATTATATGCCTAAAGAACCTTGATTAAAAGGGGTTGTAAAGCCGAATGATTGACTTTATTGCACCGGGTTTTACCCCATATGGCTCGGTCCGCAAAAATGGCAATCCACCTGCCGAGAGTATTGCACGAACTCCGTAGCTCCGTCAAGAATCCTAGGGTCTCTGAAAATAAGGCACTTTTGAACAGAATGGTGCGGTACGGATTCGAACCTTCGACTCGCAAGGCAAGGGCGTAACCACTTAGCCACAGAGACCCCTGGTTGGATGAGATGTGAGTATTCAGGGGCACATGTTGTGTCCTAAGGCAGAAAATAACGCTTCGTCGTGTGAGGTGATTTATGGCATCTTGTGGATTTGGAGTGGCCATGTGTTTAAAGAAGGCTCTGCCTGTTTTGCCCAATCATTCCACCACTCCTCCTTTTTGTTACTTCTTATTATTTGTTTAGCATCAATGACGGCCGTTTTTCTCACCTTTTTTCTAAAGTCAGTTGAACTTTGATTGTCTGATTCTTATTCTTTTGATAAGGTTTCTTTGTGTGCAGGCCTGATTAAAAACCTCATTTGTTTTCTTTGATGCCCATGACATTTTCTGCATTCTTCTGTTAAACCACATCTCTGTGGCTTCCAATGATCTTATTGATTGTTTGTTTACTATGTGAAACACATCAAAACAAAGTACTGTAGTAGTACAAAATATACAAATAATAACAATACACAGCAATGTTTCGACTCAAAGGCCTTTATCAAGCAAAGGATACAAGAGAAGTGAATAATTTTACTTCTCACACAGCATGTAGAGTCAAACAATAAGTTATTGACCTTTGTAAGCCTTTCCGCATTTTCATTACGCGTGCCCATGAGTGTAGATCCGCATAAGTAGCTGTAGGTTGAAAACCCCTATATATGACATCTACTTACCTCTGAAGTCGGAGACAAGTCTGTATGGTGAGGGACACGGATAATAAGGAAAGCATGCCTTCACGCAAAAATCAGTCAGAAGTGCCGAGACCCCTGACTATGCCTGAATTCATAGCGGGCGAACACAAGAAGAAGAAATCTACTCATACCACATTTTGGACCTCCAGAAGTATCATCGACTTGGTGTCAGTAACAACAATGGCTCCAGTAAACAAGACTCCCAAATTATCCGGTGTCAGTAACAACAATGGCTCCAGTAAAAAAGAGTCCCAAATTATCCGGTGCCAGTAACAACAATGGCTCCAGTAAACAAGAGTCCCAAATTATCCGGTGTCAGTAACAACAATGGCTCCAGTAAACAAGAGTCCCAAATTATCCGGTGTCAGTAACAACAATGGCTCCAGTAAACAAGAGTCCCAAATTATCCGGTGTCAGTAACAACAATGACTCCAGTAAACAAGAGTCCCAAATTATCCGGTGTCAGTAACAACAATGACTCCAGTAAACAAGAGTCCCAAATTATCCGGTGTCAGTAACAACAATGGCTCCAGTAAACAAGAGTCCCAAATTATCCGGTGTCAGTAACAACAATGGCTCCAGTAAACAAGAGTCCCAAATTATCCGGTGTCAGTAACAACAATGACTCCAGTAAACAAGAGTTCCAAATTATCCGGTGTCAGTAACAACAATGGCTCCAGTAAACAAGAGTCCCAAATTATCCGGTGTCAGTAACAACAATGACTCCAGTAAACAAGAGTACCAAATTATCCGGTGTCAGTAACAACAATGGCTCCAGTAAACAAGAGTCCCAAATTATCCGGTGTCAGTAACAACAATGACTCCAGTAAACTAGAGTCCCAAATTATCCGGTGTCAGTAACAACTGACTCAGTAAGCAAGAGTCCCAAAGTATCCGGTGTCAGTAACAACAATGGCTCCAGTAAACAAGAGTCCCAAATTATCCGGTGTCAGTAACAACAATGGCTCCAGTAAACAAGAGTCCCAAATTATCCGGTGTCAGTAACAACAATGGCTCCAGTAAACAAGAGTCCCAAATTATCCGTGTCAGTAACAACAATGACTCAGTAAACAAGAGTACCAAATTACTGGTGTCAGTAACAACAATGGCTCCAGTAAACAAGAGTCCCAAATTATCCGGTATCAGTAACAACAATGACTCCAGTAAACAAGAGTCCCAAATTATCGGTGTCAGTACAACAATGACTCCAGTAAACAAGAGTCCCAAATTATCCGGTGTCAGTAACAACAATGGCTCCAGTAAACAAGAGTCCCAAATTATCCGGTGTCAGTAACAACAATGACTCCAGTAAACAAGAGTCCCAAATTAGCCGTGTCGTAACAACAATGACTCCAGTAAACAAGAGTCCCAAGTTATCCGGTGTCAGTAACAACAATGGCTCCAGTAAACAAGAGTCCCAAATTATCCGGTATCAGTAACAACAATGACTCCAGTAAACAAGAGTCCCAAATTATCCGGTGTCAGTAACAACAATGGCTCCAGTAAACAAGAGTACCAAATTATCCGGTGTCAGTAACAACAATGACTCCAGTAAACAAGAGTACCAAATTATCCGGTGTCAGTAACAACAATGACTCCAGTAAACAAGAGTACCAAATTATCCGGTGTCAGTAACAACAATGGCTCCAGTAAACAAGAGTTCCAAATTATCCGGTGTCAGTAACAACAATGGCTCCAGTAAACAAGAGTCCCAAATTATCCGGTGTCAGTAACAACAATGGCTCCAGTAAACAAGAGTCCCAAATTATCCGGTGTCAGTAACAACAATGACTCCAGTAAACAAGAGTTCCAAATTATCCGGTGTCAGTAACAACAATGGCTCCAGTAAACAAGAGTCCCAAATTATCCGGTGTCAGTAACAACAATGGCTCCAGTAAACAAGAGTCCCAAATTATCCAGTGTCAGTAACAACAATGGCTCCAGTAAACAAGAGTCCCAAATTATCCGGTGTCAGTAACAACAACGTCTCCAGTAAACAAGAGTCCCAAATTATCCGGTGTCAGTAACAACAATGGCTCCAGTAAACAAGAGTCCCAAATTATCCGGTGTCAGTAACAACAACGTCTCCAGTAAACAAGAGTCCCAAATTAGCCGGTGTCAGTAACAACAATGACTCCAGTAAACAAGAGTCCCAAATTATCCGGTGTCAGTAACAACAATGGCTCCAGTAAACAAGAGTCCCAAATTAGCCGGTGTCAGTAACAACAATGACTCCAGTAAACAAGAGTCCCAAATTAGCCGGTGTCAGTAACAACAATGGCTCCAGTAAACAAGAGTCCCAAATTAGCCAATATATTTCAGCAGCAGGCTTATGCTAAGGATATATACATTTATATTCTTTTAGAAAGATGGGTGTCTGAAATAAATCTAACAACACAGAGTGGGCTGTTAGATCACAACTTAATATCACCGGCAAAGACAGCAATGTGTCAACTAGCATTCACACATTAATAACAGTTATAATATATATTCTTTCTCTCTTTTCTTCTCTTCTTTGCGATCTCTATTTTGATGATTATGCCGTCAGACGCGTTCTTATGAAGTCGGCTGTTGTCTGGAGCTTATTTCTGGTTCCATGTAGATTTGAATGTAGTGTTGAGTTGTAGGGCCATCATTTCTTTCTAGGGAGGACATACAGGGACAGTCGTCTTGCAGGACATTGTTATGTTGCTTCATCAGCGGTGCCACAGGGACACAGAGGGGATGGGGACAATCGTATTTTGCGTAGGTGTTTGTTCAGTCTGCTATGTCTTATCCTGAGTCGGAAGATGATATTCTGTCTAACGAGTGTGTGGTAGTCATCGTTGGATAGTTTAGGTTCTTTTCTAATGTCCACGATAGCTCTTTTTTTCAAAGTATGTGATTTCATTTTCTACTTGTTCACATTCTGCTTCCTTTACGCTCACTCTCTCACTTCCTTCCTTCCTTAAACACACCATAACACAAATGTTATAAGACCCTTACAACATCCTGCATAATAGAAATAGAATAGAACTGTAAAGATATATATAAAAGAGAGAAGGGTTTTGTTGATACAGTAGAGTGACCTGTGCACACAATTAAGACTGGCAAATATTGTGTGGAGTGATGAGAAACGGTTCCTAGATAAGGATAGAGTAAACAGGGCAGTGATGAATAGTTAAGTGAATTTTTGTGACACTTCATCGACTCTGATGAATAACGCGTTGGGAGGTGGTGTTGTGGAAGATGTCTACCAAGTACAACGCATACTGGGAAAGAAACATTTCGAATACAAATATGGAAGTCTAAAGCATAGATTCCCAAACTTTTTCGGCCCACCGCCCACTTTGCACAATATAAACTTTGTAACGCCCCCTCCACATTATAACAGTTCGCCCACAGTCCGCCCACATATATACATACATGTTATTTTTCCCCGTGACATAGAAAATTGATATATATTTCTGTCAAACATGGTCAATTTTCAAATGATTATATGCATGAAATAGAAAATTGATGAAAAAATGGATCGCGTAAGGCGGGCATAGGATTAATTAAAATGCAGAATTCAAATTTTAAATGATTATTCAATCACAAAATGACGAAAATAATTTATTAAAAAATATTTATTATTCATTATTTCTTTAAATAGCCACAGACCCCTAATCGCATGAACACTCCTCAACTTCTCCTGAGCCCACTATCACCCCCTAGAACGCTTCAACGTCCACTGGGGCAGGTACCACCCACTTTGGGAAACGCTGGTCTAAAGAAATCCAAACCAAAATTAGAATATTTAACTCCAATGTTAAAACAATTTCCTGTATGGGTCAGAAACATGGAGAACTACTAAAATAATAACGTATAAATTGCAAACATTCATCAACTGATATCTGCGCAGAATAGAGGGTTCAGCAATGGTATGATAGTGTCACAAATGAGGAGCTTATATAGATAACAGTGAACCAAGAGGATTGAACAAAGGACTGGATAGGACACACTTTGAAAAATCATATGGGAATATAACAAGAAGGGCTCTTTCCTGGAACCCACAGGGACAGAGGAAGAGAGAGGGGGGCTACAAATACATGGAAACGAGGTTTAGAGACAGAGATCAACATGGTACAAAAGAGCTGGAGGAGCTGCAGGAGATAGCTAGAGATGAAGACTTGGTATGTGTGGGTTGAGAGGGCCTATACTCCAATCGGGGTTAGAAATGCATAACAGAGAGAGAACGAGAGAGAGAGAGAGAGTGGTGTTCCTGCAGAGTATTGCAGAATCAGTAGTTGGCCAGTTCACATGTTTTGTGTTACATGTGGCTTCTACAAGAACTCTCTGTGATCACCTGTCTGTTGCGTCCAACAACGTAGTGTTCTATGTTACAGATACCTCCAGTGTATCTCCAAATTTGTTTTGGTATTTCTATTCTTTTTTTCCATCACGTATGGGTGTCAAGCATGGACATTGAACAAGACAGGAGGAAAACATTAATGGGCTTTTAAATTGAGGTGCACCCGTGTGTTGCTGTGGCTCGCAAGGGGAGCAAAGAATAGTAACAATGCGATCTAGAAGGCATGTCGTAAGGGGCGACTGAGATAGGGGTCTAGGAAGCTACCTAGTAAAGAAAAGTGTCGCAGAACTGACATGTACTGGTCTACTTGTAGGCGCATAACTGGCACAACGTACAATCGCTCTTAGGCTTGGATAACATACAAATCACACAGAGTGGTTAACAAGTGGTCGATATGAAGCGTTCGAAGAAGAAGAAGAAGAATACAAGTGTTACTAAATAGTCTTCCATATAACATGGACAGAAAAAATAAATATACCATTATAACAACAAAGAAAACTGGCTGATTCTACAAAAGAGAATGCAAAAGTTGAAGTATTTTGAACTTGTAAAAAACACGAAAGGTTGGAGAAGAACGTTATTGAAGGCTTCCTGCAAAAAAGAAGGAAGTCCACAGATAAGGTGAATGTTGTATGTAACTGATGATTTGGGCATGACAGCTGCAGAGGCAGAACATCTGACCTATGAAAGAGAGATAAATATCGAAGTACTACTATTGTGGTAAATGTTTTGCTCAGTACAAGCTGTTGTATGATGATTCTAGAGATTACTATTCTCGTAGGTATGACAAAGTACTTTTTCATAACAAGTTCTGCTTAGTCATTTCAATTTCCTTTTTTTTAAAAAGAGAAGTCTTCTGTGTGATAATTTGTTTGGGCAAAAAAAACATTTTCTTTTAGCTTAGTCAGTCACGGTTCTAACTTCACGAGAACAGATCGCCCCATAGTTGATCCGCTCCTGTGCTAGCGAAAACCACTTAAAATGATCATCATTGTCTCACGTAAGCGCATGAGTGTATCCCGACACACGTTTGTAATTCTACACTGACAGAATTGATGAAAAATGTACATTCTTTATACATTTTCTTTGGCCTTTCTCAAACCTTCCGATCCTTAAAGTAGTAGAACTGGTAAGATAATGCTTCCATACAGTGGCGGCACGTGATCCTTTTTGTTGGTGGGCCAGACACAAATTTTCGGAAAAATCATGGTTTTAGGTTAGGTTATATTTTTAATTTATTAAAAAAATTAATACACGTTACACATCATTGTTGGTGGGGTCCGGCCCCACTGGCCCCCTAATGACGAGCCGCCACTGTATAGCATATATACATTTAACATATACACATATACTATGGGGATCATGAGAAGATACTTTTTCTTCGAACGCTTCATATCGACGTGTTATCTTATCGACCACTTGTTGTTAACCACTCTTTGTGATTTGTATGTGATATGAGCGATTGTACGTTAGTGCCAGTTATGCACCTACAAGTAGGCCAGCACATTTCTACAACGCTTTTTTATTTACTAGGGTAGCTTCCCTGGTCGCCTCTTACGATATGCCCTGTAGGTAGCAGTGTTACTATTCTTTGCTCCCCTGTGAGCCCCGATAACACACAGGTGGTGAGAAGAGACAGTATTAAGAAGCATAGGGGAATGTAGTACGTTGAGTCAAATGAGGTCAGAAGGTACCATATAAAGATACAGGGTGTTCAAGATAAAAGCAGCCTATCAATGGAGCTAATTTGGCATATATTTATGAAAATAAGAAGGTTCAGTTATGACGTAGTATAGGTCAAGGTTGTGTGACGGTGTAATTGTAGTGCGGAAAGGGGCGATGAATAAATGTGACGTAAGACGAGCTAGTTAGAACCGGTTTAAATAGTAAATAAACACGGCGCAATAGGCAACTGGCAACTTTTGATTTGTCAATGAGGCTGCTTTTATCTTGAACACCCTGTATAAAACGATTTTTCTATAGCGAATCGACTACGATTTTGATATAAAACCAGACTGTCGTTTATCTAATCCGTCCTGTTAGCAGTAGCATTTGATGTACCATGTGCTGTATACAACTTTGACTCCCTGGGAACTGCTGGTAGGTCAGGTCGCTTCCTGGCGTGAAGCTAATACGGGATATATTATAAAGGTAAAGAAAATGCCATAGTATATAATATAATGTGGAGGGATGGGAAGTGGGAGATTTCTTGACTATGCAATCACTTAATATTGAAACAACTTGACTACTAGATCATTCTAAGCACTTGACTACTCCAGCACTTGACTATATGAGCACTCTAGCACATTGTCTACTTCAGCACTATAGTCCCTTGACTACTCCAGCACTTGACTATATGAGCACTCTTCTTGTCTACTTCAGCACTATAGTCCCTTGACTACTCCAGCACTATACAATCACTCTAATCATTTGACTACTCAAGCACACTAAGTTCTTGACTATACAATCACTCCATTACCATAAGCACCTGACTACTCCACTTCTCTAATCACTTGACTACTCCAGCACTCTAAGCACTTGACTATACAATCACTCTAAACATGTGACTACGCCATCGCTATAAACCACTATGACTATAAAGCATCTACCAAATGTTACTACGCCAGCAGTACTCTGTATATCCCCATCAAAAATGTTCAATACCCAACTGGTCTTGGTTTATTAGTGTGGAATGAGCATAGCACTAGTTTCCGTAACACAATTGTGAGACCGACCAGTGAGGTTTCCTCTCACATGTGCCACTACAGGCTGTGAGTATTGCTGGTCCCTTGCGTACGTGCGTAATCCCAGATTTAACAACCGTTATTTTAACTTGCCGCTGACATCACGGATAGCTTAATGCGCAGTCAATAATATTGTGGGAACAGAACTCCTCAAGGTCATCGTTTTTCAGCGCTTCAAAAGGACAGTCACTAGAAAATTGTGTCACCCTAACTCAACCTAACTTATTCTATGTCGTGTATATCTGTACATTTATGTTGCCATGTAACAGCTTCTTATATCTTGGTCAGATGATAACAGATAATGGCAGATGTATAACAGAAATTAAAAAGAGAATAGGAATGAGAATGGGAAAAATGAGAAAAATCAAATGCTATATATATCCTATATTAATGTATGGCTCGGAAACATGGAGAATGAACAAGCAGTTAGAAGACAGAATTGATGCATTTGAGATGTGGATATATAGAAGAATAGGCAGAGTTTCATGGACAGAAAAACAGACAAATAAACAAATTTTAGAAAAACTAGGCATGAAGAAACAATTATTAAGAGAAATAAAAATTGAGACAAGTAAAGTATTTTGGGCACATAAAAAGACATGACACCATGATAAAACATTTACTGGAGGGAAATTTAATGGGGAAGAGCAAGAGGAAGACCGAGAGATAAGTGGGAGGAAACTTTAAGAAATGGACAGGTTACAGTCTGGCGTGTGCAAACAAGGCGAAAGACAGGATGCTGGAGATTCATTGCAGCCAAGCTTCGATGTGGAGACGGCACCTGATGATGATGAGGTAACAGCAACAGAGAACTGGATTACCCTACCAAGTGTCTTGTGTTCTATTTCCAATACAGTCCATGTTCGTTGATTAGTCACCGGAGCTAATGCGTAAATGTTGCGTTGCCGACACTTTTGGTAATGTGAAAGGGACGAAGCTTATATAGACACGCCTTGAATTCCTAGACGTATGTTCTATTCAGTCCATCGTCTATGAGAATGTAGTTAATGTCGGTTATCTAATTCTTACCGCACAGATTTTCTCATAGTGAAAATATTGAATACTTGCCTACACTTCACAGCCACCACTACTACTACTACTGCTGCTGCGTTCTTTACGACCAATTTTAATCACTATTTGTGATATATTTGATCTTTGCCAAGAACGTGTATACGTTGTACATTGGTTTAGTAGACCCCTAAACGAATAGAATTCTACACGTTTAGGACACGTGCATCCGATTTCAGCCAAATTACTACCACTATACCTTATCGTATTTACTTACTTACTTATTCCTCTCCGCTGCTTGTGGAGCATAGGACATCAACTGATGTTCTCAAATTTTCCCGGTCTCTGACTGTCTTCTTGAAGGCTTCCCAGGATCATCCAGCATCCTGTAGTTCCTCAAGAAGACTTCAACTCATTTTTGGGACGTCTCATTGCGGGTTCCACTCAAGTGTTTGTCTGGTGACATTGCAGCTACTAGGCTGCATTAAAGTTCACACACTATTTATTATTATTATTTATTTTAAAAATGAAACGTTTAGTCAAGATTTAATTTCCATCCGTTATAATTTCTCTTTTCTATTAATATTACTATTAACCCTTTAGCTGCTGAATACTATTCGAATATGTGTTACTCTGTGCTGAATACTTTTACTCATATACTCCTCTCTGTGCTGAATACTTTTACTCATATACTCCTCTCTGTGCTGAATACTTTTCCCCTCCAAATACAAGAGATTTGTCAGGAGGTGTAGACTCTGTTTTACGCTGAAAATATAAAGTGTGCTGGCGTGTTTTTACCCAGTCAACTCTAAAAACAGGGTAGACAACTGACCGTGTAAACCATGATCTAGTTTTGAGTTGTGGATCTGACTAGATCTCTATACGAAATCCATTAATGTAACGACAGACATGAGTGTAAAAGTGAAACCAGTGGCTGTACAAGTATTTGTTGTATATCTATCTATTCTCTAATCCTGTTTTGTCAGGTCGAAAAAGAAGATACATAGAACGAACCTCTCTATGCATCTTGTCTTTCTTTCTCTTCTCCAATCCTAATTTGCCTCATAGCTTCAGGGTAAGAAGAGATTTCTAGCACAGACTTTTGTGTGTGCTTCATAAATAGTGTTTACTGTTATCTCTGAGGTCCCTGAGGTGAGAAGAATACGTGAAGAAGAAGACTTCACTAAAAAAAAAAAGAATATACGAAAAAAATGGCAAGAATGTTTACATAAGATGCCGATAAGAGGGAATCATCATCAAGGTGCGTATCCTTTATATGACGTTGCTCTCTTTGCAGCGCATCTTAAATTCACACAGGCCATCGTGACGCTAGATGTGACCAAAGTATCAAATTTGTCTGTACAGTATGTTGTTTGTCAGCCAATTCTCTTTAACATTTTGTTCTTTCAGGACATCAGTGTTCTTTCTTTTTCTGTCCATGGTATTCGTAGGATTTTTCTGTAGCATTTAGTTTTGAAGGACTGGATTTTCGTTCTTGTTTTTAAGAGGGAATATGTTTGCATAAGAAAGTGATAAGAGGGAAGAACATGAGACATTGAGCAGATGAAGTGTGAGGGTAGGATGAGAGTAGAAGACGGAGAAAATAATGTGAAAATGAGAGAACAAGAGGTGGATAACATTGAAAGGTAGATTGAATGAAAGAACAAGAGGTGGATAACATTGAAAGGTAGATTGAATAAAGAGGAAAATACAATGAAAGAATAACAAACAAAGAAATAAATAAGATAGATGTGAAAGAGAAGAAAATAGTGGAACAAGACAATTAGTTATTGGCAAGGAAACTGATCATAGTGACAGGATAAGGAGAGATTTTTTGAACAGGCTTTTCTGTGCGCTTCATAAAGTGTTTTTCACTGCCTCTGTTATTTCTGAAGTCCACCTTTTGAATGGAAGGCTTTTTTGCTTTGTATCCACTGTATTGGTATAACATTGCCCTTTGAAGGGCACTGTCTGTTGGTAATCTGCTTATGTGGTCGAACCATTTAATTTGTTGCTTCTTGATAAAGTTCAGTACTGATGTTGTGCCCACTTTTTCCTGATGTCTTCATTTCTAAACCGGTCTCTTCTTGATACTCCTAGCATTCTGCGTAGATACTTCATCTCTTTTGTGACTAGTTTTCTTCTGTCATTTCCACTAACTGCCTGCGGGTGAATATTGCATCTGTACAGCTCCTATTCCTCCAAAATCCCATTTATGTGTCGCTGAGCTGTGGCTCGACAGTATGGCGCAGCCTTTTTTTAAATGTCCAAATTATTTGTTGTAAATGAGGTTAATGACAAACATTGTAAATAGATTAAAGATAATAACAAACTTGAGATATGGTCACACATTGAATTTTATTTTAATCATGGTTTTATTCATACAGCTTCCAAAAATTCACTGTAGAAGCTAACAGCACACATAACAATAAATTCATACAAATAATACTGCATGTTACAATATGTACATCTATTAGCATACATAACAATAAATTCATACAAATAATACTGCATGTTACAATATGTACATCTATTAGCATACATAACAATAAATTCATACAAATAATACTGCATGTTACAATATGTACATCTATTAGCATACATAACAATAAATTATTATGGTACTGGTATCATACTGTGAATCCCACTCGCTGACCAGATTGAGAGAGATGGGTGTCAATATTAGGTGCAGCCGAAAAGAATGACATACTAAATATGCAAGGATATTGATTAATCAACATCGAACTGGCGTGTTGGGTCGCTGGACGCTGCTGGATTTGCTGAGGCGGAGATTGGAGCACCTAAGGACATGTCCAGAGTGCTATGATAATAGTTCTCATATAACTGAAAACAATAAATTCATCACAACAATGGTTCATAATGATGCATGTTACAATATGGACATCTATTAGCACACATAACAATAAATTCATCAGTTACTATGTGAAAAAGTTGGACATTACAATAGAACTGTTAATTGTGCTTCTAATAAATTTTTAGTATGAAATATTTCAAAACATGGTGTAATACACAGTGCTACATCACAGTCTTTGCACAAGTATCTTGTTTCACGTCGCTTTTTGAGCACACCACACACTTTCTCACTGGAGCCTTCTTCTGGGATGTTTTAGACTCTATGGTTGACGGGAAATGTCTCTCTCTGTACCAATCGTAGTGGCAGATCTGCACTCCTATGTCCTCCGCACTTTCTCCTTTCTTTACAATATTTTTCCAGAATTTCCCATATTAGAGTTAGATGGAAATCAGCAATAGGGATGCTTTTACATGTGACAAGTTTGTATAATGCATGAGAATTCAAAACAGAAAGATCTTGCACATGAAAAAAACATTTCTTATACCATTTCACAGTTTTTCTAATAGACTCAATAGAACTGAGAAGCTTAATCTAGATTAACAGTTTAATCTAGTGAACCCATACATTTATTATAGTCCACAACACACTTGGGCTTTCGAACACTTTCTCCAGTTTTATAATCCGTTTTGTCATTTTGAACTACTTCTGCATTATGACATGTAGTCATACTGTTAGTGACACCAGTATAAACTATAAAATCTAAAATGTAACCAGTTCTGCAGTCACACAAAACAAAAGTCTTCATTCTAAATCTGCTTCTTTTTGACGGAATGTACTGTTTGAAAGGCAATCTTCTTTGAAAAGAAGAAGAGACTCGTCAATAACAACATCTAGATATGGTGAGAATGCACTCCGAAATGAAGTACGCAAACTGTCAATTACATTTCTAATTTTGTAAAGTCGATCACCACCGGCATCAATGCTGTTGTCTGAGAAGTGAAGCATCGATCTCTACCTGCATCAATGCTGTTGTCTGAGAAGTGAAGCATTGATCACCACCGGCATCAATACTGTTGTCTGAGAAGTGAAGCATCGATCACCACCTGCATCAATGCTGTTGTCTGAGAAGTGAAGCATCGATCACCACCGGCATCAATGCTGTTGTCTGAGAAGTGAAGCATCGATCACCACCTGCATCAATGCTGTTGTCTGAGAAGTGAAGCATCGATCACCACCGGCATCAATGCTGTTGTCTGAGAAGTGAAGCATCGATCACCACCGGTATCAATGCTGTTGACTGAGAAGTGAAGCATCGATCACCACCTGCATCAATGCTGTTGTCTGAGAAGTGAAGCATCGATCTCTACCTGCATCAATGCTGTTGACTGAGAAGTGAAGCATCGATCACCACCGGCATCACTGCTGTTGTCTGAAGTGAAGCATCGATCACCACCGGCATCAATGCTGTTGTCTGAGAAGTGAAGCATCGATCACCATCTGCATCAATGCTGTTGTCTGAGAAGTGAAGCATTCTCAGAAGTAATAGAAATCTATCCCGTGACATGATTTCACCAAACACAGTAGTCAGAAGCAAAGGGTGTTGCGACCAGTATTCAATTCATTAATTTTCAGCTTCTTAGTTCTAGACATTAGCAGGCACACAGAAAAATAAGAACATTCTTTAAAGTTAGTATTGGTCCAACGAGAGAGACGATTGCTTATGGTTGCAGAAGCATTGTGAAGAATGTCATTATAAAATCGGTTGCATTCATCAGATATAGACGTAACCAGTGGTGACAGAAAAATAGTAGAAGAAAATCAAGAACTGAACTGTTCTGATTTACATCAGCATTACATCCAGAGCTGGAGTTGTCAAAATTATTTACAATTGGATTCAGGTCATTGGAAGACCATTTAATTGAATCAAATTTATGCCTTTTTGATGGCATGTCATCTTCACTGCACTCCGATGACGACGAAGATGCCGGACATGCAAATAACATGTGCTCAGCCACGCCATTTTTGTTGTTGTCGATGTTGATGGCTGGGTCTGATCGTCTTGTTCAGTTTCAGAATCAGAGCTACACATTTCTTCTTCACTATCACTTCTAGAAAAAAAACTCCAACAATTCCTCATCTACTTTAACAAGTTTCCTTGCCATTTTATGAAATAAATATATAATAAATATACACAGACTAATACTCTCCAACACAAGAATTAACACGAGTAGAAAGTAGACTCAACACCGTCACGTCCGAAGTACAAAAATGACTTCCCAAACTTTTTCCATGCATATAAAAACCGGTTTGACCAGTAACACAGGTGTTCAAATGTGTGTAAATTGGTCACAGATGTCTAAAAATAGCTGTTCTTTATCACTAGAATATACACCAGAATTTTCAAGGCGAAAAACGAAAGTAGACAGATTTAGCAGCCAAATTAGAATTGTTGAACGGAAAATTACGTCGTTAGCCCACAGAGGACAGAAAATAAATTAGCATTTATACGGCTTTAGCAGTCTCGGGAACACCGGATATATACGTGCGTAGCAGCTAAAGGGTTAATGTCACTCAAGTGTTTGTCTGGTGACATTGCAGCTAATATGCTGCATTAAAGTGCACACAGTATTTATTATTATTATTATTTATTTTTAAAAATGAAACGTTTAATCAAGATTTAATTTCCATGTTATAATTTCTTTTTTCTATTAATATTACTATTAATGTTCCTTTAAAAAATTATTACTACTATTTTGTTTGTATTATTATTATTATTGCAATGACCAACGGCACCCGCGATTCCACAACCATCAGTCAGATTCGCCTATATATATATATATATATCTTCGGGACATTGTCACCATTTATTTAATGTCTGAGTTATATTTTAGAGAAAGTCTTTGACTGATAATTTGTCTGCAACTTGATAAATGTTGATTTCCTTAATCAATGACCATAGTTCAGAAAGTATCATAGATAGTGCATGTTTCTCATAGTTTAGTTGAATCTACAGATCTACACCATTTGTCCATAAGTGCATCCAGTGCCGGATTAGGTCAGCGCGGGGCCTGTAGCAAATTTTAGCGCGGGCCCTAGGTTTTGTATAATAATAAATAATAAAACACAGCTTTTACAAATTTGTTTCGATTTAATGTGAGCAAATTTAGAGATAACACTAGACAAATCAATTTCTCTAAATAAACTATATTCAAAGTTCATTAAGGTGAGGTTATTTAGACGATCTTGTTCCTTAACTCACTTTTTATACGCTTTAATGTTGAAAAAGAACGTTCTCCGCTGCAGTTGGTAATCATTAAAGACAAGTAAATTCGTAAGACTATTTCTACATTTGGGAAACACAACTCTAATGATTTTTACTATTTTAAGTTTATAAAATTGCACTTGAACGAACTGCACAAGTTCGTCGCCTAGGCTTTCTTCCAAATCCTCTTGATAAGAGCTGACAACATTTGGAGTTCATCTGCTTTCATCTACTAGACAGTGATATGCGACTTCTGTATTTTCTGCTTCATTTCTTTGGATTCAGCATCATTACACACTACACTAAACAATTCGGACAGCTTGAGCGTTTTTGATATAACATCTTGGTTATTTTTTTCGTTTTCATCTCAGTCACATAGGCGCGGGGCCCCCAGAAGCGCGGGGCCCGTAGCATTTGCTACTTCTGCTACTAGGCTAATCCGGCGCTGAGTGCATCGATCTCTTCCTCATTATGTCCTTTAGCGTGGGATACCTAACCATATGAGTTATGTGTTGGTTTATTATTTTGCTTTGACTTCCAGTATTCGCTCTTGTCTAGTTGCATCTCATTTGATTTTGTATTCTTGTAGTCTGGTTAAGGTTGCAGATTCACCCCCTCCCCTTTCCTTCCTTGAATCATTTGCATGCACCCTCTCCCTTAGAGTAATTCGGATTATCAGCCTGGTCCATTGCTCGTCCGAATTCTGCAGTAGCCATAACTTCTTAGCTTCTTTTTTTTCTTCTTCTGCTTTCGCCCGCTTTGAATTCAGGCGTAGTCATGGCGCCTGATATGGCACTTCTAACTGATTTTTTCGCGAATGCCTGCTTTCCTTTTTATAAGTGTCACCCGCTATACAGGCGTTCCTGTCCGACTTAGAGGTATTTGTAGTTTAGATTTTCAAGTGTTGATCTGTGTAGCCATACCAGCAAGCATATCTGCGCGTTCATTCTCCTTTACACATGAGAGCACTGGCACAATAACACTAGACAAGACAAGTCACCAACATCAGCATAAGAAGAAAGTTAGCACAGAACCTTGCTTGAATTACATTGAGAAACAAAGCCACCAACATCAGCATAAGATAGAAAGTTGGCACAGAACCTTGCTTGAATTACATTGAGAAACAAAGTCACCAACATCAGCATAAGAAAGAAAGTTAGCACAGAACCTTGCTTGAATTACATTGAGAAACAGAGTCACCAACATCAGCATAAGAAAGAAAGTTGGCACAGAACCTTGTTGAATTACATTGAGAAACAAAGTCACCAACATCAGCATAAGAAAGAAAGTTGCACAGAACCTTGCTTGAATTACATTGAGAAACAAAGTCACCAACATCAGCATAAGAAAGAAAGTTAGCACAGAACCTTGCTTGAATTACATTGAGAAACAAAGTCACCAACATCAGCATAAGAAAGAAAGTTAGCACAGAACCTTTCTTGAATTACACTGAGAAACAAAGTCACCAACATCAGCATAAGAAGAAAGTTGGCACAGAACCTTGCTTGAATTACATTGAGAAACACAGTCACCAACATCAACATAAGAAAAAAAGTTGGCACAGAACCTTGCTTGAATTACATTGAGAAACACAGTCACCAACATCAGCATAAGAAAGAAAGTTGGCACACAACCTTGCTTGAATTACATTGAGAAACAAAGTCACCAACATCAACATAAGAAAGAAAGTTGGCACAGAACCTTGCTTGAATTATATTGAGAAACAAAGTCACCAACATCAGCATAAGAAAGAAAGTTGACACAGAACCTTGCTTGAATTACATTGAGAAACAAAGTCACCAACATCAGCATAAGAAAGAAAGTTGGCACATAATCTTGCTTGAATTACATTGAGAAACAAAGTCACCAACATCAGCATAAGAAAGAAAGTTGACACAGAACCTTGCTTGAATTACATTGAGAAATAAAGAATGAAGTGGTTTGGCCACTTGTAAAAATGCAGCCAAACTCCAAAGTATACCGAGTCTTCTACAACAGAACATGATTACAAAAGGCGAGAGGAAGACCACGGAAAAAGACGATTAGATGGCATAGCAGAATCTTGTCAAAGAGTAAAAATAACTATCACTCAAGCCACCAGAACAACGCAAGACAGAAACATAAAACCACGACACTGGGCAACAACCCGGTAGCAGTGTGACGACAAAAGAAGAAAAACACTGGCACAAAAATAAACTGATTTTGTCAGCCTAGACTCCCCTAAGAGACCCTAACCATTGTCTTCGAGTCCATCCTTTCTCAATATTTCTGAGCATTCTCATTGAGTCACTGAGACAAATGCATGTCTAAAAATCTGTGACTGCAGTCAGACCATTGCTTTAGTAACTGACATTTTCTCCATAGTTACACTATTTGTAGTTACATCATGTTTTTTGTGTGTCATTCAACATCTGCCCATCGGATTGAATCAACGTATTTAAGAAAAGGGAGTCATTCTAGTTGCGCGCGCGTGTGTGTGCGTGCGTGCGTGCGCGAGCGCATTTCTTTTTCTTCTTCGTTGAGCGCTCAATATCGACCACTTGTTAACCACTTAAGAGCGATTGTACGTTGTGCTAGTTATGCGATGTGCTAGCTATGCGCCTACAAGTAAGCTGGCACATCCAATTTCTGCGACGCTTTTTATTTACTAGGGCATCTTCCTAGGCCCTACATCAGTCGCCTATTGCGACTTGCCTTGTAGGTCAGTGTAACTATTTTTCTCCCATTTCGAGTCCCGACAACACACGGGCGGTGTGTGCATGTGTAAAGTCGGTGGCTGTATTTGTATATAGTCTGTGTTCATATGTCAAAGATTTGGGCGCGGCTGCGTAACTTCCATGTCCTACATCATGTATTACGTGTTTGTTTTTGTGCATGTGATGAGAGAAGTCATGTGATGATTTCTAGCACCGTACAGAAATTGAATGTGTTCCAGAACGGATTATACATTTGAAATGGAAATTTGTAAGATGCCACTAAATTTGGCCCGTCTTCCTATGTACTGTATACTAGCACCTGTGTGTTGCCAGGGCTCGTAAGGGGAGCAAAGAATAGTAACACTGCGACCTAAAAGGCCTAACCTAGTAAGTAAAAAGGTGTCGCAGAAATCGGATGTGCTGGCCTACTTGTAGGTGCATAAGTGGCACAACGTGCAATCGCTTTTAGGCTCAGATCACATACAAATCACAAAGAGTGGTTTAACAAGTAGTCGATATGGAGCGTTCGAAGAAGAAGCTTTATACTAGCAGTAGAACTTACACCCGCTTTTTGGACAAAAACCACATACATGCCACACACAGAGGAGGTCAACAAGTGGGGATTAGAACGAAGGGGGGCTCTATGGCGTAGCGGCTAACACATGTTCTGATTGTTGTGGGTTCGATTCTTGACCGAGTCACATCTGCAATTTTATGATAAGATCCCCTAAGATTATTGGTGTAGCTACGCAGTTCGTACTTTGTGCAGCACTTTCCGTACATATCTACCGACAGGGAAGGAGACATATAAGGAAGCCCGGAGCAATAATAGTCAATCCTTTGCGTTAAGACTTCTACTACATGTTATTCTTTCCCTGCCGTGACTTTCTTTTCGTTTTCTCTTCAACTTCATTTGACATTCCTCTTCTTCCCAGCTGTCTTCTTCGACTACATATATGTCTTTATTTCTACATTGTTCGACTTAAAGTTAGCCTTTTGTTTATACTTTCCTCTATGCCGTTGACTTGCAACACAGAATAATAAGTCAAGATAATATTTATGAAAATGGTCAGTAGTTACTTTCAGCTACTACAAAACACTCACACTTTAGAAATCATAAAACATTGTCATTACATCAAGTATGAGAACCAGATAAAGAATCCGAATGTATTCGTCATATTTGCTAAGAGATCGTATAGGAATTACGCAATACATTGAATCATTTCCCAACTAATATGTATTACTAGTTTAAAATAAAATCTTATAAAAATAATGGCGATTCATAATAATAATAATATTAATAGCAACCACAAAAACATCAACTTTAATAGCTCCGGCAACAATCCTTTTTGGAAAAAGTGCACCCGTGAACAGAAAGACGATGCCCGGATTCGACACGACCTTTCGAACGCAAGCCTAAGGCGTAAACCACTTAGTTACAAAGACCCCCTTCCCTGTTCTTCTTGTTTTATGTATAACACATTCTCTACCGAATTGAAATAACATGATATGACCGAATTAATTTGTGTTCACATTTTCCAGCTTGAATAATAAATACATTTTTTTCTAATTAACACACCTCTGATTAGACCACAATGTTGAAATAGTCAGCTTTGCTGTAGATAAGAACTGGAAATTGAATTAGAATGCGTTGTTGTAAATTTAGCACTAATTTTACACGAAACAATGCTTGGCGCAGTGTGCCGCAGTTGGATTATTTTAATAGACATTCTTGGCGCACCCTGCGGCAGTTAGTACGGGAGTAAGTTAATAATATCGCTATTGGTATCTGATTCTAATGAATTTTCTCTGGCGATCGTATTCTAATGAATTCAGCACTATACTGTATTCTTCTTCGAACGCTCCTTATCGACCACTCTTTGTGATTTGTATGTGATATTATATCTAAGAGCGATTGTACGTTGTGCCAGTTATTCGCCTACAAGTAGGCCAGTACATTCGATTTCTGCGATGTTTTTTATTTATTAGGATAGCTGTCCTAGCTCCTACATCAGTCGCCTCTTACGAGATGCCGTGTAGGTCGCAGTGGTACTATTCTGTGCTTCCCTTGCGGACCCCGGCACCACACGGGGGTACTGTATTCAGTGTGTAGTCTTCTACTTTTGTCAGCACACTGTTACCGGGTTGTTAACCCAGTGTCGTGGTTTTATGTGTCTTGCGCTTCTCTGGTGACTTGTGTGATGGTTTTCTTAATCCCCTGGCAGAATTCAACTACGTTATCTATCCACATTTTCCCTCGGTCTTCCTATCGCCTTCCTTCCTGATATTCTGTTGTGGAAAGCTTAATATGCAGTTTGATCTGTTCCCATTCTTACTAAGTGGCCAAATCACTTCATTCTCTGTTTCACTATATAATTCAAGCACGGTCTTGTTACAACCTTTTCTCTGATGCTGGTATTCGTTACTCTGTCGATTCTTGTGTTGTTGGTGACTTTGCGGAGACATCTCATTTCAAAGACACCAACAACACAAGAATTTATGTTTCTAAACTTCTAGCCCAGCATCACCATATACGATTCTGCAACCGACAAGAACATAAGTGTAACCTGTGTGTACTTGGATAATAAAGGAGCATAAACTAGAGTATTTGAAGAAGATGTTGAGTGACTACCTTCAAGACATGCCTACATACTATCAGAGAAGATAACATGCAGGAGTTGGGTTCTTGATAGCCTGTGTTCAGTAACAAATCATCCACAATATAAGCAACAAAACAATGTGCATTATTAAAACGTCGAAATCATCAAATGTAAACATTATGCTAGAGAAACTAGTTATACTGCAATATGTGTTTTGTTATTATTCAGATAAGATATTTAATAGCTTTCCCATATTTCCCTTCACATTTTTGGTGTTATGGTATTTCGTTTTCGTTACTTTATCACACTTGTTAAAAAAAAAAAAATGTTAGACTTGTCTCTTTATTTGTATTTATGTAACCTTCTGCTATCTCTTCAATTAGTTATCTTTGTTCATAATATCGTTGTAACTTTTCTGTTGTATACATGCTTCACAATGAAGAGGTACCGTTTCCTATAAAATATTGAGTTTATTTTGTTATCTTTACTGGGGTGGGATTGGGGGTCCTCGGTGGCCAGTCACCAGGACTATCGCATTTAAGAGAAGCAGCGTCACGAATATTAGTGTGTCTGACTTGGACACACTCTTAGGAAACAACCGTCTAACCATAATAAGACATGTCCTTAACTGGAACTCACAGGAGAAGAAAAGACGAGGAAGACCAACAAGTAATTGACTATCAATTGTAAAATAGGACGTTAAAAAGAGGTTTTAACTTCAGTGACAGGGTTGTAGATAATAATAATAATTATTATTATTATTGCTACTAAAACTGCAACAATAGTAAATGTTGTAAAATATAGGTTTATATATTGCATAATTCCTATAAGATCCCCTCGCCAGAAGACTCTGGTTCTTTGATTGACATCTCATTCATTGCGTTTTATACCATATTGTTTGCCTCCTCAAATGTCTTTTTCTATTCTAGAAACCAGGCATGAGTCAGTTCTGACTACCTTCTCTATGACCAAGCCGTTCTGACATCATGATATAGTATATCTCAGTAAATGTGGTACTACAGGGTGTTCAACTTAAAAGCAGCCTGTGAATGGAGCTAATCTGGCATATATGTATGGAAATGGGAAGGTTCAATTATGACGTAGTATAGGTCAAGGTTGTGTGATGGTGTGTAATTGTAGTGCGGGAAGGGGCGATGAACAAATGTGACGTAGGACAAGCTAGTCAGAATCGGTTTAAATAGTAAATATACGAGATGCAATGCGTACCTGGCAAATTTCTATTTATTACTGGGGCTGCTTTTAAGTTGAACATTCTGTATAAGATTCGAGTTTACGATATTAAATTCGTAGCAGTAATCACACACCCCCTTTCCCACTGAAATAGACATACCAGCAAAGAGGAGAAGAGGAAGACCACGGAGAAGATGGATTCAGGATGTAACTGATGGTTTGGAACGATGACGAATACAGAGGCAGGACATGTGGCCTATGAGAGAGAGAGAGATAAATTCCGAAGGACTGTTGAAGTGGCAAAGTTCTGCTCAGAACAAGCTATTTGATGATGATGATGAACGCCACCCCCTCCCCACTCTATCTATCTATTCTCTAATCCTGTTTTGCCTTTCGGCGCCAGGTCGAAAAAATAGACATCTGGAGTGAGTCTCCTTATGCTCTTTGTACAATGTGGAATTTAGTGCCTCAGAAATTCCGTAGATCCATCGTTTATTTCGTGATCATTAACATTAAGTCTAACAACAATCCAAGTCTGTCAGATAACTTTGTTATAGAAACTTTCAATGAATAACTGACATAGTATTCACAACAATTTCAGCAATGTACTATAATCATCCTTATCATCACCATCATCAAAAGGCGTAGGGGATCATGGATCTGCACAAATCTCTGTTGTTTGCTATCATCTCAGATGTTGAAGTCAAGCTATCCAAAATTTTCTCTTTCCTTCTTCCTTTGACTCGTCTCCTTTCGATTTTTACTAGTTAATATAATGTGTATGCTATAATAGAAAAGCTGAAGTTGAAAAAAGAGCATAATATTAGTTACAACCAGATTGAAACCAGAAAGAAATAAGAGAGATAGAGACATATTTAGAAAGCAGATTGTGATATGCCGAATACATTATTTATTTTGTGTTTGTGTGTGTGTTTCAGAAACAGAAGGTGTCGACTTTCAGGAAGATCCACGTCCTGTCGTCTTTGTTCTACATTCATCAATACCTGTCAGATGGAAGGTGGAGATGCATGGAATCAGCAGTCAAGAGAAGCACATCTTCATGGTGAGTTGATATTCTTCTTTTTCCAACGCTCCACTTGTTAAACCACTCTTTGTAATTTGTATGTGATCTGAGCCTAAGAGCGATTGCACGTTGTGGCAATTATGCGCATACAAGTAGGCCAGCACATCTGCTTTCTGCGACGCTTTTTATTTACTAGGGTAGCTTCCTATGTCCTACATCAGTCGCCTCTTACGACATGCCTTGTAGGTCGCAGTAGTACTTTTCTTTGCTTCCTTTGCGGGCCCCGACACCACACGGGTTGTCTTTTGTTTATGAATGATGCTATCTTGTCAACACCTACGTTGAATACTTATTATTGTGCTGATGTGATGGTTTAGGAAAATACCAGTAGTCCAATATGAGAATTAGAACCGTCAAAAACACTTTCGTTTGTTGCTATTCACATCATGTTTGTAATGAAGTTTACTGTTAAGATGTTCAGACATAATAGTCCAGTTTGTATCATTTTTACATTGTCCACGCTACCGAAACTACCCAATTGCGAAATTCAAGTTCGTAGCATGTCTAGAGGTGGCGTCTGTGGCTTAGAGGATAGTGACTCAGACTCGGTAACCCCGACGTTCTGAGTTTGAATCACGCTGCGGACAATTTGGTTGCAAATTGTTTCGTGTGGATTTTTACATAAGGGCGATGGCACAAGGCGATTCAGAAATCAATGGCAAACTATTGAACGTAATAATGCCTAGAAAAATCACAAACAGCGTTAAAAGTTTGGGTTGATCTGCAAAGTTGAGAAATGTTGACATCAGGAAAAAAGTGTGTACAACATCAGTACTAGTCTTCATCAAGAAACAACAAATTAAATGGTTCGGCCACATAAGCAGATTACCAACATACAGTGCACCACAAAGAGCAATGCTGCTCCGATACAATGGGTACAAAGCAAAAGGCTGGCCGCGTAAAAGATGGACCTCAGAGATAACAGAGGCGACGAAAGACACTATCTACGAAGCGCACACAAGGGCCCGTTTTATAAATCTCTTCATGACCTGACGCTGTGAGGCAAACAGGATTGGAGAAAAGAAAAAATAGAAAGTGGAATGAATTTGAAAATAAATGTCTTCTAAAAAAATAACGTACGTAAAGTCGGATGAAATCAGAAGAAATTATGAAATCAGAGAAATGTCTGGTCAACGACTAGTAATACATTGTAGCTTAAGAAGAAAAAAATGGAAATATTTTGGGCGGACTATGAGAAGAAAGGATCATCATTGGCCTCTTTGTCTCTGGAGACAATAGTTTTTGCGTCACGTAGTTTGTTCTGTGCTGAATCACATTGTCTGTTGTGACTGTAATTGGAAGAACGGATACAAAAAATCACAAAGCGTTCATTGAAGTGAGAAGGAAAGGGTTCAAGAAAAAAGGACACCATAGAGAAACCCTGAAACGAACTTAACGGAGAGAAGCCAGAAATATCGAACGAACTTTCATAGAAGATATTGATTATATATATACTCCTGTTATATCGTTTGCTTGATAAAGGTCTTTTGGTCGAAACGTTGCTGTATATTGTTGTTTTTGTATTTTGTAAAACTGTAGTACTTTGTTATTACGTGTTTCACCATAGAAGATATTGAACGAGTTGTCTAGGATAGAGTGGTATGGAGAAATTGCTTACAACCATATGTAACGTATAACTGTACGAGAGAAATGTAATACAAATATATATAGATCTTGTATGTCCGTCAAAGATATATAACATGAAAACAAGATTTCTAGCATACCTGCACGCTTTATCTTGCGTAATGGCACCACCTGCTACATGGCCCCATTCCAGCGTTCCTTCTGACAACACTGACGTACTCTACCTACATATTCTTCTATGTTTTACCTTCTACTCCAATTTGTTTGTATATACGTACTTCTGTTGTTGTTATTTCTGTATTTATGGTGTTAGTTGTGTGTAGTGTTTGGCAAACACTTGACATTTGACAAAATAAATGCAGTCGCACAAAAGTATAAGTGTACAAATAAATGTATATATATATGATGATGCTCGTCCATCACGGGTGATGATGACCACAATTTTCATCCAAAGGAAAGTAGTTGCGTTATGTTTGTCTGTGTGTGCGTAGATGACTAGTGAGCACCATGCGGGCTTTAAATGTTTTTGTACAGTGTGGGCAAGGTATACTTGCACTTGTGGAGAGCTTTACTGCCTTTCTATTTTGACGTTTTTGTTCCATCCGTGCTGTTCTACCTGCCTCGCAGGCCGAAGAACCGTGTAGAAGTGTGCGCCAGGCGGATCTGTCCTGAGCAACGTTCTCCCTGTTGTCGACATATATGCCAAAAGAATTTCATCGAGTTCTTGGGCGTGTCTTTGAATCGCTTTTTCTAACCACCCTGTGAGCGTTCACCGCCTTGTAGCTCACAATACAAGAGTCGTTTGGGTATTCTGCAATCCAACATTCGAGCCACATGTCCTGCTCATAATATGAAGTCGGCAGGACATGTGGCTCGATATCTACAAGTGTGATCAAGAACCGGCTCGCTTTCTTCTTCTTCTTCTGCGATCAACTTCTGCTATGTGACTACTCCGGTATGTGTCATAAACAGGGCGGTGCGCTTGAGGTCTTCACCGGTCAACCATAGTTTGTCTTGTAGGGTTGTTGCTGTTGGCCAGATCTCCATTCTTACACTACTCAGAGACTGAGGCAGTCTTGCAGGATGTACTCTGGGGACTGCTTTGGTGCTCCACAGATGCAGGCTGTCGAGTCCTTGAGACCTATTCTGTGGAGGTGTGCTCTGAGACTTCAGTTTCCCGTTCTAAGTACCAGCCCGCCTACTTTCCGTATGCTAGTATTTGAACAGTGAAGTTACAGACATTTCACACGCTACCGTCTGCAGATGTTACATAACATTTTATTTTTTTAATTTCATAAATTGCATATATTATTGCCTAGTGTGATATTATATCATTGCATCTTGTCACATCTAGTTTTTTAGTGTCTAGTTTTGATATATTACCGTCAGTTGTTACCACATTTATATGCAAAACTTTCCATTACTCAGTGATAACTTAGTACTACATTCCTTGCATAGTTGCGTGTTTTTTACACTCTCTCTATATATATACATCTGATGGTAATATTTGATGATGCAGCGTCTGACCGAATTGATCTTCTTCTTCTTTGCGTTCGTTCTTTACGACCAATTTTAATCACTCTTTGTGATATGATTTGATCTTTGCCAAGAACGTGTATACGTTGCACATTGGTTTGGTAGGTCCCTAAACGCATAGACTTCTACACGTTTAGGACATGTGCATCCGATTTCAGCCAAACCTCCTTAGTCGCCTCTTACGACATGCGTGGCAGGTAACAGTGGTTCTATTCTTTACACCCCAAATTTGGGCCCCGGTAACCACTCGGGCGACCGAATTGATTAGAGTGCGGGCTCCCACCCTGGAGACACGTGTTCCACCCTGAGACCGTGTAACTCGATGATGCCAGTGAGTTCTTTTTCTATCAGGGGCGTAAAGTGAAATTCATAACCTAAACAGTTTCGCGACGGTTATATTCTACAGACTCTCTCTTCTCTCTCTCTCTCTCTCCCCTTTCCTTCCACCTATACCGCCATAAAAACGATATTACAACAGTAACTACAGTAAAGATGTTATTATTTGATTATTATATTATTTGTAATCATGATCGTTTTGTTATAGTTCAGTTTCAAGATAGCCACCAAGGATGCTACGATGATAGTGTACTGATGACTTCATGACCTCGAAAATATGCATGTAGTAGTAGTAGTAGAATAAGATTTGATGGAACCCCCACAGTAATAGAGGCAAGCGAAGTCCCAGAAACACATGGATGCAAGAGATGGAGACGAAATGCTAGAAAATTGGGAGAGAGTAGGGAGATCTGGAAAAAGATAGCTTTGGAAATGAGAGATTGGAAGACCTTGGTTGCGGATCTATGCTTCCCTAGGGGTGAAGTGTGAAGAAGAAGTAAAATAAGAAGCATAGCAAGTTGGTTGGTTTAAAACGAAGACGGTTTAAAGACATTTTCTAAGTATCTACACAATGGGTTCTGATACTGCTGAGATGTACAATAGTTCAGAAGTTGGTTCACTATTTCTACAACTTGATGATACGGGAAACCAAATTGAAGCAGAATGTAGCCCTCCAGTGTCCACGCTTCAAATGCTACTCCACTTGTAGTTAGTTTGGCTCTGCGAGAGCAAGGGCGGACTGTCTATGACTTTTGTCACAATATCTTTGATACAGCGTGGCCCCCGACAACATAAGGCCGACTAGCTTAGACGGGAAAACCAAAATTCCTGCTTAATGGGGGCTGATTTTTATAAGTGTTTGATAGAGCACTGTTTTTTGTTGTTGTTGTAATTTCACTAAATTCTACGGGTCCCTGGTAATTTATTAATGAACAATTTTAATATTGATACTCTTTAGTGTTTAATTTGTAACGTAATCTAACCTTGATTTAGCACGCTGTGTTGTATTTAAAATGAATTTGTTTTTATGTAACACTACTGGAATGCTAGAGCACGCGACGGTTGTGGTCTGATTTCCGAGAATTGTTATCTGAGCCCGTCGGCTGTATGTTATCGGAGGCAACGGTACAGATGCTCACATGAGGGTGTGGTAGTGCAGGGAAATCATGTAACATTACGTTATAAGGTATGGCGCCTGTATAAGCTGTGTGCAAAATGTGGATTGACTTTGTGGAGCAGACAACCTGAGTTTTTTCTTCTTCAGGAACTTTCAGACGTTCCAGTCACAAAGTTTCTCACAGCAGGTAGTTTCATTTCTTGATCGAAGGAGTGGGGAAAATGTCCTTGAAAATAGACAGGCTCTACTAAGCTCTAACCTGTCTATTTTGAATGACGGCCGCTCAACAAGATTAGCGTCCATGCCCCAGGACACAGATGGTGTCATCGATCTGGCACTCATCTCTACTGTTGAGTTTCCGTGTACTCGCTGAAATTTTCCAACAAAAATGTATGTACCTCTTGCCAAGAAAGAAGCCGTGCGACACAGGAAACCCAACCATGCCTTAAATTACGCATCACTGTGGCAATGAACACATTATGTGGATTACCACCAGTGGTTACCGGGGCCCAAATTTGGGGTGTAAAGAATAGAACCACGGTTACCTGCCACGCATGTCGTAAAAGACGACTAATGAGGTTTGGCTGAAATCAGATGCACGTGTCATAAACGTGTAGAAGTCTTTAGTGGCCTACCAAACCAATGTGCAACGTATACACGTTCTTGGCAAAGATCAAACATATCACAAAGAGTGTTTAAAATTGGTCGTAAAGAACGAACGCAAAGAAGGAGAAGAAGATGTGTATTACAACAGAATGGCAGACATAAGACTGCAAGAAAGTCTTGCCTGCAGTCACCTTGTTGGAATTAAATTTGGGGAGGGAGGAGAAAGAAAATGTTTCTGACAAAGGAGGTAAGTAATCACAGAGAGCTGATTTTAACAAACTGGGAAATGTAATAGTAATGGCTGAAAATTTTGCAGTCCGATAGAGTCATTAATGTTGTCAGAGTAAAATACTTGAAAAAAAGGCTACGCCATACCATCAAGCCACAGTTCAACGACTCACAAATGGGAGTAGGATAAGCTTGGGGATGCGAGGCAAAGTTGATATCGTACCGAACAGTGTCTTCATATCTAGACTATTCAATGCCTTTTCATAGAATATAAAATTAAGGTACAGGAAATAGTTCCATTCTAGGAATTGCAAAAAATGTGTTTTCTCCTCTCGTTCGTTCGCTATGAATACATAGTCATGACGCCTAATATGGTACCTCCTACTGATTTTTCCTTTCCTTGTCACCCACCAGTGCCTCACTCCAACGTCATAGGTATTGATTAATTATAATACGAAGCGTTGCTATTTGGTTGCTAATACAACACAGAATTTAGTAAAATTGCAAAATACCTTAGTGCTCTATCAAACACTTATAAAAACCATAAAAACCAGCCCCCATTAAGCAGGAATTTTGGTTTTCCCGTCTAATCTAGTCGGCCTTATGTTGTCGGGGGCCACGCTGTATCAAAGATATTGTGACAAAAGTCATAGACAGTCCGCCCTTGCTCTCCGAGAGCCAAACTAACTACAAGTGGAGTAGCATTTGAGGCGTGGACACTGGAGGGCTACATTCTGCTTCAATTTGGTTTCCTGTATCATCAAGTTGTAGAAATAGTGAACCAACTTCTGAACTATTGTACATCTCAGCAGTATCAGAACCCATTGTGTAGATACTTTAAAGCAAGCAAATGTCTTCAAACCCTATCTGTTTTACATCAACCAACTTTATATGCTTCTTATTGTACTTTCTTCTTCACCCCTAGGGAGGCATAGATTCGCAACCAAAACCTTCCAATCCCTCATTTCCAATCCCTATTCGTCTCGCACAAATGGTATCAAAATTAAATCGTTTTTCTTTAATGTCACAGATTCTATACGTGCATTCATAGTAACAAAATTAGACTGTTATCTCAAATAGTAAATATCATCGACATACTATGTTTTGTTGGATTATGGAACCAGCACCATAGCATTCCTGATAGACCCATATATGATCACTCTACCCCAGAGGCTATACATGCTGATGGTACCTGTGGATAGCTTTGTTGGTTAAACCCGAGCCAACTATAAATTTATGGGCCTTCGGACTCGGGTAAGAATTATGGAAAATCAGACCCCAACTACATCGTGACCTCGAATTCCAGTATTGGTGTATATAGACGAATTCATTTTAAAATCAGCACAAAATGCTAACTCGAAGTTATATTATGTACCAAGTTACGTTTAATAATACGGAATATGAATATTATGAATATTTTTCACCAACAAATAACCATAGACTCACAGAATTGAGTAAAATTGCAAAAAGCTTGCAGTGCTCTATCAAACGTCTATATTTTCCGGCCCCCTTTTCTGATCTAGGTCAGGGAATCCCCGGTGAGTTGTCTGGCCTAGATATCTAGAGTTGGCCGTGGTTAAACACTCGGAATGCTGGAGAATGACAGAACAGGATATGTCCAGACTCTCCGCCTTTCATACAACTTGTCTGCGAAAAATCTTACGCGTGTACTGGCCGACTACTATCTCGAATCAAGAATTGCTTGCACGATGCCAACAAGAGAATATGGGCACTATCATCCGAAGACGACGCTGGAGATGGATTGGACATGTGATGCGCATGGAGACTGGCTCCGACACGAAAACTGCACTGAGATGGACTCCAGAGGGTAGGCGAAAGCGTGGAAGACCCAAGACGACCTGGAGGAGAACGATAGAGCAAGAGCTGAAGGAAATGAATCATAGCTGGAACACAATACAGAGGAAGGCCATGAACAGGGAAGAATGGTGTACGTTTGTTGCTGCCCTAAACGCCAGGGGCGTAACAGGCTAAAGAGAGAGAGAGAAGAGAGTGGTTAAACACACTTCTAATTCTGCTTCTTAATTGCTTAGTCCAGAGTTTTCCAAACTTGGGTCCTCAGGACACTTCCCACCCCGTGGTCCACGAAGTACTCACAGGGGGTCCCACAAGCGATTGAAGAAATATTATGATCATTTATATATATATATATATATATATATATATATATATATATATATAAAACATCAACAAACAAAATCGAACACGTAGTGAACTCTCCGTAACACATGCCTTGGACATTTTTATGTTGTTGCTGAGTTGCACAAGCGTCAACTACCTCCTCTCTACCTCGCTGATAGCATCCAGAGGAGTGCAAGAACGACATCTGGTATCAGTTTGGTTGCAGGAGCTGCCGGTAGAGCATCACATGATGCCATTCCGCCTTAGGGGCTCCACTCTATATTGTCTATTTGGGTTTAGTCCCATAGCCTTTGCCTCTCCTGAGGCTCCTATAAGACAGTGGGACTATTTGCCCATAGCTAGCAGTTTGGTTCTTGGATATCAGAGTAAATGCAGTAATAGCACAATTATGGATATATATATATATTTATAAACATTATATAAACATTTGACGTCTCATACAGCTATTATACGGCAGCAATAACCGACTCAAGTTCAATCCCCATGTTGCATGTAGCTGTCCAGTCTGCGTGTTTCGGTTCAACAATAAACTCCTTCAACGCACACCCGCTATAAAACAACATCAACCTTATTTCTCACTATAATGCACATATCACATCTGTATGTGCGTGCGACTACCATAACTTTCAGTGCTGCTAGACGTCATGTGCAGCGGGGCATCTTTCTCCACACACCACAACCCCCACCCACACACACACACCGCCCTTTTTCAACGTGAAGATTACAATATATTCTGTGATCATAGGGTATTCCAAGATGACGCATCCCGTCACCACAGTCAATGTCCTGCTCATCAAAGATGGCTCCGTGTATGTGCGATCGATGTCCTGCTCATCAAAGATGGCTCCGTGTATGTGTGGTCAATGTCCTGCTCATCAAAGATGGCTCCGTGTATGTGCGATCGATGTCCTGCTCATCAAAGATGGCTCCGTGTATGTGCGATCGATGTCCTGCTCATCAAAGATGGCTCCGTGTATGTGTGGTCAATGTCCTGCTCATCAAAGATGGCTCCGTGTATGTGTGGTCAATGTCCTGCTCATCAAAGATGGCTCCGTGCATGTGCGGTCAATATCCTGCTCATCAAAGATGGCTCCGTGCATGTGGCATATTTTAATAATTTCTCAAATGCAATTGACGACAGACATCTAACTCGTCGATCGCAATGAAAACTATCAACTTCCATCCCATTCAATTCATCTAGCTACGCACATCATTGAAATACACGTCCACATTCGCTGGCTAGTTTTTGCCAGAAGCATCAAATGTTTTATAGAGTCAGTTGTCTATCATTTTTATTTTCAATCTCTCTTTCGTTCTTTTACAGTCTTTTATTTCGTCGTATTCTCGTTCCTTCAATCTCTAGTTAGCTCACTTTTGGGGGTTATTACTTTTAGATCAAGTAATTTTAAATGCCATATTTATTTCCAGCACTTTCTTTCCCACCCTTCCCAAAACTCCACACACACACACAACATAGCGAAACATTATATCTTTCTCTTTCGTTCCTTCAGCTATGTCTTTTGTATGGTGGTCTCTGTAGTCTAGAGGTTAGCTGCTCGCCTCTCGTTTCAAAGGTACTCGATCGCTGCCTCCTGCAGCCATCGGGATATTTTCCCAGATATCCCTGATCTCAATGTATGTGAGATCGAGTTCCCAGTCCTATCGGAGACGGACGATAAAACGTAGACGCTCACGGTGAACACGTAAAAAACACTTCAAAATCGAAAAGAGCAAGCTGGAAAGCCGCTGCTAGGGCAAAATTCATTAGGAAAAAAAAATGCAAATTGCTACAAAATATTTTCACCATCTTTAAAATTACATCGGAGACCCTCGCCGATACTACGGAGTTTGCGCACTGCCGCTAAGACCTTCCTGCGAAAGAGATCGAATCTCACATGGCTACTCACCGAAGTGCAATGATGATGGTCCAATCAATCAATGAATCAATCAATGGTGTCACTATCCTTCTTCAACTTCTTCACAGTTATTTTTGTAACATCTCTTCCGCTACATTGTCTTCATTTCTGTTTCTATTCACATCAAGTATACATATCTTGAATTGTGTTGGAACTATTGGTTTGTTTTCTTTCTTTATGATTTAGGAAATGGTAAAAAATACGAACGAGAGAGAGAATAAAGAAAAAGACAAGAAAATAAGGTGGATGATTTGATTGTTTTTGGTTTCGGAAATGGTGGAGAGAGAGAGAGAGAGAAAATAGGTGGGTGGTTTGATTGCTTTTGGTTTAGGGAATTGGGAAGAAAGAACGAGGGAGAGAGAGAGACACACACACACAAAGTAGGGGAGTGATTTTATTTTATTTTGGGTTTAGGGAATTGGGAAGAAAGAACGAGAGAGACACACACATACACACAAAGTAGGTGGATGATTTGATTTTTTTTTTTTTGGTTTAGGGAATGGTGAAGAAAGAACTAGAGAGAAAGAGAAAGAAATAACAAAAAAACATTTAAAAAATAGGTGGATGATGTTGAGGCTAACACAAAAATTCAAAGCTAATTTCTCTCCTTTATTTACAAGTTCTGTCATTTAGCGCACAGACCTTGACCCTGGTCGGTTACTGAGAAGAAGCTAAAAACTGATGTTATCGATTGGGTTTTCACGGCTAAGATGAGAGGAGAAAAATGAGAGAAACTAGGCTTTTGTAATAGAGAGAGGAATTGGCAAGAGGGAAGGGAAGGCAATGAGGTTAGAGACCGAGTTGCATGCACGGAGGGAGATATGAATAGATAATTAAACAGGAGGGATGTGTACTGAGATGTTGATAGATGGAGACAAAAATAACCAAGATGTTGTGAGAGAGAAATGGAAAGAGTGAATTGAAAATGGTTATCAAAATATTGATGAAATGAGCTGGAAAGAGATAAAGAAAGTAGGAGTAGAAGTAAATGGGGCAAGGGCTTTCGAAGCGGATGTCAATAAAGGAGTGTGGGACAAGAGCGTCTTCTGTTCTCCACCCAAAAAAAAAAACCCCGAGGATTGTGAACATTTTTATGTCAATAAATTGAGAATATATATAACTAAATGTATGGGGGGGGGCGCAAAGTGGTGATGTCTTTGCCTTGGGAGTCGAAGGTCGTGGGTTCGAATCCAGACCGCGCCGTTCTGTCCATGAGTGCATTTTTTACCCAGATGGCTCATAGGATTGTTGCCGGAGCTACGGAGTTCGTGCTTTGTGCAATACTATCGGCAGGTGGCGTGCCATTTCTGTGGAGTGGACCGACCGAGGTTAAAAACCCGTTGGCAATGAAATCAATCCTTCAGCCTTAAAACATTTTTCAAACTAAATATATCTGTATTTTTGTGTCACGGATTAGCTTATTGCGTAAGTGCTTGCATATCGACTCGGACACGAGGGATGTGGGCTCAATCTCATACTCGACGTTCCACGGACGGGTAAATGAATTGACCTTTCTACACCTCTTGCACAATAGGGGATAGAAATGTGAAGCGACAGGCACTTCATACCCGAAGGTCTGAAAAGTCTACAAGACATTTTATTTTTTATTTTAGTATATTTGTATTTCTCTCTCTCGCGATCCCGGCCTAGACTGATGAACCAACGAATTTTATCGTGCTTTTAAGTGACTCCGTTCCTCCGTACAGCTTCTCGCGTAGCTGTGTTATGGGGACAGGTTTCTTTTCTTATACCTGCTATCAGTTGACAATCTTGCAGTACGTGCTCTGCCGTCATGTCCTCCTTTTGACATGGGCACAGGCTAGTTGTACCAATTTTAAATTTGTGAAACATGTGGGCGCGGAGCTTGTTGTGACCGGGAGGCGAAGTATGGCAACTTGTTCGCTACGAGACAGACCATAGTACCCGTCGCTGTTGTTGTGTTGAGGATGGTCTTTTGTCCATTTGTCTCTATAGTGCCAGCCGATGGTTGTTCTGGCTTCCTCATAACTGATTTGTATTTAAGATATATTTATGTGGGCGTCTGTAGCTTAAGAGGTAGCGAGCTCGATCACAACCCAAGCGTACATAATTCAAACTTTGTTGCCGGCACTTTGGAAGCAAATTTGTCTGCGTGGATTTTTACGAACGGTAAAAATAAACCCCCACCGTTCAGAAAGCAATAACAAACTGCTGAACGTATAAGTGGTGCCTAGATAATCAACAACTCGTTTACTGTGGTTGATGTCGACTTCCTGTCAAGGATATGCCACGATTTCCATTCATATTTAAGTTCATAGTTCATATGCACTGTTCCAACTTCACTGCAACGGGCCTGTGCCTACATTTAAGTAAACTTAACAAAACCAACATATTAAAAAAACATATAGCGCTAACAAAGAACAATGTATATACAAACCAGAAAATTGTGTAGGCTCATAAACTTGCATTGAGACAACTTTGATTAAACACATGAAATTGTCCAAGTCATTGTTTAATTATGACTATTTATTTCAGTATTGAATGCAGGAGAATTATTGGGAATATTGGATTCGGGGGCTCAAAGATGGCATGAAACTAGTCGAAAGTTTATTATATGTTTCATCATTTTGAAGAGAAATGCAAGACAACTAAACAACAGATGATCAACAGCATTTTCGTGCCTACGTTGTGTTACCCATGCAAAACATGGACAATGAACAGAGCATAGTCGCAAAAAATAACTACATGTGAAATGCCATGCCTACGAAAAGTTACCAAAAGCATCAGAAAAAACCAATCATCAGCATAAGAAATAAAGTAGGGACAGAACTTTGCTTGAATTACATTGAGAAACAAAATATAAACTGTTTCGGCCACTTAATACGAATGTAACTAAACTCCACTGTATACAGAGCCTTCTACAATAGAACATCAGGAAAGAAGGTGAGAGGAATACCACGAAAAGATGGTTAGATGCAGTGGCGGCTCGTGGCCATTTTTGTTGGTGGGGTCAGACAAATATTTTTTTGGAAAAATCATGGAATGGGGTTGTTGTTTTTTTAAATTTATAAAATAATAAATACACGTTGCACATTATTTTGGTGGGGCCCGGCCCCACTGGCCCTTAATGACGATCCGCCTCTGGTTAGATGGCATAGCAAAATATTGTCAAAAAGCATAAATAACTATCATCCAAGCCACGAGAGCAACGCGAGACAGAAACAGAAAACAAAGACACTGGGTAACAAATCGGTAACGGTGTGACTACAAAAGAAGAAGTGCAAGATATTGTTCGACTTGTGATACGATCAGGACCGTATGGTATATTTTCTCAGTATGATGCACGTCTTCGAAATACCACCCATTGAACTTTTTTTCTTGAAAGTAACCTTCAGTTGTGATGTTAATTTCGCTGCTTATGTCGCCCCTCATACGAAGCCGCCTGATGCGGCTGCTTCTCTGTATCATATCACGGCACGGCTCTATATAAGATACAAATATTCCTGGAAGAAGATACTGATAAATGAAATGTTACTGATACTTTGAGACTCACTGCAGTTATTGAAATATTAGGGTGGCTTTGACTAATAACTCTCCTCCTTCTTCTTCTTTGCGTTAGCTATTTACCACCAATTTTAATCACTCTTTGTGATACGTTTGATCTTTGCCAAGAACGTGTATACGTTGCACATTGGTTTGGTAGGCCCCTAAACACATAGACTTCTACACGTTTAGGACACGTGCATCCGATTTCAACCAAACCTCCTTAGACGCCTCTTACGACATGCGTGGCAGGTAACAGTGGTTCTATTCTTTACACCCCAAATGTGGGCCCCGGTAACCACTCGGGCGGACTAATAACTAATATCACTTCCAGTAGCTACAAACTTAATGGCGGTGTAATGCATGACTTCTTGCATGTGGTCTCTGTGGCGTAGAGGTTAGGGGCCTGCCTCCCGTGCCAAAGGTAACCGGTTCGCTTCCTCGTGGAGCCATCGGGATATTTTTCCAGAGATCCCTGGTCTCAGTGCAGGTGAGATCGTGTTCCGAGTCTTATCGAAAACGAATGATAAAGCGTAGGTCCCGTGTTCAATTTGAGCACTGGAAAGCTACTGCGCGAGTAAAATTATTAGAAAAGATTAAAAATTCCTACAAAAATATTTTCAGTATGTTCAAAATTACATTGTGGACCCTCGCCGGTGCTACGGAGTTCGTGCACTGCAGCTGAGATCTTCCTGTATAAGAAAGAGATCGGAACACATATGGTTACTCACGGAAGTGCAATGCTGAAGGTCCTATCAATTAATCAATCTGCAACTATTAGTGATGGCAGAAGTTATCAAGACACTCCTGTATATTGAGTGTTCATCGTTGGAAAATCGCAACCGACAAAGAAATATTTTATTGTCCTTGTAATTGACAGGTTTGTACTTGTTCCCAGAACACAATTTTGTTTCAGGAAATTAAAAAATAAAAGGATGAGGAAAATAAAAAAAATGTATGGATTTAAAAGCATTTGTATCACGCCCATCACGAGCTCACCCTTCCCACTTCCATGTTGGCCATACACAATTGGAGAAAAACGCGCGAACCTTCCTCCCCGCTCTCAGAAAACAACCGCGCGAACCTTCCTCCCCGCTCTCAGAAATTGACGCGGATGACCATGAATGGGAACGGAGGTATATTTGATGCATCACATGACACGGCCGATCTGATGTCCGGATGGATTGAAAGCTTGACTGATAAGGCCCCTAATTAAACTAGCGGAACCAGGACATCTTTAATGGCTATGATTTATTGACACGGCCAGGCTTTTCCGCTCATAAATTTGAAATACTTTCAAGCGAATTTCTGAACACTGTTTGCTCCGTGTAACGTGACGCCGTTTAGTTCCACTAGAATTTACACATTAATGTGGTGATATAATTTTTAAGCACAACATTGTCGAGTTGTAGTTGTTGGTAACAACAACAATACTGTTGTACATTTAAATTAAATGTATTAGTGTATGCTAATATTGCTAACGAGGACGTCTGTAGCGTGGTGCTCGATCACAACACAAGTGTACCTGGTTTAAACTCCGCGACAGGCAGTTTGGAAAGGAAATTTGTTCCCGTGGAATTTTATGATCGGTAAACACAGACATCACTGTTTAGTAAACAATGGCAAACTGCTGAACGTATAAGTGGTGCCTAGAAAAATGGCTACGTACTGTAAAGAAAATGCTATGATTTTCATGCTAACATTGTAATAATGGGACTGATAAGAAAACACATATCAGAATACTAAGAGCATGCATGTTTCCAGTGGCAACATATGGGTGTGAAGCATGGGCATTTAACAAGGCAGTGGAAAAAACAAATATTGTTAGTTGTTCATGCCACCAAACAAAGTAAAATCATTGGTAACATGTTCTGATGCTACAGAGTTTATGCACTGCCGTAGAGATCTATCTGTGTAAGAAAGAGATCGGAGCGTACGTGGTTGGTTATTCACCAAAGTGCACTAATAATGACCATATCAATGCAACCAAGCATGGATAATGGGCTGTATCTACCCGAAGTAACTGAGTTTAACATGATATAAGATCTAGTAGAATCATAAACATGCTGTAGTCGCTTTCTACTAAATGCATGCCTATTTCCAGTGGCTACGTATGGATGTTAAGCATGGACATTTAACAGTACAGTGGGAAAACATATATGTGCTTTTGAATATATTGAGATACTAGGGATTGGACCATTATGGAAGGAGGCATCCCGACATAGAGGAGGAGAGGAAGACCCCGGAGAAGATTGGTTTAGGGTGTAACTGGTGAGTTCAGCATGACGACTGCATAGACATATGAGAGAGAGAGAAAGAGCAATTCTGAAAGACTGTTAGGGTGACAACGTTCTGCTCAGGACAAGCTATTTGAAGATGAGTTAGTTGCTTTCTACGCAACACACACATATTCGTGTCCGTCTTGATTGCTTGCCTTGAAATTTTCTTATTAATGTAGATTACATAGAACTAATAAAGAAGATTAAGAACTTGCCAAGGGACAAGGTCAATGACAGAACTAATAGAGAACACGAGGAATAGTTCACGTGAGAAAATCAATATAGATATATTTGCTTCTTTAAGCAGGTCACTTGTGTGTGTGCGCGCACGTTTGCGTGTGCATATATATATATAAATAAACATGTTAGCTTTATTGATGTGCAAGTCGTAACAGTTCATGTGTGTCTAAGCAGTTCTGGTTTGTTTGTTTGTGGAGGGCTTGGGGTGGGTGGGAGTAGTGGGTGTCTGAATCTCAGAGGGGTGATATCAACACAAATATAGAAAACAATTTTACATGAGCAAGAATAATAATATACATTATAAAATAAGGATCGATGTTTCGACCATGAGTCTTTATATCAAGATCAAAATAAACCGTTAGACATACCAACAAAAAAAACAGGTAATACGCAATTAAAATGACTAAACCATGAGTAATAAGTACAAAATAAGGCGATGTTAATAGAAAATTATTTTTTTATATGATTAGATCGCCGATTATTATATATCGTGATTTTTATTGCAGCCCCCGTTCCCCTCTCCCTCCTACTACCTTTCCCAATGCTTATGTTGAACATTTGTTTGTTTCTTTTCTTTTACTTCGTCCGTTTACTCAGTTTTACCGCAGGCTCACCTCGATTTTCCCCCGGATCTGATCTGATCTGATGATTACTTCAGATCTGTAGATTCACGATACATTGCCTTCTTGTCAAAGAAAGTAACAGTGCTACAGAGGAGGGTGTTCACGCAGACAGCACGTAATAACAACAACATAACTATTATTCCAACAAAGATTTCCTCTGTGTGTGAGGCGTTTTTCGTTCTTTCTCTAGCAGTTGCTGTGTTGTTTCCACTCCATGTCATGGTGTATCGCCAACTATAGGCGCTCTTCCACCAACAGTCCAGTCTCATAGAACCAATATATCACCATCACCACGCCTATGCCTTCTGCTAGCAGCGTGATTTAATATTCCTCATATTTAAATATAGTTTTGTTGTAATGACAGACATATACGCGCGCACACACACACATATATATATATATATAATGTGGGCTGCAGACATATACGGCCGCACACACACACACACATATATATATATATATAATATATATATATATAATAATATAATATATATATATATATAATATATATATATATATTTTTCAGTGGCGGCTCGTGATAATTTTTGTTGGTGGGGCCAAACAGACATTTTCGGAAAAATTATGGTTTCGGTTAGGATATATTTTAATGTATAAAATAATAGATACACGTTACACCTTATTTTTGGTGGGACCCGGCCCCACTGGCCTATAATAACGAGCCGCCACTGACTTGGCGTATATATGCATGCGCGATAGCATACAGACACATACAGTACATCGGTATAGCGCAACTCATAGAACGTTCGCATTCTAAACCAAGCGAGAAATGTTGGTGCATTCAATTCACGCAATCAATGTGCCACAACAAATGTGTCAAGGAATTTGCTCTCCTACTTTGGACTGCCTTCTTTGGGACCTGAAATGTGAAATGACAGACAATTCACTCCTAACGAACTGCAAATGCTACTGTATATTTTCATTTCTCTCTCTTTCTCACAAAGATACACGCACAACGTACTCTCTCTCTCTATCTCTCCCACACACTCTCTCTCTCCCACACTCTCTCTCTCTCCCACACTCTCTCTCTCCCACATGTCATATAATTGACTGTTCTATATCTTTTATGTGTACCAGTATCATTGTTCTTAATAAGTGTATCTGGATCATTGTTCTTATGTGTAACAGTGCCGTTGTTCTTAAGTGTAACAGTGACATTGTTCTGCATTGTAACTGCCATTGGTTTTTTTTTCTCTAGGAGAACAATATATATTACTACTTTCTGTCTACTGTTAAAAGTTAATTGCATATCCTTTACAGGACTTTGCGAATCAACCCCAGCTTTTAACGTTGTTTGTGATTTTCTAGGCATTATTACGTTCAGTAGTTTGCCATTGCTTTCTGAACGGGTGGTGCCATCGTCCTTTTGTAAATATCCACGTGAAATAATTTGCAACCAAACTGTCCGCAGTGTGATTCGAACTCAAAACGTCGGGGTTAATAGACCGAGCCACTATTCCCTAAGCCACAGACGCCACCAGTCTACTGTTAACACAAGTAAAAGTACGTGACTGACTGTTCTGATAGAAGAATGACTGTAACAGTTCCTTGTTGATTGTACTCAATTGTAACAGTTTCAGTTTCAAATATCTTCATTGCACTCAGGACATGTCCATCTCTCTCTTTCTCTCTCTCTGCATTTTTAACCTGAATTTGGGCATAGGCTCTCAACCAATTCATGCCAAATCTTCTATCTCTAGCTATATCCTGCAGCTCCCTCCAGCTCTTCTTTATATTGTTGATCTCTGCCTCCAAATCTCGTCTCCATGTATTTCTCGGGCACCCTTTCCTTCGTTGTCCCTGCGGATTCCAGGAAGGAACTCTTCTTGTTATGTTAAAAGTGCTTAAAAGCCGAAGGATTGAGTTCATTACACCGGGTTTTACCCCATACGGCTCGGTCCCTCTCCGCAGAACTAGCACGCCATCTGCCGAGAGTATTGCACAAAACACGAACTCCGTAGCTCCAGCAACAATCCTAGGGGTCTCTGGAAAAAACTGCACTCGTGAACAGAATGGCGCGGTCCGGACTCGAACCCACGACCTTCGACTCACAAGGCAAAATGGCGTAACCACTTAGCCACAGAGACCCCTCTTGTTATATTGCTCTCAGGTTTTCAAAAGTGTGTTCTATCCAGCGCCATCATATTTTTAACCCTTGGTTCACTGGAATCTCTCTGAACATATGTACTCCGATCTTCTTCGCAATATCTCCAATAGCGTCCAGCCACTAACCGTACCAGTTCGATGTTGATTGATGAGCCTACTCATATACCTGTTGTGCTGTTCTATTCTGATCACCTCAATCCAAACTTTTGCAATCTACTAGTTGGGACACTGATTGGTTTAAATGAAAGTCCTCTTTGCGGGCCCATACTCTATGATGGCGTTCCGAATGTCAGCTCTATCCATTCTGACAAAGTGCACTTCAGTAGTTCACTTGATATCTCAAATATCCACAATAACAAACTGCTCACAGCATATCTCTAAATGAACCGTTGTTCTCTCATATCGTATAAGGACAAGAATTGTTTGAGTGGGTACGAGTATTTCGCGTTTATATTTATTTCTTATGTAGACAAGAAGGTCTCTGTTTGTGATTACGCATGCCCCGGTCACTGCGAGAGTGATCTCTTTTATGAATAACCTAGTGAAGGAACAGGTCGTCAAGGGTTTTTACTTCCGGGGTTCAATGATTGGAGGCAAATGTATCTGTCATCTATCATTAAGCTAATGTGCGCCAGCGTTAAGGAGGTGATGATTGAAACACTAGCTGCCGTTTTTTGTTGTTATGCTTGATGTTATGTCAATATATCTTATCATTTTTTAAAACCTGGCTGTATATTTGTTGTGAGTGAATAACATTTGCTTAATGCAGGTGCTCCCAAACATTACTCTCGGTCATACTTTTGGGATTAGCATTTTCTTGCGCTCCATCAAATCTGTTGAGATCCACATCGATCCATCAATTCTGTTGAGATCCACATCGCTCCATCTATTGGAGTAAAGCCGCAATAGGACAGTCATTAGTGCTCTTGATTTATTGTAGGATGATCCTAATTTCCAAATCTGCAGATGAAGTGGGATTTTCCCCACTAGTGTCAGAACAGCGCAAGACAAAAACAGAAAACCACGACACTGGGGCAACAACCCGGTAGCAGTGTGACGACAAAAGAAGAAGAAAAAGTGTTTGCACCTAATCTTTTCGACCCAAAGCACCTTTTTCGGCAAATCATTTTGGAGATTCAGTTTGCTTTCCATCTTTGATTCTTACACGTTTAGCCATTCTGTAGTCATGTAGCATATTACCTAGGAAATCAGATCCGAACGGTCATAAGACTACATGGGAATGTGGGTACAGTGAGCACGATAACGTTCAGGTGGCTGCTGCATTGGAGGACGGAGCACGAATGGACATGTGCGAGGATGTCGATTGGTAGAATTGAACATCCAATGTCTCACTGGTACCACCTTATTTATGTGGACAACACGGCCATCGACGACAATCTGGTATACATTTACCGCAAATAACTTATGTTATGACAACTTCTTACCCAGTAACCCGGGTTATCTGAGTAGAAGCATTTATATCTCACGACATCATTCACTACGTCTGAAAGTTTGGGAGTCTCCTGGGTAGAAAATATCATCATTAAATAGCTTGTCCTGAGCAGAATTTTGCCACCCCAACAGTGTAGAAAATATAGCTCGACATATTCTCACTTACATAGAAAAATAAGGGGAAAAAACTGGTCATTTTCGTGTGTTTGTGTACAAACAAACATAGTATTAACTTCTGCCTATGAAGAAACATGGTATTAATTTATGTATATGAAGAAACATACATAGTATTAACTTCTGTCTATGAACAGACAAATATAGTATTAACTTCTGTCTATGAACAGACAAATATAGTATTAACTTCTGTCTATGAACAGACAAATATAGTATTAACTTCTGTCTATGAACAGACAAATATAGTATTAACTTCTGTCTATGAACAAACAAACATAGTATTAACTTCTGTCTATGAAGAAACATGGTATTAATTTATGTATATGAAGAAACATACATAGTATTAACTTCTGTCTATGAACAGACAAACATAGTATTAACTTCTGTCTATGAACAGACAAATATAGTATTAACTTCTGTCTATGAACAGACAAACATAGTATTAACTTCTGTCTATGAACAGACAAATATAGTATTAACTTCTGTCTATGAAGAAACTGTCACCAAGCCTATTTAACATCTACACAGAGAAAATCTTCAAATAACTAGAGGGAATGCCAGGACGCAAGATCAATGGAAAAATAATAAATAACCTAAGATATGCAGATGACACAGTATTAGTAGCAGAAAATGAACAAGATCTACAAGAACTAGTGGACCAATTGGACAGAACTAGCAAGGAATATGGATTAGACATTAACATACAGAAAACAAAAACTATGGTAATCAACAAGGAAATGGAAAAACCTAAAATGAATATAAAAATACATGGAGAATTACTACATCAAGTAAAAAGTTTCTTATATCTTGGTCAGATGATAACAGATGATGGCAGATGTATAACAGAAATTAAAAAGAGAATAGGAATGGCCAAAGATAATTTCAATAGTATGAGAAAGTTACTGACATCCAAACAAATTACAAACAGGCTAAAAATGAGAATGATCAAATGCTATATATATCCTATATTAATGTATGGCTCGGAAACATGGACAAGGAACAAGCAGTTAGAAGACAGAATTGATGCATTTGAGATGTGGATATATAGAAGAATGGGCAGAGTTTCATGGACAGAAAAACAGACAAATAAACAAGTTTTAGGAAAACTAGGCATGAAGAAACAATTATTAAGAGAAATAAAATTCAGACAAGTATTTTGGGCACATAAAAGACATGACACCATGATAAAACATTTACTAGAGGGGAAAGTTGAGGGAAGAGCAAGAGGAAGACCGAGAGATAAGTGGGAGGAAACTTTAAGAAATGGACAGGTTACAGTCTGGCAGTATGCAACGCCAAGGCGAAAGACAGAGGATGCTGGAGATTCATTGCAGCCAACCTTCGATGTGGAGACGGCACATGATGATGATGATAAAGAAACAAACATAGAATTAGCTTCTGTCTAGGAACAAACAAACATAGGATTAACTTCTGTCTATGAACAAACAAACACGGGTTTAACTTCTGTCTACAAACAGAGAAACAAACACAGGATTAACTTAGAATCGTTGTATGTCTAGATCACAGAGTGTATATCTGCGTGTATGTGTACGCGCGCTCATACGACAAATATATTTGAGACCAACTAGTTGTACAATCAGAGTAATATCTGACAATCAGATGTTGTAAGTGGCAACTTAATGAAGCAGGAGAAACATGCAAACATGTTTGAAATCGTTACATGAACACTCAAGACACGCTGCTGCATCTGCTCACATCAAATCTGCGAGTGAGCTGTGAACAAATCTGCATAATGACGCATCAGATGCGATACCCTGCCATCCGTGAACATTTGTGAACTTTGGTGTGTCTTTTAATGGCAGGTCGGAGTTGCAATTGGCGTGTGTTTGTCTTATTTTGTGCTCGAGTAACTCCATTTAGATTAAGTAATGGCTTGACGGGACCGTGTTAACTAGGGTAGTTACTGCGTCGCACTTAGAAGCGTCCCAAGACATGAGTGGGTGTCATCTAGAAAAGTCTCAAACGGCATGGGCATTTCGTACTTAGGGCCTGCAAGCATTTTTTCCATAACGCTCTATCCTGGGCAACACGCTCAATCTCTTCCATAGAACTGAGGCCGATAGTTCTTGCCTCTCTTTCAGCAAAGTTCGTTTCAAGGTCTCCTTATGCCGTCCTCTCTTTCTTGAAACCGTTTGCATCCCACTTCAATGACTGCTTTGATATTATTTAATCATTACTTCTCAAGGTGTGTCCAACATATCTCCATCTCCTCCTTCTTATAACAGTTGTTACTAGTGGTTGATCACGCAGAAGTTTGCCATTACGAAATTCTGTCTTCTTCTTACCTTCACTTCCTTAAAGCATAAGGCATCAACACATTTCCTCTAACCAAATCTTTCTTGACCAAGTCAGCTTAGTTCATTCCAGGTCTTTCCTGCCACTTCGCTATCCATGTACTATGTCTCTAAGTCAGGCGGTCAGGTTACATCCTCGCGTCTTAGAACATCGGTTACTTTTTTATTTAAAAAAAAACTATTCTATTGCTTCTTATAACTTCCTCTTTTCAAGCTCCATATTCTATATGTGTATATGTTCAATGTATATAATTATATATATGATTATTTTTGTTTTATTTATATCTTTTTTCCAATTCTAGTTTTTTGCATTTATTTCGTTATTCGTTTCTAGTCACAGATTTTCATTTATGGGCCGTTAAGATTTTATTGTTGTATTCTATATGTAGTGTGTTGTGAAAAAAGTGAAATTCTTCACTTCTGTTTATCATTTGCCTGATAAAGGCCTATTGGTCGAAACGTTGCTGTGTATTATTATTGTTTTTGTATTTTGTAAAAAATACAGTTACTTTGTTTTTACGTGTTTCGCCATTAAAAAACCACAATCTTTGTATGTTTGATTTTAAAAAATGAAAGTTCTACGAGTTGTGTTATTCTGTCTCACCCATGCAAGCACAAATAGTGGATCTATTGTATACGGACGGAAGGAAATCTCACTGAGGTTAGAGTTTCATGCACTTTGTCAACGGATGTCTTCCTCGGATTCTCACACTGAGAAGGTATGGCAGACTTGCAAACACAGACCTGTGGATAATAACCGGACAGGAACCCATGACAACCCAGGTCAAAAAGAGAAAATGGCGATAGGTCGGACATACCCTACGGAAGAGACAGTCGAGTGTCACTAGACAAGCACTTGAGTGGAACCCGCAAGGAAAACGAAAAAAGAGAACGCCCTAAACAGACATGGAGACGAAGTCTTCTTGAGGAACTGAAGAGTGATCGACTATCATGGGAGACCATAAATAAAACAGCCAGAGACCGAGAAGAATGGCGAACAACTGTTGATGATCTATGCTCCACGAGAAGCAGAGAGGAATATGTCAGTAAGTTAAGAGTATCATGACCCTATGTTGGATGATTGTAAAGTGATGGCGTGTACAGCATAGACAGCAGCAGTTTGAAGAGTTTACAAGTTCAACTTTTGTCATGTGTTGATGATATCAAACGAACGTACAACTACTCATCCAGAACTTACAACGTCCAGTAACGTGTTCTCATCCGAACTTTGTCATCCTAACAGTGTTTCATAAACAGTGTTTCAGCATTGGCTCATAAATAACATCATGTCACGGAAAATTAAATATTTTGGTCACAGTAACCGCCACAGCTGTTTAGAGAGAAAGGTAATGGAAGGCATGGTTCATGGAGTACTAGGCAGGGGACGATCAAGACGAAGGTGGCGACATCAAAGAAACCTTGAACAGGACGCTAGAAGAGGCCGGAGAACTTGCAAGAGACAGAGCTTTTCAGACGGGCTGTGATGAATGTGATGTTACCCAATGGACATGCTACTACTTTAACAGTGTTTCAGAATCTCTCTCTGTGACTAAGCCCTTGCCTTGTGAGTCGAAAGTCTTGTATTCAAATCCGGATTTCTCCGTTCTGTCACGAGTGAATTTTTACAGAGACCCTAGTATTGTTGCAAAAGCTATGTCATTCTTGCGTTTTTGCAATACTCTCAGCAGGTGGCGTGTCATTTCTGCGGAGAGGGACCGAGTCATATGAGGTAAAACCCGGTGAAATAAAGTCAATTCTTCGGCTTAAAAACCCTTTAACCTATTTCGTTCTTTGTTTATCAATATAAGATTTGAGACTAATAAATGTCTTGACTAAATAAAATAAATGATTAATAAATAATAAACCTCATTGTCCGCGCTTTATGTGGTAGAATTGTCAGGCTCCTCCTTCCAGGTTTCAGCTGTTAGCATCCACACACACTTGTTCCTTCCTACCTACTTGCAGGAATGCGGTCTCCTATCTGGAGTATTTGCAGAACATCTACCGCGACCTTGACCGCTCACGCGCTCAGTATTAGCTCGATAGATCAAAGACTCGTGCTCCTTAAACACATTGCTTCCAGAAATAAAGATGGTGTGTCGATACCTTTAACATCTGCTCACCGGGTGTCTGGAAGATAAATTTATCTTCAAAGATGATAGACGTGAGAGTGAGTGATATAGTAATTTAACGAGAGGAAAGCGAGGAAACGTGAGAGTAAGATAGGTAGTGAGTGAATCATTGAGTGGTAAAGTGCGTGAATTTGTGAGCGAGTAAATGAGAGTGAGTGAGGCAGTGTATTAGTGAATTAAAGTAAATGAGTGTAAGATATAATAATAATAATACTAACAATAAAACACATAACCCGTTAGGGTCGTATGGGTGTCACTGTGGAGACATCAGCACAAAATGCAAGTCATGAGTCTCTGTCTTCAACTCTTCGGGCGAGTGTGGAGAAACTCTGTCCTGACCAGTTCTTGATGTTGTCAAACCAGAATTTTCTCTGCCCTCCTTTCCTTCTGCTACCCTCAACTGTTTCCTGTAGGAATATTTTGGAGAGGGAGCCATGTCTCATCACATGCCCGAACAACGCAAGTTTACGCCTTTTCAGGACTGTCAAGATGGCACTTTTCGACCTGCAAGGTTGTTTATTTGGTCTCTTATATTAATATTCGTCTTATGTTCTATGTAACTAATACGTAGTCTCCGTCTGTAACACTTATATTCGAAGTCCTGGAGAGTAAGATATGAAGTGAGTGAACCATTGAGTGGTAATACGAGTGAATTAGGGAACGAGTGAATAAGACAGTATATTAGTGAGTGTAATGAGATTAAGTGAATGATACAGTGTATTAGCGAGTGTAATGAGAGTAAACGAGTGAGTGTAATGAGAGTAAACGAGTGAGTGTAATGAGAGTAAGCGAGTGAGTGTAATGAGAGTAAGCGAGCGAGTGAGTGTAATGAGAGTAAGCCATTTTTCATTCTAAGATAGTCAATGTCAGACCATCTTACCAAGATTGGAAACTGTCGATCGTACATCGGCATACACATCGGCATACCATGCCTTCATTGCAGTACATCCTTCATTAAACTTTATCGACAACCCGACAGCCTACCTTTCTTCATTGATATAAGGGAAGGCTGCAGTCAAACTATGTAGCAATGGCGAAACACGTAACAATCCTGTTAAAGGTCTTTTGATCGAAACGTTGCTGTGTATTATTGTATCTTGTAAAACTACAGTACTTTGTTTTTACGTGTTACCTTTATTCATCACATTTTTTCTAAGTCTTACTTTTTGTATCAGACATTACTAATACAGTATTTAAAACAGAAATGGACTACATGCTAAGGGTTGACTTCATTGCACCTGGTTCATCCCATATGGCTCCGTCCATGTCGGCAGAAATCTACCCAGAGTGTTGCACAAAGCATAAACTTTGTAGCTTCAGCAACAATCCTAGGGATCTAGTGGACAAATTGCACGTTTGATTCCGTCTGTAATCGAACCAACAATCTTAAGAATGACAGGCAAATGCCTTAACCACTTTGCTATAGAGACACCCCCCAACATTATACTTTCATCAAACCTTGTGGTTACTGTGCTTTCTTTATTAGTTAAACCGTACCGATATTCTAGTGCACTTTCTTCCTCTATTTCTGAGTTCAGCCACCTGGTTCTAGTAAGTATTTCACGTATACATCCAGCCCTCTATCATCCACTTTCCTTCATCTCATGCCTGTCTTCATGCCCTCATACACTCTTAGCTTCAGTTTGGCTACACTCACAATAGCTACGGTACGCCGTAATGTGAGTCACATTTATATATGTATAGGTAAGGAGAAGAATGTGACCCCTAGGTGAGTCAAGGACTTGATGGTGTTACTGTAAAACTTCTAGATTTACTTTAGTTGTGCGGACCCTTACTGAAATATGTTTTTTTTTTATTTTGCAATAAAATCGTATCTCCTAGCTACAAAAAACAAGTACGTTTCTGTGAGGTCTACAGTAGTAGGAATAGTTTGCTTCTTTGGTAGATTAACGACGCATCAGTGAACCGGGTTCAAATCCTGCTACATGTGATTTTAGCAGAATAGTCACCGATAAGTAAACGCCTGACGACGGACATAATAAGATTCAGCCCTGAGTCGAGATTTGAGTCAGTGGAATACGACGTGTCGTCGGAAGAGAATCAACTTCTCATGGATACGGTGAGCAAATGAACTTTTAGATGGCTGCTGCAGCGGAGGACAGAGCACGCATGGGAATGCCCATGTGCCATGACGTCGATCGCATAACACTACATAACATAACATACCACATTTAAACCAGCTGAAACTGATCGAGCGCTATCAAAATTTTAAGTACAGGAGGTAGTCAGATTCAAAATAGCTGACGCCCTTGTGGTGCCGGGGCCTGCAAGGGAAGCAAAGAATAGTACAACTGCAACCCTACAATGCATGTCGTAAGAGGCGACTGATGTAGGCCGTAGGGATGCTAGCCTAGTAAATAAATAGCAGATGTGCTGGCCTACTTGTAGGCGCATACTGGCACAACGTACAATCGCTCTTAGGCTGAGATCACATACAAATCACACAGAGTGGTTGACAAGTGGTGGATATGAAGTGTTAGAAGAAGAAGAATAGTTGAAGCAACTCCGAATAATCTGGGCTAGATGGCTGCGGTAAAACCGTTCATATTTGTGATGACTTTAAAACACGTAAATTGCAGTTTTACTAAAGCATAAAACATGCATAAACTTCTTTTTCTATTTACTTTGATATCAATAAATTACTGCCGGCAAATAGTGCACATTATATTTGTCTTTAACTCTGAACGTATGCACACTCAAATCACGTTCTTACGAGCTGGATTTTAGAACAATTTCAAATGCACCACCAGATTAATATGCCATATAATAGAATATGCAGAATTGAAAGCTCTATGTTTCACATTCGCCTGCTGCATTCTACCAAGAATTATTACACAAATAGCATCAAATAGATGTCGTAAATATTCTTTCTTTTTTTTTTACATAAAATATGTTGGTACGTGAGGTGACTTGTCAGAAAATTGGTACTGCCCGTATGGTTTGTCAAGTGACATGTCGTATTCTCGGAGTTAATAAAAGTTCCCTTCTCTTATTTCCAATCATCTTCTTTGTGCTCTCTTTCTGTTTGTCAATCTTTTATCACATCATTAAGTTGTTCTAATTGTAGCTAATACTCACTTTAGATAGTCTGTTTCTACCTTGGTTAAGACATATCAGTCGAAACGTTGGTTTTGTTCTTGTATTATTTATCAATGTCGTCTTCAAATGTTAATAAAACTGCCAGTGATCTGAAGTACAATGTGGCGCACGAAATAGCATACACTGAAAATGTCTAGTAAAGGGCGTTGGCTCCGAACTGGTTTTTGTAGGGATATCTGAAGAAGAAACTCTACATCAAGAAATCAGTTTCACTGTGGGATGCCAGGAAATGAAACAGCAGACTGACAAGGTCAAGTAAGGTGCTGTGGTCAAGTAAGGTGCTGTTGGAGAGCAACCGGTTGTACCAGTTACTAAATAAAATGATGATTAAATCAATCAGAAAGCCACCAATACAAACACAGAACGACTACCAAAATATGTATTATATTAGAACGAGTTGTGATACCATACATACGTGTATTTGTCCTAAAACTGCAATTTATTATGTATCACCGAAGCCATCCTTCAGTTTTCTTTAGATCTTATCTGATCCCCTCTGACCACATCAGATTTGTAGGTTTCCGTACAACGCCATTCTACACCGTTTTGTTTTTTTCGATCCAGAAGCACTGGAGCTCTCAGCTCTCCGGTTCGGTACCATGGAAACCGTAACTCTTCGGTTCGGTGCCACGAACACCTTGAATCTGGGGAACCTGTAGCTTTTCTGCCAGCCCGCGGAATTGAACCCGAACTCACAGAGGGCTAGTCACTCGCATTTCAACGCTCTACGAACGCGCTGGGCAGGCGGGTCATTCCACACCTTAGAACATGACACAACCGAATCCTCAGCCACTTGTATACATAATTCAAGATTGACCATTCGGTCATGTGTACACTTGTGGACAGGTACATTAGATTGTAAAACACATACTTCAAGACTGCCCCGAATATGATATACTAAGACAAACTCACTGAGCTAATGAAACACCACTGGAAAGAAAATCACACGGATATCTATGTGAGCTACAAAAGACTGAAATGTATACTATATATAGTGAATATATAGACAATATTTCAAGCGAATAAAAGGAAGAAAGGAAAAAGGGTCCAGAAAAAGTACTAAAATTGAACGGATATTGCAGGAATTGTCAATAAATTGTATGTGGTCACAAATATGAAGGTTTGTCTGGAAGAAGTTATACGCCCACAAAGGTGGACATATCGAACACACCCTGCATACTGGCAAGCCATGTACATTTCAATGAGTATTTTCTTCTTCGAACACTTCATATCGATCACCTGTTAACCACTCTATGGGATTTGAATGTGGTCTGAGCCTAAGAAGATTGTACGCTGTGCCAGTTATGCGCCTACAAGTAGGCCAGCACATCCGATTTCTGGGATGCTTTTTATTTACTAGTGTAGCTTCCCTAGGCCCCTACCTCAGTCGTCTTTAACGACATGCCTTGTATGTCGCAGTGGTACTATTCTTTGCTTTCCTTGCAGGCCCGGCACCACACGGTTGAATGAGATCAAATACAACTGTTCTGAATATTTTGTATATTGCACACTTTATAGACATTTTTATTGTGTTTGATTTCATGCGTCAAGAAGAGTCTCATCATTATCTAGTGCCTAGAACAGAACTTTGCACCTGCAGACCTTTGTAATTCTCTCTCTCTCTTTCTCTCTCTTTCTCTCTCTTCTCTCTTCTCTTCCTCCCTCCAGGTCAGATGTCCACCTTGCAGCGTCATCTCAAACCATCAGTTACATCCTGAATCCATCTTCTCGTGGCTCTTTTCCTGTTTGCTGGGATGCACTCCTTCCATGATGGTCTTCTCACCCTAAACGCCTATTGTCTTTTACATAATTACAGATTAGAAAAGAGCTATAAAGAGCATTATTTCTGATCTAGTCAGTAACGACCCGACAATGCTGCAACTAGGCATTACAGACCTTTAACTTGGCGTTGGAGGAGATGGGTAGGAGAACTAGTTAACATCTAACCATAGACCAGGTGCTATCCTCTAACCACTAGACCCAGTGGCTATCGTCAACCATAACGGTAGTTATCATTTAACTATGACAGATGTTATCAACCATAGACAGATAGTTATCTAACAAGACAGATAGTTTCTGACCATAGTTGATAGTTAGTCAACCTAGACAGATAGTTATCTAACCATAGACAGATGTTATCTAACATTAGGAACAGAGTAGTTATCTAACCATAGACAGATAGTTATCTAACCATAGACAGGTAGTTATCTAACCATAGACAGGTAGTTATCATTTAACCATAGACAGATAGTTATCTAACCATAGACAGGTAGTTATCATTTAACCATAGACAGATAGTTATCTAACCATAGACAGGTAGTTATCTAACCATAGACAGGTAGTTATCTAACCATAGACAGATAGTTATCTAACCATAGACAGGTAGTTATCATTTAACCATAGACAGATAGTTATCTAACCATAGACAGGTAGTTATCTAACCATAGACAGATAGTTATCTAACCATAGACAGGTAGTTATCTAACCATAGACAGGTAGTTATCATTTAACCATAGACAGATAGTTATCTAACCATAGACAGGTAGTTATCTAACCATAGACAGGTAGTTATCATTTAACCATAGACAGATAGTTATCTAACCATAGACAGGTAGTTATCATTTAACCATAGACAGATAGTTATCTAACCATAGACAGATAGTTATCTAACCATAGACAGGTAGTTATCTAACCATAGACAGGTAGTTATCTAACCATAGACAGGTAGTTATCTAACCATAGACAGGTAGTTATCTAACCATAGACAGGTAGTTATCTAACCATAGACAGGTAGTTATCATCTAACCATAGACAGGTAGTTATCTAACCATAGACAGGTAGTTATCATCTAACCATAGACAGGTAGTTATCTAACCATAGACAGGTAGTTATCTAACCATAGACAGGTAGCTATCTAACCATAGACAGGTAGTTATCTAACCATAGACAGGTAGTTATCTAACCATAGACAGGTAGTTATCTAACCATAGACAGGTAGTTATCATCTAACCATAGACAGGTAGTTATCTAACCATAGACAGGTAGTTATCTAACCATAGACAGGTAGTTATCATCTAACCATAGACAGGTAGTTATCATTTAACCATAGACAGGTAGTTATCATTTAACCATAGACAGGTAGTTATCTAACCATAGACAGGTAGTTATCATTTAACCATAGACAGGTTGCTATCATCTAACCATAGACAGGTAGTTATCATCTAACCATAGACAGGTAGTTATCGTTTAACCATAGACAGGTTGCTTCATCTAACCATAGACAGGTAGTTATCATCTAACCATAGACAGGTAGTTATCATTTAACCATAGACAGGTAGTTATCATCTAACCATAGACAGGTAGTTATCTAACCATAGACAGGTAGTTATCATCTAACCATAGACAGGTAGTTATCATCTAACCATAGACAGGTAGTTATCATTTAACCATAGACAGGTAGCTTATCGTATTAACCATAGACAGGTTGTTATCATCTAACCATAGACAGGTAGTTATCATCTAACCATAGACAGATATTATCACTAACCATAGACAGGTAGCTATCACTAACCATAGACAGGTAGTTACTCTAACCATAGACAGGTAGTTATCATCTAACCATAGACAGGTTGTTATCATCTAACCATAGACAGGTAGTTATCATCTAACCATAGACAGGTAGTTATCATCTAACCATAGACAGATTGCTATCATCTAAACATAGACAGGTAGTTATCATCTAACCATAGACAGATTGCTATCATCTAACCATAGACAGGTAGCTATCATCTAACCATAGACAGGTAGCTATCGTCTAACCATAGACAGGTAGTTATCATCTAACCATAGACAGGTAGCTATCATCTAACCATAGACAGGTAGCTATCATCTAACCATAGACAGGTAGCTATCATCTAACCATAGACAGTGTTATCATCTAACATAGACAGTGTATCATCTAACCAAGACAGGTGTTATCATCTAACCATAGACAGGTTGCTATCATCTAACCATAGACAGGTAGTTATCATCTAACCATAGACAGGTAGTTATCATCTAACCATAGACAGGTAGCTATCGTCTAACCATAGACAGGTAGTTATCATCTAACCATAGACAGGTTGCTATCATCTAACCATAGACAGGTAGTTATCATCTAACCATAGACAGATTGCTATCATCTAACCATAGACAGGTAGTTATCATCTAACCATAGACTGCCCGAAGGTAGTTATCATCTAACCATAGACAGGTGAGTTATCATCTAACCATAGACAGGATTGCTATCGTCTAACCATAGACAAGTAGTTATCATCTAACCATAGACAGATATTATCATCTAACATGAGACAGGTAGTATATCTAACCATAGACAGGTTGCTAATCATCTAACCATAGACAGGTTGTCTATCATCTAACCATAGACAGGTGCTATCACTAACCGCATAGACAGTTGCTATCATCTAACCTAGACAGATTGCTATCATCTAACCATAGACGGTTCTATCATCTAACCATAGACAGGTTGCTATCATCTAACCATAGACAGGTAGCTATCATCTAACCATGCAGATTGCTATCATCTAACCATAGACAGGTGTGTATCATCTAACCATGACAGATGCTATCATCTAACCATAGACAGGTGTTATCATCTAACCATAGACAGATTGCTTCATCTAACCATAGACAGGTTGCTATCATCTAACCATAGACAGGTCCACTGCTATCATCTAACCATGACAGGTAGTTATCATCTAACCATAGACAGGTGTGCTATCATCTAACCATAGACAGGTAGTTCATCATCTTCTCAACCTAGACAGTTGCTATCTCTAACCATAGACAGGTAGTTATCATCTAACCATAGACAGGTTGCTATCATCTAACCTAGACAGGTAGTCTACTGCATCTCTAACCATAGCAGTAGTTATCACTAACCATGACAGGTTCTATCATCTAACCATAGATAGGTGAGTTATCATCTAACCATAGACAGGTTGCTATCATCTAACCATAGACAGGTTGCTATCATCTAACCATAGACAGGTAGTTATCATCTAACCATAGACAGGTTGCTATCTCTAACCATAGACAGGTAGTTATCATCTAACCATAGACAGGTAGCTATCATCTAACCATAGACAGGTTCTATCATCTAACCATAGACAGGTTGCTATCATCTAACCATAGACAGGTAGTTATCATCTAACCATAGACAGGTAGTTATCATCTAACCATAGACAGGTAGTTATCATCTAACCATAGACAGATTGCTATCATCTAACCATAGACAGGTAGTTATCATCTAACCATAGACAGGTAGTTATCATCTAACCATAGACAGGTAGTTATCTAACCATAGACAGGTAGTTATCATCTAACCATAGACAGGTAGTTATCATCTAACCATAGACAGGTAGGTATCATCTAACCATAGACAGGTAGTTATCATCTAACCATAGACAGGTAGCTATCATCTAACCATAGACAGGTAGTTATCATCTAACCATAGACAGGTAGTTATCATCTAACCATAGACAGGTAGTTATCATCTAACCATAGACAGGTAGTTATCATCTAACCATAGACAGGTTGTATCATCTAACCATAGACAGGTAGTTATCATCTAACCATAGACAGGTAGTTATCATCTAACCATAGACAGGTAGTTATCATCTAACCATAGACAGGTAGGTATCATCTAACCATAGACAGGTAGTTATCATCTAACCATAGACAGGTAGTTATCATCTAACCATAGACAGGTTGTATCATCTAACCATAGACAGGTAGTTATCATCTAACCATAGACAGGTAGTTATCATCTAACCATAGACAGGTTGCTATCATCTAACCATAGACAGGTAGTTATCATCTAACCATAGACAGGTAGTTATCATCTAACCATAGACAGTGTATATCTAACCATGACAGTAGTTATCATCTAACCATAGACAGGTAGTTATCATCTAACCATAGACAGGTAGTTATCATCTAACCATAGACAGTAGTTACATAACCATGACAGGTATCTATCTAACCATAGACAGGTAGTTACTTCCAAATCATTAACCATAGACAGGTTGCTATCATCTAACCATAGACAGATTGTATCACTAACCATAGACAGGTAGTTATCATCTAACCATAGACAGGTAGGTATCATCTAACCATAGACAGGTAGTTATCATCTAACCATAGACAGATTGCTATCACCTAACCATAGACAGGTAGTTATCATCTAACCATAGACAGGTTGCTATCATCTAACCATAGACAGATTGCTATCATCTAACCATAGACAGGTTGTTATCATCTAACCATAGACAGATTGCTATCATCTAACCATAGACAGGTAGTTATCTAACCATAGACAGAGTTGCTATCATCTAACCATAGACAGGTGTATCATCTAACCATAGACAGATTGCTTCATCTAACCATAGACAGGTAGTATCACTAACCATAGACAGTAGTTATCACTAACCATAGACAGTGTATCATCTAACCATAGACAGTGTTATCTAACCATAGACAGGTAGTTATCTTAACCATAGACAGGTAGTTATCATCAACCATAGACAGGTAGTTATCTCTAACCATAGACAGGTAGTTATCATCTAACCATAGACAGGTAGTTATCATCTAACCATAGACAGGTAGGTATCATCTAACCATAGACAGGTAGTTATCATCTAACCATAGACAGTAGTTATCTCAACCATAGACAGGTAGTTATCATCTAACCATAGACAGAGTTGCTATCATCTAACCATAGACAGGTAGTTATCTCTAACCATAGACAGGTAGTTATCATCTAACCATAGACAGATAGCTATCATCTAACCATAGACAGGTAGTTATCATCTAACCATAGACAGGTAGTTATCATCTAACCATAGACAGGTTGCTATCATCTAACCATAGACAGGTAGTTATCATCTAACCATAGACAGGTAGTTATCATCTAACCATAGACAGGTAGTTATCATCTAACCATAGACAGGTTGCTATCATCTAACCATAGACAGGTTGCTATCATCTAACCATAGACAGGTAGTTATCATCTAACCATAGACAGGTAGTTATCATCTAACCATAGACAGGTTGCTATCATCTAACCATAGACAGGTAGTTATCATCTAACCATAGACAGGTTGTTATCATCTAACCATAGACAGGTTGTTATCATCTAACCATAGACAGGTTGCTATCATCTAACCATAGACAGATTGCTATCATCTAACCATAGACAGGTAGTTATCATCTAACCATAGACAGATTGCTATCATCTAACCATAGACAGGTAGTTATCATTTAACCATAGACAGATTGCTATCATCTAACCATAGACAGGTAGTTATCATCTAACCATAGACAGGTTGTTATCATCTAACCATAGACAGGTAGTTATCATCTAACCATAGACAGTTAGTTATCATCTAACCATAGACAGGTTGCTATCATCTAACCATAGACAGGTTGCTATCATCTAACCATAGACAGATGTATCATCTAACCATAGACAGGTAGTTATCATCTAACCATAGACAGGTTGCTATCATCTAACCATAGACAGGTTGCTATCATCTAACCATAGACAGATTGCTATCATCTAACCATAGACAGGTTGTTATCATCTAACCATAGACAGGTAGTTATCAACTAACCATAGACAGATTGCTATCATCTAACCATAGACAGGTAGTTATCATCTAACCATAGACAGGTAGTTATCATCTAACCATAGACAGGTGTTATCATCTAACCATAGACAGATTGTTTATCATCTAACCATAGACAGTGTATCATCTAACCATAGACAGGTAGTTATCATCTAACCATAGACAGGTAGTTATCATCTAACCATAGACGGGTTGCTATCATCTAACCATAGACAGATTGTATCATCTAACCATAGACAGATTACTTCATCTAACCATAGACAGATTGCTATCATCTAACCATAGACAGATTCTATCATCTAACCATAGACAGGTAGTTATCATCTAACCATAGACAGGTAGTTATCATCTAACCATAGACAGGTAGTTATCATCTAACCATAGACAGGTAGTTATCATCTAACCATAGACAGGTAGTTATCATCTAACCATAGACAGGTTGTTATCATCTAACCATAGACAGGTAGTTATCATCTAACCATAGACAGGTAGTTATCATCTAACCATAGACAGGTAGTTATCAACTAACCATAGACAGGTTGCTATCATCTAACCATAGACAGGTTGCTATCATCTAACCATAGACAGGTTGTATATCTAACCATAGACAGGTTGCTATCATCTAACCATAGACAGGTTGTTATCATCTAACCATAGACAGGTAGTTATCATCTAACCATAGACAGGTAGTTATCATCTAACCATAGACAGGTTGCTATATCTAACCATAGACAGGTTGCTATCATCTAACCATAGACAGGTTGCTATCTAACCATAGACAGGTGTTCTATCATCTAACCATAGACAGGTTGCTATCATCTAACCATAGACAGGTAGCTATCATCTAACCATAGACAGGTAGGTATCATCTAACCATAGACAGGTAGTTATCATCTAACCATAGACAGGTAGTTATCATCTAACCATAGACAGGTAGTTATCATCTAACCATAGACAGGTTGCTATCATCTAACCATAGACAGGTTGCTATCATCTAACCATAGACAGGTTGCTATCATCTAACCATAGACAGGTTGCTATCATCTAACCATAGACAGGTAGTTATCATCTAACCATAGACAGGTAGTTATCTAACCATAGACAGGTTGCTATCATCTAACCATAGACAGGTTGCTTATCTAACCATAGACAGGTTGCTATATCTAACCATAGACAGGTTGCTATCATCTAACCATAGACAGGTAGTTATCTAACCATAGACAGGTAGTTATCATCTAACCATAGACAGGTAGTTATCATTTAACCATAGACAGGTTGCTATCATCTAACCATAGACAGGTAGTTATCTAACCATAGACAGGTAGTTATCATCTAACCATAGACAGGTTGCTATCATCTAACCATAGACAGGTAGTTATCATCTAACCATAGACAGGTAGTTATCATCTAACCATAGACAGGTTGCTATCATCTAACCATAGACAGGTTGCTATCATCTAACCATAGACAGGTAGTTATCATCTAACCATAGACAGATTGCTATCATCTAACCATAGACAGGTAGTTATCTAACCATAGACAGGTAGTTATCATCTAACCATAGACAGGTAGTTATCATCTAACCATAGACAGGTAGTTATCATCTAACCATAGACAGGTTGTATCATCTAACCATAGACAGGTAGTTATCATCTAACCATAGACAGGTTGCTATCATCTAACCATAGACAGGTAGTTATCATCTAACCATAGACAGGTAGTTATCATCTAACCATAGACAGGTAGTTATCATCTAACCATAGACAGTTGTATCATCTAACCATAGACAGGTGTATCATCTAACCATAGACAGGTAGTTATCTAACCATAGACAGGTAGTTATCATCTAACCATAGACAGGTAGTTATCTAACCATAGACAGGTAGCTATCATCTAACCATAGACAGGTAGTATCATCTAACCATAGACAGGTTGTATCATCTAACCATAGACAGGTAGTTATCATCTAACCATAGACAGGTTGTTATCATCTAACCATAGACAGGTAGTTATCTAACCATAGACAGGTTGCTATCATCTAACCATAGACAGGTTGTATCATCTAACCATAGACAGTTGTATCATCTAACCATAGACAGGTAGTTATCTCAACCATAGACAGATTACTTCTTTCTAACCATAGACAGGTAGTTATCATCTAACCATAGACAGATTGCTATCATCTAACCATATGGTAAGCTATAACCCATTTTTATAGCACCAAGAATGAAATTTTAGTTCACCCGCATCACTGTTGTTTACAGTAGAGCAAAGAATTTCTATCACGCAGTAGGGAGAGTTAGAGAGAGAGTGTGTGTGTTAGATGCGAAGGTTGTTACCAAGCTGTTAGCACCGCAGTTGACTGCCTCAGAACTATTTATAGTTATTTATTTTTTCTTGTAGTAATCAGGTGTCCCTCCCGTCCTCTCTCCTCTCTCCCTCCACTCACTGGCTCTCATCTCCTCCAGTGAGATCTCGCGCGCACACACACACACACATCCTAAACCCGATCCATATCTGCCCTCAGTTGTGATTGAACATTTTATTTCTACAGATGGAGATTTGCTGAAACTTCAAGGCTGTTGTGGTACATTAAGGATGAGAAAATTGAGAGATAATGACATGAGAATAACACCTCTGTCCTCCTTTCCTAGCTAGCCGTGATCGGTTCTTGCCTGATTTGTTTTTTTTAAAACCCCACTTCAATCTGCGCATTTGTGTTCTGTTTATTGGCCTTCAGATGTGTCTTCTGTTGTGTTGGGTATAGTGTTATTTTGATAATTATCCTCCACGAGGAGGAATCGTACTTCCTTATATGTGATTGTGTATGTTGTGTGTGTTTGTTTGTACACTTTCATGTACTTTAACAATTGTCACTCACTCTGTTCTCAAATGCTTTCAGTCTCTCCTACACTCTATCACTCACTCTGTTCGCACATGTTTTCAGTCTCTCCTACACTCTATCACTCACTCTCTTCGCACATGCTTTCAGTCTCTCCCACACTCTATCACTCACTCTCTTCGCACATGCTTTCAGTCTCTCCTACACTCTATCACTCACTCTCTTCGCACATGCTTTCAGTCTCTCCTACACTCTATCACTCACTCTCTTCGCACATGCTTTCAGTCTCTCCTACACTGTATCACTCGCTCTCTTCTCACACGCATTCCATCTCTCATGCACTCTTCCATTGACTCTCTTCTCACACGCATTCCACCTCTCCTACACTTTCGAATTCGAACCTTCGACTGGCAAGGTAAAAACTTAACCACTTTAGCCACATAGACCCCCTAGCATTGTTATAATAAAACCTAGTGTGATCTGGTCCAGGTGGATGTATACCTGTCTCATACCTGTAAATTATGTGGACTAGCTGGATATCATACTTGTGACAAGTTTTGACCAGGCTGGCCACACACTTGGGGATCTCAATGGCGAAGTGGTTAAGTCGTTTGCATGTTGTACTGAAGGTTATGGGTTGGAACCTGGACCGAGACACATGTGCAATTGTTTCATGAGATTCCTAGGATTGTTGCCGTAGCTATATAGTTTGTGCTTTGTACAATGCTCTGGGTAAATGACATGCTATATCTGCCAACAGGGACGGAGCCATATGGGGAAACCCGGTGTAATGAAATCAATCCTACGCCTTTTAACCCTTTAATTTCACCTACTTGTAAATGATGTCGATCAGGTGGATGTCCTACGGTAGGATTCCTACCTGTGATAATTGTGAACCAGGTAGATGTCATACCTGTTACATACCTGAGGAAAAATGTAAACCAGGTATATGTCATAACTGTCAAAGATGTAAACCAAGTAAATGCCTTGCTTGTGAAACACGTTGGCATTATTCTACTGTTGTGCATTATCTTGTAGCTATTATTAGATCGAACCTTCAACAAATAAATATCCATGAGATAAATGTAAAAGCTTAAAGTTAAATTCAGGTTGTAATATTTTGTGATTACACTCGACGGAAGCATTGTCCGAGGGAAAGTATTAAAAACAATAACTACAAATCTATTTTAAAAACAAATTGGAGGCAATTTTTAATTAATTCTATAACGTTGCCCACACAAATTCTGTCCATGACGTGTTTCTCTTTTCCTCTCTAATATTCTTTTCTTGTTTCCGTCTTCTTTTATATTTCTTCCTTTCTCTTCTCTCTCTCTCTCCCCCCTCTCTCTCTCTCTCTCCCTCTCTCTCCCCTCCTTTCTACTGGAGTAGAGCTCGCACGCTCAGAAGTAGGACAATGCTAGCTCCCAGATCGATGACCTATGAGGGATAGAGAAGGAGAAAGATTATATTCAGTGAGAATTTCACGAAAGAAGACAGAGACGATGATGAGGTGGAAAAGTGTTAGTTCTGTTGTGAATATTTTAAAATTGCATCTGTTTATACCAAACAAATGAAGTATACAATCAAAACAAATAAAACAAAATAAGAATGGAATGAGAGAAAATTGTGTTCGACCTTCACCTTCGTATTGAAGTTAGCCTCGTATTGGGTCATGAAATCGGGGGCAGATGTCCTTTTCGTTGTCATTAGAAAGCTTCTATTTTGAGGGGCCATTTCTTTACTGGACTTCGTTTATGGAGATAGAAACAAAGAGGTTTTTGAGCTATCATTATCGCCATCAACATTATCTCCCAAAACGTGGTCTTCGGCAGGGGTTATGATGATTTCTGGATGTTTTAAAAACAAGTTTGAATCGTTAACTAGATGACATCTTTCTGTGTGATTCCTGTACTAATCCATGGATGTGAAAGTTGAAATCAACAAAGAAAATTGATAAGAAACTGGACAGCTTTGAGAATAAATGTCTCTGAAACTTACTAAAAGTAAAATAGAGTGATTTCGTTTCTAACAACACAGTGAGAGATAGAACACAGCAACAACCCAAATCAAATATTATAAGGAAACGAAGGTGGAAATATTAAGGTCATGTTCTTAGATCAGACGAAAAGAGATTAAATCGACACGTCCTTATGTGGTCATCAGTGGGGAAAAGAAAACGTGGAAGACCAAAGACCACTCTACGAAGAACGATCCTGCAGGAAAGTAAACTATTGGGATGTAAAACCATACAAGATCTCCAACTGCTAGCAACGAACCGCATCACATGTTGCTCTAAAACCTCTGACCTATGTGTCGCCTTTGGCACGAAAGGAACAAACTACTCTTTGCAGACGATAGTATGTAGATAGAACTACAATAAATGATAATGATGCATGGAACTAGTGCCACCAATTTGTGATTAGAAAAATATCTTTCTAAATTTTCATATGGAATTCCAGGGTTATTTTTGCCTCTTCATGTCGCCCTTGTGTTGTCAGGGCTGGCAGAAGGAGCAAAGAATAATAACATTATGATCTACTAGCGCAGCGTGTTATCAACTTCAATATCGGCGGCCTCCTCAATTTCATAACTTTATGGTAAATTTTGAACTGATATCTTGTTTTATCAATGAGCATAATTATAGTTTTCTTTGTATTACGAAAAAGGCGCTAGTCTTCAATCTATTTTCAACTTAACGGGTTTTAACCGAAGGATTGACTTCATTGCACCGGGTGTTACCCCATATACCTTGGCCCATCTCCAGCAGAAATAGCATACTCTGTAGCTCCGTCAACAATCCTAGGGGTCTATTTTAAAAAATGCACTCGTGAACAGAACGGCGCTCTCCAGATTCGAACCCACGACCTTCGGATCGCAAGGCAAGAGCTTGGTCACTGAGACACCCTTTCATGGGTCACTGAGACCTCTTTCATGGGTCACTGAGACCCCCTTTCATGGGTCACTGAGACCCCCTTTCATGGTACTTTTTGATATCAGAACTGTGCCATCTACGTCTCTGAATTCTGGAATTATTCCCAGTTTATATTTCCCATTTCGACACGAAGGACCGAACACATAAATTGATTTTTCCGTATAGAATCCTCATTCAAATGATGTCACAGCTTCATATCAGGAAAAGAGGTCATGTCCCACAACGAACTATGATATGCTAATTGTGCTGGCTGGCACATATGTTTGACACTATTTACAAACACGATCACCGGTTGAAGTTGTCTAGTTTTTTTAAAGGTAGGGAGTGGTTGGTTGGTTGGTTGGTTGCTTGATTGATTGATTGGGTGAAAAAGATTGTAGTTACGTGATTTGAAACTCAAACATCATTTCTGACAACTATACTAGAACAGGTGAGCGTCTGTAGCTCAAGCGGCAGTGAGCTCGATCACAAACCCAAGCGTACCTGGTTCAAACCCCACTGTGGACAAGTTTGGAAGCAAATTCGTTTCCGTGGGATTTTTATGAAAGGTAAAAATAGAACTCACCGTTCAAATGACAAACTACTGAACGTATAAATGATGTCCTAGAAAATGGACGACTCGTTTACTGTGGTTGATGGCTACGTCCTGTAAAGGCTATGCTACGATTTTCATTCATACTAGAGCAGCGCTGTCAAACACGGGGTCCCATGTCGCACGTGTTATACATTCCTACATTCATGGCACCAGATTTTATTCTGCCTGCTTAAGCATTAGTCACGCCCGTGTGGTGCCGAGTCCCTCAAGGGAAGCAAAGAATAGTACCACTGCAACCTACTAGGCATGTCGTAAGAGGCGACTGATGTAGGACCTAGGGAAGCTATCCTAGTCAATAAAAATCATCGCATAAATCGGATGTGATGGCCTACTTGTAGGCGCATTACTGGCACAACGTACAATATCTCTTAGGCTCAGATCACATACAAATCACACAGAGTGGTTAACAGGTGGGTCGTTGTGGAGCGTTCGAAGAAGAAGAAGATTAATCAGATTTCAGAGTAAACAAACTATTTTTCTGTCTTTGTGTAGCACTCTTGTTTTTATTTTGTAACCATTCTACTGGTGGCGTATATACCATTCTACTGTTCTCTAACCTCATCCTTTACTTTTTCACTGAAGTAAGAGTTCGTATCTTAACTATACTAACATTACTTTTGTTATTATTAGTAGTAATAGTATCGGAATCATCACATGGCGCCCGCGTCTCCACAACGGTCAGTCAGATGCGTCACAATGTATAAAACGTTGACAGCGCCTGTGCTAGAACTTTCATATTATATTAAATATGATAATCTCATCGAGAAGTTGCTGAATTGTATCTTGAATATTTCATGTCTATTTCTCATTGTATCAGACATATCAGTTCACCTCTTGTTGTATTCTGACCATTTTATATGGTCTTGTTACTCTTGTACTGGACGACCACTTTATATTGTCCTGTTTTGCAACGGACGGATTAGATTAATGCATAAGCGCTCTCCTATCGCCTCCGTCGAGTTGTGGGTTCAATCCCACACCCGACGTTCCACGCTCGAGGAAAGGAATTGTCCTTCCTACCTCCTGCACACTAGGTAAGAAATGTGAATTGACAGGCACTTCATAGCCAAACGTCTGAAAAGACCATGGGAAATTTCATTGTTATTTACTCTTGCACGCTTGTCTTCTACCGTAGTTACTAACGAGTGTTTCAACACTGTTGAGCCGTTGTCTTGTGTTCCGTAGATTCGTGGGTACAAAATCAGTACTGAACTTCATCAAGAAACAACAAATTCAATGTTTCAGCCACATACGCAGATTACTAACGGGCTGTGCGCCTCAAAGAGCAATGTTACTCTGACACAGTGAATACAAATAAAAAGGCCGTCCACGCAAAAGGTAGACCTCAGAGATAACAGAGGCGACAAAAACACTGATTATGAAGCACATACTAAAGACCGTTCAAGAAATGTCTTCGTATCCTAACGCTATGAGGCAAAACATGATTGGAGAAATGAATAAAGAAGAACTAAGAGATACATAGTTTATTGCTGCTCTGTAATGCGCCACTATACGAGATGGCCGCTGATTGCTTCTTCTGTCTCTGAGCAAAATGAATAGATGGATGGATGATTGATGATGTATTATTCTTGCAGAAGAACGCCAGATATATTCTCACTAAGCTTAACGGTGCGTATTAAAAATAAACTAAATAATGTTAGATCATCACATTTAGACGGTGAAGTAGAAAATGGAACATTCGAGCCAGCAGAAAAACTATGCATATTGTACCAGCTCAGCATAAAGGAGCAAGCTTTACTTTTTAAAATCAATCTTAATTTTTAAACATAACTAACACTACGCGTGTGTACGTGAGGATACAAACACTTACAATAAAACCTAGACCCATATTCTACTCTGTATCCTTTTCTTAGCTTCAAGACGAACGTGTTTAGAGACAACGACCAGCTAAGCTCTCCTAAAAAGTCGTTCTCCTACCATATCTTTTTAATAGCGTCGACTGCGTAGCAAGGCAACCCAGTTCAGGCTCCAACAGTGTTAGCACACGCACAGACGTATACACCTTATTGCTTATATATGTACTATATAGTGCATGAGTGCCTAAGATAATTCTGGAAGGAATGGTGCCTGAAAGAAGAGGGAGAGGAAGACCTGGCTCGCCTGAATGAAAGTGGACTCAGTGATACGGAAAGCAAACCTTCACGCAACAATCAGTAATCAGGCTTTGACTACGTCTGAATTCATAGCGAGTGGGGAAAAAATTACATACATGTCACACCAGATTGCGATTTTTAACACGCTACAGACGCGATTTTAACACGCTACAGACTGCGATTTTTAACACGCTACAGACTGCGATTTTTAACACGCTACAATTGATAACTTCTGATAAGCATGACTAACTCTGACCCTGACATAATTACTCGATGCCCAACATTTGAGGAGCATGGAACTCTGATGTGCTCGTCATCACTGACATTGGAAGACAAACTTGTTGGGGCTCGCACACCCTAAGAAGGAACCACTGATGTCTTTGAATGCCTTCAAGTTGATGTCTATAAGTGAAGGAAGAAGATAAAGAAGGATTTATTCTCTTCTTCTTCTTCAGCGATCTCTGGTCATGCGCTTAATTTACTGTGGACCACAAACTGGGCAGACAGCTTCAGGTCTGTCAGGTTTCCCAAAGCTTAGTTTTCAGGTCGACTGGGTGTGGCCACATGTTGCTTCTCAGCCACACAGAAGAGGACAGTCTTGCAGGATATGCTCTGGTGTCTGTTCTGCCTGCTGACACTGGCAGAGAGCTGTTTGACTTATTCCTAGTCTGTATAAGTGTTTGTTGAGTCTGCAGTGTCCGATGTGTAGTCGAAATATAATGACCTGGTCTGTTCTGCTTAGGTCTTTGAGGGAGTCTTTTCCATAATCATATCCAGTGTTTGTCTTCCAGTCTACTGCAGATTTTCTCTGTATGAGGGTTTTGACCTCTTGAAAAGACAAGGGTTGGTAAATTTGCTCTTTGGCACTGCCATCCTTAGCTAAGACATCAGCACTCTCATTGCTTGCAATGCCACAGTGAGATGGAATCCACTGCAAGTGAATTTCTGCCTTTTCTGAAAGCTGAGCAAGTTCTCTTTGTATTTTTTGTACTGTGCTGTCAGTGGATTTAGCCTCCAGGGCTTGTATAGCTGACAATGAGTCTGTAAGAAATACCATCTTGCTTGCAGCTGCTTGCAGCTTATTCATGGCTGTGCTGCCATCAGAAGGGCTATGAGTTCTGCTTTGTAGTTGGAACATATTCTTCCAGTAGGAGCCGCTAGAGACACAGTGGTAGCATCTGGGTGCCTAATGTACACCCTGCTCCACCATTCATGGTTGCCTCCATTGCCGATCCATCTGTGTAAATTTTTATCCAGCTGTCTTCTGGAAACATGTAATGGAGATGTTCCATTGTAATTGCTTTTTTCACTAGATTAGGCTCGGTATCTTTGCTTAATAATTCTGGATGGAGGTTGAGAAGTTTAGTGGTACTGAGTCTGGTTTCCAGTGATCAAAAAGCAATTCTTCAGGTATGGAATTATGATTTAGTAGTTCCAAGTATGACTTTCCTATTTCTTTGCTTTGTGGTTTAGACTTGTGCGCTTTAGTCTGTTCTTTGTTCTAGCCGCCATTTTTTCATGCAGTTGATGGTGAGGCATTCTTTTGATCCTTTCAGTCTGTAGAATCACTTTTCTCCTTCTTCTGTCTTCCAAGGGCTGGATGTTGGCTGCCTTTTCCATTTCTACAATTGCTGTAGATTTCATGGCTCCCAAAATAGTACGCAGACACCTGTTTTGTGTTTTTCCAGTATCGATTTGTTTGAATGGGCTGCTGATATCCATGTCGATGATGCATATTCGAGGGTCGGTCTAACTGCACCAGTGTACACCTGACTCCAGATCGAATATCAGCTCCTCAGGTAGTTCCAGCCAGTTTCCCGCATCACACTTTGTTTCCCCATACCCTTTTCTGTTTTTTTCCCATTATGTGATGTTTCCATGTCAGACGACTGTCAAGCTTTAACTCCAAAAAGGTTGAGTAGGGAACGGGGAACGATATCAATGTTAAATTTCAGTCTGAAGTGTTCTTCCTTTGTTGACAATGAGAAAAGTGTTGCTATAGTTTTGCTCCGGTTTATTTCTAGACCCCATTTACTTGCCCACATTATGACGCTGTTCAGGCTGGCCTGGAGTTTAAAGATGGCAGGACCTAGAAACTGAGGTGTACACACAGCTAGATCATCAGCATGGAGAGAGTGTGATACATGTCTGGGCAGAGTTTGTGGCAGATCATTAATATATACCAGGAAAAGTAATGGGGACAGTACGCTGACCTGTGGGACTCCTGCTCTTAATTTGAATCTGGGACTGTGCACTCCATCCAATTTTACAGATGCTTGTCTATGGGTAAGAAAGTCTTTATCCAATAGTACATTCTACCCGTATTCCACTGCGTAAGAGCTTGAGTAGCAAACCATCTTTCCAGACTTGTCGAAGGCCTTAGACATGTCGAAGAACACCGTGAGGGTTTTCTTCTTTTTTTGGAAGCCATTTTCTATGTCCTGTGCGAGGTATGCCACTTGGTCATCAGTGCTTCTATGCTGCCTGTAGCCTGTCTGGGCTGGATCCAGTTTATGGTTGATTCTAAAACCACTGAGTCTAGTGGTTATCACTTCCCAGCAGTTTTGCAGTGCAACTTAGCAAACTTATAGGTCTGTAGCTCTGCGGATCCTTTTTGTCTTTTCCACTTTTGAAAATTGGGTGGATTGTGGCATTTTTCCAGATGTCTGGGACTCTCCTGTCTCCAACTATTGTTAAAAATCTGGAGTAGAAGACTCTGTGCTAGGGCCTATTTGTTTGAGGCATGTCGTTTGATACCCATCTGGTCCTGGGCCTTTTTACGATTGAGCTTTTTCAGTGCTCTCTGCAGCTCAGTCAGTGTGATGTCTACCCTACAGGGTTACTTGTTGCTTTTTTGAATGTAGCATTTATCTCACTTCTGACTTCTTTCCCTTTCTCCTGACTTATTGAGCATGAGCTTTCTTTCTTGTAACACTGGGCCATCAGGGTGGCTGCTCGCTTTCCTGTGAGAAGTTGTTCTCCCTGCTGGAGAACTGTTTTCCCTCTAGATGGGTTGTCATCGTTCAGGGCATTTGTAAGTCTCCACAACTTTTGAGTATCTTTTCCATGTTCAAAGAGGCTGTCTTTTTCTTTCCAGGATTTTCTACACTGCTGGTTTCTTTTTCTAACATAAAGGGCCCTTGCTCTATTGTGTTGCATTACATTTTGGTCCGTTGGTGAGTTCCATTGTATTTCTGGCACTGCAAAGCGAGCTTTTGGAGAACTTCCATCTCTGGTGTCCAATATGGCTTTGTAGTTTTTTCTCCTCCCTCTGGGTATAGCCTTTTTGCAGCATCTAAAATGGCTTTATTGAATGAACGTGCATCTCTGTCCACTTTTCCTGATTGATTAATTTCTTTACAGTACTTGTCTGCTAGTTCTTGGAATAGCTTCCAGTCTGCCTTTTTTTAATTCCAACTAGGGGCAGAGTTTGTAAGTTCCTCCTTGTTAATGTTATTTATGAGGAGTTTCACTGGTCTATGGTCACTACCTCCAATCTGGTCGCAGACTTGCCGTTCGGTTATCCTGTGAATGTCGTCTGTAGCAAAAGCCAGATCTGGGGTGCTTGTGCGCCACCGTCGTGAGTAACATGTGTGAGGATCATCTGGGTGGTTGAGAATGGTGAGACTGTTGGTGATCAGCCATTCTTCAAGGCTTTCACCTCGAGGATCTAGAAACGCTCGTTATAACTAGACAGAACAATCAGGTAGGGTTCGTTCCAACAGTGTCCGCACAAACACATGCTATAAGCTTATTGTGCTTGTATATATTTGAGACGAGACAATATCATACATACAGACATGTATACACATATAACAAACATGCATACATCATTCAAAGTAGCTTCAAATTTATTATAGGATGAGCACAAGGAGTTTTTTTTATCAAGAACCCCCATAGGAAGCAACGGAAGTAACGAATATGATCAACAAATAAACAGGGAACAGGTATTAAGAGCTTCCGAAAAAAACAAATAGACAAACACGGAACTCGAACCACTTAAGAAGACTTCGTCTTCATGCTTGTTTAGGGCGTCCTATTTTTCGTTTTCCTTGTTTGTTCCACTCAACTGCTTGTCTAGCGACACACGATTGTGTCTTCCGTAGTGTATACCGATAGGACCATCATCATTGCACTTCAGTGAGAAACCCATGTGTTCTCCGATCTCTTTTAAAAGATCTCAGCGGGTTAGTGCACGAACTCTGTTCACATTATACCGGCGAGTGTTTCTCAGGGACCCACAATGCATTTTAGAAGGTTGTGGAAATACTTTGTATGAGTTTTCCAGTTTGCTCTTCTCCATTTTGAACTGCCAATAGTTCAGTTCTTCTACGTACTCAGTTTGAACACGGCACCTATATGTTATCATCCGTACCTACACTGAGATCAGAGATCTCTGGACAAATATCCCGATGCCTTCACGAATGTACGAACCGAGTACCTTTGGGACGAGAGACAAGCATATAACCTCTACGCCACAGGGACCTCCAAGGAAGGAATAACATTTTCATCGTATTACCAATACGGCAAAGCTGATCGAAAAGGCGTAGATCCGGGCCTACATAGTCGGCAGAAAGGATCGTACCCTAGGGAAAGCTCACCCTAGTAAATCAAAAGCTGAAAACGGACGGGCGGGCCTAGTCACCATGGGCGCACAATCGTCCGACGTAGATCACTCTGTTCTTGCCAGTGGACCAATTATACATCACAATAAGAATGATCAAATTGGCCGTGAAGAATGAACGAAAGAAGAAGAGAGGAGACATCGTATGACCATAGATGTATTCTAGTTTGAGTTGCTATGGTTGTTTATTTGTTGATTGGGGTTTTTCTCCCCGCAGAATCCGTTTTAAATTTGGAGCTCAGAAATCTACCCAACCAATCACTTAATTGTGAGCATGCTGACAAGAAATAACTCACCTGCAATTTTTAGTGCGAGTTTTTATATTATTTGTTGTGACCTAAGTGCAGAAACGTGTGAAATTGACTTGGCAATTGGCCAATTGGCGCGCCATCCCTCCGTTGCTAAGAACGCTGGAATTGAATTGGCCAGGCACGCCTTCAAACCATATCACTGATTCAATATATTAATTAATTTTTTTTTAAATAGTCAGGGTGAGGAAATTTGGTAGTGGGGGGAGAAGGGAAGGAAGGAAGGGAAGGGGAATAAACATGTTGCCAATAGCATACAGTTAACCTCACTGACCCCAAACTGCGTCTTAGTGAGCGAATTTGTAAAAATATATCCACACTTGCTGTTTGAGAAATTGACAAAATTACTAGAGTTCTGTTCTGAGTACAGTGAACTGGATCTCTTAACCAATAACCGGGGAGTGACTATATATAATGATTATATTCCACGTTGATCGAAAAGAAAGTACATGTAGTTGTTTTAACTCATTTCATACTATGAACCACTATTGAGGTGTACAAATATGCTCATATTACACATTGCTAGTCGATATAATATCTTTTCATAAATAACTTTTTTTTGTCCCCTTCATTTCCACCGTTTATTGTGTGTGTGTGTGTGTCGTTACTCATCATCATTATCATCAAGTAGCTTGTCCTGAGCAGTTTTACCACACAACAGTCCTTAGCAATTTGTCTCTCATGTGCCAGATATGCCACTGCAGCCGTCATGCTCAAATCATTTGTTAATCCTGAATCCATTTTCTCCATGCTCTTCCTCTTCTCCAAACACCTCGGCGGTCAGTTTGGAAACATTCGTTCATGTGGGTTTTTATGAACGGTAAAAATAGACCTCAACGTTCATGAAACAATGACAAACTACTGAACGTATAAGTGGTGCAAGAAAATCGCCTGACTGTTTACTGTGGTGATGGCTACAAGGATCAAGAGGAAATGCCACGATTTTTGCCTCCAGACGCTGGACCGTGAAACCGAAGATTTCCAACAGCTGGTCTAGTCCTGTCTGCTCGTATGAACAATACACAATAATTGTCCTACTCATTGTGTCACCTTGCTCTCGACCACTTCCATTCGATTTATTTTTGGTCTCCATTATTTGTAAATAATGCCCTAGATGTTGTAACCGTAATGTGATATTGATACGAGAAGCCTTGCTGCTATTTGCATTATTGAACGATCATGACCAGAAGGATCATTATGTACTCACAATATTTGGCTGGCTTTACACTACGGGACTTATCTAGACGAATCCTGAATATGGTTATTATTATTAACCCCGTTCTCTCTCACTCACTCTCTCTTCCTCTCCCTCTGTCTCTCTGTCCCCCCATCTCTCTTTCTCTTCCTCTCTCTCTCTATCTCTCCCCCTCCTCGTCCTCTTCAACATTAGTAAGAAAGTGAAGAAATATGGTTATCGGATGCTACGCACCAAGGTATATGAATAGACAAATAGGTATATGGTGAATGTATTAATTGAGAAAGATTTTAAAGGAAATGCTCATTTAAAAAAAACATTGCCAGAGAAATGGCTTTACGGTATGCTCATTTCGGTGGTCTATGTGACGTTGAGCTATGATCTAAATCATAGATTCCCAAACTTTTTGGGCACACCGCCCACTTTGCACGATATAAACTTTGTAACGCCTCCCTCCCCATTAGAACAGTTTTCCAACGCCCCCCTCCATACATATATACATGCCCTAATTCCACTTTGACATAGAAAATTGATATATATTTCTGTGGTCAATTTTCAAATGATTATATGCATGAAATAGATAATTGATGAAAAAATGGAACGTGTAAGATGGGCATAAGATTAATTAAAATGCCGAATTCATATTTTTAATGATTATTCAATGGCAAAATCACGAAAAAACTCTCCCACATGATTCTGAACCACTATCGCCCCCTAGAAGGCTTCAGCGCCCACGGGGGACCGCCCACTTTGGGAAACGCTAATCTAAATGATCCCTGATCTTAGTGTAGGTGGGATGAGATTTCCCAGCCTCATATCGGAAACTTACGATAAAACGTAGTTTCCCCTGGTCACGGTGAGCATGAACAAATTTGCCAATTTAAAATCTATAAGTGTATGTTGAAAAGCCACTACTTGGACAGCATTCATTAAGAATTTTAAATAAAATTATTCAACAACTTTTACCATCTTCAAAATGATATTAGGGCCCAGGCCGGTGCTGCGGAGCACGTGCACTCTACTTAAGACCGGCATGTGTAAGATAGAAATCTAAGCACACATTGTTATTCACCAACGCGCAATGATGGTAATTTCATTCAATCGATTTTATTTCAACTGTCGATGATTATTTTATGTGCTCAATTTGAACACTGGGACCTATGTTCTTCTTCTGTCTCCGAAAAACTTATACGCTTGATCTCACTACCGTTATCTTAGACGCTTGATCTCACTACCGTTAACTTAGACGCTTGATCTCACTACCGTTAACTTAGACGCTTGATCTCACTACCGTTAAATTAGACGCTTGATCTCACTACCGTTAACTTAGACGCTTGATCTCACTACCGTTAACTTAGACGCTTGATCTCACTACCGTTAACTTAGACGCTTGATCTCACTACCGTTAACTTAGACGCTTGATCTCACTACCGTTAACTTAGACGCTTGATATCACTACCGTTAGATCATGGATCATCAACAAATAGAAACGATATACCACATGGAACACAAAACCATTTCTTTAGGAACTCAAAGAGAAAGAAGATCTCACCTCCACGTCACACAGAGACTTCATAGTCAAGCGATCACTAAAGATTATAAAGGCGAAGGATTGACTTCGTTGCACCGGGTTTCCCCCATATCGCTCCTCCCCTTTCGGCAGAAATGGCGAGCCAACTGCCGAGAGTCTTGCATAAAGCACAAACTATGTTGCTATCCATGGGGAAAAATGTACACGTGAACTGAACGACGGGATCGGAATTCGAACCTTCAGAACGCAAGACAACCGTCTTATCCACTTCGCCACAGAGACCCCCAAGCGATCACCGAGACCCCCAAGCGATCCCTGAGTCATTACATTAAACTCATGTATATATTACCATGTTTGAAATCACTTAAGTACTTTGCATTTATTTTTTTACTCTAAACAACACCTGGTGTTGCATTGAGTATCTTCCTGTGGTATGTTTTTACTCCCACTTTCATTTTTTTTTTTAAAAGAGAGCTTACTATGTTAATTTCGATTTTTTAAACTGTATATAAGCTTGGTTTTTCCCTTGGCAACATATGGTTGTGAGACATGGACCATTGAAGAAGCGGCGGAGAAGATCTTGAATGCATTTGAATGCAAATGCTACAGAAGAGTACTTAGAATACCATGTACAGAGAAAAGAACAAATGCTTCTGTTCTGCAACAACTTGATATTAGAGTTGGCTATTAAAAAGCATAACATCAAGGAAAATTAAATATTTTGGACACATCAAACGGCATGGGTGCCTGGAGAAAATAATTTTGGAGGGAATGGTGCCTGGAAGAAGAATGAGAGATGATTGTGGTATCTTATCCTACATACAACCAACTTGAGCAGGGTTTTGTAAGGGAGTCTGAGTGGGTTGATAGTAAAGAAAAGTAACAGTACAAAGGCGTAGTAGTCAAGAGGATTAGACGTGAGCCAGATTGTAACCCATAAATAGACTAATCATTAAATACATACATTTTGTAATAGAATGAGAATGACAATAATACTAGAAATGTCCGGAAATATTGATGAGAATTGATGGTGTGGGCTGGTTGAATGGATTGTTATTAAGAATGTTCGTGGACTTCTTATTCGAACGCTCCATATCGACCACTTTTTAACCACTCTTTGTGATTTGTATGTGATCTGAGCCTACCAGTGATTGTACATTGTGCCAGTTATGGGCTTACAAGTACGCCAGCACTTCCGATTTCTGCGACGCTCTTTTATTTACTAGGGTAGCTTGCCTAGACCCCTACCTCAGTCGTCTCTTACGACATGTCTTGTAGATGGCAGTGTTACTATTCTTTGCTCCCCTTGATGGCCCCGGCAACACAGGTTTGTTTGTGGACAACAGCTGACTTGAGATATAGAACGGGAAGGAATCATAGCAGTGAACAGTCATATAGTGTTCATGAATATTCATCTGATGTCTTTTAACTATTTCATTCCGTATCCTTCTTTACTTTCTGGACGTACTTATATTGCGAGCTACTGAGCACTTAGATTGGTAATAGCACTCAAGAAGTTAAAGACGATGAAGAACATGTTGCAAAGCACCAGCAAAATATTAACATTAAAAATATTGTGAACATGCATTTTTCCAGTGGCTACTTATGGTTGTGTATCATGGACCATTACACAAAAACAAGAACGAAAATCCAGTACTTCGAAACTAAATGCTACAGAAAGATCTTACGAATACCATAGACAGAAAAAAGAAAGAACACTGATGTCCTGAAAGAACTAAATGTTAAAGAGAATTGACTGATAAACAACATACTATACAGAAAAATTAGACACTTTGGTCACATCAAGCGTCACGATGACGTGAATAGAACAATATTAGAAGGCAGAGTCCCAGGTCCCAGAGGCAGACCAAGATGGCTACAAGATATTAAAGAAACCATGAATATAACCATCGACGAAGTGGGTGAACTGGCTAGAGACAGGTGAATTTCAGATGTGCTGCAAAGAGAGCAACGTCCTATAAAGGATACGCACCTTGATGATGAGATATTTATATATGTACTTATTAAACTAAATTTATTATACTTTTAGTTATAAACTTATAAACTTATTAATTAATTAAAAAACTAAAAGTATTAATTAATTAATTAATAAACACCAAGGCAATGTACGAAAATGTCAGAGTAGTTCTGGCACCAAACATAACAACAATTTCCCCACTAAGATTGGAAACAGGTGAGCCAATAACAGAAACGACCAAACAGCTCTAAGAATGGGTGAAACACTATTCTTATCTTTACTCTATAGAGTAATCATAAGGTAATATCGACCCTCACACTCCCAACCACTTTCGCCTTTTAGGACATGCGAGAGGAAACAGTGGTTTTATTCTGCTCTAACGTCCGCCTGCCCAGCGTGTTCGTAGAGCGTTGGACTACGGTGACTAGCCCTCTGTGAGTGCGGGTTCAATTCCGCGGGCTGGCAGAAAAGCCACAGGTTCTCCATATCCACGGTGTTCGTGGCACCGATCCGAAGGGTTACGATGTCCATGGCACCAAGCTGAAGAGCTAAAAGCTCAAGTGCTTCTGGATTTTAAAAAAAAAATTCTGCTCTACCACTGAAACTATATGGGGGATTCGCTATCACAAAAATCACGGAGGCTTCGCTACCACTAAAACCATGCGGGGCTTCACTACCACTGAAACAACACGGGTGCTTCGCTACTACTGAAACCACACGGGGGCTTCGCTATAATATGTCAACGTTGAAGTACAATAATAAAAGTGTACACTGTACATGGACAGTGAAGGAAATATTCTGATATACACCACAATCAGAATATGGAAGCTGATGGAAGCTGATAATGAGAGACGGACAGAGATTGTGTGTAAAATATTGACCTGGAATTCAAGCGCTACATTTCTTGCATAGAGATCCGCAGTAGCCTAGTTGTTAGTCAACTCGCTTCTTATGCTAATGGTCCGGGTTCAATTCCTCAGTTAGTTTGTTTGTTCATTTCGTGCCAAAGGCGGCACATAGGACAGAGGTTTTAGATCTCCATGTGATGCGGTTCGTTGCTAGCAGTTGGAGATCTTGTATGGTTGTACATTTCAATAGTTTACTTCGTGTAGGATTGTTCTTCGAAAAGTGGTCTTAGGTCTTCCACGTTTTCTTTTCCCAACTGGTGATCACATAAGGATTTATCGATTTAGTGGACGTGGAATATTTTTTTTCCGACCGTAACGGTTCTCAGGTCGACTCAGTCGTAATTGGGTCAGGAAAAGCCCGGGAAGTGTAGGCGGCCGGCGTGATGTTGACCACATCACACATCGTATACCGACCGACGATCAATGAAAAATACGGGCGTAACACCGTATTACCCTACATACCTTGAGGTATGAAAAGTGTTTTCTTAACTTTTTTAAAAAAAAACAGTTATGCAGCATTTTTGAGAAATCTATATCAGGCGGATGGATATAAACATTGGCGAGGTGGGATAGGTTGGCGAAGGTAGGAATGAAGGTGATCTAGGTATGAACATACCTAGCAGGTAGATGCCAACAATACTGACTCCTGCCGATTGGAAGCAGATGAAGAGAACAAGTTAAGTGTTGTTTCAACAAAACTGTAGTTATGCGAAAACAGGTAATTTGGTAGTAATTTCGGGATCATATGGTGCAGGATGAGCAAGACGAAACGAAAGCCATTTACTGATAAGCGCATAGGCGTGTCTGTTTTTCTTTTCTTATCTTCTTATATTCTGGTTAAACTTTGTTAATTGAATCTGTCGAACTAGAAACACTGATGAAAGACATTTGATGGAGATGGTTTTGTTTACAGTTTGAGTGTAGATATACATTAATCTTTGAGGAAACTAAGTTTATTCACTCTATTTTCATGATTGTACATCAATATTCATGCAGTTCACATACACTCTAACTGTTTGAATATTTGTCTATACACTCTGTTTTGCTATTTGTCTATACACTCTAACTGTTTTACTATTTGTCTATACACTCTGTGTTGCTATTTGTCTATACATCTAACTGTTTTACTATTTATCTATACACCTAACTTTTGACTGACTATTTGTCTATACACCTAACTTTTACTGACTATTTGTCTATACACTCTAACTGTATTACTGCTATTTGTCTATACACTATTAACTGTTTTGTTATGTATCTATACACTAACTTTTTGACTGACTATTTGTCTATACATTCTAACTGTTTGAATGTCTATGTGTTGACACACTCTAACTGACTGACTATGTGTTTATACCACTCTGTTTGACTGACTATTGTAAAACGTATTGTTAATTTGCTATTAATATCTAAAAATGCTGTTACACATTAGCTAACAAGTGAGATATGCAATGTTCAACATTATTAGTAAACCTCTGCTGAAACTGGACCAATCAATGATAAATCTGCCATTAACCTTCTGCATCCTTGACATTAACTCGGAGAAGGTGAGACAAAAATGGAGTCTAGTTCTTCCGGAAAGAAAGCAGAGTTGAATATAGGGGCCTATGGGTAGAAGAAAACAAGCTGCACCTGAAGGCTAGAGAAATATTATTTGTGAGAACTTCAGAACGTTTTTATAACACTTGAGTAGTAAAGTATGTCATAGTTCTCACCATTTTCTCACTTCTCTATATATATCTCTGTTTCTCTCATATCATCATCATCAAGGTGCGTATCCTTTATAGGACATTGCTCTCTCTGCAGCACATCTGAAATTCACTCTTTCTCTAGCCAGCTCACCCACTTCGTCGATGGTCATATTCATGGTTTCTTTAATATCTTGTAGCCATCTTCTTCTTGGTCTGCCTCTGCATCCTGGGACCCTGCCCTCTAGTAATGTTCTTTGCAGGCCACCGTGACGCTTGATGTGACTAAAGTATGTAATTTTTCTGTATAGTATGTTGTTTATCAGTCAATTCTCTTTAACATTTAGTTCTTTCAGGACATCAGTGTTCTTTCTTTTTTCTGTCCATAGTATTCGTAGAATCTTTCGATAGCATTTTGTTTCGAAGGACTGGATTTTCGTTTCTCTCATATACAATATATATATATGTATGTGCATTTTACTTTCTCTGAGGCTCTTCATCTCATCTTTGTTATCCTTTCTGTATCTCTCAATCACTTTCTGTTTGTGACACTATATCGCCCTTCAAAGTAAAAGGCCGGCCACGCAAAAGGTGAACCTCAGAGATAACAGAGGTGAAGAAAACACTATTTATGAAGCGCACACAAAGGCTCGTTCTAGAAATCCTTCTTATCCTGACGCTGTGAGGCAAAATAGGTTTTGGAGAAAAGAGAAAAAAAGAAAGACAGTATGTGTATCTTTTCTCTCGCGCTCTCTGTCTCTCTGCAACAATAGTTAGCTCTCTGCCTCTCCTTCCATGTGTTACTCTACCTCAGTAGTTGCATTTCTCTACTTCTTTCCCTGTCTTTATCATCCAACATTCTTTTGCTCATATACTGAGCTTCATTTTCCTCTCTCTTTCTCACTCTCTCTCTCTCGTGTGTGTGTGTGGACCACTCTCTCCTTTACTTTCCTTATGGTTAAAGCACGTAGTTAGAACCGGCCTAATCACTGGGGACGAGAGAGAATTAGACATGGAAATCCTAGCTTTATGACATGTAGCGGTGATGTACAACGTTTATATATATATTGGGAGTGCATCTCACTAATAAATATAAAGGCGCGAGCGCCGTGCGGAAATTGTAATAATAATAATAATAATAATAAAGCAATATTAATAATATTAATTCTGTTAAAAATAACAGATATAAACTGAATCATAACTAAACGTTAAATGTCTTACAAAAATATTGCGCTTGCGAGAAAAGTTGAAATATACTGTTATTCAGAAGTTATGATAGGTTGACGTTAAAGCATGTTGAGTAAAATAGAGCGTCAAAAATATATCACACGGACGTCGCGTTGGATAGCACTGACATGTAGGAATGCCAGCATCCGAACTGATAGTCAGTACCTATGACAAATATTGTCTAATATCCATGATCGCCCACACTAGCTAACGCAAGACTGAGATTTATGTTCGGAGAAAGTATGTAAGAATGACGTGTAGATCAGAGTGATGATGCCAAGCATAGAATGTAACATAGGAATTTCAGAAATACTGACAACGAAAGAAAGGTTCAGTCAGGGAGAGGGGTTGATGGAAGATATTTTGGCATGTATTTATATTTGTATAGGCGTTTCCTGCAAATACTTTGAATGCAGATGTTCATCTAGTCTTCAAACTGTCACATTAATCAAGGTAAAGCGGTGGCTCTAGCTGTAGGTGAAATTATGAAGATAATGGATTACAGCACGGCTCCCATGCCTAGTCTAGGAGGGTTTTTTTCTGTCGAAGGCATAAAGAAAACATAACCTGAACAGTTTCGCAGTGACTGCAGTAGATATATGCGGCCATTAAATTCTACAGGATCGTGTCCCTCCTGTTCTACGCCGCACAAAAAGTGCGTACTACATGCAGTAACGACAGTTATACCAGAGGTTAACTGGTTAGTGTTGGCAAATTTGTTTCATTTCTCGATTTTACTATCCAATCTGTCTTTAAAACATATACTGGGTATGTGTCCTTTATTCATTTTGTATCTCCGTATTCCTGAACTTCATCAAGAAACAACAAATTAAATGGTTCGGCTACATAAGCAGATTACCAACAGACAGTGCACTTCAAAGAGCAATGTTCACCGATACAATAGATATAAAGCAAAAGGTCGCCCGCCTGCCCAGCGTGTTCGTAGCGCGTTGGACTGCGGGTGACTAACCCTCTGTGTGTGCGGGTTCAATTCCGCGGGCTGGCAGAAAAGCCACAGGTTCCCCAGATTCACGGTGTTCGTGGCACCGAACCGAAGGGTTACGATGTCCATGGCACTGAGCCGAAGAGCTGAAAGCTCAAGTGGTTTCTGGATCAGAAAAAAAAGCAAAAGGCCGACAAAGCAAAAGGTCTGTCACGCAAAAGGTGAACCTCAGAGATAACAGAGGCGATGGAAATCACTATTTATGAAGCGCACACAATGGCTGGTTCTAGAAAACTCTTCTTATCCTGACGCTGTGAGGCAAAACAGGATTGGAGAAAAGACAAAGAAAGATATCAGAATGATCAGAAACCCAAGTACTGCTAGAATGACGAATGTGGAGGTGGTGAATGAGGTGGCTGAGCAAGACACAGAGACACAAATATTTTCAATATAATAAAGAAGCAGATATCATTGTTCGGACATTGGTGAGAAAGGGAGGCTTAGAACACATTGTAACAATCGGTAAAATCGAAGGGAGACGAGACAAAGGAGGACAGAAAAGTTTAGACAGCCTGACTTCATGGCACGGAAGATCGTCAACATCTGATAGCAAACACTAGAGAGAGATTTGTGGAGATCCATAGTCGCCTGCGCCAGCCGATCCGTATATTATGGATAGAGAAGAGAACAAATAGATCTATCCAGAAGAAACTTAAAATCAAAGAAAATTGACCGATGTTAGAACAAGCAATGAGATAAATGAAATATTTTGAACATATAAAAAAGAATTGAATGGTTGAAGACGACAATTCTGTAGGGGGAACATCCAGGCATAGAGGGAAAGATAAAGATCACTGAGAATATGGAACCAGGATGTGATGGATAATATGTTTAGGACAACAGCAGAGATAGGATATCTGGTCTATGAAAGAAATTCTGAAAGACTGCTAGGGTGAACACTGCTAGGGGATCTCTGTGAACAGAAGCTCTCTTTATGTATCTTTCTTTAACTGTAGTTGTTGTCCATAGTCTGAATAGGTTGGAAAGTTTACCATTTGATCCTGTATGAAGGTAAATGTCCTCATCGGCAGTCTTTACTTTATCTTTTATTATTGGGGGTGTGGTTTGGCAAATACTGAGTGTAGTTACTTGAAACTCTAAAAATAGGGTAGGTCGTGTCAAGTTATTTTTGTCGAACGCTTCACATAAACCACATGTTAACATAACAAACATCCATGATTTTATGTGATCTGAGTCTAAGAGCGATGTACGTTGTGCCAGGTATGCACATAGAAGTCAACAAGCATATCCGATTTCTCGCCCGAGTGGTTACCGGTGCCCATTTTGGGGTGTAAAGAATAGAACCACTGTTACCTGCCAGGCATGTTGTAAGAGGCGACTAAGGAGGTTTGGACGTGGAGCTAGCTACCCCACGCCGTAAAAAACACTAGACAGCTATAGAAACCGCAACCAAGAAAATTCATAGCTCGCCACCTGAGGAAGAAGAAGGACCCTGCAATAAGGAGATCTGGAAAAGATGGTCGTGGTTGCGGACCTATGCCTTCCTGTGGGCGAAGGGTGAAGAAGAAGACATCCGATTTATGCGATGCTTTTTATTTACTAGGGTAGCTTCTTTTCTGGGTGGGTTATATCAGAGCTTGTAGGCCAACAAACATAAACAAATAAGACTGAAATCTTTGCAAGAAATCCACGTTTGAGTTCTTTATTATTTATTATACATGTATGTTATCTTATTTCTTGTTGTCAGCTGTAGTCATTCCATTTTTTATCTGTGCAAGGAGCGTCAATGAAATGTCTGGTCAACCATTAGTAACAACTGTTATAAGAAGCAGAAGATGGAGATATGTTAGGCATACCTTGAGAAGAAATGATCAAAGAATACCAAAGCAGGCATTGAAATATGAGGCAAAGGGTTCAAGAAAGAAAGGACGCCATATGGAGACCCTGAGACGAACTTTGCTGAGAGGTGTAAGAAATATCGGACTTAATTCCATGGAAGAGTTGCTCAGGACAGAGCGGTATAGAGAAATTACTTGCAGGCCCTATGTAACGTATACCGGTACGAGATAAATATATATATATGAATGAAAATCGTGGCATATCCTAAAGGACGTAGCCATCAACTACAGTCAACGAGTCGTTGTAAGAGATGTAAATATTTGTGGAAAACAAGAGAGGAAGAAGGAGAATTTCTGTATGACTGAAATGTTGTAAAACAACACTACTGCATGAATGTCAGCGGTACAGTATCACCACACGAGGGTACCTGACACCAACATAGACTGTTCCACAACTGAAGGGTTCCTGACCCCACATGTAGACAGTATCACCACTCTAGGGCACTTAATACCCATGCTGACAGTATCATCACTCGAAGATACATTACAGTGACACTCGATGGTACTTGAAGCAATCGGACAAGGACATATGACACGCATTGAAGTGTTAAAAAAAAGATAAAGGGATAAGATAACGTCCAACTGTGTGGTTTGAATTCTCGGGAGAAGCCGGATGGAATTTATACTATTTTGCAGGGATACCATGTGCGCATAGTTCAGAACTGACAGATTCTAGAGTCCAGAGCATAGGTTCCCAAAGTGGGCGGTATCGCCCTCAAGTCGGCGCTCAAGCCTTCTCGGGGGCGATAGTGGGTTCAGAAGGGGCGCTCATGCAATCTAGGGGTTGGTGGCTCCTTATAGAAGTAATAAATAATATATATTTTAAAATAATTTATTTTCGTGATTTTGCGATTGTATTCAAGAATGGGAAAAATGTTTGCAAGAGTTCTGGAGCAACGAATAAGACCAATTATGGAGCCAGCACTCAGCCCACAACAGTTTGGGTTTAGAAAAGGAAAGGGTGCACAGATGCAATATTTGCCCTAAGACAAATTAGTGAAAAGACTATAGAACACAAATCAAATGAATATAGCCTTCATAGACCAAGAGAAGGCGTTTGATAGGGTTAACAGAGACATATTATGGGATGTTCTCAAAACTACTGAATAAAAGGAACACTGCTAGACTGTGTTAGAGCCATATATATGGAAAGTGAAAGTGCCATACGAACAAGCGCCGGACTCACAAATTGGTTTCCAGTAACATCAGGAGTACGGCAAGGATGTGTTTTATCACCTCTCCTCTTTATTATATACATGGATAGTATCACCAAAATATATGAAGCATCACTCAACGCAGACCAAAAAATGAACTGCTCTTTGCTGACGACCAGTGTATATTCCACAATATTGAACAGCTTCAAGAACACATAAACTTACTCAACAATAGCTGCCTCAAATACAACATGAAGATCAACATTCAAAAGACAGAAGTCATGACTATAAGCAGAGAACATAAAGATATCAACATAAAAATAAATGACCAAACGCTAAAGCAGGTGAGAGAATTCAAATACCTTGGAAGTATCTTCACATCTGATAGTAGACTGGACAGAGAGATCGAAACTAGAATCCAGCAAGCCAACAAAATTACATACCAGCTTACCCCAATTTTGAAACACCCAGCTATTCCAGTAGTGACTAACAGACAGATTATAAATTCAATCTTTATACCAACACTGTGCTACCAGAGCCAAACATGGGCACTGACAAAAGAACAAGAAAGGAAAATTACCACATGCGAAATGAGATGCCTGAGGAAAGCAGTAAATAAAACAAGAAGAGACCATATAAGAAATGAGGAAATTAGAAGAACAGTCGGAACAACACCTGCTATTAGATTTATTGAAAAACAGAGACTCAAATGGTTTGGCCACTTGGTCAGAATGAACCCGAATACACCAGTTGCAAGAGCGTACAACCTGAAAATGGAATCATCAAGAGGAAAGGCAGACCAAGATAAAGATGGGTTGATGGAGTTACAGACATCTTAAAACTCCACAATACCACACCATATCAAACGACCGAGCGTGCATTATATCAGAAACCGATCATCAGTTAAACCTGCTACGCCTAGCGGAAAAAAAGCAGAGAAGGACAAAAGAAAGAAAGAAAGATTTAAGATGAAGCACATATTGACCATTGGTTTTTCAATAAGTGAACGACATAAGCAGTAATGTATCATTAGTTGCTATTTACGTGGAAAATATCAAACTGCTTGAACGCGGAAACTGTTATGGGGGTGGGGTGTTACTAAATTTATTTCTTGTAGGGTGGTGTCGAAAAGTTTGGGAACCTATGGTCTAGAGCATAGATTCCCAAACGTTTTCGGCCCACCGCCCATTTTGCACAACATAAACTTTGTAACGCCCTCCACATTATAACAGTTTGCCAACGCGCCCCTTTCCACATGCATACATGCTCTATCTATTTTCTCTTTGACATAGAAAATTGATATATACTTCTGTCATACACGGTCAATTTTCAAATGATTATATGCATGAAATAGAAAATTGATTTTACAAATGGATCACGTAAGACGGACATAAGATGAATTAAAATGCAGAATTCAAATTTTAAATGATTACTCAATCGCAAATTCACGAAAATAATTTATTTTAAAATATCTTTTAGTAATTTCTTCTTTAAGGAGCCACCGACCCCTAATCGCCTGAACATCAAATCGCCCCCTAGAACGCTTGGCAGACGGCCACCACTGGAGGCGGTACCACCCACTTTGGGAAACGCTGGTCTAGAGTAACTTCTAACCAAAATAATAATAATAATACGAAAGGGCTGTACTGCACACAGAATTAACCCACACACATTCCAGTGTTGCAAAGCTGTAATTGTATGATATGTTGAAACTGAGTACGTCAGACCTTGTTGATGCACTTTACCAGTCAAGGTTATACCATATGGAAATATGTCTTGGTAAGACCTCATGTTACACTATGCTATGCATGACAGCACATAACAACGTTCAGGTGTGTAAGTTTCTAGCGCTCATTAACCTAATTCTGAATTGTATTTTTGGTATCACTCTTCGTAGGACTTATTAAACTTGTCTTATTCCTCTTCGCTCCTCGCGAAGCATAGGGCCTCAACATGTTCGCTGCTTTTCCCAGTCTCTGGCTGTTTTCTTTAAGGTTTCCACAGGATAGCCCAGAATCTTTCAGTTGAAATGAGTGGTCATCATCACTGATATAAACAACAACAAAACAACAATATTCAAATCAAACTTAGATATTTTCTTGTTGTTCATATTCCCTATTTGTATGTACCTGCTGGCTTTATCCGTCCAGTCATCCTGAAAACTTTGATATTTTCTTGATGTTCATATTTCCTATTTGTATGTTCCTGCTGGCTTTATCCGTTCACTCATCCTGAAAACTTTGATATTTTCTTGTTGTTTATATTCCCTATTTGTATGTTCCTGTCCGTCCACCCATCATGAAAATGGTTACCCTGAATTTCTGACGTTCCTTAACAACTGTGAATGTCTTGAAACGGATGTGGTACATGTGGGGTTGTTTTGATAAGTGTGACATAGATACTCAACCCCTTCTTACCCAGTGAAGATACCCATCACTTTCCACTTACCCATCTGTCACATAAGCACTTTCTTCTACCCGTGTTGCTTTCATTACCTTGCCGTGAACTGAAAGTGGCCATTAAACGAATATGACAAAAATACACGATAAATTACAAAACAGGTAGATTTAAAGTTTACATCAACAAGGACGTTTCATAAGATAGATACAAATAAAACATCCGACGTTTCGACCTTACTGGTATTTCACCTTAGTCAAGATGCCAACTGGGGAAATAATGGGTGGATTAGTACATATATAATGTGAGAAGCACATCTGTAAGATAAGTAGTACACAACCTGATTAATCCCTTCGCCTCTCGGAGCCGATATACTTGCTCGTTGTATTTTTGAAGATGACGCAAAGCTAGTATACATGATATTTTTAGTATATATTGCCATATAAATACATCTCTCTTTCAACTCCCATCGGAACACAGTTCTTCAACAAACTTCTTTCAGTTCTTCCTCTCTCTTCCATCCTTCCAATTCTTTCCATGTTTTATCTATCATTTTAATATCAGCTACCAGCTCTCTTCTCCAGGTCTATCTAGGCCTTCCCCTACTCCTCTTTCCCTTCGGGATCCAAAACAGTGCCTGTCTTGCAATGCTTCCGGTCGTTCTTCTCAATGTATGTCCTATCCATCGCCAGCGTCTCTTCCTGAGCTCTTTCTCCCCTGGTATTTGTGTTGTTTTAAAAATGAAATCGTCTTTACACAACAATACTGGAACGCGAGGTCACGCAACGTTTGTGGTCCTATTTCCTACAATTTTTAACCTGAGCCAGCCGGCCGTATGTTATCGGAGGCCACGGTGGGGCAATCTCTACCATCGAAGAGCGTCTGGCCGAATTAATTAGAGCGCTGGCTCCCATTCGGGAGATCAGAGTTCAATCCCCGGTAAGACCAAGGAGTTTTTTTCTGTCAGGAGCATAAAGAAAAAAATCACAACCTGAGCAGTTTCACGGTGACTGCGCTAGCCATGCAACCATTAAATTCCTCAAACTCATGCCCCCATCCTGCCCTACACCATCCTAAAAAGCAGTAACACAGGCAGTAGTAAAACCAGTGTTTATTTCGCTACCCTCATATGTTCTCTCAATGACAGCCGCTAGAGATGTCTATCATGAACTTGCAAGTACGCGTACTGGGAGTATCAGTGTCCTTGGTATAAAACAGTTTTAGATTAGATGTGTTGAAAGAAGAAAATAGCTAAACAGACGGCTCTCTGCTACCTTGTAATATCCCATTTGATGACAAATGTTGAATACTGTGACACCCGAGTGGTTGCCGGGCCCAAATTTGGGGTGTAAAGAATAGAACCACTGTTACCTGCCACGCATAGAGGCGACTAAGGAGGTTTGGCTGAAATCGGATGCACATGTCCTAAACGTGTAGAAGTATATGCGTTTAGGGGCCTACCAAACCAATGTGCAACGTATACGCGTTCTTGGCAAAGATCTAACAAATCACAAAGAGTGATTAAAAGTGGTCGTAAAGAACGAACGCAAAGAAGAAGAAGAATACTTTGAGAATGTCAGTATTATCCGCCTACAAGATCAGTAACCTAACATTGACAAAACGTTCTGTTTAGAAACATGAGTTTCTGGGTTAATGCCACCAATAACAATTAAATAATGTGATGTCCTTATTGCTTGAACTCTATTTATTAGTGAATCATTGTTGTGTTCAAACTGTTTCATTGTATTTCCATTTCTTTGAGGTTGATCAATAATAACAGATGATCAACTACACTTTGTTGTTAAGTAATTAGTTTAGACAGATTTGTTATTGTGTTGAACTGTTTAACGATGTCACGTAATTTGTTATTGTGTTGAACTGTTTAACGATGTTACCTAATTTGTTATTGTGTTGAACTGTTTAACGATGTCACGTAATTTGTTATTGTGTTGAACTGTTTAACGATGTGATGTAATTTGTTATTGTGTTGAACTGTTTAACGATGTCACGTAATTTGTTATTGCGTTGAACTGTGTAAGATGTACGTAATGTTATTGTGTTGAACTGCTTAATGATATTCCATAATTATTGTGTTGAACTGTTTAACGATGTCACGTAATTTGTTATTGTATTGAACTATTTTGCGATGTCACGTAATTTGTTATTGTGTTGAACTGTTTAACGATGTTATGTAATTTGTTATTGTATTGAACTATTGTAACGATGTTACCTAATTTGTTATTTTGTTGTACTGTTTAACGATGTTACCTAATTTATTATTGTGTTGTACTGTTTAACGATGTTACCTAATTTGTTATTGTGTTGAACTGTTTAACGATGTTACCTAATTTGTTATTGTGTTGAACTGTTTAACGATGTGATGTAATTTGTTATTGTGTTGAACTGTTTAACGATGTTACCTAATTTGTTATTGTGTTGAACTGTTTAACGATATTACCTAATTTGTTATTGTGTTGAACTGTTTAACGATATTACCTAATTTGTTATTGTGTTGAACTGTTTAACGATATTACCTAATTTGTTATTGTGTTGAACTGTTTAACGATAGTGGAAGTGTTATTTTATATTTACCGGATGAAACTAGATTTGATAGTTTTTTGACACTATACAACAAAAGGGTTTCTATTGTCAGGTTAATTGTGTTTGTGTGCAATTATTTCATTACATTGTTTGTATTTATTTAACTCATTAAACCATTTTACTTGAATATGTAATTCTGAATGTTGAATGTTTATCGAATGAAGCTCACAACTGCAATGACAAGTTTTGGGTTTCTGAAATACCATCATCACAATTCGTCTGCTTTGAACGAATCTTTTGTCAGTGCCATATCGACCACTTGTTAACCAGTCTTTGTGATTGGCATATGATCCGAGCCTAAGAGTGATTTATATTGTGCCAATTATGCGCCTACAAATAGGCCAGCACATCCAATTTCTGCAGCGCTTTTTATTTACTAGGGTAGCTTTCCTAGGCCTCTACCTCAGTTGTCTCTTACGACATGCCTTGTAGGTCACAGTGTTGCTATTCTTTGTTCCCATTGTGAACCCTGGCAACACACGGGTGATCATCATGTTAAATGTCAGATAATGTAGACGATCATGGATCACCACAACCATCTGCCCTTACTGCTGACTATCAGTTCGAATGTTGACACTTTTCCATGCCATGAAGCCATTATCCAGAATTTTCTATCTCTGTCTTCCTATGTTACGTCTCCCATTAATTTTACCGGTTGTCACAATGTGTTCAAAACCATCCTTTCTCTTTATCATCATCAAATAGCTTGTCATTGACATAACTTTGCCACAAATTTCTGGGTTTTTCATTCATTTTTTGAGCGTTGTAATATCTTTGTCAAAGTCTATATGTAGTGTGCTGTGAAATTCGTCACTCCTGTTGTATTGTTTGCTTGATAAAGGCCTTTTGGGTGAAACGTTGTTGTGTATTGTCACTGTTTTTGTATTTTGTAAAACTATAGTACTTTGTTATTACGTGTTTCGCCATTCTACATAGTTTTACTGCAGTCTCCATCTATATTGGTTTTACATTGTAAAACTACCTTACTGCGTTTTCACGGTTTATTGTTTATTGATCATATTCATTGCTTCCGCTCTTCCCTGAGGTTCTTACACAAAAACTTCTTGTTCTCATCTTGGTAGCCGATGCTAACTAGTTTAACAGTATCAATAGAATCTATAAATATACAGTTTTTAAATAGTGCTAATTGTGTTTTAGTTTTGTGTGACAAACACTCATTCGTTATCCAACAAACAAATGTTTCCATTTATTAGATGTTTTACTAAATATCTCTTCTCAAGCGCCATGCCTGCCGTCGTAGGCGATCATGTCTCTCCACAACTCTCTCTGCTGTGTGCACGTTATCAGTTCTGACATCGATCTAGTGTCGAACCTTGATGTCAGGCCATCCAGCATCATCTCCCTCTGTTTTTCGCGATCTCTCCTTCCCTGAATATACTGAATTTGCTAAATATACATTTCTACATGACAATATACATGCCAAGTTCGAAGTTTTTCAGCTTATGTATCCTCACATATATATATATATAATTATCAAGATGTCAAGATAATAGCAAGATGTCGTTAACGATCTGAGAATGACTGCTGCTGATGCCGGTCAACTTGCACAGAACAGAAAGTTTTTCAGGACTGCCGTCATGGGATACAAGTTCCGGAAGAACAAGCTACTTGATGATGTTTCAGAGAAGCATATAATTGCTATTCATTGATTACTTTTCCGACAATAGACTGGATTATGAAGACCACAGTAACTAACACCAGAAATGGAATCCAATGGACTCTGACAGAGCAACTAGATGATCTGGACTTCGCTGATGATATAGCCCTTCTGTCACATACACGAAATCAGATGCAGGATAAGCTAAACACATTGAATCAAAGGTCCCAGCAACTAGGGCTGAACATTCATAAGGGAAAGACAAAGATATTGAGAATTAACCAAGCAAACGACAACTCGATCTCCTTGGGGGAAATCCCACTTCAAGAGGTAGAATCATACATATATTTGGGCAGCAACGTAGACAAAGAGGGAGGAACAGATAGAGATGTTAAAATAAGAATACAGAAGGCAAGAGGAGCTTTCATTGCACTGGGAAACATTTGGAAGTCCAAAGAAATCAAATCTAGAACAAAAATTCGGATATTTAACTCTAATGTTAAAGCAGTTCTACTGTATGGGTCAGAAACATGGAGAACAACTAAAACAATAGCGCATAAATTGCAAACATTCATCAACTGGTGTCTGCGCAGAATAGAGGGAATAAGATGGTATGATAGGGTCACAAATGAGGAACTTATGGAGAGAACAAGACAGATTCCAGTGAACGAACAGGTTAAAAAGACGCTGGCGCTAGATAGGACACACTTTGCGAAACAGGAGGGGAATATACAAGAAGGGTCCTTGCCTGAACCCGCAGGGACAGCGAAAGAAGGGGAGGCCGAGAAATACATGGAGACGAGATTTGGAGGCGGAGATCAACAATATAAAGAAGAGCTGGAGGGAGCTGCAGGAGATAGCTAGAGATAGGAAGACTTGGCATGAGTTGGTTGAGGGCCTATGCCCCAACCCGGTGTAAAAAGGCAAAGAGAGAGAGATTACTTTTCCATTAGAGATATGACTATAGATTTGCATGGAAACATAATCAACTTTATCCTCTATGTTTGTTGTGATTTCAGTTATCCAAGGAGTCATTCATTCGCTTCCAGCGTAAACGAACAAGGATGATGGCTAAAAGTCGCAAGCGAGTGCTACCCTTTTCTGCAGGCAGTAGCGATATATTCCTTTGGACACAGCGGAGATTTGGAGCTGTGACCTCATACAGTGTGACCAGTGAGCTCAATTTGAAATTCTACATTGGCAGAGGTGAGCATTTTCATTGTTGTCATTATAATATCTCCTTTTCGTCTTTACAGAGGGTCAATTGGCAAGTGTTTTACTGTAAGAACTTCTGAGTTTTTGCTTTTCTCTCATGCTGGTCATTTGGCAGGTGTTTTACTGGGACAACTTCCAAGTTTGCGCTTGTCTCTCTTGTCTTTCAGCTCATCGCTAGGTCTCTTTTCAAACTATTCTGCACCTTTGCATAATGTTATTCTCCACATAACTCGGTGATCAGCTAGTTTTTTCAATTTGTTGGAACTTCTAAGCCCTAATTAGTTATCTACACACTCAAAGACTGACTTAACCTTCTTTAATTTATTGGATGAACAAAACCACATGATGGGACACATGGTAATTGATGATACATCTGTACTGAAGAAATTTGATTGAAGAAATCTGATATCAAATATTACAGAAGTAGATTCAACTGTTTAATGATATTGCAATAATATAATATAATTACATGAGGGCCATTAGGAATTTATTTTCTGATTCTATATGTTCTGTGCTGTGTAAGAAGTGAATTCTTCACTTCTGTTGTATCCTTGATAAAGGCCTTTTGGTGGAAACGTTGCTGTGTATCATTATTGTTTTTGTATTTTGTCAAACTACAGTATTTTGTTAGAACAAGACTGAATGGGAAACCAGTCATGCAATTCATAAAAGAACAACAGATTAAATGGTTTGGACACCTGACAAGAATGCCCTGGTATCGCCTATCACAGAGAGCAACACAGAAAAAGTATAATGAGTACAAAACAAGAGGAAGACAATGAAAAAGATGGAGAGATGGCATCAAGAATAGCCTTACGAAAATGAATATCAGCTTACAAAGTGCCTTAAAACAAGCACACACAAGATCACGTTTCGCCTCCCCTTCCCCAACACTTCTATAACGAAGTAAATTGGGGAAGAGAAGAAGAAGAAGCCAAAATTCAATAGAAAACTTTAAAAAAAAAAAAATCCTACAAAATATTTTTACCAACTTCTAAATTACATCGTGGACCCTCACCTGTGCTATGGAGCTTGTGCACTGCCGCTGAGATTTTCACGTGTAAGAAAGAGATCAGAGCACACATTGTTACTCACCGAAGTGCAATGATGATGGTTCAATCAATCAATCATTATGAGTTCAGAAAATATTCCTGATATCTAGATAAAGAAAGCTCTGTAAAGTTGCATACAAAATGTAACACTGAAAACTTGTTGATATCTTACATGTATTTTTTCTGTAACAGATGTTAGTGTGGCCCATCTTGTAACCTGAATGCACTACGACCTAAGTCTTCGATCTTCTCATATCAGGAAGTCGTTAAATCTATTACTGGATGTGTTTCCAAGAGAAGAAACAGTTATGGCAACAAAGTAAGCTCTCTCTCTGTGTGTTTATATGATATGATGTTCTGATTTGTGTACTTGTGAGGTCAGATCACATGTTTCATCTGCTAATGTAGGACAGTAGATGGTACCATTTGCAACTGTTAAACCCACTGACTTTTGGAGGGATGCTCTGAAGATCTAAAGGCTAGGGGAGTAAACCCTGATATAAAATCCCCACGGCCTTGTGGGTTATGCAGAAAGCTATAGGTGTAAACCTTGACCACAAACCGTGGGACAAGCGCAAACTTGGAAGTTGTCACAGTAAAACACTTGCCAGTTGACTGTCTTTAAAGATGAAAAAAGTCATATATAATAGTGTATGAAATGATACTATGAATGATCTTACTTTGTGGTAGAACTGTTTTATAACAGACAGGATGAAGGGAGATTGATGTGGAATAATAGCACATCCGTGTGGTACCGGGATGTGCAAGGGAAGCAAAGAATAGTACCACTGTGACCTATTGGCATGCCGTAAGAGGCGACTGATGTAGGACCTAGGGAAGCCACCCTAGTAAATAAAAAGCATCACAGAGATCAGATGTGCTGACCTACTTGTAGGCGCATAACTGGCACAGCGTAAATCGCTCAGGCTCAGATCGCATACAAATCACACAGAGTGGTTAACAAGTGGTCAGTATGGAACGCTCAAGAAGAATAAGATCAGAAACCTTGACTCAGTTAAATTTGATAGGTAACTCAACTAGGAGAAGTTAAACCTGCTTTCAAACTTCCACTGCATTGTGGTTATACCGCTCATGGAAAGGGTTGGTGAGTAAACCCACAAGATCATATCTGAAGCTGAAGTCCTTAAAGCAGTATGATATTATATCTATTGGCAGTCTAGCAAATCATGCAACATAGTTGACGGGAAGTTGTAATTGCCTTGTTGTTCTTTAACTCTTTCCACGCCCATTTATTTCCTCAATTTTTAAGCAGTTAATTCAAGGAAGTAAAAAAATTTTTAAAAATTACGATCCAACTACTTATCAATAAATAAACATATATATATTATTATATACTAAATTGAAGTAAACGGACAACCTAACAGAATAACAAGGTTAAAAGTACTATAAGTAAAACAGAAGAAGTAAAACTAGAAAGACTTCTTATAAGGAAGCAACTCTATGGCGCAGTGTGCTTTAAAGCGTGCAACGGACTTCGGCCATGCGAGTGTGCGTTAAAGCTGAAAGAGTTAAACTTGTCAGTTGTGTGAAGGTGGTGGAACTGCTGCATGGGTAACAGCAGTTTTCCATAACAACTTGCCAAAATAGTATTATAGAAAGTTCAATCCTCCAGCTTTGCTGTAAGAAGAGAATAAGAAGCTTTTTTTTCCATCCAGAAGCACTTGAGCTTTCAGCTCTTCGGCTCGGTGCCATGAACATCTTAACCCTTCGGTTCGGTGCCACGAACACCGTAAATCTGGAGAATCTGTGCTTTTCTGCCAGCCCGCATAATTGAACCTCACTCAAAGGGGCTTGTCACCTGTCATCCAACACGCTATTAACATGCTGGTCAGGCGGGCAATAAGAAGCTTTAAGAACCCCAGATGAAGCACCAAAGTTAACTGTACTGTGTTTACACAACACGCTATATATCTAATTTTATAACCAATGTCATCATTATCAGGTGTCGTGCTGGCTGGTCTAGTGTGATCATGCACTAATCTTTGTCCCTGGTATTTGCTATCATCTCAGATGTTGATGCTGTTCCATGCCATGAAGTCAGGCTGTCTAATATTTTCTCTCTCTCTCTCTCTCTCTCTCTCTCTCTCTCTCTCTCTCTCCCCTCCCTTAATTTTACCGTCTAAGCCTCCCTTCTCATCACATGTCTGAAAAATGATGACAGCCTCTTTCTTATATTCACAATAAGTTTTCTCTGTGTCTTGGCTTCATTCAACGCCTCCACATTCGTCCATTCTAACAGTCCATGGGATTCTCATCATTCTTCCTTTAAAACCACTATAGCAACACTTAAAAATACTAGATATAGGGGCTATATACCTACACACTATATTGTCTCTTTTCTTCAGATAATTGATATTGAAGTCATATGATACATTATCTAACAAGTTGTATCTTCTCATTTTGTTTTCCTACAAACAGACCTGTCTACATTGTTGAGCTTCTAGAACCTCCTAGTATCTCCCCTGGAATGACAGGAGTGGACCTCGAGATCATGCCTTATTATAACGGAGTCAGCATGAGCTCAAGGAGTCAGAGTACAGACATTGAGGATAGCTGGAACTTCTACCTTGTAGTTAGATCACCACCAGGTCTGACATGGACCTTACACTCAAAGAAGATCACAGGCTGGGTGGACATTGTGGTAAGTATCTTCTTCTTCGAGCTACTATTGACACTTGTTAAACCACTTTTTGTGACTTAGATGTGATCCAAGCATAAGCACAATTTACATTGTACCTGTTATCCACCTACAAGTAATATGTAATGTTATGTGCCTTTCTGCAGCGCTTTCTATTTTCTAGGGTAGCTTCCCTAGGCCCCTACCTCAGTCGCCTCTTATGCCTTGTAGGTCGAGGTGTTACTATTCTTTGCTCCCTTCGAGTCCCGCAACACACGGGTGGTGGTAAGTTTCAATACTTCTTCTAGATAATAGCTATCCATTGCAAACGATACAGAGTCGCAGTAGCATAGTTGTTATTGAACATCTTATACGCTTGGTCCAGGTTCAATTCCACAGTGGGCAAAGAATATTTTTCAGACTATAACGGCTCTCAGGTTATCCATCCTCAATTTCATACCAAAGAAAAGCACTGGAAAGTAAAGGTAGCTGGCATGATGTTGACCACATCACCCATTGTATGCCCACAGTCAATTAAAAATAAGGGCCTAACATCATAGTATGCAATATGCCCCAAGGTATGAAAAAGAATTCCTATACTTTTATTTTATTGCAAATAATGATGACAACAATCTCACACATATACTGTTGCAACTCTCTATTTTTTGCAGACGGGATTGTAGAGTCCAATGCTAGAACACAGTTCCTCTACTACTATTACAATTGGGACATATGGAGGTTTCTTTGGCAAAATGATCAAGATGTTTCCCAGTTTGATTGATTGATAGGACAATCATCATTGCACTTCAGGGAGTAACTGTGTGCTCCGATCTCTTTCTTTCACAGGAAGATCTCAGCTGCAGTGCGCGTACTCTGTAGCACAGGCGAGGGTCCCCAATGTCATTTTGAAGATATTTTAGTAGGAATTTTTTTTAAAATAATTTTTAATGACTTTTACGTGGGCAGCGACTTTCCAGCCTGCTCTTCTCGATTTTGAACTGCCAAGGTTCCCTTTATGTGTTCAAATTGAACACGGGACCTACATTTTATCGTCCGTCACCGATAGGACTAGGAACTCGATCACAAGGGAGCGAACCTGGTACCTTTGGCACAAGATATGAGCACCTAACCTCTACTCCACAGAGACCCCCAGAGTTTCCTTGTATTCTGAAGGTCGTGGGTTCAAATCCAGACCACATCATTTGGTTCAGTGGAGTATGTTTTCCATAGTTCCCTAGGATTGTTGCTGAAGCTACAGAGCTCTTTCTATGTACAATACTCTCACCAGGTGGTGGTAGGTCATTTCTGTATAGAGGGACCAAGCGATATAAGAAAATCCAAGGCAGTGAAGTCAAATCATTCGCTTTTAAGGTTGGACATACATGATCAGAGTTGAATATCTGAGTGCTATGGGATCTGTCTATTTGGTCTGCTTATTTTCTTCATGTACCAGGAGTACAATGGTTCTCAGCTATGCAACTTTCTCTTCTAATATTGCAAGTGCCTTATTTATGCCTGTGGACTCCCAGTACATGGTGTCTCAATCAGAGCATTTTAGAGACAATTTACAGTGTGGTTTGGTTGCATTCTTATTAACTATTAGTGGACCAGGGCAAAAGTCATGTTTTACAAGCCATTTGTTTTTAGAATAAAAAAGCCTTTAGTGTGACTCCTGGTAAAAGCGCCAACCCAAAGCCACATAGTGTGGTGTTTGGTTCACAAGGAGTTAAGTGGCCAAACCACTTCATTCTTTGTTCTAAATGTAATTCAAGCATGATTCTGTCCCAACTTTCCTTCTTATGCTGATGTTGGTGACTTTTCGTAGGCATCGCATTTCACACATAGTTATTTTTTATGGCTAGGCATTGCTCATTGTCCATTTTTGGCGCTGGTAACAAAGTAGGCATGATAGGGCTGTTGACCATCTGTTGTTTAGCTGTATCAGTGAGATGTTTGGGAAGCCTGTGCCACTGCGAGAAGGCAGACATGACGGCAGAGCATCTACTGCAAGACTGCCAACTGCTGGCAGACCTTAGAAAGAGACCTGGCAGGAAAATACTGAGTTTAATGAAGCTGTATATGGAGAAACATCAGAATTTATGAGAAAATCTGGTACATCAGTCTAGTGAGGGATCGTACGAGAGAGAGAGATGTTTGGGTGCATTACTCGACTGACTTCAAATCTCGTCAACTGACCGAAAAAATATTTCTCCTGTTTTCTTAGCTTCATACTGTTCTAAACAGACTTACAATAAATATTTCTCCTGTTTCTTCTCATACTGACTGACTTAAAATAAATATTTCTCCTGTTTCTTCTCATCTCACTGACTTACAATAAATATTTCTCCTGTTTCTTCTTATGCTCAACGACTTACAATAAATATTTCTCCTGTTTCTTCTCATACTCAACGACTTACAATAAATATTTCTCCTGTTTCTTCTCATACTGACTGACTTACAATAAATTTCTCCGTTCTTCTCATACTACGACTTACAATAAATATTTATCCTGTTTCTTCTTATGCTCAACGACTTACAATAAATATTTATCCTGTTTCTTCTCATACTCGACTGACTTACAATAAATGATGTTTAAATATCTTGCACACTGTGTTGCAGTAATGTATTTGTGATTATAAAACCTATAGGCAGATGCAGGGGCTGATGTCAAAGTTACTGGTGTGAAGATCAGCACAGTAGCACTGCGAGCTGATGAAATGAACGTTACAGGCAGACAACTGGTAGAGTGGTCACAAGATTACATTGCCCCTGTTCAAATGTATGCTGGGATACATGCAGCCAATACTATTAAGCTCAGAGTTCCACCTATAGGTGAGAATGTATGAAGAATTTGTTGTTAATTAGTGGTTCAGTTTCAGTTTGGAATATCTTTATTGTCTATTGTCTATTTCCAGGTGGACGATGTAGTTGGCTGTCCACTCTTGCCCTTAAGCGTAGGGATGGGAGCTTTAATTTGCATTCTGGGGCCAGATGAGTCGCCCTTGTTGTTTTATATCCGTGTTTATGTAGTGGGGTCTTGATATTGTCTATCCATCTTTTTCTTGTCTTTTCTTAATTCTAGTACCCGATCTCTTTTACTGTATGCTGTTATTGGTGGTTGGTTGTATTTCATTGTCATTAAATGTTCAAACCACTGCATTTGTTGTTTTTCAATGTATTCGGTGCATGAAGTTATGCCCACTCTGCTTCTGATGTCCTCATTTGTAGTCTATCTTTCCTGGTGACCCCACTGCCTTCCTCAAGCATTTCATTTCATATGTTTTTATTGCACTCTGGAAATGTCCATAGATGCTTCGATCTCCTTTGTAATATCTTCAACATCCTCCAGAGACTAACCGTAACAATTATTGGTTACTTGTCATTGAAATGAGTGAATATCACTCTAGGTAAACCCATAGGTTCTTAACCATTCCCTGCAGATGGTAAATGGTTTTCATGCTTTCTATGGCTTATTGGTTAAACACACTCCTCATTCTTTGAAGCTATGAGTATCATCCTGGTTTGCACTAGGACACACTCTACCCTACGTGGTGATGAGGTTTCTCCTTGATTTCCCAATCATGGAGTATAGACTCAAGATAGCTAGAGTACATGTGTATCTCAAAATAAGTGCTAATCTTCTTCACCCTTCGCCCCTAAGGAGGCATAAGTCCACAACCAAGGTTTCTCAAGCTGCCTATCCAAGGCCATCTTTTCCAGATCTCTCTCCGCATTTTCTTGCATTCTGTCTCCAACTCCCGTCTCCATGTGTTCCCATGTCCTTCCTTATCTCTATTACCCTGGGGGTTCCATCAGAGAGCCCGTTTCATGATGCTGTCAGGGGGTTTTCTCAGTTTGTGTCCTATCCATCGCCACCTTCTACCCCTTATCTCTTGTTCCACCTGCCGTTATCCTGCTCTATCCCACAGTTCCCTGTTTGTGGTCCTGTCATATCATCCAGATGGAGTATCTGTGCAGGCATCTGTTGATGAATATCGGAAGTAGAAATCGGTTAAAGTGGGCAAGTCTTGGGTTGGCTGTGCTGCAGACACTTTTCAGCTGGTATGCGGGCTCACAAATAATGACCATGGGGAAGAATGGATACTGGTGCCTTCAATATACGAGAACACCTTTTCAACCATCATTAAATTTGACAAAGGATGCAGAGAGAGGAATCGCTTGTCGTTGGATGCATACACCAAGACCATCATTAATGAAAGCTGCAATGAAGGTGGCGTGGATTTACACGGCTGGATTGGTAGCTCACCCCAAAAAGTCTGCATGGGCCTTCACTGCAAGCTGATACGACAGAACGATCAAGAAAGCCAGTGTTGCATTTAGTATGACAATAAGTATCATGACAATGGAAGTTTAGTTTAGTTTAGTCGTCGGATCACCATCTGCACGTCGACAAATTAGTCCATAATGCGATCTCTCCTCAGTATGTCCACGCTGTGCCTAAGACAATGGAAGTACACGTGATAGGTACTACTTGACTGAGTCACAAAACTACACTCAGTTGTGCATTCTGATTGACTCATTGAGTATGATCCGAAAGGTGGAGGTTGGTTTGGTGCGCAGACAATAGAATGAATCACTACGAGGCCAACAATTTGCAGAATTACTTTCATCTTTATTCCGGGCACATGGGTGTCGGCAATGAGAGAGCAGGCTGGCTCTGCCACTATATGGAGAGGAGTGTCAAGCCAATTGGTAGAGCTGAAATTCTGAATGCTATCATAGAGTGTGGCCGCAAAGATGATTTTCATCGAAACCAATCCACGCCAACTGCTAGATTGCAAGAGCTATTGAAGATTGGTATGTGAGTAGACTCATCAATCAACTGGTACAGTTAATCGCTGGAGGCTGTTAGAAATACTGCAAAAGAGATTGGAGTACCTGTCCTGTGATGAACATGTCCTGCATGTAATGGAGATATTTGAAGATATAACCGAAACTCCACATTCAACCTCTCTGTTGTCTAGTTCTACTTCTGTAATATTTGATATCAGATTTCTTCAATCAAATTTCTTCAGTACAGATGTATCATCAATTACCTTGTGTCCCATCATGTGGTTTTGTTCATCCAATAAATTAAAGAAGGTTAAGTCAGTCTTTAAGTGTGTAGATAACTAATTAGGGCTTAGAAGACTCTTGGACAGTGTGGAACACAACTCATGTGTCACCTGAGTGATTACCGGGCCCAAATTTGGGGTGTAAAGAATAGAACCACTGTTACCTGGCACACATGTCGAAGAGACGACTAAGGAGGTTTGGCTGAAATCGGATGCATATGTCCGAAATGTGTATAAGTCTATGCGTTTAGGCGCCTACCAAACCAATGTGCAACATATATATGTTCTTGGCAAAGATCAAACATATCACAAAGAGTGATTAAAATTGGTGGTAAAGAACAAACGCAAAGAAGGGAAAGATGAACTCATATGTTCTACATGGTTTAGCAAGATATCACTCTGAAACATACTGTTTTTGCTCAGGAGCACTGTTGAAGGGGTTTTTAGTATATGAGTGGCCAGGGTTCAATGGGTTAACAGGAAAATTGGGGAAAGAAGGAAGAAACAGTATAAATGGATGAACAATTTTAAGAGGTGGACAAAGAACAAATTAGTAGTATGTATTGCCATTGCAAGAGACAGTAAGGGTTGAAAATCCAATGCATCTGACCATCTTCGTGAAGATAGCATCTAATTAATCAATCAATTTTTTTTAGAGAAAAGCCTTGCCTCTACTCGTGATCGAGTATCAACAACAGATCAATTTGAGGAAGACCCCAAAAATGACAAAACAGAAGCACGGGACAATGGTGAATTTGGTAAAGTCAATAAATATGGCAACCTGGGCAACCTGATTCAAACTACTTGTGCCAACCAGATGATGGAGGTCACCATTTCAAAGAAGTTCTTTCAGGTTAGAAGATAATTCATTATGTGTTATCATTTATGCCATGATGATTAAGATTATGTGTGATTATGTGGTTTTATATGATGAAGATCTAGATTGTATGTGTAATCAAGCTGTTTTATATGATGTAGATTGTATGTGTAATCAAACTGTTTTATATGATGTAGATTGTATGTGTAATCAAACTGTTTTATATGATAAAGATGTAGATTGTATGTGTAATCAAGCTGTTTTATATGATAAAGATGTAGATTGTGTTTGTAATCAAGCTGTTTTATATGATAAAGATGTAGATTGTATGTGTAATCAAGCTGTTTTATATGATAAAGATGTAGATTGTATGTGTAATCAAGCTGTTTTATATGATAAACATGTAGATTGTATGTGTAATCAAGCTGTTTTATATGATAAAGATGTAGATTGTATGTGTAATCAAACTGTTTTATATGATAAAGATGTAGATTGTATGTGTAATCAAGCTGTTTTATATGATAAAGATGTAGATTGTATGTGTAATCAAACTGTTTTATATGATAAACATGTAGATTGCTTATAGAGAGAGATGTTATTTTTTATGAACAGAATACTGGACTGGACAAGACCAAAGTCTCCTTAAAAGATCAATCATGCCAACCCACATATGAAACAGATGAGCACATTATTCTCTGTACAGGACTCATGCAGTGTGGGACACATTCGAATACTTTGGACAACATGACCACATTTACAAATGCTGTAAGTGCACTACCTATTGCTGTTAGCATTGCTGCTCATCATTCGTTAGCCTTCATTGTGTAGCTTCATCTGTTATCATCATTGCTGTTAGTTTCATTGCTGTTAGCATCGTGTTAGTTTTCATTGTTGCCATCATTGCTGTTAGTTCATGCTGTTGTTCATTGCTGTTTTTCATTGCTGTTAGTTTTCATTGCGTTAGTTTCATTGCTGTTAGTTTCATTGCTGTAGCCTTCATTACTGTTAGTCATCATTGCTGTTAGCCTTCATTACTGTTAGCCATCATTGCTGTTAGTTTTCATTGCTGTTAGCCATCATTGCTGTTAGTTTTCATTACTGTTAGTCATCATTGCTGTTAGTTTTCATTGCTGTTAGCCATCATTGCTGTTAGTTTTCATTGCTGTTAGCCATCATTGCTGTTAGTTTTCATTGCTGTTAGCCATCATTGCTGTTAGTTTTTATTGCTGTTAGCCATCATTGCTGTTAGCCATCATTGCTGTTAGTTTTCATTGCTGTTAGCCATCATTGCTGTTAGTTTTCATTGCTGTTAGCCATCATTGCTGTTAGCCTTCATTGCTGTTAGCCATCATTGCTGTTAGTTTTCATTGCTGTTAGCCATCATTGCTGTTAGTTTTCATTGCTGTTAGCCATCATTGCTGTTAGTTTTCATTGCTGTTAGCCATCATTGCTGTTAGCCTTCATTGCTGTTAGCCATCATTGCTGTTAGTTTTCATTGCTGTTAGCCATCATTGCTGTTAGTTTTCATTGCTGTTAGTCATCATTACTGTTAGCCATCATTGCTGTTAGTTTTCATTGCTGTTAGCCATCATTGCTGCTAACCTTCATTGCTGGTAACTATTAGATCGTTCATTGACTCATTGTCAGATGTTGACTGTAATGTTGAGGTAAACCATCAGAAGTTTTGCTTTACCTAACAGAACAAAATGTGATGTATGCAATGATAGTAACAGATTTATGTATAATATGATCGATGCAGGTATGCTTCGCATTGAATGTGTAAACCTGCCTCAAGAAGTAGGTTTAGCGATAAACTCCTGGATATGCAGAGGGTGAATTGAACTGCAAGGGCAGGTAAACTAGCTGTAACAATATCCATTGCAAGTGGAAGAAGTATGGATAGGGCGGACATCATAAATGCCCTCTACTCTACATATGTGGATATAGAATTAGAGACATTAAACCATCTGATTGAAGTGTGGGTTAAGTGTGGACAAGCATGGTGGTGCTGTCTGTCGGGTAGAGCATTAGTTGATATGCCAACCAATATCACTTGGGTATAGTTAGAGAACATTAATATGGCTGCTGTATTGGAGGACGGAGCTTGTATGAACTTTTCCAGTATGCGAGAATGTCAGCCGGGAAAACTAAACTGTAAAAGTAAAGGAACCGTTTTTTTTTTTACAATGAGGTTCCAGCTTGGAATATCTTCATTGCTCTCCGGACATGTCCATAGGTGTTCTTATCTCCTTCGCAATAACTCCAACAACATCCAGCTACTGACCATACCATATATTGGGGTATACTGTGTTAGACTCTTACTTTTCTTTGACCATCTGCACACAGTGGGCAATCTGATGAACATCACATCTGTCCATCTTTATATTTCCCAGCGCTTCTTTGGCACCCAGTTGAGGAAGGGTTGACCTGAGAGCCATTACAGTTGGAACAAAACTGTGAAATTGAACGCAGGCCTAACTCTGAAGTCGGAGACGTCACACCTGTGTTGTGGGAAACACTGATAGAAAAGAAAACAGACCTTCACACAAAAATTAGTCAGAAGTGCCACACAAAACGATGCCTGAATTCATAGCAGACGAACACAAGAAGAAGAACCCAGACCATGCGTCTAATAAGCGCGTGCTCTAATCACTATGCTATCGCAGCTACGAAATAAACTCTATTGATGAAAATAAACATCTCCTTCCCTCTTTGAAAACAGATTACTACTTGCTGAAACAAACAGAAAAATATGCTCATTTAAACCAAATAATGACTCATTGCTGTCTAATTAGTTAATGTAAGGGCTGAAAAATGTTGCTTTGATGATTGTAAATGCAGGCTATGTTTAACCTTCAATAAGAGGTTTCAGCTGATTAAGTTGATTATGTTTAGAGTATGAAGCTTTTAATGTTAGAGATTGTTTAAAAGCATGTCAATTGCAGGGGATAATCAAAGTCTGCATTGCTGCTATGGAAGTCTACAGTGGCTAAGTGGTTACGCCTTTGCCTTGCGTTCTGTTCACAGGCGCATTTTATGGCGTCGAGAATTAGGCGTTAAGTTTGGACATGCCAGACAGTGTCGTATTCGTGGTAGAGAGAGAGAAGATATAGTAATCAACATCTCATGGGTACTGTGAGCAAATGGACTTTGGGATGGCTGCTGCAACGGAGGACAGAGCACGAATGGGAATGCCCAATGTGCCATGATGTCGATCGCATAACATAACATTTTATGGGCCCCTAGGATTGTTTATGAAGCTCATGCTTTGTGCCACTTCTGTGTAGAGGACCCAAGCTATATGTGGCAAAACCTGGCACAATGAAATCAATCTTTTGGTTTTAGACCTTTTAACTTTTATTTTTGTACAGGTCATGCGGGAGCACTAGGTAATGAGCGTGTGCAGACCACCTGGCTGATACAACAGTGATCAAGGAAGGACAATTAATGTAATATGCAGATATCGTCAATGTCATAAGAGAAGCAGTTCGTATAAATGACTTGGAAACATTTCGCCCATGTGGTGCCAGGGCCCACAAGGGAAGCAAAGAATGGTACCTCTGCAACCTACTATGCATGTCGTAAGAGGCGACTGATGTAGGCCCTAGGGAAGCTACCCTAATAAATAAAAAACAGCACAGAAATCAGATGTGCTGGCTTACTTGTAGGCGCATAACTGGTACAGCGTACAATCGCTCTTAGACTCGGATCACATACAAATTACACAGATTGGTTAATAAGTGGTCAATATGAAGTGTTCGAAGAAGAAGAAGGAAACATTTAGCAATCTGCGTTCATAGCTATCCAGAACGAAGGAGATGGTAGTGAAAATGGGAACTGCCAGACAGACACTTTGGTAAAGGCACAAGACATTGGATTAATATACACAGTGATTAGTCGTTATCTGCTGGTAAAGATATTGGGGAGGAGATCAGAGCACATATGGACCAGTCCAGATAACCGGATGATGATTGATAGGACCATCATCAATGTACTACGGTGACTTCTTGCACAGGAAGATTTCCGCTGCAGTGCACGAACTCCACAGCACCTGGAGGATCCCGATGTAATTTTGAAGATAGTGACGATATTTTCTGTAGGAATTTTATTTTTAATCTTTTCTAATTAATTTGCTCAAACAGCGGCTTTCCAGCCTGCTCTTATTGATTTTTAACTGCTAAGGGTTCTTTTACATGCTAAAATTGAACATGGGACCTACGTTTTATCATCCGTCTCTGATAGGACTAGGAACTCGATCTTACCTACACCGATATCAGGGATCTTTCAGGAAAAATATCCAGATGGCTCCACGAGGCAGTGAACCTGGTACCTTTAGCATGAGAGATGATGATTATCTTCACTAATCACCATAACCAAGTGCATCCTATTTCTGATCAATGTCAAAATATTAGCAAGAGTTTTGTTTAATTGTCAAGATGGAAATTCTAGCTATCTTTCTCAAGTAGCATGTTCATTACAGAACATCGCTTTCATCACAGAAAACTCTCAGTCACTAGCGAAGTTCTCCCGTTTCATCCAGCGCCATGATCAAGGCTTCTTTGATGGCCTGTTGCCACCTTTGTCTTGATTGTCCCCTGCTTCATACTCCAGGAACTATGCCGTCCATTACCATCCCTTCCACTAGCTATCTATGATTTTATAATTCTAACCATCGATGACCTAAGCGTGCCTGGTTTAAACTTTGAAACAAATTTGTGTCCATGGATTTTTATGGAAAGGTAAAAATAGATTCCACTGTTCAGAAAGCAAAGTCAAACAAACTGCTGAACGTATAAGTGGTGCCTAGAAAATTGATGACTCATTTACTGTGATTAATGGCTAAATCAAATAAAGGATATGCCATGATTTTCATTTTCAATCATCGAAGATACCATGTTCTCACACTGGTCATTTATACAAACTTGTTGTCCTTAATGTCAGGTGGTTATCCAGACATCTCCTGGACTGGTCAGCAGCCTTCTGGAAGATGAGCTTGGCAGTGGCTTCTTTGAAGAGGATGGGGCTGGATCTGGGTCACATGACATGAGTGTGCTTGTGGACGATGAAGACTTCCGGTCAAATCCAGTCAGCATAACTGTAGAATGCCATCTGCCGGTCACAGTTCAAGTAAGTCACTAACTTGTTTCAAATTATTTGTGTGTTACCACGATCAGACTGCACTTGTTTTGAGGCAAGACACAAAAATCAAGGTTTTTTTTGCAGGCTTGATTGGAGTAGATATCAGATAATATTTATTATCCCTATATAAACTATTGTCCCTCCCACTGTGCTGTGGTGAAAGAGCTTGAGTTGTGCAGTGACTATCAGAGCTGTGAGTCTGTGTTCCTGGTAGGTTTAACCAAGCCAGACAGTTTTTGAGTAAACTAAAACCCTAGTCATTGAGAGAGAGGGTGTTTCCCCAGTGAGGTGATCTGGCTATTTGCCAGTAATCCTTGACCTCATTGTAGATCGAGATCAAGTTCCTAGTCCTATCAGAGACGGGCCTTAAAATGTAGGTCTTGTTTTAAACTTGAACATGTAAAAGTACCCTTGGCAGTTTAAAATCGATAACAGTAGGCTAGAAAGTCTCTGCCCAAGCAAAATTCATTACAAATTAAATTTCTCAACATTTTCACTATCTTTCTTCAAAACATAAAAAAACTCCCAGGTGCTACAGAGTTCATGTACTAGCACTGAGATCTTCCTGTATAAGAAAGAGTCTGTGTAAGAAAGAGATCAGAACAAACATGGCAATAACCCAATGTGCACCAACGATGGTCCTATCAATCAATGGCGAGCGTCTGGTTGAATGAATTAGAATGTGGGCTCCCATGCAGGATACCCAGACTAAATCCCTGATATCGCCAATGCATTTTTTTCTGTTAGAGACATGAAGGAAACATCCTAACCTAAACAGTTTCACGACTACTGCACTAGCCATGCGGCCATTCAATTTCATAGGCTCTTGTCCTTCTTTTCCCTTCCTCCTGCCCCGTCCTACACCAACTTAAAATGCGGTATTACAGGCAGTTACGACAGGTTTTTTTTATCTATCAATCAACAATTTTATTTAGTTTTTTTATCATTTCATTCTGAACATAAATTATGCAAGATATAGTTGCTACAATGTTCATGATGTCCTCATTCTATCTCTCCTGATAACATTTATGCACTTGTTTTTATTCTTGTCTGCAACTGGACATGTGTCATGTATGACACTTGATAGCAGGCAGCTGGTATTTATCAATTGTCACTCGATTCTCATATTGATAATGGATAGTGACATCTGATAATGTCATCAGTGTTGCCATATTGACTTTTTAAAAGCCAAATTCCCCAAATCTGGTTTTTTTCAGTTCAGTTGACATTAGAGAATTTGTTTGGCTTTTACTTTTTTTAAAAATTTTATATCTGTTGCAAAACAAATAGCATATATACACATAAGGTTATACTGCATGTACCTATATACAGAGATTAGGAGTAGAATAGTTCAAGTGAAAGCAGCTTTTAGGAAAATGAAGAACACACTATGCATGAACTCACTACCAATGACAGTGCGAAAACGAGTACTCCAGTGTTATATTGATCCAATACTTCTGTATGACATAATCTCTCATAATACTACTCATAATCTCTGTTTTACATCTTCCATCTGATGTTAAACCTAAAATGAATATAAAAATACATGGGGAATTACTACATCAAGTAAAAGGTTTCTTATATCTTGGTCAGATGATAACAGATAATGGCAGATGTATAACAGAAATTAAAAAGAGAATAGGAATGGCCAAGGATAATTTCAATAGTATGAAAAAGTTACTGACATCCAAACAAATTACAAACAGGCTAAAAATGAGAATGATCAAATGCTATATATATCCTATATTAATGTATGGCTCGGAAACATGGACAATGAACAAACAGTTAGAAGACAGAATTGATGCATTTGAGATGTGGATATATAGAAGAATAGGCAGTTTCATGGACAGAAAAACAGACAAATAAACAAGTTTTAGGAAAACTAGGAATGAAGAAACAATTATTAAGAGAAATAAAATTCAGACAAGTAAAGTATTTTGGGCACATAAAAGACATGACACCATGATAAAACATTTACTAGAGGGGAAAGTTGAGGGGAAGAGCAAGAGGAAGACCGAGAGATAAGTGGGAGAGAAACTTTAAAAATGGACAGGTTACAGTCTGGCAGTGTGCAACACCAAGGCGAAAGACAGAGGATGCTGGAGATTCATTGCAGCCAACCTTTGATGTGGAGACGGCACCTGATGATGATGATCTGATGTTAGGAATGTTCTCAGATACTTAAATCGATGGACTTGTTTCAGTGTTGTGTTATTTATTGTGATATTGCATTGTTTTTCCCTAATACAGACATGTCTACCTTCTGTTGTTATTTACAGTCCAAGAATATTGATAGTGAATACGTCAGAAGCCAATGCTTGCACAAGGAATCACGCCCACAAAACAAGTGCACAATGAACATCTTCAGCACATTTTTTTTTCTCAGACCCAGGATAGAGTTCCCAGTTACTTTTGCCAAGGACAGCAATATGTATGTCAAGGCTAGTGTCATTGGTAAGTTAAGTTTATTCCCAAATCTCAGAATACAAATTAAATTTTATCTGGACATTGGTTCCATGTGGTGTATTTCATTCTAGACCATAGTTTCCCGAAACTTTTCTGCCCATCACCCACTTTCCACAACATAAACGTGTAATGTGTCCGCGCCCCACCACCACACACTTATAACAGTTTGCAACCCACCACCACCACCACGTATATACATGCTCTATTTTCTCTTTGACATAGAAAATTGATATATATTTATGTTATAGTGGTCAATTTTCAAATGACTATATACATGAAATAGAAAATTGATGAAAAGATGGATCGTGTAAGATGGGCATAAGATGAATTTAAATGCAGAATTCAAATTTTAAATGATTATTCAATCTCAAAATCACAAAAATAATTTATTTTAAAATATTTATTATTAATTTCTTCTTTAAGGAGCCACCGACCCTAGTCGCCTGAACATCCCCCAAATTCTTCTGAACCCACTACCACCCCTTAGAACACTTCATCGCCCACAGGGGGCAGTACTGCCCACTTTGGGAAATGCTGTTATTGATGATGTTGGCAGCTTGTTTGCAAAGAATGGAAAATATTTATAAGAAAAAATATAGATGTAGGTTGTATAAAATTTCATAAATTCTGACTACTTTTTAATAGATCAGTTAGTTCCCCAGTTAGACATAATCAAACATTGGAAAGAGGAGTTGCAGTGGCATAGTTGTTAGTGAACTCGCTGCATAGGCTAGTGGTCCGGGTTCAATTCCACAGTGGGCGTGGAATATTTTTCAGGCTGTAACAGCTCTCAGGTTGACCTAGCCTTAACTGGGTACCAGGGGAAGTAATGGTGACAGGCGTGATGTTGACCAATTCACCCATCGCGTGCTGACGATTAATTCTTCTTGAACGCTCCATATCGACCACTTGTTAACCACTCTTTGTGATTTGTATGTGATCACTCTTTGTGATTTGTATGTGATCCGAGCCTAAGAGCGATTGTACATTGTGCTAGTTATGTGTCTACAAGTAGACCAGCACATCATATTTCTGCAGCGCTTGTTATTTACTAGGGTAGCTTCTCTAGGCCGCTTACTCATTCGCCTCTTATAACATGCCTTGTAGGTCACAGTGTGACTGTTCTTTGCTCCCCTTGCGAGCCCCTGCAACACACGTGCGCCGGTGGTCAATAAAAAATACCGGCCTAACACCTTATTATATAATGCATAAAAAGTGTTTCTGTACTTTATTTAATTTTACACATTGTGAAAGTCAATATGTCCACCAATACAACAGTCATCATCTCAATTGTCCATACTTACTGTGCCCAAGTCATGGTTGGCACATCTCTCTCCACATGCAGACAGCACCTGCATTTTTATTTATTTATTATACTTACTTATTCCACTCCTCTTCTTGTGGAGCTTAGGGTCTCAACAGTTGTTCCTCATTGTTCTCAGTCCCCGGCAGTTTTTCTTTATGGCTTCCCAGGATAGTTTAGCAGCCTTCAATTCCTTAAGAAGACTCCTGGTCTGTTTAGGATGTTCCGTTTCCTTTGCGAGTTTCACTCAAATGCTTGTCTAGTGAAATAATTTGTTATAATGTAATTTATTATAATAAATTCTGAGGGTTTGAAGTTAACAAATTATTGGGGCACGAGGTGTCAGGGGTAATAAATGAGCTGATAGATTGACTGGTATGGCTACGATATCAGAGGTTGTTGCAATGGAACGAAATAACATCCTTAACGCATTGAGAGAGTCTTTCCGAACAGAGGAGTTTCAGGGTTGGGAATCCCAGTCGCTGACTAGATTGAGAGAGATGGGTGTCGATATTGGTACAGCCCGAAAAGAACGACATACCAAGTATGCAAAAAGATTAATTAATCAACATCGAACTAGCGTGTTGGGCCGCTGGACTTGTTGAGGTGGAAATCGAGTCCCCTGTAGGACCCTTAACATTGCTTAGATTATCTTTAACTCTAGCCTGTAGACTTGATATCACATTAGTATTACTCATCACAACAGAAATGCAGTGTCTACGAGAATGCTGAGAGTATCAAGAAGAGACCGGCTTAGAAATGAAGACATCAGGAAAAAGTGGGTGTAACATCAGTACTGAACTTCATCAAGAAACAAAAAATTAATTGGTTCTGCCACATAAGCAGATTACCAACAGATAGTGTGCCTCAAAGAGCAATTCTGCTCTGATACAGTGGATATAAAGCACAAAAGGTCATCCATGCAAAAAAGGTGAAAGAGATAACAGAGGCGGTGAAAAAATACTATTTATGAGGTGCACACATGAGCCCATTATAGAAATATTTTCTTATCCTGATGCTGTGAGGCAAAACAGGATAAGAGAAAAGAAAGAAAGAAAGATTAATTTGAAAGAATTGCTTATATCTATCTAGATCAAGACATCACATTGCTGGTGGACTCTTGTTGGTTTTCAACATCAAGTCAACCAAATGATAAAATGGCAGAGACTAAAGAGATTGTGTCTCAGGGGTAAGTAGAATATCTGTCATTTTTACAAAACCAGCTATTGTTGTTCTTAATAATTTTGTGTGCCATGAATTGTTCGTGGTTGAATAATTGTTGATTTTAACTTGAGTATTCTCATATTGTTCAGTTTCAGTTTGGAATATCTTCATTGCACTCCGGACAAGTCCATAGGTGCTCCGATCTCCTTCGCAATATCTCCAAGAGCGTCCAGCGACTGACTATACCAGTTCGATTTTGATTGTTAACCCATTTCACGTACCTGTTATGCTGTTCTTTTCTTGCTACTCCAATCTTCAAACCCAGCTCCTGCAATCTAGTAGTTGACGTGGATTAGTTTAAATGAAAATCTTCATTGCGGCCACACACTATGAGGGCGTTCAAAACATCAGCTCTATCCATTGGCTGGCCCTCTGATATGGTGGCAGATCCAGCCAGCCTGTCTGCTCTCTCATTGCCAACGACACCCATGTGCCCTGGAACGAAGATAAGTGTGATTCTGCAAATTGTTGACGCTTGTAGTGATTCAGTCCATTTCCTGTGCACTATACCAGCCTCTACCTTGCGGATCCTACTCAATAAATCACTCAGAATGCACGCATGAGTGTAGTTTTGTGACTCCAGCCAACGTAAAGCATTAGTCACAGTCCAGTACCTCCATTGTCATACTGCTTGTTGTCATACGAAATGCTAACCTTCTTCTGTGAGAGAAGTATTAAATTTTTCTTCTCTTTGAACTATTGCAAAAAGAATCTTTAATCTGATGCAGTCCATTTTTCAAACCCCATGATACCACACAGAGATGCACACACATTGCAGAACACAGATTAGATCAGTATTTATTTGCAAATCTCCTTGACTCCCGTTGCACTACCTATGTGTGCCGAAGACAGGTCTTGAAACTTTGCACTAGTTTTTTGTTTTATTTATTTGGGTTCCTCTCATTACCGCAATTAGCAACTTTGTTGTTTTATTTTGTTTGACGCGCTCTTTGATGTATAATTTTGTGATGCAGAAGTAAGAGAAGTCACAGTCATACATGTTAGCTTTAAGGTTGTTGCACTTTTCACCTATAGCTACTACTTTCTCCCATTTCCTTCTCAAACAGAACAGTCTATTCATTTCTTAATGTCGTTAAAACTTATTACTGCCTGCAGTACCACTTTTTAGGGTGGTGTAGGATATGTGGATGTGAAACCAGTCATGCAATTCATAAAAGATTGGTTATTGGTTACTAAACTGACATCATTGCACTCCGGGCAGACCCATAGGTTGCTCAGGCTCCTCCAACAGATATTGAAGAGTATGCATACTGATGGTTCCTGTTGCTCGCTGATTAAACACACCTCTCACTCTGCCTCTCAGGCATCCAAGTTCATAAAAGAACAACAGATTAAATGGTTTGGACACCTGACAAGAATGCCCTGGTATCGCCTACCACAGAGAGCAACACAGAAAAAGTATAATGAGTACAAAGCAAGAGGAAGACCACTCAAAAGATGGAGCGACTGCATCAAGAACAGCCTTACGAAAATGAATATCAGCTTACAAAGTGCCTTAAAACAAGCACACAAAGATCACTAACTACACCCACCCCACACATTTCTATAAAGACGTAAATTGTGGAAAAGAAGAATTTGATTCATGGATCCTTTTTTTCTCTCTCGAGCGTTCCATTCATGAATCCATGAACAGTTATCCATGAATTATTAGATCCATGAAGCTAACATAAATTTGAAATCTGAGAAACTGGAGACATCAGAGTTGTTAGTATATTGGATTTTTGGAAATCTGATTCAGCTTAGCATTGGTCTGTTTTACGTCACATCTTCAGCACCATTTGGAGCTCTGGTGCTTATATTTTGGCAATGTTCCAGTTTCAGCAGGTTTACTCTGTTTGCCTCCGTTCTGTAGCCATCTAGTGTTTTTTACAGTGTGTGATAGCTATGCCCACACCCAACCTCTAAGTTGCCTCTTAAGACTTGCATGGCAGGCAACAGTGGTTCTATTCTTTGCACCCCAATTTGGGCCCCGGTAACCACTCGGGCGTGATCTGCCATCTGATGTTACCAGAACTCCAATGTATTTCAATTGATGTACTTGTCTTAGCTCCGTCCCACTTGCTATGATAGTGCATTTTGTCAAGAGTCTGATTTTTTTGAGATGATCATTAAGATATATAGATAATGATTTTGAAATATAGAGTAGCTAAGTAATATTCATTTGGTTAGTTGTTGCTACATTCATTTATGTATTGTATTTCCTCTTGGGTACCAGCTGTAGCAGGGATAGTTCTCTCAGCTGGATGGATGACCCACTAGAGGCTCCTCGAGGTGCCAACCTTCGCTACACAAAGTTCAAAGTCAAAGTTACAGACATGTTTAATGGACGCACACCTCTATACCTTCATTGCCAGTTTAGGACTTGTCAAAGAGGAAAGGGCATCTATGCACACAAAGTAAGCAATAGATTTTAACAATTTTCTTCTTCGAACACTCCATAATGACTACTTGTTAACCACTGTTTGTGATGTGATTCAATCCTAAGAGCGATTGTACATTGTGCCAATTATGCCAGCCTATCTGATTTCTCCTATGCTTTTTATTTACTAGGGTTGCTTCCCTAGTCAGCTACCTCAGTCGCCTTTTATAACATGCCTTGTAGATCGCAGTTATTATTCTTTGTTCTTCGCATGGACCATGCGTCACTCAAAAGATGTTTACTATTTTGCAGCGTTTTTATTGTAAAAGTGAAGTATAAACGATAACGAATACATAGCATCGTGGCTTATGCTAAAAGTAGAAGTGAAACAGTTTGCCATTCATTCTAGGATACCATGTGACCATAAAAAACTAGCGATTTTTATGAATGGTTATGATGCTAGTTTGTGAACAGTTAAGGGGGGACTCTGGTCTTGAAACTTTTTCGTTGCTTTGGTATTAATGTAGAATTTGTATAACAATTTTGAAAGATTATGACTTAGAATAGTAGAAAAAAAATAGTAAAAAAAAAAGTCAACGTGTTGCCATGGAAACAATACAAAATGGCCGCCAAACACAAATTTTCAAATTCCTAAGGCTCTGAAGTTAATGAATATAAATGAATTCTGTTTTCACTCTAAGGTGAACAATTGTAATATCTACAAAATTACACATTCTTTTAGGATATATTAAATATTACATTTTTATGAATTTTTGTGTAAACACACCTCCAAAAACAGCTTTTTGGACCCAATTTTGAGGAATTTTCCAAAAATTTAAAAAAAATTAAATATTTAATATATCCTAAAAAGAATGTGTAATATTTTAGATATTACAATTGCAGACCTTAGAGTGAAAACAGAATTCATTTACATTCATTAGATTCAGAGCCTTAGGGATTTGAAATTTTGTGCTTAGCGGCCATTTTGTATTGTTTCCATGGCAACACTTTGACATTTTTTTACTCATTTTTCTCTATTCTAAGTCATACTCTTTCAAAATGCTTATACAAATTTTATATTAATATGAAAACAACGAAAATAGATTCTTGATTTTCAAGACCCGAATCCCCCCTTAATAAACCATATATTCCTTCACTATTTTCTTAATGTTTGTGTATTCATAAATGGATTATGTATATAAAGAGAGCAGTGAGACTGATTTATACAACGTATTGTTCATCAAGACCCTGGGCAAGTTGGAGTTTTGTTCTCACAATTTCAATTAGTATTTTAAAATTCATGCTAACATTTTTCATGCACAGTAAACACAACATTATATTTTCGAATACAATAAATATTTTTTGAAAGCACATTCATTTATCTTTAATTTGATATATAATAAGTCCAACTTTAAATAATATTTAGAAACAATATTTTAGTTTAGCTAAAGTATGTGTGCAATATTTTGAAGCTAAAATAATAATTCCGTCAGAGGTGAAAAACCTGGTAGTAAATCAGTTAAGTCTCCTCTCATGCCTTGAGTAGGTTGTCCTTTCTTTCTGAGCCATATAGTTAAGAGCTAATTACATGGGTTTGATATATTTGAATCTATATATTCTTCATCTGCAATGTTACTTTTGTGTTGTCCCACACTCGCTTTGATAGTTTGTCGCATGTAGTAGCCGCGCTCACTACCTATTTGAGTGTTGATTTCTTCATCAAGAGAAAGTCTAGTAGTGACCATGGATCCAAATAGCAAAATATTTGAAGTGGTGTTAGATGGTTACCGCCTGAGTAGTTACCAGGGCCCAAATTTGGAGTGTAAAAATAGAACCACTGTTACCTGCCACGCATGTCGTAAGAGGCGACTAAGGAGGTGAAATCGGATGCATGTGTCCTAAACGTGTAGAAGTCTATGCATTTAGGGCCTACCAAACCAATGTGCAACGTATACATGTTCTTGGCAGAGATCAAACATATCACAAAGAGTGATTAAAATTGTTAGTAAAGAACGAACGCAAAGAAGAAGATGGTTACCATTTAAAGTAATATTTGTTACTTCCCTGACATAAAAGCACTGTTTGGGGGACACTTATAACCAAGAATACAAGTCTTATTTCTATAATTCTCTGATGATCTGTTGTTTTAATATCCATTAGTGTTCCATTGATGGAGATATTCGTTGTCATCAATCTGCCCAGCCATCAACAATTAGCAGCCCACCTGCTCCAGATTGTGGCCCTCTGACTGTTGGACCTTTGGATCTAACTGACAAAGAGATTCATGTAAAACTACCCAAAGGTTGGTCTATGTGTTGATGTAGTAGGAAAGCAATAATTTTACTAAGAGAAACCTGGCATTTTTGTGTGTGAGTAGTTGTTTAAAAAAGTTAATTGCATATCCTTTACAGGACTTTGCGAATCAACCCCAGCTTTTAATGCTGTTTGTGATTTTTCTAGGATTATTACGTTCAGTAGTTTGCCATTGCTTTCTGAACGGGTGGTGTCATCGTAATGACCATCTGTAAAGATGAAAAAGGCCATATGTATATAGAGAGAGAACAGTATATTTCACAAAGGGCTTTACTTCTTCAGTGCAGATAATGGTAAATAAGTAAGAAAAACTAAAGAATCATAACCATATTCAGGTTAGAAACAGGCAATGGTAGTGGATGTAGTAAACAAAGATTTGGCTGACCTCATTCTTAATCTGATGTCTCTAGGTTCATAACTGTTACAAGCTTGAGAGCCATCTCACTGCGAATTCTCAGACTGAGATGTTACTACAGAGTGACAAACGCAGACCTGTGGACAGTACCCATGATGACCCAGTAAGGAGGAGAAGATGGCAGTGGGTCAGACATACCCTCTGAAAAAACACAGTGTAATTAGACAAGCATTGAGTGGAACCTGCAAGAACGAATAGGAAGGCCCAAAAAACACCGATACAGTCTTTGAGTAGGAAGGATGCCAGATACTGGAAAGCCATAAGAAAATGGCAGAAAAGGAGCTGGATGACAACTTTAGGCGCTATGCTCATGAAGCAGAGAGAATTAGTGATGCAGGTTTGTTTCTTCAGATCTCATATACTTAACCCCATGCCTAGTGAAATGGGGCTTCAGAAGTTTCCAGCCTCCTGTCGGACAACCTTCAGCGCAGAGCCCATGAGAATGCGGTGTCAGTTCTCATCATGCGCCCATGTTGTCCGTGGTCTGCCTTTCTTTCTCTTTCCCTCTGGTGTCCAACCCAGTAGACATCCTCCTTGCATATTGGACAAATGCATGTTTAAGAATATCATGTTTCTCTATTTATTTTTGTTATTACCGCCTCTTCTGCATGGAGGTATAATGCTCACCTCTCACTTCAAAATGTTCTTAGACTGTAACCAGTGTGGAGTAATCTGGCTATTTGTTGTTGTTAGTAATTTCTGATCTCAATGTAGATGAGATCAATTTCCTTGTATTATCAATGAAGATTGATACAACATAGGTCCCTGATTCATTTGATCATATCAAAGAATGATTTTTAGTTGAAAATCAGCAAAAGTCGACTTGAAATCCGCTGCTCAAACAAAAGTCGGTAATATACATTAAAAATAAATGTTTTTGTTAATTTGTCACCATCCTTAAATATTAGAAACCCTCGCTGATATTGCAAAGTTTGTGCACTGTCGTTGAGGTTTTCCTGGGTAATCAAATAAAGAGATTTTCTTCTTCTTTGAATGCTCCATATCGACCACTTGTTAACCACTGTGTGATTTTATGTGATCTGAGTCTAAGAGCAATTGTACATTGTGCCAGTTATGTGCCCACAAGTGGGCCAGCACATCCGATTTCCGTGATGCTTTTTATTTACTAGGTAGCTTCCCTAGGTCCTACATCAGTCGTCTCTTACAACGTGCCTTGTAGGTTTCAGTGATGCTGAAATCTCTTGCAGGCCCCGGCACCACACAAGCAAAATAAAGAGATCAGAGTACACATGGTTGGTTATTCACCAAAGTGCAATCATCATGATCATATTACTTTTTTGGGACCTTTTTTTGTATCTTGTTTTTAAAGAGTTTGACTTCTTCAAACTGGATTTTCCCATAATGCCATCTACTGAAAGAGTTGCACGAACTTCGTAGCTCCAGCAATAATCCTAGTAATCTCATGAAAAATGCAGTTGTGACTCGGTCTGAAATCAAACCCAAAACCTTCAGAATAACAGAGAAACATCTTAACCACCTCGCAATAGAGACCCCTTATTTTGCATTTGTTTTTCTGTACTTTAATAGTGAATTGAATATATTAGTGTTTTTTTATTATTCACACTTAGGCGGTTCAGGTACAAAGCCTGTGAGCAACATTGAGGATCCGAACCTTAACCAGCAGCAGCGAGTCATAATTGAAGGTTTGGACTCTGCCACTGTTGTAGGCATTGCTTTTGCTGCATTTGCAATAGGCATGCTGCTGACAGGGGCACTCTGGTTCATTCACTCTAAAACAGGTGAGACATAGTAGTGGAAGTGTCTTTCGCATTTCTGTGTATGCGTGGCTTATGTTTTGTTTGTTATGTAGAGGATTTAAGCCAAGGCATAGAGGATTAAAGCCTCTTTAAGCTGAGGCATAGAGGATTAAAGCCTCTTTAAGCTGAGGCATAAAGGATTAAAGTTTCTTTAAGCTGAGGCATAAAGGATTAAAGCCTCTTTAAGCTGAGACATAGAGGATTAAAGTTTCTTTAAGCCGAGGCATAGAGGATTAAAGTTTCTTTAAGCTGAGGCATAGAGGATTAAAGCCTCTTTAAGCCGAGGCATAAAGGATTAAAGTTTCTTTAAGCTGAGGCATAGAGGATTAAAGTTTCTTTAAGCTGAGGCATAGAGGATTAAAGCCTCTTTAAGCCGAGGCATAAAGGATTAAAGTTTCTTTAAGCTGAGACATAGAGGATTAAAGTTTCTTTAAGCCGAGGCATAGAGGATTAAAGCCTCTTTAAGCTGAGGCATAGAGGATTAAAGTTTCTTTAAGCTGAGGCATAGAGGATTAAAGTTTCTTTAAGCTGAGGCATAGAGGATTAAAGCCTCTTTAACCCCTTGTTTACCAACTATGTGAGGGTGACGTAGTAGGAATGCGCTTGGTGTCTCCCAATTACGTGAGGGTCACGTAGTAAACTCATCGTCAAAATATGTGTAGTAAACGGGAAACTACTGCTACAATAGACTATTTATAGCATTGAGGACATCTTCCCTTGTATAAAACATTGTCATTGGTCAATTTTTCGCACAGTATGAAGGTTATTTATATCTTTGAAAGAGTGATCTCTTTGTCAAAAATTTTTGGAGCAAAATGGCGTGTAGGAAATCTATCAGGACAATTACACTGACAGAAAAAGCTTTGGCGTTGTTGTCATATGGTGCTGACGACATATTTAACGATGAAGATAGCGGAGATGATGATATATTCTCATTAAGTGAATCTGTTCACTCAGATTCTGAAAATTCTGTACAGGTGAGAGACACTGATGACGAAAATAGTGATACTCATGAATGTGATTTACGTCCAAGCAAGCGTTCTTGAACTGACCCTGTCGCAAGTACTAGTACTGAGCAAATAGCAAGTACTACTAGTACATAGAGCAGTACAAACACAAATTTTTATTATCAAAACATACACATACATATTTTATTTCAAAATACAAAATTTCAAACAAATATTCAAAAAAATAACAGTTATTAAATTTTCAAATAAGTTGGTAGAAATGCAGAAAAACGCTTGGGATGCGCTGGGCGGTTCGACCTATAACCTCAGGTAAACAAGGGGTTAAGCTGAGGGCATAGGAGGCTTAAAGCCTCTTTAAGCTGAGGCATAGCGGCCTAAAGCCTCTTTAAACCGAGACATACACTTGGGATGCGCTGGGCGGTTCGACCTATAACCTCAGGTAAACAAGGGGTTAAGCTGGGCATAGAGGCTTTAAAGCCTCTTTTAAGCTGAGAGGCACAGAGGGCCCTAAAGCCTCTTTAAACCGAGACATACACTTTCAATCTAAGGATAAGCCTTTTTTCTATATATCAGAGCTGGTAGGCCAACTTCTTTGAATGCTCCATATTGACCACTTGTTAACCACTCTTTGTGATTTTTATGTGATCTGAGCCTAAGAGCGATTGTACGTTTTGCTAGTAGGCCAGCACATCCAATTTTCTGCTACCCTTTTTATTTACTCGCGTAGCTTCCCTAGGCCCCTACCTCAGTCGCTTCTTACAACATGGCTTGTAGGTCACAGTGTTACTATTCTTTGCTTCCAGACACACGGGCAGGGTATGCCAACAAACATGAAACTTATTTTCAAAGAAAACAGGGGCCTCCCAGGGTATTCCGTCACCCTTCCGTTCCTAAAGAAGACTTTGTCTCCAGATCTGTTTTGGACATCCCCTTTTCCATTTTCCTTGCATGTTCCACACAAATGCTTGTCTGGTGGCACTCAACTGTGTCATCCATAGGGTATGCCCAAGCCACCGCCATTTTCTTCTCTTGCCAGTTTTAGATCCAGTCATCTGAAATGTGAAGTTTAGTATCAAATCTTGTGCTACTATCATTTTTGATGAAACCTCCTTTTATGAAAGATGTTGACATACACTTTTCATTACCAGGTCCAATCAAGCGTGTGGTGGCTACTCATAGAGAAGCTGATGCAAGCGGGGATATGACCCCAAACTCTTCATCTCCAATGACGGCTTAGATATGCAGCTACTGCAGCTAAATAACATCACCAGAAGCTGCTTAATGATTCTCCACATGACAACACAGTGCTGATGTCTGTAAAAGAAGTGAAGCAATATATCTGTGACTACAGCATGTTTAATTCTTCAACACATCAGAGTTACTGGAATTTGTATCATTTATTGAACAACTCAGTTTGACCAGCAGAACTCATAGTTCATGTGAGAAAACAATTGAATTGTTTGTACGGTATAGACAGAAAATCTGCTTTACCAGTATTGTATATCCTTCACAAGACAGCATCATGTGCAGGCAGGCGATATTATAATAATCCGATGTTTATGTGTACATATACTTACAAAGTGTTATCTACAGCACACCGAAGCCTGTACATTTGTTCTCGGTGGGTATGAGCAACTCACTGAAATATCATCTGTAACATAATTTGCCAGCAGATCACAAAATGATGAAACGCAACCATCACTTCTGCAGAACAAATGAAATATAAGTCCCTTCACAAATATCTTGCAGAAAATTTATAATCAGCATTCTGTAACTATAAATGGAAACATGGTTACAGAGAAGTGTGTTTAAATTATAACCAAAAATTTATCGCTAAAAATCAACATAATTATTTTACTTAAAACAGTTAGAAAAGGAAATAATTTTTTCTGCATTACATTTTTCTATCTTAATTTTAGTAAGGTTTGAGATAAACAAGAAAAATAAGCTTAACTCCTTGCTGACCAAACGCCACACTATGTGGTTTTGGGTTGGATGTCTTTTTACAAGGAGACACACTAAAGAGCCTTTTTTATTCGAAAAACATACGGCTTGTAAAAAGATACGGCTTGCAAAAACATGGCTATTGCCCTGGTCCACAGTTAATGATTTTGTAGAAAGATTGAAACAAATAGCCTTCAATGTTGAACTTAACCTTACAAGTGTTGGTCTGTTACTTGTGTTCAAGAAATGAACAGAGGTTTGTTTTTACAGAAATAATATATACCACTAGTCTTCAACACAGAAGGGACAGCAGCTTGAAGTGTTCCCCAATGCTGAGCTAGTTTGTTATTGAACATATTAAGATTCAGTCATCTCATCGGGTGACATGTTTGTTGGATAGAGTACAGGCAGGAAGCTCATGAACCAAGCCACATAAGTTATTCTTTGTCTTTTCAAAGCAGCTATTTTCATGGCAGTCGCTATTTTATTGTGGCCTTGCAGATGATGTGAAATGTTTACAAATATGAATCTCATTGTGTTCGAAGATTTCTGGGTACACTTTGAACTTCACTGCAGAACAGTTTAATAATTTATTGGCCTCGATTGTGGAATCTTTTGTATTCTTTGTCTAGAGAGATATAACTCAGAATCAAGTACTAAGATGAAGGATTCAGATGAAACTTATTTTGGGCCTTCATCGTGATCACCAAGCTTAGTCAATAAATGGAGAATGCATCCATAAATAAACTAAGGTTAATTTAACCTTGGCAAGTGATACCATGTTTGTTCATGTCAGAGTTGGCCTGGAGAGTAACTATCAGTCACATGACTAAGTTCTGTTATAGCCATTATTGCCTGGATGAGATCTTAAATGCAATCGAAGTTGTTGTGTAAAATTGATGCTAAAGAAGATGTAGATGAGTAGCGATGTATCTTATAGTTATCCATGACCAGAAATCATGTCTGGTCAGCTAGGAATGAGATTTTAAATGCAATCAAAGTTATCCATGACCAGAAATCATGTCTGGTCAGCCAGGAATGAGATCTTAAATGCAATCAAAGTTATCCATGACCAGAAATCATGTCTGGTCAGCCAGGAATGAGATCTTTAATGCAATCAAAGTTATCCATGACCAGAAATCATGTCTGGTCAGCTAGGAATGAGATCTTAAATGCAATCAAAGTTATCCATGACCAGAAATCATGTCTGGTCAGCTAGGAATGAGATTTTAAATGCAATCAAAGTTATCCATGACCAGAAATCATGTCTGGTCAGCCAGGAATGAGATCTTAAATGCAATCAAAGTTATCCATGACCAGAAATCATGTCTGGTCAGCCAGGAATGAGATCTTTAATGCAATCAAAGTTATCCATGACCAGAAATCATGTCTGGTCAGCTAGGAATGAGATTTTTAATGCAATCAAAGTTATCCATGACCAGAAATCATGTCTGGTCAGCTAGGAATGAGATTTTTAATGCAATCAAAGTTATCCATGACCAGAAATCATGTCTGGTCAGCTAGGAATGAGATCTTTAATGCAATCAAAGTTATCCATGACCAGAAATCATGTCTGGTCAGCTAGGAATGAGATCTTTAATACAATCAAAGTTATCCATGACCAGAAATCATGTCTGGTCAGCTAGGAATGAGATCTTTAATGCAATCAAAGTTATCCATGACCAGAAATCATGTCTGGTCAGCTAGGAATGAGATCTTTAATGCAATCAAAGTTATCCATGACCAGAAATCATGTCTGGTCAGCTAGGAATGAGACCTTTAATGCAATCAAAGTTATCCATGACCAGAAATCATGTCTGGTCAGCCAGGAATGAGACCTTTAATGCAATCAAAGTTATCCATGACCAGAAATCATGTCTGGTCAGCCAGGAATGAGACCTTTAATGCAATCAAAATTATCCATGACCAGAAATCATGTCTGGTCAGCTAGGAATGAGATCTTTAATGCAATCAAAGTTATCCATGACCAGATATCATGTCTGGTCAGCTAGGAATGAGATCTTTAATGCAATCGAAGTTATCCATGACCAGAAATCATGTCTGGTCAGCCAGGAATGAAATCTTAAATGCAATCGAAGTTGTTGTGTAAAATTGATGCTAAAGAAGATGTAGATGAGTATCCATGAATACTATAGTTATTTATTATCAGAACTCATATCAGGTAAACTACCATACCTTCTCAGAAATATATACTTGGGGGAAAAACTCAGAAAAAATTCACAAAAACAATGTATCTAATCTGAGAACACACTGACTTCAACAATATTTGCTAGATTTTGTGAATAGCATAGTTCCTTTCCAACTGACCACTGACAGCAATGGTTGCTGCCATCATGGACAGCATTTTTATGATTTTCAGTATTACCTACAAGTCACCAATATATATCTTATGATTCTGTGACAAGCCGCAAGTATTGTTTGCTCATAGCCATGGCACAGAGAAATAGTGCCTTTTGAAAACCACACTTCTGGCTGTACTCAATGTTATTGTTTTAATAGGCTTCAAGTGGATATTTAAGTTGTATAAATAAACAATCCCTGCTGCTGCTGCTGGCATTTCAGTTCGACAAATAGACACTTTATTTCTGCAGCCTACTATCGCTGCTCATACAGATATAGGTCAGTCTCTGAATGCAAAACTGACAACCAAAATGGCAGCATCAGTAATCTCAGGGACTGGAGATTCAGACTTACCTCTTTAGCTAACACTGGTGCATGTAATACTTATAATCAATTTTGGCTGCTATTGTTTTGTGTTACTTATTTTTCTTTTCTATAATATTGTTATAAGTTTTATCAAACTTTAAACAAACAAAATTAACACTGAAATGCCAGGTTGAAGACGAGATGAAAACAGATGTTTTAAGGGATTAAACAGGAGCAAAGTTTCGAGTATTGTGTAATCAGGGAGTTATAGGAATCATCAGCGAGCATACTCTTTGATATTTACTTGAACACCCATTTGTATGCCCAGAATGCAGTAAAGTTGTTTCTGATGTAACCACTGGATGTAGCTATATACCTAGATCTTGGTGGAGTGTGATTTAGTAAAGGTCTCATGTTTGGGCAGAGAGTGAGGGCAAGTTTATCAAGTCACCTTGTCTGAACATGATTCCATCAATAGGAACCATCAGCGAGCATACTCTTATATTTAGTTGAGCACTTATGTGTACGCCCTGGATGCAGTTATATACCTAGATCTTAGGTCTGTATGTGGGCTGAAAGTGAGGGGAAACTTTATCAACTCAAGTCACCTTGTCTGAACATGATTTCATCAATCTTAGTTTAGATGTGTGTAACCAGGCCAAAATGTAGACCAATTTCAGGGCAGCTTGTCTTGCCAAGTTTTGTGAGATGCATTCTTACATTTACCGAATTGAGGATTTGAGAAGGGAAAAAAAACCACAAACAAAAAACTTTGCAAATGAATGATACTCTGCAGTAATTCAAGTGAATAACTTTATCAGTGTAAATAAATATTTTCTTTGTCATCAGGATTGTCATCAACAAGCTGAATTATACGGGTCATTACGAGTGTTGTGTATGACAGAGACATTTTATTGCTGTCATTGTTTTCTTTGTTAGAGCTGTGAGAATATTTATCTGATTTACAAGAGATTTTTTTCTGTACTTGTTCATTCAAATATTCATTTTGTTGATCAGATATATCATATTTTATTCAGAGAAATCATTAATGGTCCATTTTTGGGGCAGAGAATATGTAGTGTTTTTTATTTACTTTGTTGTTTCATTATGTCAAATGAGAAAATATAAGCTTTTCTACAACAGTAAATAATTCACAATCAAAGAAAAATGGCTGATGCTACAAATAAGAACGAGAAAATATTAGCTTTTCTTCAACAGTAAATAATTCACAATCAAAGAAAAATGGCTGATGCTACAAATAAGAACGAGAAAATATTAGCTTTTCTTCAACAGTAAATAATTCACAATCAAAGAAAAATGGCTGATGCTACAAATAAGAACGAGAAAATATTAGCTTTTCTTCAATAGTAAATAACTTAAAATCAAAGAAAACTGACTGTTGCTACAAATAAGAATAGTGAAGTTATTTTGGGACATATAAAAAAACACGAAGGATAGGAAAAGACACTTATGAAAGGAGGCATCCCAGCAAAGAGGGAAAAAAAAGACCACGGAGGAGATGGATTAAGGATGTAACTGATAATGTGAACATGACGGCTACAGAGGCAGTACATCTGGTCTATGAGAGAGAGAGAAATTCCGACTGACTGTTGGAGTGACAAAGTTCTGCTCAGGACAAGCTATTTAATGAAACATTTTTTTTTAATATTTAAAAAATATATTTCTGTGCAAGGGAAAATTTGATTATTTTTTTGACGATGTAACTATTCATGAAACAATGTGAAAATGGTTATAACATAAGTTAATTATAGAACCCATTTTCATACCAAAAAGTATATTTGGAAATGTGATATTCAGCCCTTATTGTTCTTTGATCATTTGGAAATGAGTACTCCAATGCTATATTGAACCAACACTTATGTATGTCAGTGAATCATGGACAATGCACAAGCTGAAAGCCACAAAGATGTGGTTTTACAGAAGAATGCTAAAAATTCCAAGGATAGCAAAGAAAACTAATTATAAGGTTTTAAAACAGGCCTGCACACAAAGAAGCCTTATAAAAAGAGAATCAGAAAATCAAGGTTCTTCAGGCATATAATGCAAAGAGGAGGTTTAGAACATATGGTGATAACGGGTAAAAATCAGGGAAGGAAATATCATGGAAGGCAGAGAGAGAATATATAGGATGGTCAGACATCATGGTTCGACACAAGATCGACATCAGAACTGATTAACTGTGAGAGAGAGTTGTGGAGAGACATGATCGCCTGACGCCGGCAGGCATGGCACCTGATTGATACAATAAACAGGTTTGCACATTCTTTAGACCAATGCTGAAGCCAGAATTCGCTAAATCTAAGGTCACAGTAATACTCCATTGTCTTTGAAATATATAACAAAGTACAATGTTAATCTGAGAAGATATCATTATATTGTTAGCTTTTACAAACTGCTTTTATTTATATGTGAGACAAGAATGAGCTGCAAGCTACTGAACCTATCATTATACATAGCCTTTGCTTCTGCAGAAGGAAACTCAACACCTATAGTTAGTCTTCCCATTGTTCAGTAGTAACATCTAATCTGCTAGCTAACAACCACCAATAACAACGTACAATAAAAAGAGATCAGGTACTAGAGCTAAGGGAAGACCCAGAAAAAGATAGACAATATCAAGACCACACTACATAAACACGGATATAACAACAACAAGGGCGACTCATGCATGAGCCCTAGAATGCAAATTAAAGCTCCCATCCCTACGCTTAGCGGCAAGAGTAGACAGCCAACTCCAACTTCCACCTGGGAATAGACAATAGCTATCAAATTATTCAAATTAAGACAGTTACATTTTTTGAGTATTGTATTTGTATCAATTTTAAAGATTAATTGTTATGTTTTTTCTGCAAGAGTTTGACATTTTTGATCACGATGCTTCCATAACTGTCTTTTATTGTTATTTCTTTTGTGGTAGTACAAGTAGTAGATCTGATTTTTCCTAAACCAAGAAATATGTTTTAATATGTTATTCATTAATTTTTGATTGAACATGATAATTAGGGTATATTCTTTACAGGATGCAGCCATCAGTCGTTGATTTTCTAGGCACCACTTATACATTGACTAGTTTGTTATTGCTTTCTGAACAGTGAGGTCTATTTTTATAGTTCGTAAAAACCCAAGGCAACTAATTTGCTTCCAAACTTGCCCACCGCGGAATTTGAACCAGGTACGCTTGGGTTGTGATTGAGCTCTCAACCGCATTAAGCTACAGACGCTCACAAATTTTTAATTTCATAGTTGCAATTTTTCTTCCAACTGTATTATTATTCGAATATTGATGTCTTAAACTTTGTTTTGTTTCTTTTGTCATTTTCTGAACTGAAGTTGTTTGTTTGAATAGTATATTATTCTATTTTTTTAATAGTTTGCAGCATTATCTTCTAAACTAAGGAGTTGGTCATAATATGATAATAATAGCCATCCAAGCGATGATAACAGTCTCTCTAGTGTGTGCGCAGGTGACTAGAATCCAATCCTAGAACACAATCCCCTACCACAGGTGGGACATACATGATCAAGGTTAGACATGTGGGTGTTGTGTGTTCTGTCTTTTCGCACAGCTCGTTTTCTCTGTGCCTCAATAACACGATTCTCAGCTATGTGGGTTCCTCTTGTGTTGTTACAGCGCCACATTTGGTGATCTTGCGCAAGGGGTTCCTAGCATGTGGTGTCTATCGAGCATTTCAGAGACACTTTAAGAGTGTCTTTAAAGCGTTTTTCTGTCCACCAGCAGAAATGATATTTGCTGTATGAAGGAATGACAGTCAGATATGTAAGACTGAATTTGTTATCATTCTTTGACAAAATTTGTGCGTCTAGTTTTACAGTATGAAAATTGTGGCATATCCTTTAATAGACATCACCGTCCTGTGTGATGCCGGGGCCTGCAAGGGAAGCAAAGAATAGTAACACTGCCACCTACAAGGTGACTGATGTAGGACCTAGGGAAGCTACCCTAGTAAATAAAAAGTTTGCAGAAATTGGATGTGCTGGCCTACTTGTAGGCACATAACTGGTACAATGTACAATCGCTCTTAGGCTCAGATCATATTCAAATAACACAGAGTGGTTAACAAGTGGTCCATATAGAGGTTTTGAAGAAGAATTTTTTTGCTATACTCATTTAAAATAATAAGATCTTAGAGATTTATTTTGGTGAAGTTTTTATTTTTCTGTGACTTTTAGTTGTTCTCACTTCAGTTACAATTTTATTTTTATATGCCAGAATATGATTCTCACACTGAGATGGTATGGTAGTGGTAAATACAGATCTGGGAATCAGAACAGAGCAGAAACTGATGATGACCCAAATCAGGAGGAGAAAATGGTAGTGGATCAGGAATACCCTGTGAAAGACACATTCAAGTGTCCTTAGCCAGGAACTTGAATGGAACTCGCAAGGAATATAGAAAAAGGGACATTGTAAACAGACTTCTTAAGGAACTGAAAGATGTCGGATTGTCATGGGAATCTGGGCAGAGCAGAAACCGATGATGACCCAAATGAGAAGAAAATGGTGGTGGATCAGGAATACACTGAGAAAGACACTTCAATTCAAGTGTCCTTAGGCATGAACTTGAATGAAACCCGCAAGGGAACCGTAAAAGGGAATGTCCTAAATAGACTTCTTGAGGAACTGAAAGATGTCAGATCATCATGGAAAACCATAAAGAAAGTGACCAGAGACATGGGAAAATGGAGAAAAGCTGTTTAGACTCTATGCTCCACCAAAAGCAAAGGGGATTAAGAAAGGAAGGATCTGCCAGGATATACATGTTTTCATCATTAGAAATATTGTCTGGTTCTGCATGTGATATTGAATGGTTCATGATAGAAGTAGTAATTTATCTATCACTATAAATATTGATTGCTCCATCACTACAAATATTGATTGCTCCATCACTACAAATATTGATTGCTCCATCACTACAAATATTGATTGCTCCATCACTACAAATATTGATTGATTCATCACTACAAATATTGATTGATTCAAACACTACAAATATTGATTGATTCAAACACTACAAATATTGATTGATTCATCACTACTAAATAATTGATTGCTTCATCACTTACAAATATTGATTGCTTCATCACTTACAAATATTGATTGATCCATCACTACAAATATTGATTGATTCATCACTACAAATATTGATTGATTCATCACTACAAATATTGATTGATTCATCACTACAAATATTGATTGATTCATCACTACAAATATTGATTGATTCAATCACTACAAATATTGATTGATTCAATCACTACAAATATTGATTGATTCAATCACTACAAATATTGATTGATTCATCACTACAAATATTGATTGATTCATCACTACAAATATTGATTGATTCATCACTACAAATATTGATTGATTGATCACTACAAATGATTGATTGATTTATCACTAAAAAAATTGATTGATTTCATCACTACAAATATTGATTGATTGATCATATAGATCAAACAGTAGTTGTATTCTCCATATAAATATATATTGTTTCATCGTAATAGATATTGATTGATTCGTGACTAAATATTTATTGGTTCATCTCTATAAATATTGATGTGTTCATCATAGACATATTGATTGTTTAACATGTACATACATATTTTTTGGTTTGATGTCATTTGATGTTTGTATAAATTCATATTTGAAAATGATGGCCTCCAGTAACAGCAAATGAATGTTGGCATATTCTGCTCTACTTGACTAACTACTGCATAGTAACATTTGTAAACATTTTTTAAATAATTCTAACAGCATGCTAAATCTGCTTCAATTTAGAGACACCAGAATTTTCAAGAAAATTATTTTTTGTTGAGCGTAATTTTTTTGGTTATCTTTTTGTGCTTACCAACATTTTTTTTTTTTTTTATTAGGGGAGGTGTTAGAACTTTATTAAAACTATTTTTCAATAATCTATCTAGGATATTTTAAAAATAATATTTGTAATGCAAGCTTAAATTTGTTACATATACTTCTAGAACTAAGACTAGTTTGTTACATAATACTTCTAGAACTAAGTCTAGTCTGTTACATAATACTTCTAGATCTAAGTCTAGTTTGTTACATAATACTTCTAGAACTAAATCTAGTTTGTTACATAATACTTCTATAACTAAGACTAGTTTGTTACGTAATATTTCTAGAACTAAGTCTAGTTTGTTACATAATACTTCTAGAACTAAATCTAGTTTGTTACATAATATTTCTAGAACTAAATCTAGTTTGTTACATAATACTTCTAGAACTAAGACTAGTTTGTTACATAATATTTCTAGAACTAAGTCTAGTTTGTTACGTAATATTTCTAGAACTAAGTCTAGTTTGTTACATAATACTTCTAGAACTAAGACTAGTTTGTTACATAATACTTCTAGATATGTCTAGTTTGTTACATAATACTTCTAGATATAAGTCTAGTTTGTTACATAATACTTCTAGATCTAAGTCTAGTTTGTTACATAATACTTCTAGATCTAAGACTAGTTTGTTACATAATACTTCTAGATCTAAGTCTAGTTTGTTACATAATACTTCTAGAACTAAGTCTAGTTTGTTACATAATACTTCTATATCTAAGTCTAGTTTGTTACATAATACTTCTAGATCTAAGACTAGTTGGTTACATAATACTTCTAGAACTAAGTCTAGTTTGTTACATAATACTTCTAGATCTAACTTTCATTTTGATATTCATGTTTTATTTTACATATGCAAATTTTACATTTTTGTTTTCAATTTATTTTATTTTTTTTATATGTGTTGAGTTTGATATTCATCTTTATAATGGAGATTTTACAGAACAGAATATAATTATGGTATATAATAAATAAGAGTATGTAGGTTGTGGGAGATTTATAAATACAGTATGTAGATTGTGAGGGAGATCTATAAATACAGAATGTAGGCTGTAGGGGAGATCTATAAATACAGTATGTAGGCTGTAGGGATATCTTTAACTAGAATGTTCTGTGTATATTCTCAGTTGTAGACACAAGAGAAGACAAACAGTGGAATCTCTGTAGCAAGTCATGTAGTGTTATATATGTACAGAATTACTGAACAAATGGTATTGCACTTGAGAATATAGAAATATGCATAATAAATTCCATTGCAGAAACTTGCAATAATAAAGCGGACCCTATATATACACCAACAACAAAAATAAATATAGTTCATATGTACGGTTCCAACTTCACTGCAACGGAACACCCCATAATTGCTCCGTTTCTGTGCCAACGAAAATCTCTCGAAATGCTAATAACTGTCTCCTGTGTGAACTAATTCCAGAATGAAACAGCTGTACAGCCACAAAAAGCAACCTGCACCGCATAAATGCATATGGCCATCGCTAAAGTGTCAACACAAAACTGTTCATCACTTAAATTGCAATTCATGTCGAAGTGAACATCAATCACAACAAAATCTAGCTTTCAACACACACACTATCACTGCAAACGGCAGATTGAGTCGGATCATCATAACCGCTGTCCGTCATTTTCTGAATACCAACAACAAACGCACGGTTGACACAGCAAAAGCATATATATATATATATATATATATATATATATATATATATATATATATATATACTGAGGAGAGCTGGTCACTTCACCTGCACATGCTGATGATGCACAGTGATGTGAAGGCTTTAGTGCTTAATAAGTATTGATGATTGATGTTTGTACAATAGGATTGCCATTGCATTTCTTAGAAATGTACCAAAACTGAATAGAAAGCGCCATTTATATACATATATATTATATAACATGTATTTGATCTATACCTTGAATGTAACTGTATTTTGTTTCTGTAAATCTGGCATATGTTGATATTATCGTGTCTACCTCTACATTACTTACAGTGCTATTATGAGCAATTTATTTATAATATTATTATTATCATTATTATTATGGGTAATTGGTATTCATGATATCGAAACGGGTGATTGAACAGTTATGGACGCTAGTCTCTGTCTTGCAAAATATTAATATCCAACACCAGAATGGTCACCATTTTATTTCCAGGATTACAATTTTTTTTCAAAACCATCCTGCATATTAGTTATTGGTTCAGATCACACTTCTTCTTGCGTTCGCCCACTATAAATTCAGGCATAGTTAGGGCGTTTGGTATGGCACTCCTGACTGATTTTTGCATGAAAGACTGCTTTCCTTTTTTATCAGTGTCCCCTGCCATACAGGCGTACCTTCTCCGACTTCAGAGGTGGATTACACTTAAGGGTCTTCTTCTTATTCTTTGCGTCCAGTTTCATATGCTCGTCTAAACCATGAAATGGGTTGCCTCTATGAAGCTGCATGTTAGTTGGAGTCCCTCGAGTGTTCATGGCTTTCTCTGTAAGCTTCATTCATGAGGTCATGTTTCGTTTCGTTGGTGTATGTATGATGGACATGACTGCAGGATGTGCTTTGGAGTCTGTGTTTTTGTCTGGCATTCACACTGTGCAGTATGTATACAGCAGGATTTATTCTGTACATATGATGGTTGAGCCTGCAGTGAGTGACCTGTTCTTAGGCGAAAGATTGTTGGGTGCTGTTTTTCTGTTTAGTCTGCTGATGGGATCTAGTGAGTGTTTGCTGTGGGTTTGTTGCCTCCACAACTCTTTGTATTACTTGAGGGTCTTCTTCTTTTTGCGTTTGTTGTTTACAACCAATTGTAATCACTCTTTGTGATATGTTTGATCTTTGCCAAGAACATGTATACGTTGCACATTGGTTTGGTAGGCCCTAAACGCATAGACTTCTACACTTTTAGGACATGTGCATCCGATTTCAGCCAAACCTCCTTAGTCGCCTCTTCGACATGCGTGGCAGGTAACAGTGGTTCTATTCTTTACACCCCAAATTTGGGCCCGGTAACCACTCGGGCGACTTGATGGTCTAAAGTTCAAGTATCTCTGAAGTCTAAAGAATCTTAACTGACCATAGACACCAATAAAAAGCAAGTAGGCCTTCACGCAAAAATCTGTCAGCAGGGTCATACCTCGTGCCCTTACTGCACCTGAATCCATATCGGGTGAACTAAGAAGAAGGTTATTGGTTATTGAACTGACATCACAGCACTCTTCGCAGACCCATCTATCTCAAACTGACCAATAGGTCATAGCCTATCTTTAGAGTTCTAGAGGTGCAGACAGAAATAGATAGCATAGCACACACACTCCTTCTTCTTCTTTGCGTTCGTTCTTTACGACCAATTTTAATCACTCTTTGAGATATGTTTGATCTTTGCCAAGAACGTGTTTTTGTTGCACATTGGTTTGGTAGGCTCCTAAACGCATAGACTTCTACATGTTTAGGACACATGCATCCGAGTTCAGCCAAACCTCCTTAGTTGCCTCTTACGACATGCAAGGCAGGTAACAGTGGTTCTATTCTTTACACCCCAAATTTGGGCCCGGTAACCACTCGGGCGACGCACACTCCTAACAAATTTAATTGAGATTGAGAGCCATATAGTGCAGACTTGGACAATTCCATATTCTGAGCAAGGAAGGTTGATGACACTCGTCCTTGATGACCTATGTGACTACATTAGACTTGAGGAATATAGAGATGTTTTTGTATATAGAATACCGTTTCTAGTTGATAAGAGAGAAGTGGATATTCTGTTATTGATAAGACAGAATCTTTGAGAACTATAACTTCTAACCAAGACAGTGAAGTTTATACAAGAGACAACATTGAATATATAGACAATATTTCAATCAAACGAAAGGAAGGAAGGACTTCTAACCTATAAACTTTAAATTGCAGTCCAATATTTGTCTTATCAGAAATGATTTTATTGACATGATAAGTCTTCCGTGTTAACCATGACCAAGTATTCTTGTATAATTGTTTCAAATAATCATTGCAACAATCCAGTCTCATGCATGTGTCTGGTTTGACACTTTAAGAAAAACTTGATTGTAATGCTGAAATTCTGAAAAACACTGTAGATCAGTGCTATCCAACGTTTTTGATGTATTGGGGTGCTTTTGATTGTGGAGGTGCAGGCACCATGTGACAATTCCAGTACAACTACTGCTTCTTTTTTCTTGTTCGAACACTCCACATCGATCACTTGTCAACCACTCTTTGTGATTTGTATGTGGTCTGAGCCTAAGAGCGATTGTACGTTGTACCAGTTATGCGCCTACAAGTAGGCCAGCACATTCGATTTCTGCGCTGTTTTTTATTTACTAGGGTAACATCACAGGTCAGTCGCCTCTTACAACATACATTGTAGGTTGCAGTGGTACTATTCTTTGCTTCCCTTACGGGCCCCGACACCACACGGCGACTACTGCTACTAATAATAACAGTAGTAATATTAATCGCAAATAATAGTAATTATTAATAAAATAAATACATGGGCGTCTGTAGCTTAAGTGGTAGTGAGCTCTATCACAATCCAAGAGTACCTGGTTTAAACTCCACTGCAGGCAGTTTGGAAGCAAATTTGTTCCCATGAATTTTTATGAATGGTAAAAATAGACTTCACCTTTCAGAAAGCAATGGCAAACTACTGAACGTATAAGTGGTGACTAGACAATCGGCGACTCATTTACTGTGGTTGATGGCCAAGTCCTGTAAAGGATATCCCACTATTTACATTTTTTTAATATTAATAGTGGAATTAATATATATTTCGGTGCTGATGCTTTCTCCAGTGAAAAACAAAAAGGGTTAGGTTAGGGGGAAGTAGAATAGTTATAAAACAAGATTGCAAAAGTGGGAAGATGGTTTTTACGGGAGTGCTAGATAGAAACTGACAAATGGTTTGTTTTCTTGAAATCTGATTAGGGCTAAAGCCAGCAAAGTCAAATATGGCACCATGAATGTATGACATGGGTGCATGATGCCAATCTGGAAGCGCAGTCTGAAATAATTAATGATCGCAGAAGAAAAATAAGAAGAAAATCTAGTAATGAAAATGTCAACCTCGCTTCAAATGTACCAAAACCAACTTCAGATGTCTAGGAGTGCAAACTGAAGCATCACACTTTGCTGAAATTTGAATCTATCTGTTCTACATGCCATAAGAGCTTATGGTGGCGCAGCGTACTCATATTCTCTGAACAAATCACAAAGAGGGATTAACTTGATTGATAAGAACAAACACAAACAAACAATGAAACTTCTTCAAAGTATAATACAACTTTCAGTTAATGTTTAGTTGTACATAACTTGTGTTGCTAAAGTGAGTTAAAACCTCTGTTTACTAAACACCATCTTCTTCGAATGCTCCATATCAACCACTTGTTAATCACTCTTTGTGATTTGTATGGGATCTGAACCTAAGAGCGATTGTACGTTTTGCCAGTTATGCGCCTACAAGTAGGCCAGCACATACGATTTCTGCGATACTTTTTATTTACTACGGTAGCATCTCTAGGCCCCTACCTCAGTCACCTCTTACAACATGCTTTGTATGTCACAGTGTTACCATTCTTTTCTCCCCTTGCGAGCCCCGGAAACATACGAGTGAATAAAGAGTGGTTTACTTGATTGATAAAAACGAATTCAAACAATGAAACGTCTTCAAAGTCTAACGCAACTTTCAGTTAATGTTCAGTTGTATATAACTTGTGTTGCTAAAGTGAGTTGAAATCTCTTTTTACTAAATACCATCTAACATTGATTAACACTTTGCAAACTTTTCCCATTTGTGTTTTTCTGTTAGTCTAACTTCTGTTAGTCTTACACATTGTTCTTCTAACTTGCCTCCTGACATGCAGCATTATATCATAGTTGTAGATTTACATGCAGTTTATAAATATATTGATTATTTGTCTAGTTATTTATTGATCTTACTGTCAGTCATCTATTGGTGTGGTCATCAGTCATTTATTGATGTGGTCATCAGTCATTTATTGATGTGATAAGTAGTCATCACATAAGTAGCTGAAAAGTAGTCAGCTTTTGTTAAAAATAACAGCATCATTAACTATGTTGAACCTATTGTCATTTTCACATACCATCACAAAATGTAGTATTCATCATTTCATCCTTACAGTATGTCACAAGATGTAGTACTCATCATTTCATCCTTACAGTATGTCACAAGATGTAGTATTCATCATTTCATCCTTACAGTATGTCACAAGATGTAGTATCCATCATTTCATCCTTACAGTATGTCACAAGATGTAGTACCCATCATTTCATCCTTACAGTATGTCACAAGATGTAGTATCCATCATTTCATCCTTACAGTATGTCACAAGATGTAGTATCCATCATTTCATCCTTACAGTATGTCACAAGATGTAGTACTCATCATTTCATCCTTACAGTATGTCACAAGATGTAGTATCCATCATTTCATCCTTACAGTATGTCACAAGATGTAGTATTCATCATTTCATCCTTACAGTATGTCACAAGATGTAGTATCCATCATTTCATCCTTACAGTATGTCACAAGATGTAGTATCCATCATTTCATCCTTACAGTATGTCACAAGATGTAGTATCCATCATTTCATCCTTACAGTATGTCACAAGATGTAGTACCCATCATTTCATCCTTACAGTATGTCACAAGATGTAGTATCCATCATTTCATCCTTACAGTATGTGACAAGATGTAGTATCCATCATTTCATCCTTACAGTATGTCACAAGATGTAGTATCCATCATTTCATCCTTACAGTATGTCACAAGATGTAGTACTCATCATTTCATCCTTACAGTATGTCACAAGATGTAGTATCCATCATTTCATCCTTACAGTATGTCACAAGATGTAGTATTCATCATTTCATCCTTACAGTATGTCACAAGATGTAGTATCCATCATTTCATCCTTACAGTATGTCACAAGATGTAGTATCCATCATTTCATCCTTACAGTATGTCACAAGATGTAGTATCCATCATTTCATCCTTACAGTATGTATAAAATAACCATCATTTCTCCCGAGTTGTGTGATATCTAAACCACATTTGATGGCTATCATCTGATGAGATTTTCAATGAGCTGCTAACACATGTTTTATCTTGTAATTAATGTTATAATCTGAAATGAAATTATTGTAGAATAACACACTTAGCATTTAAACAATTAATGTTTATTTTGTCAATAATAGGAAAGACTGCAATCAAATAATGTAGGCAGGTGGTTAAAAAAGTAAAGAAAGGTTATTTTATACACAGTATGTCAAGACTGTTTTTGTCAGCTTTATTTTGGGGGCTAGAGAAGTGTTGGAAAGTGAAGGTGGTCCGCGCGGACAGTTACTGACAGTGTACCGTACTGATGGTACCGTACTGATGGTCAAAGAAAAATATGGGCCTAACCTTGTATTCTCCAAAATACATCATAGTTTATTTTTCAGTTCACCGGCTACAAATTCTTGCGCAGTTGATGGGCCTAAAATGGCTCTTCTGACTGATGTTTGCATGGTGGTTTGCTTTCCTTGTCACAAGTGTTCCTCACCAGTAAGGCGAGTCTTGCTCCAATTTATCTGCTTTCTATCAATTGTTTCTCCACAATCTTTCAACTCTCTTACCAGTTTTTCTCCATGTTTCCATTGACCTGGAATCCATGCCTTCTTTTAATCCATAGGCTGTCCATTGGACAGATGTACTAGCCAGTGCCTCTACTGGCATACTCCATATATTATGTCTGAGTAAATGCATCGGTCAGTCCAAATTAAAAACATTACTACTCATTATGTACACGTAAATGTATTGGTCAGTCCAAATTAAAAACATTACTCATTATATTTGAGTAAGCTTATCGGTCAGTCCAAATTAAAAACATTACTACTCATGTACAAGTAAGCGTATCAGTCAGTCCAAATTTAAAACATTAGTACTCATTATTATGTACAAGTAAATGTATTGGTCAGCCCAAATTTAAAACATTACTACTTATTATTATGTACGAGTAAATGTATCGGTCAGTCCAAATTTAAAACATTACTACTCATTATTATGTACAAGTAAGCTTGGGGATGGGGGCGCTTACCTGTTAGTGCCGCAGTAGGTGGATCCAGTTGCCTGATCACAGGATGCCAAAGATACTATTCTACAGTGAAATGTCGAGTGGCAAACGCTCCCGAAGGGGCCAAAAGAAGAGATTCAAAGACACGCTCAAGTCCTCTCTAAAATCCTTCGAAATCAAGATTGATACCTGGGAAAAGCTGCACGGGACCGAACATCCTGGCGTTCACTCCTACGAAAGGGTGCAAAATCCTGTGAGGCAGCACGTCAAGCAGCATCAGTACTGCGTAGAAAAAAGAGAAAGGCCAGTGCACACGAGTCCCAGACTGTAGCAACAATCTCATGCCCACACTGTCCACGACTCTTCAAGGCACGCATCGGACTGACAAGTCACCTACTTGTCCATTGACTGATACTACATTTTGTTTGTTGGATGAAATAACTATGTGGTTATAATCATATTTGATTGACGAACATTAGGTATTAGGTGGATCCAGTTACGTTTGAAGCTTGTAAAAACCCTGAGCGCCTTCATTCTTAGGAAAAAGATCTGCTAGGAATTATTTTTGTTTAGATGCCTATTGGCTCTGTGAGGCTCCCACTTTTTGGCCGCAGTCAAGTGGGCACTACATTTTGATCTCAGCCAAATGGCAGAGAATTAAAACATTACTACTCATTATTATGTACAAGTAAACTGTTTTTCATTGAACTGAAGATACCACCAGAGAATGTTCCAGAATTGCATGAACGAGCAACCCTTTTATGTACAAGAAGTCAAATATCAATTGTAATACTTAAATGTCCTTTCCTTACAGCTTATTTATATTAGTAGTCTCCCCTTTTATTCCCTCAATCTAGTAGTCTCCCCTTTTATTCCCTCAATCTAGTAGTCTCCCCTTTTCTTCCCTCAACCTCTTCCCTCAACCTCTTCCCTACCCTCACCAGTGTGTTAATAATAGCAACAATTCAGCTTTTCTTATCCTGATGCCATGAGACAAAACAGGATTGGAGAAAGAAAGAAGACCAACTTTTCCCACCCCATCCCTATGAAAATGTTTTTAGGAAGTGGAGGGTCGTCCCCTTTTTTGGGTAAAATTTCTAGATCACTTAAATATATTGTTATTTGTTTACTGAAGTTTTCTTCAACTGGTATTGTTTTTTGTTTCTTGTGCTAAATAAATGAACTGCCAACTACTTTGTATATGGCTAGTTGCATCAGTTTTTTTTTTACTGTGATTAAGCACAGTTTGTAAATATCATTACGGAACTATTACATATATATATATATATCTACCTACATGTCTCCTTACGGGTACAACCTTCACAAGCATAATGATGAGGATGATCAATATTATTTGTTCCTCATTTGATTACTGTTGATCTTGTCATTTTTTGGTTTTACTATTTTGTGTGCATTGTTAAATCATATACATTGTTTATTTAGCACAGTGGTTCTCAACCTGGGAGGTGCACCCTACCAGGTGAGACAGTATCGGGGGAGACGGAAGGCAGTATTGGGGAAGATATGAGACAGTATCGGGGGAGGCATGAGACAGTATCGGCAGAAGCGTGAGGCAGTATCGGCAGAAGCGTGAGGCAGTATTAGGGGAAACATGAGGCAGTATCAGGGAAGCCATGAAATGTTATCAAAATTTAGTGGATTTTGTGTTTTATACTAACTTGTTCATTCTTCTTTTCTCTAATCCTGTATAGCCTCACAGCGTTAAGATAAGAAGAGATTTATAGAATGGGTTTTTGTGTGCGCTTCAGAAACATAGTTTTTTACTGTTTTTGTCATCGCTGAGGTGCACTGTCAAACTTGTTTTTCCAGTTTAAATACATTATTTTTTAAAACTTAAAGTGTAAGTTGAAAATTTCTCTAAATTATAACCAAGAACATCATTGATTTTGACTCATGTTGACATGTTTCTCAAATTTTATTGTCAAGAATGAGTTTTTTTTAAATATGTATAACTACTAATGTTATTGTGATTAGAAAACAGTGCTGTTATAAAGCTCAGAGTGAGAAAAATAATTTTTTATTTTTGCTGTTTGGAAATTACAGTTAATTTGGTGAGGAGAGGGGTGTGTGTGGGAGTTTTGCTTCATTTTCAAGTGGCGGGGTTGTCTTCTGAACAAAGTTGAGAACCACTGATTTAGCAGCTTGAGTAGCACACGGTAACCTTCTCACAAGATGGCCACGTTATTATTTCTGGGTTTTTGTCCTGCGGAGATGCTGTTTTATTTTTTCCTTGTTGGTCTCTAACAAATGAACTGGGTTGTCCTCTACCTCATAATCAATTATTATTCAAAGTATTTATTACAAGTGTGTCACTTTACTGTATGTGTTCGGAAAAAAAAAATAAAAAAATTCAACAAATCATAATAATAATTATATTTTAACTACCATGTTTGATTTTGTCCATTCTGAGTTTGAAGCGTTTACGTCGTATTACATTTACAGACACACACACACACATACTTTTTGTCAAACCCTAACTTACATATATGTCAGACTGCATAGATAAATGTACAAATATGTCCAGAGGTAGCAAATAAGTGTACATACATTATATGTCATAATTATCCGAGAAATGTACATATAAATGTCATGATTTACATACTTTAGTTTTGTAGTAGTCAGTTACCTGTTTTCTATATATTTATCTTGTTAGTATGTTAGTATTACAGTTTTTGTTTTTAAATACTGATTTGCTGACTGAGAGTATGAATTATCATTTCTGGTTAGTAGTTTTTTTTTTTTTAAAAGGGTTTAAAAGCCGAAGGATTGACTTCAGTGCGCCGGGTTTTACCCCATACGGCTTAGTCCTTCTCCGCAGAAATGACACGCCACCTCCCGAGAGTATTGCACAAAGCACAAACTCCGTAGCTCCAGCAACAATCCTAGGGGTCTCTGGAAAAACTGCACTCGTGAACAGAATGGCGCTGTCAGGACGAACCCACGACCTTCAACTCACAAGGCAAATGGCTTAACCACTTAGCCACAGTAGTAGCACAGATAAATATACCTAACCATAGAAGACAATGAGAGCTGCAGGGTCAACATCATCCTGTTCGTCTTTACTTCCTAGTGCTTTTACTGGTAGCCAATTGAGGCTGAGAGCCGTTACGGATAGTAACACACAGACAAATATACCTAACCATAGAAGATAATGAGAGCTGCAGTAGCGTAGTTGTTAGTGAACTTGCTTCTTATGCTAGTGATCCAGGTTCAATTCCACAACGGGCGTAGAATTTTGTCCAACTATAACGGCTCTCAGGTCGACCCAGCCTCAATTAGGTACCAGGGAAAGCATTGAGAAGTCACCTTCTCCTTTGAACGCTCCATATCAACCACTTGTTACCACTATTTGTGATTTGTATGTGATCTGAGCCTAAGAGTGATTGTATGGTGTGCCAGTTATGCACGTACAAGTAGGCCAGCACATCTGACTTCTGCGACGTTTTTTTATTTACTAGGGTAGCTTCATGGAGAATGAGACAATTCCAGATTCCAATGAACCAAGATGGGAATAAAAGATGCTGGCGTTGGATAGAACACACCTTGAGATAACCTGAGTGGATTGTATATAACATGAAGGGCATTTTCCTGGAACACTGCAGAGAAAGTCAATAATAGAGAAGCCTAGAAATACAGGAAGAAGAGATTTGGAGACAAGAGATTAACAATATACAGAAAGAACTGGAAGGAGCTGCAAGCGATAGGTCTTTCCAGGTCTTTACCTGGTTTCATAAAATATAACATTATACATATACAGGGTGTTCAAGATAAAAGTAGCCGGTCAAGTGAACCAATCTGGCATATGTCTATGAAAATGAGATGGTTCAATTATGACGTAGCATAGGTCAAGTGAGCTAGCCTTTTTGTGTGTGTAATTATGATGTGGGTCGGGGCGATAAACAATGGTGACAAAGGATGAACTAGTCAGAACCGGTTTAAATAGTACATAGACTGAATGCAAAGCGTACCTGACCACTTTTAATTTGTCAATGGGGATGCTTTTATCTTGAACACCCTGTATAATAAGTTTGACTTACTACTACATATGGTAGAAAGTATAATAAGAAGTATGCTGTACCACTAGAATATCATATGTAACACACTGTTCCACATTATATGAATACATTTAGCATTGATTCAGTTATCCCTAAGAGAGTAGTGGTCGTCCAATAGTTAAACATGGTGATGTTGTTGCATGATGGAAACATCCCTGGTTTCATCTTTCTGTAAAGTAAAAGTGTTTTCTTTTGGGAGAAGATAAAACTGGTGATCTGTACATATATGGCAACTGCTTCGGGCAAGCTGCCTTATTTCTTCTGGGAGATATAATAGACCCAACGTGCTCTCAGAAACGAAAATAAAGTGCTGACAGTGACATTTCTCATAGTTTTTACCACTCACTAACACATTTCCTATAGTGTCAGCATGGACATATTTTCTGTAGTTTCAAAATAGACACATTTCCCATAGTTTCTTGATGAACACTTTTCCCATAATTTAAACATAGACATATTTCCCATAGTTTCTTGATGAACACTTTTCCCATAATTTAAACATAGACACATTTCCCATAGTTTCTTGATGAACACTTTTCCCATAATTTAAACATAGACATATTTCGCATAGTTTCTTGATGAACACTTTTCCCATAATTTAAACATAGACATATTTCGCATAGTTTCTTGATGAACACTTTTCCCATAATTTAAACATAGACATATTTCCCATAGTTTCTTGATGAACACTTTTCCCATAATTTAAACATAGACATATTTCCCATAGTTTCTTGATGAACACTTTTCCCATAATTTAAACATAGACACATTTCCCATAGTTTCTTGATGAACACTTTTCCCATAATTTAAACATAGACATATTTCGCATAGTTTCTTGATGAACACTTTTCCCATAATTTAAACATAGACATATTTCGCATAGTTTCTTGATGAACACTTTTCCCATAATTTAAACATAGACATATTTCGCATAGTTTCTTGATGAACACTTTTCCCATAATTTAAACATAGACATATTTCCCATAGTTTCTTGATGAACACTTTTCCCATAATTTAAACATAGACATATTTCGCATAGTTTCTTGATGAACACTTTTCCCATAATTTAAACATAGACATATTTCGCATAGTTTCTTGATGAACACTTTTCCCATAATTTAAACATAGACATATTTCGCATAGTTTCTTGATGAACACTTTTCCCATAATTTAAACATAGACATATTTCCCATAGTTTCTTGATGAACACTTTTCCCATAATTTAAACATAAACATATTTCGCATAGTTTCTTGATGAACACTTTTCCCATAATTTAAACATAGACATATTTCGCATAGTTTCTTGATGAACACTTTTCCCATAATTTAAACATAGACATATTTCGCATAGTTTCTTGATGAACACTTTTCCCATAATTTAAACATAGACATATTTCCCATAGTTTCTTGATGAACACTTTTCCCATAATTTAAACATAGACATATTTCCCATAGTTTCTTGATGAACACTTTTCCCATAATTTAAACATAGACATATTTCGCATAGTTTCTTGATGAACACTTTTCCCATAATTTAAACATAGACATATTTCCCATAGTTTCAACATATACATATTTCCCATATTTTTTTTCATGATGAACACATTTCCCATAGTTTCACCATAGTCATATTCCATTTGTGTATATGCTGTATAACATCTTAGAAATAGATTGACACAATACTTGATGTGAACACATTAATAACCTTATTGACATTACCATTTATCATATGGAACTGAAGAACTGTTTAATCTAGTTTTATTTTGAACATGTCAGATTGTAACATTGATATTGGAGTTTTTTGGTGTGTTGTTGTTGTTGTTGTTGTGACAACTTGATATTGATTAACATGTCTCATATGTTCATATATGTGCTGTTACAATAACTTATAATGATGCATGCAGAGAAATACATACGGGTGTTCATGTTCATTTCATTTTTTTTCTTTGTTGTCATTGCATGACCATGGTTTTTGCCTCAATGTTCCCCCAAGTCCTGTCATTAATCACCATGACAACATGTGTAATGTAACATGTAGAAATAGAACATTTGTTTCCATAATTTGTTTGTTCCTTATTTTGTCTTTGCTAAAATTACATTGAAATTATTTTAGGAGAATAAGAGACAAAAATATGGATAACAACTAAGGGGAATACCAAAAGGTATCAGACATTCATCACTAGATGCTTGCGCGGGATACTCCATCTGTGATGGTATGACAGGACCACAAACGGGGAACTGTGGGATTGAGCGGGACAATATCAAGTGGAACAATATCAAGTGGAACAAAAGATAAGGAGCAGAAGGTGGCGATGGTAGGACACACGCTGAGCTCCGCGGACAGCATCGCCACACAGGTGCTCCGATGGATTGGTTATTGGTTACTAAACTGACGTCATTGCACTCCGGGCAGACCCATAGGTGCTCAGTCTCCCCAACAGATATCGAAGAGTATGCATACTGATGGTTCCGTGGCTCGTTGATTAAACAAACCTCTCACTCTGCCTTTCAGGCATCCAGTTCGACCCGCACAACGGGTAACTCCAAACTGCCTAAATCGCTTGCTCGATTCAACATCGATTTTAGTGTCTTCATCCAACACAGTCGCGAAGAGACCGAAGAACATCCATCTTAAACTCCCAACAATCGATGCTGTTGATGCAAGCCTGTCCGCTCTCTCACTACCGTAAACACTTGCATGCCCAGGCCAGTATATCCACGTAAGTCTCTGGAGGTTAGAAACTTCTATAGACGACATCCACTCATACCGAAACCTGCCCTTCTGGATCTTGTGAAGCATCGACTGAGAGTCAGATGCAACAACGGCCCCAGTAAATGAAGTCCCAGAGAGTCAATGGAGGGCAGCAGTAACGGCCTCAACCTCCATCCTCATACTAGAAGTAGTTGTCCTGTATACCCCACTTCGCTCTGCAACAACCCTAACATGCGCATTAGCCAAGAAACCCCAGCGGGACTTCTCACCACGATGGAACACAAAGGTAATAGAGGTAAGGTAAAACCAAAGAACACAGGGAGACAGATTGCAAGAAAATGGGGAGATACCTGGAAAACATGGCCTTGGATTGAGAATCTATGCCTCTCTAGTGGCGAAGGGAGATACCTGGAAAACATGGCCTTGGATTGAGAATCTATGCCTCTCTAGTGGCGAAGGGAGATACCTGGAAAACATGGCCTTGGATTGAGAATCTATGCCTCTCTAGTGGCGAAGGATGAATACGAAGAGGACGGTAAGAAAATAGGAGAAGCGATTACATTTCGAAATGAAATGAAAGATTATTTCTAGAGAAAGATAAATTGAAGATTATAAATTGTTTTATAGTACCACTGAGACCTACAAGGCATGTCGTAAGAGGCGACTGATGTAGGATCTACGGATGCTACACTAGTAAATAATAAGCATCGCAAAAATCGGATGTGCTGGCATACTTGTACAATCGCTCTTAGGCTCAGATTACAGAGTTGTTAACCAGTGGTCGATATGGAGAGTTGGAAGAAAAATAAGAATGAATAAATTGACTGATTGATGGAACTATCATCATCGCACGTCGGGAATAAACATGTGTGCTGCGATCCTTTTCTTACACATGAAGATCTCAGTGGCAGTGCATGAACTCCGTAGCACCAACTATGGTCCCCGGATGGAAGTTTGAAGATGGTGGAATTTGTGTAAGAATTTTAAAAAATTTTTAAACTAATTTTGTCCAGACTGACTTTGCGTCCTGCGCTGTATCTTATGTCTCCGATAGGACTAGAAACTTAATCTGACCTACATTGAGATTAGGGATCTAAGGGAAAATATTCTGGTCACGTCACGCAGGAAACGAACCGAGCACCATTGGAACACTACAGAGACTCACGGTTCCGTTCTGAGAAACATTTCTGAAACATTTAACTTTCACATTATAAATTGTTTTCATCGAGCATAGTTCTGAATAATGTTTCAGTTTGGAATATCTTCATTGCACTCCGGACATGTCCATGTGCTCCGTCTTCTTCGCAATATCTCCAGGAATTTCTTCATTGCACTCCGGACATGTCCATGTGCTCCGTCTTCTTCGCAATATCTCCAGGAATTTCTTCATTGCACTCCGGACATGTCCATGTGCTCCGTCTCCTTCGCAATATCTCCAGGAATATCTTCATTGCACTCCGGACATGTCCATGTGCTCCGTCTTCTTCGCAATATCTCCAGGAATTTCTTCATTGCACTCCGGACATGTCCATGTGCTCCGTCTTCTTCGCAATATCTCCAGGAATTTCTTCATTGCACTCCGGACATGTCCATGTGCTCCGTCTTCTTTGCAATATCTCCAGGAATATCTTCATTGCACTCCGGACATCATGTGCTCCGCTCTTCAAGGGAATATCTCCAGGAATTTCTTCATTAACTCGACATTTTCCATGTTCGTCTTCGTGTTCTAATAACTTCAGGAATATCTTCATTGCACTCCGGACATGTCCATGTGCTCCGTCTTCTTTGCAATATCTCCAGGAATATCTTCATTGCACTCCGGACATGTCCATGTGCTCCGTCTTCTTTGCAATATCTCCAGGAATATCTCCATTGCACTCCAGACATGTCCATGTGCTCCGTCTTCTTCGCAATATCTCCAGGAATATCTTCATTGCACTCCGGACATGTCCATGTGCTCCGTCTCCTTCGCAATATCTCCAACAGCTTCTAGTGACTGACCGTACCAGTTCGATTTTGAATGATGAGCCTACGCACGTACCTGTTATGCTGTTCTTTTCTTGCTACTCCAATCTTTAAACCCAGCTACCGCAATTTAGTAGTTGACGTGGATTGGTTTAAATGAAATCTTCTTTGCGGCCACACTCTATGAGGGCGTTCAAAATATCAGCTCTATTCATTGGCTGGCCATCTGATATGGTGGCAGAGTCAGCCAGCCTGTCTGCTTTCTCATTGCCAACGACACCCATGTGTCCCGGAACGAAGATTGTGCCCCGGTGTGATTCTGCAAATTATTGATGCTTGTAGTGATTCAGTCCATTGCCTGCGCACCAAATCTAGATAATTTCTGAATATCTAGAAATTATCTGAATATCAGGGCAATTATCTGAATAACATTTTTTAGAACAAATAAACTTGGGAGCTAAAACTTGTCACTTCATTCTTTCTTTGATATCCTCCCAGTATTCCTTTCAGCGTTTTCTTCCCAGCGTTGGGGTATGAAAAGACTTCTGGCAGATGTCCTTGAGTGCTATTCCTGTATGATGGTTCCTAACGCCTGTAATATTTGTGCGGTACAACATTTGCGCGTACTAACGTACAATGACCTTAACAACATTGTATCTTAATAGTACACATTCTTTTCCATCATGCATAATTTGGAATCTTCTTTTTGTGTCGTCACACTGCTACCGGGTTGTTGCCCCGTGTCGCGGTTTTCTCTTTGTGTCTTGCGTTGTTCTGGTGGCTTGGGTGATTGTTATTTTTCTCTTTCACAGGAATCTGCTATGCCATCTAACCATCTTTTTCGTGATCTGCCTCTCGCCTTCTTTCCTGATGTTCTCTCGTAGAAGTCTCTGTATACTGTGCAGTTTGGATGCATTCTTATTAAGTGGCCAAACCACTTCATTCTTTGTTTATCAATGTAATTCAAGCAAGGTTCTGTGCCAACTTTCTTTCTTATGATGATGTTGGTAACTTTTCTCAGGCACCGCATTTCACATGTAGTTATATTTAGGCGACGGCACTTTGCTCATTCTCCATGTTTGGCTCTGGTAACACAAAGTAGGTATGAAAATGCTGTTGATCATCTGTTATCAGTGGAATTTTTGGGTGCCTTAACAATAAGACTAGCTGGTAATTCGGAATAACTTTTTAAATGGGCTTACTTGTAAACCATGCAAGCTGGCCTCTACTTATAAATGAAATGTGTGATGAACGTCTAGACGGCACATCTGACTAATGGATGTGGAAGCGAGGGCGCCATGTGACAACTGCAATAATAATACTAATAATGATAAAGTAATAGTAATATAAATAAATACCATAACAAATGAAGAGCTTTTGAAACGAACAGACTGTGCATCCTTCGAGACCATCATTAAGAGATGAAGATGGAGGTGGTTTAGGCATGTATGTCGTATGTCAGTGGGGGCGTTGGCTAGGACAGCTCTCAGATGGACAGCGGATGGGAAGAGAATGCCTGGACGTCCAAAGGAAACATGGAGAAGAACGGTGGAGAGGGAGTTGAAGGAGTGTGGCCTGACGTGGGAGACGGTTGCTAGAAAGGCAGCAGAACGGCAAACAGTGGAAGTCTTGTGGGAGCCTTATGTGTCAATCTGGACACAGAGGATATAGATATAATATGAATACACATAATATCAGACGAAATCTTAATCCTGACCACAAGTTTCATTTTTAGTTAAATATTGTGCTTACAAAAAAAAACCTGAATAATACTGTGTTTTTTTTTCTCTTGAAATTTGAATAAACGTTACAGAGGGAGAAATAAGACAGGGCACCATATTGGACAGCACTCGAATCATCGTATATGTCTCGTTTCTGACCTTATCTTGTACAATAGCTGCTCTGACAGAGTTTTACCTTATCATGTTTTTTCTGGTCACTGTTCTAGATATTCAACAAACAGAGCCTTACACTTGTTCTCATCTGTTTTCTGCCAAGTAAGATCCACGCTCTGGAAGTTAGGAACACGCCTATTCCTTATTACATCATTTATACTTCTGTGCCGTCACCAGAATAAATTCAGTGATTTGTCATTTCTCACTAGTTCACAGAACTCTGCCCATTTCTCATATGTAATCTGCGGAACCTCCATGAATTAAGGGTTTTCACCATTTTTCTTATATTTGAGAAGAGCGATAGTACCTGGCCTTCTTGCAGACCCAGAAGACTCCAACAGCTCTAGGCGTGTGGTGCTATGCTCAGGTGAACTATGTTGCGGAAACTCCTACTCAGGTAGAGTCTATTGGTAACCACTGCAGTATTCCCTCATTTCTAGTGCGGTAGACGCTCTAGAAATATCACTTATTAACCACACTGGACAATCTGCATGTGATTATAGTCCAAAGAGTGACTTCCACAATTGCTCTAGAACAACCACTCTATGAGACCTTTGTATGATTTGTAAAGGAGAGTAGTGAGCGACTACATGCACGGACAGACTACCTGCACGGTTTGCGTTCACTCGATCAATCAATTTTCGGCTGCTTAATTGGCCTTTGTTGTATATAAGCCAAAGAGCGTTCGCATGCTGTGGGCGTCATCCTACGCCTATAGGACAATCGCGTCCCTAAAAGTGTTGGCTTTTGACAATGTTTAGGCTTGTACGAGAAGACAAACCTTTACATTTTCGGCATTGTTTTTCTAGTTAAGATGAGGTTGGTCCAGATTAAGAAAATTCTCAACTGTTTTGATACGCGTGTCCACACTTGGTAATGGGCAGTTTTTATTGTGGTTGGGAGTACACTTACAGACATATATCAGAGAAATTACCTTCATTTTTGTCTCTAGACACGCAGTAATCAGGAGTAAGGAACGAGCTGATAGATTGGTTAGCATAGCTACGATATCAGAGGGAGTTGCAATAGACAGAAATGACATTCTTAAAGCATTTAGAGTCTTTCCTAATAGAGAAGTTTCAGCATTGTGAATGCCAGTCCCTTACAAGATTGAGAGAGATGGGTGTCGATAGCCCGAAAAGAATGACATACCAAATATGCAAAAAGATTGATTAATCAATATTGAACTGGCACGTTGAGCCGCTGGAGGCTACCAGATTTGTTGAGGTGGAGATCGGATCAGCTATGGACATATCCGGAGTGCTATGATGATAGTCCACATATAACTGACGCTGTATTTTTCATCCGCTATTACAAGTCTAAATAAAATATAGAATTGCAAGTTATATAGTTTTAAAACTAAATTACGAATTTTCAATTCCAATGTTGTATCAATCCTAACATATGCCAGCGAGAGTTGGAAAATGACTAAAGATATAGAAAGTAAGTTGAATGTATATGAAAATAGATCTCTACGAAAAATAATGAACATAAAATGGAACGAATTCAGAAGTAATAAACTCGGAGAAATATCTGGTCAACCACTAGTAACAATCGATATAAGAAAGAGAAGATGGAGATGTGTTGTGTATACCTTGAGAAGAAATTATCAAAGAATAGCAAAATAGGCATTGGAGTGGAAAACAAAGGGTTCAAGAAAGAGAGGGTGCCCTGGAGAAACCCTCAAACGAACTTTACTAAGAGAAGTGAGAAATATCGTACTCAATTCCATGGAAGAGATTGAGTTGCCCAGAACAGAATTAAGAACTTGCAGCCCATATTTAACGTATAACGGCGCGATAGGAATATATATATATATATATATATCAGAGAGGAGTACAAGAACAATGGATGTGCTTCTAAACAAAATTGGGCTGACAGCCTGATATGACAACAGACGACACTTATCGGATAGAATTGGCTAGATCAATTTTAGTGCATATCAGAGAGGCGTACCAAAAAAATGAGACTGGCAAATAGACACCAGTAACAGCGGGAATTTTGTTGATTTACACTACGACAGTTTGACGATAACTGGCACTTGGGCTTATTCTGATGGGAGTTATTGAAGGATCAGACACTCGCGCGTGGCTCTTTATTGGAAATCTAGTTTCCAACATATTTACCCAACTTTCCCATTTTAAAACCGAATTATTGACTTCCTTTTTTTTTTCTGTCGTTTACCCGTTATGAATTTAAGCGTAGTTGTGGCGGCTGATTTTTGTGGAAGGTTTGCTTTCCTATCATCAGGTAGAGTCTATTGGTAACCACTGCAGTATTCCCTCATTTCTAGTGCGGTAGACGCTCTAGAAATATCACTTATTAACCACACTGGACAATCTGCATGTGATTATAGTCCAAGAGTGACTTCACAATTGCTCTAGAACAACCACTCTATGAGACCTTTGTATGGTTTGTAAAGGAGAGTAGTGAGCAACTACATGCACGGACAGACTACATGCACGGACAGACTACCTGCACGGTTTGCGTTCACTCGATCAATCAATTTTCGGCTGCTTAATTGGCCTTTGCTTTATATAAGCCAAAGAGCGTTCGCATGCTGTGGGCGTCATCCTACGCCTGTAGGACAATCGCGTCCCTAAAAGTGTTGGCTTTTGACAATGTTTAGGCTTGTACGAGAAGACAAACCTTTACATTTTCGGCATTGTTTTTCTAGTTAAGATGAGGTTGGTCCAGATTAAGAAAATTCTCAACTGTTTTGAGACGCGTGTCCACACTTGGTAATGGGCAGTTTTTATTGTGGTTGGGAGTACACTTACAGACATATATCAGAGAAATTACCTTCATTTTTGAACAAAGGGTTCAAGAAAGAGAGGGTGCCCTGGAGAAACCCTCAAACGAACTTTACTAAGAGAAGTGAGAAATATCGTACTCAATTCCATGGAAGAGATTGAGTTGCCCAGAACAGAATTAAGAACTTGCAGCCCATATTTAACGTATAACGGCGCGATAGGAATATATATATATATATATATCAGAGAGGAGTACAAGAACAATGGATGTGCTTCTAAACAAAATTGGGCTGACAGCCTGATATGACAACAGACGACACTTATCGGATAGAATTGGCTAGATCAATTTTAGTGCATATCAGAGAGGCGTACCAAAAAAATGAGACTGGCAAATAGACACCAGTAACAGCGGGAATTTTGTTGATTTACACTACGACAGTTTGACGATAACTGGCACTTGGGCTTATTCTGATGGGAGTTATTGAAGGATCAGACACTCGCGCGTGGCTCTTTATTGGAAATCTAGTTTCAACATATTTACCAACTTTCCCATTTTAAAACCGAATTATTGACTTCCTTTTTTTTTTCTGTCGTTTACCCGTTATGAATTTAAGCGTAGTTGTGGCGGCTGATTTTTGTGGAAGGTTTGCTTTCCTATCATCAGGTAGAGTCTATTGGTAACCACTGCAGTATTCCCTCATTTCTAGTGCGGTAGACGCTCTAGAAATATCACTTATTAACCACACTGGACAATCTGCATGTGATTATAGTCCAAAGAGTGACTTCCACAATTGCTCTAGAACAACCACTCTATGAGACCTTTGTATGGTTTGTAAAGGAGAGTAGTGAGCAACTACATGCACGGACAGACTACATGCACGGACAGACTACCTGCACGGTTTGCGTTCACTCGATCAATCAATTTTCGGCTGCTTAATTGGCCTTTGCTTTATATAAGCCAAAGAGCGTTCGCATGCTGTGGGCGTCATCCTACGCCTGTAGGACAATCGCGTCCCTAAAAGTGTTGGCTTTTGACAATGTTTAGGCTTGTACGAGAAGACAAACCTTTACATTTTCGGCATTGTTTTTCTAGTTAAGATGAGGTTGGTCCAGATTAAGAAAATTCTCAACTGTTTTGAGACGCGTGTCCACACTTGGTAATGGGCAGTTTTTATTGTGGTTGGGAGTACACTTACAGACATATATCAGAGAAATTACCTTCATTTTTGAACAAATGGTTCAAGAAAGAGAGGGTGCCCTGGAGAAACCCTCAAACGAACTTTACTAAGAGAAGTGAGAAATATCGTACTCAATTCCATGGAAGAGATTGAGTTGCCCAGAACAGAATTAAGAACTTGCAGCCCATATTTAACGTATAACGGCGCGATAGGAATATATATATATATATATATCAGAGAGATACAAGAACAATGGATGTGCTTCTAAACAAAATTGGGCTGACAGCCTGATATGACAACAGACGACACTTATCGGATAGAATTGGCTAGATCAATTTTAGTGCATATCAGAGAGGCGTACCAAAAAAATGAGACTGGCAAATAGACACCAGTAACAGCGGGAATTTTGTTGATTTACACTACGACAGTTTGACGATAACTGGCACTTGGGCTTATTCTGATGGGAGTTATTGAAGGATCAGACACTCGCGCGTGGCTCTTTATTGGAAATCTAGTTTCCAACATATTTACCCAACTTTCCCATTTTAAAACCGAATTATTGACTTCCTTTTTTTTTTCTGTCGTTTACCCGTTATGAATTTAAGCGTAGTTGTGGCGGCTGATTTTTGTGGAAGGTTTGCTTTCCTATCATCAGTGCGCCCCCGCCTCCTCGCCAATCAGGCGAGTCTTACTCCGACTTCTGATCTATCTACTTGTAATTTAGATCCCCAAGAAAATGATCAGGAAACTCGCATTTAAATATGTAGAAGTAAAGTGCTGGTGTATGTGACTTAGGGGATAGCGACTCGGTATATTATCCTCGACGTTCTGAGTTCGAATCACGCTGCAGACAATGTGGTTGCGAATTGTTTCGCGTGGATTTTTACAAAGGACGATGGCACCACCCGTTCAGAAAGCAATGGCAAACTACTGAACGTAATAATGCCTTTAAAAAATCACAAACAGCGTTAAAAGCTGGGGTTGATTCGCAAAGTCCTGTAAAGGATATGTAATTAACTAAGAAGTAAAGTTCGAAAGCGGACAACAGCTCCCATATGCGAAATGCCAAGTCTCACGCATATGCCACTGATCCTACTTACATATGATCGTAACCAGAGCGGCAAACATCGACTGTGATGTCAACAATTAAATATTCAAAGTCAGTGTTGCATTTGGAAGACTGCATGTTACTGTGTGGGGGCGGAGTGGGTTGAGCGTCGCCATGGACATGCTGTACGCTTGTGAGACAATGGACAGTGTTTAGACAGAGCCATAATATCTAAAGTTGGCTGTGGTTTAGCAGATACGAATGAAAACTAAACCACGTCCACACATGTTTTCTCTGAAGATTGCTCAAAATGAAATGGCAGGACAACATTTTAGATATGGAAGTCCGCAGGAGAGCCAATATTCCGAGTATCCACACTCTGTTGCAGAAGGTCAATGTGAGATGGACCGGACACGTTGTACCTGTGATTGATAAACATGTCACAAAACAGCTGACGTTTGGCGAGCTAGATGGCGGCAAATGACTTGTTGGTGGGCTAGTCTCAGACACTGTAACGTATGCGAGAATTAGGAGTTGAGTCTGAACAGGCCAGACAAAACCATCATTGTGGTAGAGAGAGAGAGAGAGAGAGAGAGAGAGACGTTATAATAATCAACTTCTCGCAGTTGAGTTGGTGGGCTTTGGGATGGCTGCTGCAGCAGAGCACACAGGATAATGCCAAATGTGCCATGACGTCGTTCGCATAATATAAGACAGACACAACAACGTACGTCTGCTTGCGTTTCGAAAGTCGTGGGCTCGAATGTGGACCGCCCCGTTCTGTTCCCGAGTGCACTTTTCCAGAGATGCCAAGGATTACCAAAGTTCGTGCTTTACTCTTGGCATGTGGCATTTCTGTGGAGAGGGAACGAGTCATATTTGGGTAAAAACCGGTGCAGTGAAGCCAATCTTTAGACCGTTTTAAACACACGCCTATACTGTTGTTGTCATCGCTTGCGATAGACGGATATAATTATATAAATAGATTTAACATTGCAATTGACTGACAGTAGAGCAGGTTGCAAGGACAGGCGTCATTACTATGTGTATTGATTCAATCATAAACAAACACAAGTAGGCTTAATGCGAAGTTTAGGACTTGGAATGTTAGTTTGTTTACATTCAACAGGCTGGCAACCACACCAATGTTCTAATAGTGATGTGTACGAGACAATCTCACATTTTTATATAATACGAATTAATTTTTCGTTTATAAACTGTGATTGAACTTGGTACAGAAGTTCTTCTTCTTCGATCAACTTTGCTATGTGACTACTCCTGTATGTCTCATAAACAGGGCAGTGTGCTTGAGGTCTTCACCGGTTCCCATAGTTTGTCTTGTAGTGTTGTTTCTGTTGGCCAGATCTCCAATCTCTCACTACTCAGACTAGGGCATTCTTGCAGGATGTGCTCTGGGGACTGCTTTGGTGCTCCATAGGTACAGGCTGCCGAGTCCCTGAGACCCATTCTGTGGAGGTGTGCTCTGAGACTGCAGTGTCCCGTTCTAAGTCTGAAGACTGTGGTCTGAGCTTTTCTGTTTAGTGTATTTATACTGTCGTGCTCTGGGTTGTATCCTCCATTTGTTTTTCTCCAGATCATTTTCCTGGATTGTTTCAGGAGAGTCTTTGCTTCTGTAAAACTTTGTGCTGGGTGGTGTTGTGTTAGGTTCCCTCCAGCCCTTGCGAGTTTGTCAGCCTTTTCGTTTCCTGGTATGCCACAGTGAGCTGGTATCCACTGTAAGACCAGTTCGGATTTTTTGACAACAAGCTGATATTTTGCCGTATGTTCTGAATGAGCTTGTCTTGTCTGGGACATGAGATAGCTTGGAGAACGGATCTTGAATCGCTAAAGATTGCGACATTTTTTCTGACACTTGCTGGACGTTGAGAATCTGTATGGCTGCAAGAAGAGCTGTTGGGTCTGCTCTAAAGTTGGTGCATGTTTCTCCTGCTGCCAGAGTGTGTTTCTGTGTTTCCTTGATGGTGAGTGATGTAGATTCCGCTGCCTCCCTTTCTGGTAGCATCTGTAGCTGAACCATCTGGTACAGAAGTTCAAATCGACCGGGACACGTTGCTGAACCGCGACAATCTTTGTCAAACCTTGTTAAGTAAATGTCAATTTTATCCTTTTATCCTAATGAAAATATTGCGAAACGGAACAGAACGTTTCACGATACGGGATACGGAAATTAAAATAACAGCGCATGCGCATCTGTAGAAATTTCCACCAAAAGCTTGGTCTTCAATCTTCATTGATTGAAACGAAAACATACAAGCAGGAAATACACAGCGTTGATTGTGATAATTTATCCTGGAGGGTAGTGACTTACTGAAAATTCTATTAGATTCATAATTTTCACAAGGTAGGTTTTCTTTTACGCTTTGTTCATATTTTTAATGCATTTTCATTTATGAATACAAATCTTACATATAAGTGGTTTCTCGGTGAAACTTGATCGATTTTCGTTCCTTCCGTCCTACATTTTTCATGACTTGGTCACTTCACCTGGCCAATCAACAATAATAATGATTATAAATAGTCGCCCTTCACAATTGATATAATGACACAAACTTCAATGTTAGTCATTAAGACATCACCAGAATACACACAACTAACAAATGTGAGTTCTTAATTTACTGAATTCAATTCTGATTCAGTTAATTCATTCATTAGTTTTAGTAGTACCTTGGCTTAACTTAGTAAGAGTAAACTAAGTTAACTTCAAGGAATGAGAGTGAATATGCAAACCAGCTGCAAGAATATCATATCAAACTGAATGGATGCAGTCAGTCAAAGCTCATGTGGTTTCTGAGGTAGCAACGAATAAAACCACTGTCTTCTCTCACGTCCAAGTCAAATGTGTGACACTATATTGAAAACTAATGAATTATACTGAACTCTAAACCAACAGAAGTTACTCATCTGTTGTCGTTAGTTACCACGCGCCGAGAGAGTATCTTGAGGAAGAGGCATGAGAACTTATGGATCTGAGCACTTCAAAATCTTATTCATATTCAATGTCACGATTTATTGGGATGGCTATTATAGTTCAGATGTCATTATTTTTATCTTCTATTTCTTCTTTTGTCAGCACACTGTTACCGGGTTGTTAACCCAGTGTCGTGGTTTTATGTATAATTTTGTATTTGTCTTGCACTTCTCTGGTGACTTGTGTGATGGTTTTCTTAGTCTCCTGGCAGAATTCAACTACGTTATATATCCACCTTTTCCTCGGTCTTCCTCTCGCCTTCCTTCCTGATATTCTATTGTGGAAAGCTTCATAGGCAGTTTGGTCTGTTCGCATTCTTACTAAGTGGCAGAACCACTTCATTTTCTGTTTCACTATATAATTCAAGCAGTCTTGTCCCAACCTTGTCTCTGATGCTGGTATTCGTAACTCTGTCGATTCTCGTGTTGTTGGTGACCTTTCGGAGACATCTCATTTCGCATGTTGCTATTTTCTGTGTATGTTTCTTATTCATTGACTATGTTTGGCATTGGTAACATAGAGTGGGTATGAAGATGCTGTTGATCAACTGTTGTTTAGCTGTCAGTGAGATGTTTGGATGTCTAAGTAGTGGCGCTAGTTGGTAGGCTATTGCATTTGCTTTCTGGACTCTAGTTGCTATCTCTCTGTCGAGTCTTCCATCCTCTGTAAATATGCTCCCTAGGTACTTGAATTCCTGTACTTGCACTATTGTACTGCCATTTATGTTGATGTTTAGTGTATTATGTTTCCTTCCTATATTCATTACCTCAGTTTTGGCTATGTTTAAGTTCATGTTATATTTGTTACAGTTATAATATAAGGTGTCGATATACTGTTGTAGCTCTTGTTCTTGTTGGTAAATCAAACATTGGTCATCTGCAAATAACAATACATTAATTGTTTCCATTTCTAATTTTGACTCCTGTGTAATTTTATTCATGTATGTTATAAAAAGTAGAGGTGAGAGGACACACGCCTGTCTGAGGCATTATTTCTATACCTGACTTTATTTAGTTGTTTTAAAATAAGATTGAAGTCTTACTTTTCTCGAATCCTCAATCGCCTCACGGCATCAGAATAAGAGATTTCTAGAACAGGCTTTTGTGTGCGCTTCACAAACAGTGTTTTTCGTCGCTTGTGTAATCTCTGAGGTCCACCTTTTACTCTTTATTCACTGTATCGGAGTAGCATTGCTTTGTGAGGTACACACTGCCTATTGCTAATCTGCTTATGTGGCCGAACCATATAATTTGTTGTTTCTTGATGAAACTTAGTTAAGTACTGATGTTGTACCCACTTTTTCCTGATGTCTTCATTTCTAAATAAGTCTTTCTTTTTTTCTTTTCTAAACTGGTATCCTCTTTGATACTCCCAGCATTCTGCGCAGACACTATATCTCTGTCACAACTACTTTTCTTCTATCATTCATTTGGTTCAGCGTTCAGGTTTGGCACTGGTAGCATAATGTGGGGAGAAAGATTGTGTTGAACAATGCTGATTTTGTGCTCGTGGTGACATGTTTGCATTTTAAAATTGACACCATTTGTCCTATTATTTGAAGTGAAGGAAGAATATGCAGATCTGATGGTAGAGATACCGGAGTAAAATTGTTCTGTGGAAAGGTTAAATTGAAAGCTCTCAAACATAATTTGCTAATGTTTCACTATTACTCAGTTTTCTTCTTTGACCTTTTCCTGCAGAATATATTGGAACAGATTTGTTAATTCTTTGGGGGATTTCTGTGTCAAAGGGTTAAACTGTTTGCCTTGTGTTCCGAATGTCAAGTGTTTGAGTCCGGACGGAATCATTTGGTTGATGTGGGCATTTTTTGCGGATATCCCTAGGGTTGTTATCTAAGCTACAGAGTTCATGTGGTGTGCAAGACTTCAGCAAATGGTGTTCCATTCCTTTGGAGAGATACTGTCTTGATACATATGATACAAACCCAGGGCAATGAAGTCAATCCCTGACCTTTAAATGTCTTTTAGAATGTCTTTCTGTGGTCGGGTCCATATCTGGACATCCCGGGCAATAAAGTCAATCCGTTCTCTTAAACATCTTCTAGAAGGTCTTTCTGTTCTCAGTAACACTTTCTGTCTGTATAATATAAATAATAATTCCTCTCGTACCGTTATCGTTACATAGGGCCTGCAAGTAATTTCTCCATACCGCTCTATCCTGGGCAACTCGCTCAATCTCCTTCATGGAACCGAGACCGATATTTCCTGCCTCTCAGCAAAGTTCGTTTCAGGGTCTCCTTAGGTCGATCTCTCTTTCTTGAACCCTTTGCATCCCACTTCAATGCCTGCTTTGATATTCGTTGATCATTTCTCCTCAAGGTGTGCCCAACATATCTCCATCTTCTCTTTCTTATAACAGTTGTCACTAGTGGTTGACCAGACATGTCTCTAATTTCATCACTTCTCCTGAATTCGTTCCATTTTATATTCATTATTTTTCGAGACATCTATTTTCAAATGCATTCAACTTGCTTTCTATATCTTTAGTCATTTTCCAACTCTGCTGGCATATGTTAGGATTGATACAACATTTGAATTGAAAATTTGTAATTTAGTTTTAATACTATATAACTTGCAGTTCCATATTTTATTTAGACTTTTAAAAGCTGATGTTGCTTTGCCAATTCGTATCATAATTTCTTTTTAACATTTCCTGTGCAATCAAAATTGCTACCTAAATAGGTGAACTGCTCTGTTATTTTTATCATTTTAGATTCCAGTGTGATATCTGCATTACCTGCCATAGGTGTCTTCATTATATTTGTTTTTTTCATAGCTTATCTGTAGTCCAACTTTTGATGCTATAGATGACAAGTTGTCTGTTTTTCTTTGCATATCTTGGTTGTTTCTACTTAACAAGGCAATATCATCTGCAAAATCCAAATCTTCTAGTTGACTATTTTCTAACCAATGCGATTCCACTATTTCGGTCCTGTAGATTCTGTGGACACATCAAGAAAAGTGTGTAGAAATGACATTCTTCACACATTGAGAGGGTCTTTCCAAACAGAGGAGTTTCAGGGCTGTGAATCCCACTCGCTTTCCAGATTGAGAGAGATGGGTGTCAATATTGGTTCAGCCTGAAAAGAACAACATACTAAATATGCAAAGAGATTGATTACTCAACATCAAACTGGCGTGTTGAGCTGCTGGATTTACTGAGGCGGAGATCGGAGCACATTTGGACATGTCTGAAGTGATATGATGATAGTCCTCATATAACTGATAACTGTGCCTATAACTGAAAGCCTGGGTGGAAATATTCCTATGTTGTTGTTAATGCATGTCTCTGTTGGATTCTAAGGTTATCTACAATGCATTTACAGGAGAAATTTTAATTTATTTGCTGGAAAAGAATTTTGTTTGGTTGAAACTTTAGAAAAATTCGATGTAGGGGCAAAGGTACATCCATTAAGAAAACACATTCTAGTTAACAAATTAAGGGTGAACAACACCGCTTTCATTATAATACATTTTAATTTACTCTTCCACAATTTAGGTAATTCATGTACTTTGATCTTGCCAACAAATGAAAACTGTTCTCATATCTCTCTGCTCTTTTAACCCTGGTTGAGGCATAGACCCTTAACCAACTCATGCCAAATCTTCATATCTTTAGTTATCTCTTGTAGTTCTGTTATAGGAGGTCCCGCTGGTCAGGAAGCATACGGGGGGAGGATTGTATGAGGAGGTCTCCGGTTGGTCGTAGTATCTTTCGGATAACTATTGTTCTTGTGGTTTGATTTGGTTTCTACATGTTCCCGTTTCTAATGGTGAATGTTATTACTGTGACAGTTTGGTTTCCCATCCATGAGCATGTTGTCATTTCTTATATATTATTTCCAACGATAACAAACGATGATACAGAGTATAATAATAAGACAAACTCCGTCGTGAGTTCATGTTTCTGTATTAAATGATGTTAGATTAATGTGGCAAGGCAAATACGTCTGTCCGTGCCAATGGTTCATGTTGTCTCTCTGTTTACTAGTTCGTTACTAACACGTCACTATTTTACTACACAAAAGCGTCATGTTCGAGTTATGTGTTGCACTTCTACATAGAGAGTACAACACATAGTCTCAACTATTAAATAATCTAATTATACTACACTAACTATCTGGCTAACTGTCCATTCCTCCGCTGCCATCTGGGGAACTATGACACCCCCTGGAGACCTGCCGTCGCCCTGACGGCGAAATGCCAAGAAAAAAATCGCACAGGTAGTGTCCAGTAGGGTGATTAGAGTGGTGAGAGCTGAAAGGGAACAAGTCGCCTCACGTGTTAAACGTGGCTCCACAACAACTAACTATAACAGCCAACCATGGTCGAAAAGAAAGGAAAAATCCTGACGGGATCTCAGGAAGACCCAAGTTGAATGAGCTACTTGGTAAGGAGTCACCACACGTCGTTGGACGTGACTCATCAACTGGCCATAGGTGACCATGGCTAACTTCAACAGTAACCCTCTGTGCTCTTGTGCTGAAACCATGGTACTAGAAATCAATCAGCATTACATAAATTAATTGGAAAATATGGAAAATATGCGTCTATGATTCCGACGGCGACCCAACAGCATAACACTTGGCCAATGTGAGGTGGCTGTACTGGACATCCATTCCTCACATGAGGTAGTATTGGTTTGATGGCAGCCTGTATCAGTATGTCACTAACGCTATGTCTTTCTTGCATGTCAGAGTCTTGTCACACTATCTGAAATCTCAAACAAAAACACAAGTTACAAATTGAAAAAAGGAAAAAAAAACATATATATAACGTTAACTTTTCACGTAATATGTCCTCAACGAGGTAATATCAACCAACCCCCAATGCCCAGGGAAAATAATAAACTCCCAAGATTTAACATATTGCATCAAAAAAACATACATAATGTTCATCCAACAACATTATAAGACCTCCACAGTATTATTAACCATCCCCAAACCCAGGGAATGAATGAGCTGCAAATATGAAACTCCATTATAAACGTCCAATATTCAACGCTGCTCCATTAACCCCTAAACTTCTCCTATTAAAATTTACCATCTTCCTATTAACATAATTAACACATCAAAGTGTAGGATTACGTACACGTGACGCAAGTCCACACTAAATCCGCCAATTAAACAAATCATAACTCCAAGGATCCGAAATACTCGGATCGACATCATATAACCTTCAGGAGGCAATAAAATCACCCCAAAGGAATAAAATAACAATTCCAAATGTGTCAGTTCCTTCCTGCTCTTCTGTATTTCATTGATCTCTGCATACATTTCTAGGGTTCTTTCTGCTTGCTTTCCATGCAGGTTCCATGAAAAGACCTTCCTTGTTATATTCCCCTTGGGCTGTCTTAAGACATTTCCATCCAGAGTCTGTTGCCATTGTATCCGAGTGCTCGTGCTCTTTGTAGGAGACTGTCTTGTGTTAACCTTGATACATGTCCGAACCATTTGAGCTGTTGTTGCTGTATATATTGTAGTACCGGCAAGGATCTCACTCTTTAACATTGTTAAAAGTGAAATATAATTTTAAATTTCCTCTCATGGTCTAGCTCAACATTTCCCAAACCGGGGTCCTCATGGTCTTCAAGCATTTGAAGAAATATGTTCTTTGACATTTTAAACAGAAAAATTCATTTGATAAAATATGTATAAAACAGTGGTAAACTAGTTCCGCTGCGAAATCAAAGGGCCCGGACCAGACTGGAGTCTAAATGTCTGACAGAACAAACTGAAAGATCATTTAAAGCTTTCTGCAGTATGAGAACATTGTTTATTACTGTAACACAAACATAATTCATTCATGCCCATTTTCATATATAGAAACCTTTGGTGGTCCACAGCAGCAAAATATATTTAATAGGGGGTCCGTGGTGATGCAAAGTTTGGGAACTGCTGGTCTAGCTTATACTTTCGGGTCCTGTTACATGTTCTTCAATTATATAGCAGCTATAATAGGCTTTACTGTACATTTGCTGTTGTCTCCTTCCAACTCTTCTGTATATCATTAATCTCTGCCTCCAAATATTTTCTCAATGTATTTGTAGTATTCTCTTTCTTTTGCTTTCCCTGCAAGTTCCAGAAAAATACCCTTCTTGCGTGTTTAGGGGCCTACAAACCAATGTGCAACGTATACACGTTCTTGACAAAGATCAAACATGTCACAGAGAGTGATTAAAATTGGTCGTAAAGAACGAACGCAAAGAAGAAGAAGATAATCCCTCTCAATGTACCAGAGAAACATTGGGACTGTCTTATGTAATATTAATACTAAAGTTGGACTTCTTCTCTTCCACCATTTACTTCTTTATAGAAGTGATGGAGGGATGTAGTTATCTTGTGTGTTGTTATGCGATCGACGTCATAGCACATTGGGCATTCCCAGTGGCAGCTCTTCATTAAGGGCCAGTGTGGCCAGGCCCCACCAAAAATAAGGTGTAACGTGTATTCATTATTTTATACATTAAAATATAACCTAACCAAAACCATGATATTTCCGAAAATTTATGTCTGGCCGCGCCAACAAAAATGATCACGAGCCGTCACTGGGCATTCCCATGCATGCTCTATCCTCCGCTGCAGCAGTCACTCTGAAGTCCATTTGCTCACCATACCCATGAAAAGTTGATTAGTATACCTTCTGTCTCTACCACTGTGTCTTGTGTGTGCTTGTTCTAAGGCATTTTGTAAACTGTTATTCATTTTCTTAAGGCTGTTCTTGATGCAGTTGCTCCATCTTTTGCGTGGTCTTGCTCTGTACTGGTTATATTTTGTCAGTGTAGCTCTCTATGATAGTCGATACTGAAGTTGACTATACAATTGATATTGCTTGTTTGTTGGAACTGAAAAGAGTACATGGCTCAAACATCACAGCGTGCAGTTTGGAAGCAGATTTGTTCCCGTGGATTTTTACGTGCAACAAAAATAGACATCACCTTTCAGAAAGCACTGGTAGATTACTGAACGTATAAGTGGTGTCTAGAAAATCAACAACTAGTTTACCGTGGTTTGTGCGGTGGGAAACAGGTTACTTCCTGTAAAGGATATGCCACGATTTTCATATTAACTTTGTAATTTCTTGTTTAAGTAACGTTGTTAACTTGTTCCTGACTTGACTGCGTCACAAAATTGAATTGGTCACATGTTTTTTTTAACGACTCTCAACAGCAGTTAATTTATTCAAGTCGGTTAAACTATTGATTGCTATTTTTAAATTGCACAGCAGCTTGTTGAATCATACAAGAACTTGGTTATAGTGGGACTCTTCTCTAACTCTGCTTTAAGGGTTCTCCAGTAGTAACATTTCTGTACAGTTGGTAATCTCCGTGTATTCCTAGGCTAAACCAGAGCCAAATATAAACTTATGGGCCTGCGGACTCAGGTAGGAATTATGGGAAATCAGACCACAACTACACCACGTGATCTCAAATTCCAGTATTGTTGTATATAGACGAATTCATTTTAAAAGCAACACAAAATGCTAAATCAAAGTTATATTATGCAACAAGTTAAGTTTAACAATAAAGAATATCAATATTATGAATATTTTTCACCAATAAATAGGCATAGACTCACAGAATTGAGTAAAATTGCAAAAAGCTTGCAGTGCTCTATCACTTGCAGTGCTCAACGTTTTCAAGACCACTAAACATGGACGCCGATAGCTTCTTATACTTCGAACACTCCATATCGACCACTTGTCAACCACTCTTGTGTGATTTGTATGTGATCTGAGCGTAAGAGCGATTGTACGTTGTGCCAGTTATGCTCCTACAAGTAGATCAGCACATCCGATTTATGCGCTTCTTTTTTAATTACTAGGGTAGCATCCTAAGTCCTACACGAGTCGCCTCTTATAACATGCCTTGTACGTTGCAGTGGTACTATTCTTTGCTTCCCTTTCGGGCCCCGACACTGTGCGGGCTAATCGCCTCTTACAACATGCATTGTAGGTTGCAGTGGTACTATTCTTTGCTTCCCTTTCGGGCCCCGACACTGCACGGGCGGACATCGATAGCGAAGTCGATAACACGCTTTGTTAATAACAATGTGCCGTGCCAAGTCCGAGGTTTGGGCACCGGCACTGCACGGGCGGACGTCGATAGCGAAGTCGATAACACGCTTTGTTAATAACAATGTGCCAAGTCCGAGGTTCGGGCCCAGGCACTGCACGGGCGGACGTCGATAGTGAAGTCGATAACACGCTTTGTTAATAACAATGTGCCGTGCCAAGTCCGAGGTTTGGGCCCCGGCACTGCACGGGCGGACGTCGATAGCGAAGTCGATAACACGCTTTGTAATAACAATGTGCCGTGCCAAGTCCGAGGTTCGGCCCCGGCACTGCACGGGCGGGCATCGATAGCAAGTCGATAACACGCTTTTTAATAACAATGCCGGCCAAGTCCGAGGTTTGGGCCCCGGCACTGCACGGGCGGACGTCGATAGCGAAGTCGATAACACGCTTTGTTAATAACAATGTGCCAAGTCCGAGGTTCGGGCCCCGGCACTGCACGGGCGGACGTCGATAGCGAAGTCGATAACACGCTTTGTTAATAACAATGTGCCAAGTCCGAGGTTCGGGCCCCGGCACTGCACGGGCGGACGTCGATAGCGAAGTCGATAACACGCTTTGTTAATAACAATGTGCCAAGTACGAGGTTCGGGCCCAGGCACTGCACGGGCGGACGTCGATAGCGAAGTCGATAGCACGCTTTGTTAATAACAATGTGCCGTGCCAAGTCCTAGGTTTGGGACCAACTTGAGCCAGAACAATTTTCAATGTGTACGCCGTTTGATGACATGTTTCTTGAATCCTTACTTTAAGATCTAAATTACAAGTACACTACCTCTGAAGTCGGAGAAGACCCGCGTGTATGGCAAGGGACACTGATCAAAAGGTAAAGCAGGCCTTCACGCAAAATCAATCAGAAGCGCTTTATGAGGTTCATGACTACGTCTGAATTGATAGCGGTCGAACGCAAGAAGAAAAGTACATTAGACATCAAAGTAAGACTCACCTGAATAGTGGGGGACACTGATGATAAGGAAAACAATTCTTCACGCAAAAATCAGTCAGATGCACTACACCTTAAATTCATAGCGGAGAAAGAAAAACCCACCATCAGGAAGTCAATAATTCAATTTTAAAATGAAAAAGTTGAGCAAATAGGTTGGGAACTAGAGATCGAATAACGAGCCACGCGCGAGTGTCTGATACTTCAATAACTCACATCAGAAGAACCCCAAGTGCCAGTTATCGTCAAACTGCCGTAGTATATAAATCAACACACTACATGCTGTTGCCGGCATCTCTTTGCCAGTCTCATTTTTCTGGAACTTCTCTCTGATAGACACTGACAAAATTGATCTAGTCAGGTTAAGCCAATACTACCCGATAAGTGTCGTCTGTTGTTGTATATCCGGCTGTTAGCCGGATACTGTTTAGTAACGCATCCATTTTTCTTTTTGAAATGACGGAGAGACAATATAACAGTACCTGTGTTGTGTTGGAGAGAATAATAGTGTGTGCACACGGCTGGAACATGGCCAGAGATGCTTGTACTGTCTTGTCAATTTTCGATTAACCTGGAATTTATTAACTGGTGGATGAGGGACTAAGTGGATACGGCCTTGCGTTCCGAAGGTCATGGGTGGGAATCCAGACCTTACCGTTCTGTTCACAAATGCATTTTTTTCAAAGACCCCCTAGGATTGTTGCCGGAGCAACGGAGTTCGTGCTTGGTGCAATACTTTCGGCAGTTGGCGTGTCATTTCTGCGGAGAGAGACCGAATTATATGGGATTTTTTCTCCGATCCAGAAGCACTTGAGCTTTCAGCTCTTCGGTTCGGTGTCATGGACATCGTAACCCTTCGGTTCAGTGCCACGAACACTGTAAATCTGCGGAACCTGTGGCTTTTCTGCCAGCCCGCGGAATTGAATCCGCACTCACAGAGGGCTAGTCACCCGTAGTTCAACGCGCTACGGACATGCTGGGCAGGCGGACAAAATTATATGGGATTTAGTTGTTTTTTCCGATTCAGAAGCACTTGAGCTTTTCAGCTCTTCGGCTCGGTGCCATGGACATCGTAATCCTTCGGTTCGGTGCCACGAACACCGTAAATATGGGGAATCTGTGGCTTTTTCTGCCATCCCGCGGAATTGAACCCCACACACAGAGGGATAGTCACCCGTAATCCAACGCGCTACAAACACGCTGGGCAGACGGGCGATAATAAAACCCGGAGCAATGAAGACAACCCTCGGCGTTAGAGCTTTTATTAACTGGTTAAAGAGTTCGAGAGTGTCTGTGGTCAAGACGCTTGCCGTACGTTTTGAAGGTCGTTGTTTGGTTTGGTTAATAGGTTCATCCCCCTCCCTCCCTCCTTCGAGATTCCTAGTAATGTTGATGGGGCTCGTACATGTGCGGTGTATTCGACAGATAGGGTGCCATGTCTGCGGAGAGGTACCGAACATTGTGGGAGGAAAACCAGATACAAGAAAGTCAATCCTTCGACTTTAAACCCTTTTAAAAATCCTTAAAATATAGATAAGACTGCAGTAAAACTATTTGATTGGCGAGACATGTGAACAAAGTACTGTAGTTTTTACAAATTACAAAAACAATGACAATATGCAGCAACGTTTCGACCAATAAGGCCTTTATCAAGCAAACGAACAACAGAAGTGACGAATTTAAAAAAGTACTAATATATGGACGACTACAAACGGACTACCTCGGCTCTCCTTCGTCTTGCAGAACTAGTTCTAACTCTCAACTCCTTTCAGTTCAATGACCAGTTCTTTGAGCAGATCAGTGGGGTCGCCATGGGTACTAAAATGGGACCCAGTTATGCTTGTCTATTCATGGGTCATCTTGAGCACTTAGTATGGAATTCCTATGATGGCCCTCTTCCGTCTGTGTATCATAGATACATTGATGATTGTATTGGCATTACCGATATGCCTGAAGCCGATTTGTCACGCTTCATTAATTTCATTAATGTCTTCAATCCGGCTATTCGGTTTACATCTCACATCTCTACCTCTTGTGTCAACTTTCTTGACATCACTATCACTATCAGCCTATCCACCATCACTACATCAGTATACTACAAGCCTACTGATGCACATAGTTTCTTCTTTATACCTCTTCCCATTCCCAGGCTTGTCGTGACTCTTTACCATTCTCTCAACTCTTGCGCCTTCGTCGCCTCTGTAGCGAGGACGACGATTTTCTCGATAAAGCTCACGAGATGCTGGATTTCTTTCGTAAGCGCTTATACCCGGATAAGGTGCTTGCTTCTGCTATGCGGCGCGTTCAGCAAATTTCTCGCCAGGAGGCTCTCTCTAACCAGCATAGAACTTCCAATTCTGACAGGGTGAAACTTGTCTTAACTTTCCACCCTCATATTTCCCCTTGTGAAGAAAGTCTTATTCCGTCATCTCTCCATTCTTCAGTCTGATCCTGAGACACGTTCAATCTTCCAACACTATCCTTTGGTGGCGTACAGACGGGGCAGAAGCCTTAGGGATATGTTGGTTCACAGTCGCCTCAAGCCCAATATCCAGAGTCATTTTGGCACCATCCAGTGTGGCCGTCGGCGCTGCAACACTTGTGCTTATGTAATACAGACCCGCACGGTGTCTTTTCCAAAAGCCACGTTCGTTGTTGAAGACAGTTTCACGTGCGAGTCCCGTAATATTATCTATGCCATTATCTGCAAGCGGTGCAACAAGGCCTATATTGGGGAAACCGGCAGGAGACTCAGTGACCGATTCGCCCAACACTTGCGCGATATACGCCAATGCTCTGTGACCAATGTAGCTACCCATTTCAATGATACTGGCCATTCAGGAGCTTGCGATGTCCAGGTCACAGCCATCCGATCATGTTCCTCTGATGATCGTAGTCGATTTGCTCTGGAGAATCGGTTGATTTCTTTATATGGTACCTTGCGACCACGCGGGCTCAACGTATTACATTCTTATGCTTCTTAGTACTTTCTCTTCCCATGCTTTGTAATCTATATGGGTATATGTTGCATGTATTACATTCTTATGCTTCTTAGTACTTTCTCTTCCCATGCTTTGTAATCTATATGGGTATATGTTGCATGTATTCAAGTTATATATTTACTAGATGTTTCATTGTTTCTTTTTCCGTTCTATTTCTAGTTTTTGTGTTACATTTATTTCGTTATTCGTTTTTATTCCAGATTTTCCTTAGATACGTTTGTATTTGGTCGTCCATTTGTGTTTCATTTTAATTTGTCAATCCTGTTTGTTCGTTTGCTTGATAAAGGCCTTGTTGGTCGAAACGTTGCTGTTTATCGTCACTGTTTCTGTATTTTGTAAAACTATAGTACTTTGTTTGTACGTGTTTCACTATTTACCAAGTTTTACTGCAGTTTCCCCCTATTTCGATACAAACGGACACAAACATTTCTAATGAAAATCTGGGAATAAAAGCGAATAACGAAATAAATGTAACACAAAAACACACATAAAAACTAGAAATAGAAAGAAGAGAAAAATAAAAATCAAGTAAATATATAGCTTGAATACATTCAACATATACCCATATAGATGACAAGGCATGAGAAGAGAAAGTACTAAGAAGCATAGAATGTAATACGTTGAGCCCACGTGGTCGCAAGGTACCATACAACGAAATCAACCGATTCTCCAAAGCAAATCGACTGCCTTCCTAATTAAAATTCCTTCCATGATTGTACTTGTTGTCAATATCCAATTTGTCATTAAACTGTCTGTTGAAGCTCTAAGAATTGCCCGTGTTGTGGTGTAAAACCTCACCAGATAACCTGCTTTCTGCTTGCTTAAGAGATCCTTCTAATGGCGATGTCTTGTCAATATCCAATTTGTCGAGACATCTACTGTGTTACGTGTGTAGAACAAGACATATACTGTGTTATGTGTGTAGTAAGGGAACAAGACATCCACTGTGTTATGTGTGTAGTAAGGGAACAAGACATACACAGTGTTATGTGTGTAGTATGAGAACAAGACATACAGTATGTTATGTGTGTAGTAAGGGAACAAGACATATACTGTGTTACGTGTGTAGTAAGGGAACAAGACATACACTATGTTATGTGTGTAGTAAGGGAACAAGACATACAGTATGTTATGTGTGTAGAAAGGGAACAAGACATACACTATGTTATGTGTATAGTAAGGGAACAAGACACATACTGTGTTACGTGTGTAGAACAAGACACACACTGTGTTTTCAGTACTTTTCAAAGTGTGACATTCATCCCACGGTTTGCTAATTATATATTTGAGTGTTCCATCACAAGTGACCTTGTGTTTCAAAAGTCAATGTTACTGAATAAGTCGATCATTTATAAAACTAGTTTCCATGTTTGGCGAACTAACTTGTGTGCTCAAATCTCTGTAATGTTTTGCAAAGATTTGCTGCTAATCCCGACTATCAACAACCGAAGTGCCATTATGAAACGAAGAGAGTCGATATAGAGCCTGGCTTTGTTATAATCCTATCATTGACATTGTGGTTCATTCTATCCAGATTATCTTTCATAAAAAAGGGTTTTAAAGCCGAAGGATTGACTTCATTGCACCTGGTTTTACCACATACGGCTCGGTCCTTCTCCGCAGAAATGACAAGCCACCTGCCGAAGTATTGCACAAAGCATGAACTCCGTAGCTCCAGCAGCAATCCTAGGGTCTCTGGAAAAAACTGCACTCGTGAACAGAATGGCCCGGACTCGAACCCACGACCTTCGACTCACAAGGCAAAGGGCTTAACCACAGAGACGCCATTATCTTTCATGATTGCATTATTCTCTGTACACACTTGATTAAGTGGTCTCATATTCTGATATCGTCATCTTCTGTGGTCTACTTGACTTTAGGACCGTGCGGTATATTTTCTCAGTATGATGCAAGTCTTCGAAATGCCGCCCTTAAATTTTTTTTTTAAAATAACCTTCAATTGTAATTTTGATTTTGCTGCTTATGCCGCCCCATTTATGGCACCACCTGATGTGGTCGCCTCTCTGTGCACGGCACGACCCTGCTTGACTTATCTCTCTCCGCATCATTGTGGAGCATAGGGCTTCAATAGTTTCCGCCACCTTACCCAGTCGCTGACTTTTTAGCCTCCCAGGATAGTCCAGCGTTTCTCAAACTGGGTCCACGTGGTACTCATAGGAGAGTGAGGGGGGCCTCAAGTGCTTGAAGAAATACTATGATCTTTGACATGTCAAACAGAAAAAGTAATTTTAAAAACATGTATAAAAATAGTGGTAAACTAGTTTCGCATCGAAGTCAAAGGACCCGGACCAGACCGGAGTCCTGTCATCCTCTTCTTTTGTCGTCACACTGCTACCAGGTTGTTGCCCTGTGTCGTGTTTTTCTGTTTTTGTCTTGCTCTGCTCTGTTGTCTTGGGTGATTGTTATTTTTGCTCGTTGACAGGATTCTACTATACCATCTAACCATCTTTTTAGTGGTCTTCCTCTCGCCTTCTTTCCCGATGTTCTGTTGTAGAAGACTCTGTATACTGTGAAGTTTGGATGCATTCTTATTAAGTGGCCAAATCACTTCATTCTTTGTTTCTCAATGTAATTCAAGCAAGGTTCTGTGCCAACTTTCTTTCTTATGCTGATGTTGGTGATTATCTTTTCTGGTGTTGTTGGTAACTTTTCGCAGGCACCGCATTTCACATGTAGTTATTTTTTGTAACTGCACTTTGCTCATTGTCCTTGTTTGGCTCTGGTAAGACAGATAATTCATTCATGTCCATTTTTACATCCATGTCCAGTTTATTTGTTGTCCATGTATTTTCATGTCCAGTTTATTTGTTGTCCATGTATTTTCATGTCCAGTTTATTTGTTGTCCATGTATTTTCATGTCCAGTTTATGTGTTGATCATTTTCATATATAGAAACCGCGTGAGTGGTTACCGGGGCCAAATTTGGGGTGTAAAGAATAGAGCCACTGTTACCTGCCACGCATGTCGTAAGAGGCGACTAAGGAGGTTAGGATGAAATCGGATGCATGTGTCCGCTAGGAATACTAACCCGAAACAAATGCTTGCAGAAAACGGATGCACCAGGCCGTAAGGCGCATAACATGGTGCAACGACCCCTCACAATGAGGAATGGGATAACATTATATGGTCGCCAATCTGCTTCGGAGATTTAGCCACGCAGTAAGACTGTCAGATCTACCATCACAAGGGTGGCCAAAACTTACTGCGGGAAGAGGTCGGCACAGACAGGGAAGCAGAAATCATAGGAAGTATATCCTACAGAACTGCCCCAAGTATGCAGACTTGAGAAGAAAGATGTGGCCCACTTGCACTAGCGTCCAAAGACAAACTGTATGGCATGGCTGATAATCTGAGGCAGACGGCTGCCTTTATTAGAGAATCGAAATCCCAATCTAGTGAGAACGCAGAAGACAAACAGTATGGCGTGGCTGATATTCTGAGGCAGACGGCTGCCTTTATTAGAGAATCCGAAATCCCAATCTAGTGAGAACGCAGAAGACAAACTGTATGGCGTGGCTGATAATCTGAGGCAGACGGCTGCCTTTATTAGAGAATCCGAAATCTCAATCTAGTGAGAACGAAGAAGAAGAAGGTATATACAAACTTTTGGGGGTACACGGTAATGCAAAGTTTGGGAATCACTGCTCTAGAAGACTCCATCCACAGGTCTATTTAGGTTCAGTAGTAAACCAGGGTGGCGTCTGTGGCTTATGGGATAGTGACTCGGTCTATTAACCCCGACGTTCTGAGTTCGAACCACGCTGCAGACAGTTTGGTTGCAAATTGTTTCGCGTGGATTTTTACAAAAGGACGATGGCGCCACCCTTTCAGAAAGCAATGGCAAACTACTGAACCTAATAATGCCTAGAAAAATCACAAACAGGGTTAAAAACTGGGGTTGATTCGCAAAGTCCTGTAAAGAATATACAATTAACTTTAACTTTAGTAAACCAGACAAGGCAACGTTCACTGTGCATATCCCCCGTCGCTCAGATTTCTTGCTGTTCATGCCTCCACGGAAATGTTCGATTTCCAGACTGAACTCGCCGGCATAATCTGCGGGGGCTGTGTACATATCATAACACCATCTTGTGATACAGAGGGATGTGTACGCGACATATATAATCTCTTATACACAAACGGTTGTGTACACGGCTTTCAAACTATCTTATGCTACAGGGGGGGCTGTGTACATATCATACTAAACTCTCTTATGCTACAGAGGGATGTGTACACGGCATACAAACAAACTAGAACAAATTATATTCCACCGAAGTGTCCTTAGGTCGATTCTGTTATGCAATGTAGTATTATATGCAGAACGTATATTTGATTATATCTTTGTAATTAGATTCTCTTATGCAATAACACAGTCGTCAGCGATTCTCAAAACTGTAAGATCCGACAGTAACAATCGCCCCCTCAGGCAGGATATGTCATGTTTGTTGAACTATAAATTCTATCGTAACGTGTCACTAAAGGTATGGGTGTACGGGACGTGAAAATATGCTTGGTAACTTATGTGTAAAATCTTCTTTCAACTCCCAACGGAGCACAGGTCTTCAATAAACTTCTTCCAGCTCTTTCTCTCTCTCTTGCCATCCCTTCCAATTCTTTCCATGTTTTACCTATGTTTTTAATATCAGCCTCCAGCTCTCTTCTCCAGGTCTGTCTAGGCCATGGGTTCTCAAAGTGGGCGGTACTGCCCCCCAGTGGGCGCTGATGCCTTCCATGAAGCAATAGTGGGTTCAGAAGCATTTGGGGGTAGTTTTATTTCGTGATTTTGCGATTGAATAATCAATTTTAATTCATCTTATGCCCATCTTACACGATCCATTTTGCAATCAATTTTCTATTTCATGTATATAATAATTTGAAAATTGACCATGTATGACAGAAATATATATACATTTTCTATGTCAAAGTGAAAATAGAGCATATATATATATATATTATGGGGAAAGAGGGGGCGTTACAAAGTTTATGTCGTGCGAAGTGGGCGGTGGACCGAAAAAGTTTGGGAGTCTAGGCCTTCATCTACTCCTCTTTCCCTGCGGGTTCCAAAACAGTGCCTGTCTTGTAATGCTTCTGGTCGATCTTCTCAATGTATGTCCTATCTATCGCCAGCGTCTCTTCCTGAGCTCTTTCTCCACTGGTATCTGCTTAGCTCTTTCTCTGAGTTCCTCGTTAGTAATATTATCATATCATCTCAGTCCCTCTTTTCTACGTAAACATCCATTTATGAAGGTCTGTAGTTTTCTGGTGCAGGGCACCGTAGTTACATAAAAAGTACCCACCAGGGCGCCTCTCTAGTACGTTCTGACACTACTACGTCGCCCCATTGCTTGGTAACTGAAAGTAATATATGTGCCAGTTTTGGGATGAGTCCATTTGTCTCTGGTTAATAATTGATATCAGTATCATTCTGCCATATACTCTCCCATTTAGATATCGGCTCCATGTGGATGGCTTAACCCGAGTCTTAGAGTTGTGATGAAATGCAAGGGGGGTTATTGATTCAATGTTATTTGTGATCCCCAAGGGCGTACACGCATTTTCCAGTGTCTAACGTTAGAGCTTCGTGTATTTCTTCTTTTCAAGTAAATATAGCAATGTAACGTTGTATCATATTTTACAGCAAGATCATGCATGTGTGTTGTCGGGGCTCGAAAAGGGAGCAAAGAAAAGTAACAATGCGACCTGCAAGGCATGTCGTAAGAGGCGACTGAGGTAGGAGCCTAGGGAAGTTATCCTAGTAAATAAAGACTGCCGCAGAAATCGGATGTGCTGGAATACTTGTAGGCGCGTAACTGGTACAACGTACACTCGCTCTTACATTGATCTGTATGTGGTTCGAGTGTTTTTTTTTTCCGATCCAGAAGCGCTTTCAGCTCTTCTGCTCGGTGCCATGGACATCGTAACCCTTCGGTTCGGTACCACGAACACCATAAAGCCACAGGTTCTCCAGGTTTCTTATGGTGTTCGTGGCACCGAACCGAAGGATTACGATGTCCATGGCAGCGATCCGAAGAGCTGAAAGCTCAAGTGCTTCTGGATCGAAGAGAAAAACACACACTCGAACCACATACAGATCACAAAGAGTGGTCGGTATGAAGCGTTTGAAGAAGAACAGCGAGATGACAAAGTCTGCGTCTTTCAACCGGACACATCTGTTTTATGTACGGTATTTATGGGGGTTACCGAATATGTCTGCAGATATCAATCTCTGCGATCTATATTGTCTAGACCAGTGTTTCTCAACCTTTTTTGTGCCATGTCCCAACAAAGTTTTCAAACATTCGTATGCCCCCTCTTTGTATATTATTTTTAAACTTCAGTAACGTGATTGTGAAACATTCATTTTTGTCAATAGACATACACAAGCCGATATATCGGTTTTGCAACATCATGAACATTAGTTAAGCTCTGAACGAGTCCATTGCCCCCACGATGAAAATGCTCCCCATGGGGCGTGTGCCCCACGTTGGGAAACATGGGTATAGACTATAGGGATGTAGGGTGGGCCTTCTCTTTCGATCCTCTCTTCTTAGACGTAGAATGGGAACTGAAAAAAATGAATCACAGCTGGAACACAATACAAAGGAGGACCAAAAACAGATGAATGGAGGGCATTTGTTGCTGCCAATGGCGTCACAGGTTAGCGAGATAATCGTGGCATATCATAAAGGACGTAGCCATCAACCACAGTAAACTAGTCGTTTATTTTCTAGGCACCACTTATACGTTCAGTGACGCATAAGCGAACATTAGCACATTCATTTTAAATGTCACAGTGTTATTTTATGTAGCAGCTGCTGTGCGGTTCTGATACAGTACATTCATTAGTTGTTGTTTTTGGTCTCAATGGCTAATTAGTTCAGTCGTTTGCCGGTCGTAATGAAAGTTGTGGGTTCGAATCCGGGCCGAGATATAGATAGAGAGCTTCACCTGGTATGGATCTCGACAGCTGACTTTCTGGGAAACCAGGTTAGACTGGAAGAGACAAATGTAAAGTGGGTCTCCATAGCGAAGTGGTTAAGACGTTTGTGTGTCGTTCTAAAGGCTGTGGGCTCTGTTCCAGACCGAGTCATGTCAGCATTTTGTCAGAGATCCCTAGGATTGTTGCCGGAGCCGGCCAGTGGTTACGGGGCCAAATTTGGGTGTAAGAGAATAGAACCACTGTTACCTGTCACGCATGTTGTAAGAGGCGACTAAGGAGGTTTGGATGAAATCGGATGCACCTGTCCTAAACGTGTAGAAGTCTATGCGTTTAGGGACCTACCAAACCAATGTGCAACGTATACACGTTCTTGGCAAAGATCAAACATATCACAAAGAGTAATTAAATTTAGTCGTAAAGAATGAACGCAAAGAAGAAGAGGATGCCGGAGCCACAGGGTTCTTGCTTTGTGCAATGCTCTCGTAATGTCTCAGTAGATGACATGCCATCTCTGCCGACAGGGATGAAGCCATATGGGGAAGCCCGGTGCAATGAAGTCAATTCTTCGTCGATGGGCTCTTTATTTCTTGTCCAGTTACAAGATAACTTTATATGGTACTAGCAGTTTACCCGTTCTTCGCACGGGGAATTTAGTTTAACATCTATTTGTAAAGTTCCTTAAAGAAACATGCCACGTTGCTTCAAAATCGGCTTCTTCCCATTAAAAACAATACGTTTTCTCTCCATGCATCGGCCAGTAAAACCTGATACAACAGAATTCCCGTTCCCGTGAAAGCTAACAACAATTTAAAATATCCCTCATTTCGATTGCCAGTAAAACCTGATACAACAGAATTCCCCTTCCCGTGAAAGTTGAATTTAGTTTAAATCTAGTTGTAATATTTCACCACTTTTAAAGTTACATTTGTTATCCTTTACGCTGATCTTCCGAGCACACATAAACTGTCCCTCATTGCCAGTAAAACCTGATACAATTGAATTCCGTGGAAGTTGAAAAATAACAATTGGCAAATTAAGTTTATTCAAATTATTATTTTGCGCTTAAGTCCTTAATGCTATGATAACGTCACTATTATTATAATGTATTTTAAACATATTTATTCGAGTGGATGTATCGCACTTGTACTGCAATGTAGGCAGGCACGCTATCAACTACCCTACAGAGACGTATACATAAATATGTTTAAAATACGTTTAAATTAAATGAGAATAGGGTTATAGAAAAGAACAAATAGTTCAGTTTTGTAATTTTTCCCTCTTCGTATCTCTGAAAGCTACCTTCTCGCCAAATTTCAAGTCCATAGGATGTCCAGATATCTCCAAACAATTGAGACAGACATACAATTCCATTCATCTTTGTCTTATATATATATATATATATATATATATATATATATATATATATATATATATATATATATATATATATATATAAAAGATGTGTCTGTTGATTGTCCCCATTAGTTAGGGAATTTTTAGTAAGCAGACCAGACATTAGACTGAGAAACACATAGTGACAGATGCCTCTGAAGTCGAAGAAAGGTTCGCCTGGATGACGGGGGAGACTGGTGATAAGGAACGCTAGGACTCACTAAACAAAATCATGTCATATTAGTCGAAATGACTGCGCCTACAACTATAGCGGATGAACGGGAAGAATCTCCCCAAAAACTAGTTATGTTATTCGGTCGAAGTCATGGTTTTGATTGATTGACAGGACTATTATCGTTGCACTTTGGTGAGTAACCATGTGTGCTCCGATCTCTTTCTTACACAGGAAGATTTCAGGCGGGTAAATATTTGTGGCGCTGATGTGGGGGCATGATTCATAAAGTTTGAGAATCATTGATGTACTTGAACGGAAGAACTCTATCCTCGACCTCTCCGTACTGAAAAGTTATGTTATTTATGCAAGGTGCACTAATAAATAATGAATTTATGTTGCTACACAGATTGTGTTCGCTGTGATTAGTGCAGCATTTATGTATCCTGCTTGAAATTGCTTCCCGATCATATACTTTATGGGAACATTCAGAACGACTGTAAGTTTTTTTTACGCTAGCAATTTAAAAAAACAACAACTGAGGGTGACTGAGCGCATATACTTTCCCAGTAACGACCGATGATAATTCCTGTTCTGTGATGATATTACATAATTTAAAGGGACTGAGCACACTTTCATTTTCCAGTAACGGTGGATAATAATTCATGTTCTGTGTTGATGTGTCATAACTTGAATGGACTAAGCAGAGTCTATCGTTACCAGTAACGACGGGTAATTTATGTTCTGTGTCAGTTGTTATTCCTCTCTGATGTCATCACTTCTCCTGAATTCGTCCCATTTAAATTAAATGGTTCGGCCACACAAGCAGACTACTACCAACAAACAGTACACCTCAAAGAGAAATGCTTCTCCGATATAGTGGATACAAAGCGAAAGGCCATCCTCTCAAAATGTGGACCTCAGAGATAACAGAGACGACGAAAGACTGTCTATGAAGCGCACACTAAAGCCCGTTCTATATTTCTTATCCTGACGCTGCGAGGCAAAACATGATCGGAAAGAAAGAAAATAAATCCCCTACTACACACTTGTGGTTGTAATCAAACACACACACTATCACTGTTACACACTGAATCCTCGAGATATACGTACGTCATACAAGTCTGTTTGCTCTACATACCATGTCGTGTATATAGGTCATGTTAGTCTGTGCTACATAACATTAGAAGGAGGAGGGTTTTGATTGACACTTGACCCGACCTTCTGAACTTGACCCCCCCCATAACGAATACATTTGGTTCATATTCTGCTCCTACACTGTGTGAGACGTACTTTTATTTTGTTCTGTAAGTATTACATTGTTTATGGTAATCACTCACTTCCTGTCGTTTATGTTATTGTGTCCACTTTGTTCTTCTGTTGTTCTTTTTTGTTCTTCTCTTCATATGTTTCTATCTTTCTTTGTATCAGTTCTTCTTATAGTTGTTTTTAACTTCATCTGGTGTGGTGTATCTTCTTCTTCTTCTATCAGTTTTAAATGCTCAGAGATCTCAACAGGTAACTCTGAAGTCGAAGAAAGCGTGCCTGTATTGCGAGGGACACTGATAATAAGGAAAGCATGCCTTCGCGTAAAAAATCAAACAGAAGAGCGTCATACCAGGCACCCTGACTACCACTGAATTCATAGCAAGCGAATATAAGGAAAGCATGCCTTCACGTAAAAAATCAAGCAGAAGAGCGTCATACCAGGCACCCTGACTACCACTGAATTCATAGCAAGCGAATGCAGAGAAAAGAAGGTTTCAACGACGAGATGTTACCTCCATGAATCAGTTGTCCAAGGTCCTCTCTGGCCACAATTTTTCATTCAAATTAGTCTCATTGAAAGAAGACCGACGTACTAAGAAAATATGGAGAAGATCTGTTGAGTTGAAATTGGGCAGGATGGACTGTTGAGATTTGAAAGATTGGGTTAGATACTGTTGGAGAGTTAAGATTGGTCAGATGGAGGAAACAGTTGGTAAAAATGCAGCACATAAATCTCTTTGGATCATTTCATCTTACTGTGACATTCAACAATAGAGTACGATGTCTTAGCTAAAGCCAGTGAAAGAGCAAATCTACTAACTCTGTCTTTCAAGAGGTCAAATCCTCATAAAGAAAACTCAGAAGATGGAAGACAAACATTGATATGGTTATGGAAAAGACTTTCCAAGACTTAAGCAGAACAGACCAGGTCATTATATTTCACCTACGCAACGGACACTGCAGACTCAACAAATACTTATATAGACTAGGAATAAGTCAAACAGCTCTCTGCCAGTATCAACAGGCGGAACAAACATCGGAGCATGTCATCCAAGACTGTCCTCTCCTATATGAGCTGAGAAGCAACATGTGGGCATACCCAGTCGACCTGAAAACTAAGCTTTTGAGGAACATGACAGACCTGAAACTGACTGCCCAGTTTGTGGTCCACAGTAAATTAAGCACATGACCAGAGATCGCTGAATAAGAAGAATCCTTGTCAAACGGGACACGAAGACGATATACAGGGTGTTCAAGATAATTACAGCCCCATCGACAATTCAAAAGTTGCCAGGTACACATTGAGTTGTGTTTATTTACTATTTAAACCGGTTCTGACTAGCTCGTCCTACGTCACATTTGTTCATCGCCCCTTCCCGCACTACAAGTTAACACCGTCACACAACCTTGACCTATACTACATCATAACTGAATCTTCTCTCATTTCCATACATATATGCCAGATTAGCTCCATTCACGGGCTGCTTTTAAGTTGAACACCCTGTAGATAGAGTATGCATATATGATGTATATAGGTTGTAGGTACTGAATAACCAGTATTTGAAACAAAACTAACAAGTAAGCATACATATTTGAAAGTAACTGAAACATTCATCACTAACCTGCAGCTAACGGTACCCCCATCTCTTCTTGGTTCAATGCTGGTCATATATAAATGGGCTAATTGCTAATTTAACGATTACTAACTTGATTCATGTCGACTCCGTTTTGTTCGACATACACTTGACACCTTCTGATGTTGACACCGGATGAATTCAATATTCTCATGTTTTGTTCGGACATTGTGTAGTGTGACTTGTACTTTAGTTTGAAAACGTCACATATTTGGAATATCTTGGCTCTATAATTAACAGCAATGGGGATTGTTCGAAAGAAGTTAGAAGAAGGCTAGCCATGGCTTTCCAGAGGGTGGTCAACATGAAGAAACTATGGTACGACACAAGCAAAGAAACCAAAGTAAGACTTCTGAGAACATGCATATTTCCTGTGGCAACATATGGATGCGAATCGTGGACCATAACACAAACATTAAAGAACAAAATTGAAGCTTTGAAACAAGGTGTTACAGAAAAGTTCTTAGAACATCATGGACAGAGAAAACAAAAACAAAGACATCCTGCAAGACCTGCATATCAAGAAGCATTGACTCATTAATAACATCATGTCCCGAAGATGAATATTTGCACGTTCTTCTTTGCGTTCGTCTTGACCATTTAATCACCGGATATGTTTGATCTTGCTAGAACGATACTTGCACATTTTGTAGACCTAAACGCAGACTTCGTTTGACAACATCGATTTCAGCAAGCCTCCTGTCGCTTTACGACATGCGGAGGTAACAGTGGTTCTTCTAACTATTGGCCGGAACATGGCGTTGTCGTAAACGTCTCATTGTTTTGGAGAGACAGTAATGGAAGTATGGTCATGTATCGAGGCAGAGGACGACCAAAACAAAAGTGGCAACAGGACATCAAAGAAACCTTTAACATGACGCTGGAGGAGGTGGGAGAATTTTCTAGAGACAGATTTTTCAGGCGGGATGTGATGAAAGGGACGTTTCGCAATGAACATGCTACTACTTGACTTAGTTTATGAACCACTTTACAAGTATACCATTACATTCTGTACTATATGCATCATATCGTCATGCCTTTAGCAGGGGCGGCTCGTCATTAAGAGTTTTTAAAAACCTGGCCAGCAATGGCGGAATGCGGGAGGGCCATTCAGAGTCAGAACTGTTTGATTTTGAACACGACTTTGCTTGCGCATTTCCGACATGTTTGGTCGGGTATTTTCCGGTTTCGTTTGCCGAGCTACTGAGTTAGTGCTTGAGCAACGCTGTGAGCTATGAATGTTACATGGAATGCTTATTGCTGTGTCAACCGTGCGTTTGTTGTGTGTTAGTGTGTATTCAGAAAATGGCGGACAGCGGTTATGACGAACAAGCTCAATCTGGCGTATGCAGTTATATTGCGGGTGCAGAAAGCTGGATTTTGTCTGATTGATGTTCCCTTCGACAAGAATTGCAATTAAGTGATGAACAGTTTTGTGCTGCTAATTAGCGATGGCCATATCATTTTATGGGAGCAGGTTGCTTTTTGTGGCGGTACAGGCTGTTTTTTCTGGAATTAGTTCACACAGGAAACATTTCACAGTTAGCATTTCGTGTGATTTTCATTGGCACAGGAACGGAGCAATTATGGGGTAACCCGTTGCAGTGAAGTTGGAACCGTACTTATGAACGATGAACTAAGAGTCAGTGGGACCCGGCCCCACCAAAACTTTTGAGTAACGTGTACTTATTAATTTTAGAAATTATTTGTTCATAGTTATTACTTACAACGTGATGAGAACTGGCTGATGCTAAAGATAAGAACAAATAAAATTGAGATATTTTGGACATATAAAAAGACATGAAGGGCTGGAGATGACCACCATGGAAGGAGGCATGGAGGGGCAAAGAGAAGAGGAGGAGGAGGACCACGGAGAAGATGGATTCAGGATGTAACTGATGGTTTCAACATGACGACTGCAGAGGCAGGACATATGGCTTATGAGAGAGAGAAATTCCGGATTACTGTTGGGGTGACAAAGTTCTGCTCAGGACAAGCTATTTAATGATGATAATGAATAGCCAACTCTCTTTAATATCAAAATATTGCAGAACAGAAGCATTTGTTCTTTTCTTGAAATGGGAATAACTTCCGAAATAGACAAATAATAGTAAATAGTCCAAAAACCAATACTTTTCTGAAAATTTTGTCTGACCCCACCAAGAAAAACACAGAGGGTCTCCTGTTTGTAGCTCCACACAAGAGGGTCTCCCTTTGTAGCTCCACACAGAGGGTCTCCCTTTGTTGCTCCACACAGAGGGTCTCCCTTTGTTGCTCCACACAGAGGGTCTCCTTTGTAGCTCCACACAGAGGGTCTCCCTTTGTAGCTCCACACAGAGGGTCTCCTTTTGTAGCTCCACACAGAGGGTCTCCCTTTGTAGCTCCACACAGAGGTCTCCCTTTTCTAGCTCCACACAGAGGTCTCCCTTAGTAGCTCCACACAGAGGGTCTCCTATTAGTAGCTCCATACAGAGAACTCCCATTAGTAGCTCCACACAGAGAACTCCCTTTTGTAGCTCCACACAGAGGATCTCCCGTTTGTTGCTCCACACAGAGGATCTCCCGTTTGTTGCTCCACACAAAGGGTATCCAGTTTGTTGCTCCACACAGAGGGACTCCGTTTTGTTACTCCTCACAGATGTCACAGAAATCAGATATTCTGACCTACTTATAGGCACATAACCGGCACAAGGTACAATCGTTCTTAGGTTCAGATGACATAAAAATCACGAATGATTTAACAAGTGGTCGTTATAGAGCGTTGGAAGAAGAAGAGGAATGACTGATGTAATGCTGTAATGGAATGGATGAATATTGTCATAATATGGCTTGTGTTACCCTAATCTTGACCCGACGTAAGCATGGTTGATAATGTTTCTAGCATATTCATTTGTTTATCATCAATACTGACCTCTGAACTCGTCGGTGTTTTTTGGTTTAAAGATAACAATCAAATATGACATAACACTATTTATCTAAGCTGATTATCATATCAATAAATATTAACCTTTATGTTGTTTTGGTAAACTCTCAACACACTTCAATACTGCATTGTAATCGATAGTTTTATTAAACTCTCAACACACTTCAATACTGCATTGTAATCGATAGTTTTGTTTAGTGTATGTCTGTTAGTTACACATTCAGTATTTAGATATGCCAAACGGTTGAATGGGGCCGCAGGCGCAATAACGTAATGATATAAAGCTGCGCCAGGGTCAGTGAGCTGGCATTGATCAAGATCCTACCCCATCTCCAAGTAGTGACCCTGGTAACAGAATAATGTCTGGCTAAGCGCGTAGGGATCGAAGGAGAACTACTTAGAATGTGTAGAAGGGTAGGTGCATATACGTCCGATGTTAAATCTGATCGCAATATAGATGATGAGGATCTCAGTAAATGCACCTACACTCTCTCTGTCTGATAAAGAGTCAAAGACGATGCATAATATAAATCAGACGCCTGTGTGGTTACCGGGGCCCAAATTATGGGTAAAGAATAAAACCACTAATACCTACCACATGCCATATACGGCGAAAGTGGAGGTTTGGCGTGAGATTAACTACACTATCGTTTAAAAAACCCACTCAGTTACAAAAACCGCATCCAAGAGCATGAGAGCTTTTCAAGGTCTTGGTTGGGGACCTATGCCTCCTTTGGGACGAAGGGTAGAAGAAGAATAATAACGGTTGAATGTCTCACATTAGAATCATTATGTTCGTTATAAAATTAGTGATAATCATGAATTTCACATTAGAGACATTAGTAGATGGAAATCGAGAGAAGTAGATAGCAACGCCTCTTCTTCACTCTTCGCTCCTAGAGAGACATAGGTTCGCAACCAAGGACTTCCAAGCCAGCCTATCCAAGGCAATCTTTTCCAGATCTCTCTACTGTCTCCCCATTTTCTTGCATTCCGTCTCCAGATGTAAATCCTGGAGATCTTCCGGGTTGAAAGAATGTGAGTCGGCATCCCGATTTCCTTTCGGATTTCATTGGTTCGCTTCATGAGTCCTTCTTGCGGTTCGTTCTTCTTGCCCGCGGATGGTGAGATATGGATTTCCTTGGTTGTAGTTTCTGCAGCTATCTAGTGTTGTTTTTTTACAGGGTGGGATAACTATCCGACCTCCTTGGTAGACTCTTATGACTTCCGTGCAGGTAACCGTGGTTCTATTCTTTACACCCATAATTTTGACCCCGATAACACTCGGGCGCAGCAACGCCTCTACCCGAGTAAAATGATTTTTAAAAATTAACTAATTATTTGTTCTTTTACTATCCTCAAAAATATACCGGGGACTCTCGCCAGTGCTACCAAGTCGTGAACTACCGCTGAGATCTTACTGTGTAAGAAAGAGATTGGAGCACACATGGTTACTCACCGAAGTTAAATGGTGAATAATCATATCATTCATATATTACCCACGTGCCCAGCGTGTTCGTAGCGCTTTGGACTACGGGTGACTAGTCCTCTGTAAGTGCGGGTTCAACTCCGCGGACTGGCAGAAAAGCTACAGGTTCCCCAGATTTACGGTGTTCGTGGCACCGAGCCGAAAGGGTTACGATGTCCATGACTCCGAGCCGAAGAGCTTTCAGCTCAAGTGCTTCTGGAAAGGAAAAAAAAAATTCATTCATATTGGTGGTGGTCTTGAAGTGTGTGCTCTGCAATTTGGGCTGCCTGTACGCACGACTGAACTGCTTGTTCTTGACTTGTATATCTATATATATGTTGTAGCTGCGGTGTCGATTGTGTTCTGTTCGAAGGCGCAGAATAACCTGTTCTAATCTGCTCATATTATAGTAATCATTCTTTGTCAATATTGATGGCAATCTGATTGATTTAATCATTTTGTTGACGGGTGACTGGTACACATGACTGCTGTCTCGTTTCCTGGTATTTCACATTAAGACGGTATCCACTGTAATGTGACATTGTGCTGGTTGCATAGTTTAGACTAGCATTTCCCAAACTAGGGGGTACTCACAGGGGTCCTTAAGCGCTTGAAAAATATTATGATCTTTGACATTTTAAAAAAAAATTGTTGTGGTCAGCGGCAGAAATGTATTTAAAAGGAGGTCCGGGGTAATGCACACTTTGAGAACCGCTGGTTTAGACAGTAGGGTCTGTAGACCTGGTTTGCTCATTTTGTACCTGTCAATAAAACAAATACGATACGTTGTGGATCAAAGTTCGTCAGTTTCTCCATTGTCACCTTGATTAAAACGCACTCTGAAATCTGATATACTAGGTCTGATGGCGCAAACATATGGCAGTATAATTGGCGTAAACTGATACTTAAGAGGCTTAACTTAGAGTGGTTAACAAATCATTCTTCTAGAACACATGCTCCCAAACTTTGCATTATCGCAGACCCCATTTTAAATGTATTTTGCTGCCCCGGACTCCCAAGAGTTTTCTATATATGAAAATCTTCTAGCGATGAAGTTATTATTACACCACACCAACAGTCAAGCTGGCTCCAATTTCTCAGACTGCAGGAAACTTCAAATGCTCTTTCATTTTGTCCTGTCAGATATTTAGACTCCGGTCTGGTCCAGGTCCTTTGATTTTGCAGCGGAACTAGTTTACCACTGTTTTTATACATGTTTTTTGTGTTTTTTCGCATGTCTGCCCAGCGTGTTCTTAGCGCGTTTGACTACGGGTGACTATTCCTCTGTGTGTGCGGGTTCAATTCCGCAGGATGGCAGAAAAAGCCACAGATTCCCAGATTGACGGTGTTCGTGGCACCGAACTGAAGGGTTACGATGTCCATGGCACCGAGCCGAAGAGCTGAAAAGCTCATGTGCTTCTGGATCGAAGAAAGAAAAAAAATACATGTTTTTAAAAGTTATTTTTCTGTTTGAAATGTCAAAGATCATAATATTTCGTCCGCGGACCTCAGTTTAGAAAACGCTGTTGTAGAAGAACTTCAAACAACCGAAGCCCACAGAGGAAGAAAAGAATGGGGAGGCCAACATATCACGGCTCTCTACAGTCGTTATTTAGCATGTCCTTTCCAGAACGTCGCAATCGTGACAACCCGCAGGAAAAACTCTTGCAAGTTTTCTGGTCGCCTCCAACGTTCACGATGTTTTTAATGTTCTATTGTTACTGTCGTCTTATTCATCCCCTTCCTCGTCTTCCAGGAATCATGCCCTCCATTATTGTTTTCTCCAGATAAAGTTTATTGAGGCCAAACTGTTTCAATTTGCCGAGACGTAATGCTATTTATGAGGAGCGTCCGGTCAAATGAATTAGAGCGCGGCTCTCTTGCAGGAGATCTGTGTTCAATTCACGGTAAGGTTAAGGATTTTTTTCTGTTACGGGCATAAATGAAAAATCCTAATCTGAAACAGCATAGCGGTGACTGCACTAGCCACGCGGCCATTAAATCCTTCGGCCTCACGTCCCACCTGTCCTACACTGCCATAAATAGGGTACTACAGCAGTAACGACAGTTTAAAAAATGTGATGTTGTTTATCTCTCTTTAGCCTGTTACGCCCTTGGCGTTTAGGACAGCAACAAACGTACACCATTCTTCCCTGTTCATGGCCTTCCTCTGTATTGTGTTCCAGCTATGATTCATTTCCTTCAGTTCTTGCTCTATCGTTCTCCTCCAGGTCGTCTTGGGTCTTCCACGCTTTCGCCTACCCTCTGGAGTCCATCTCAGTGCAGTTTTCGTGTCGGAGCCAGTCTCCATGCACATCACATGTCCAATCCATCTCCAGCGTCGTCTTCGGATGATAGTGCCCATGTTCTCTTGTTGGCATCGTGCAAGCAATTCTTGGTTCGAGATAGTAGTCGGCCAGTACACGCGTAAGATTTTTCGCAGACAAATTGTATGAAAGGCGGAGAGTCTGGACATATCCTGTTCTGTCATTCTCCAGCATTCCGATCCGTACAGCAATGTTGACAGCACACATCTGTTATAGATACTAGTCTTGGTTCTGATGCTGTATTGGGCAGATTTCCAGGAGGTCTGAAGGGTCATGAATGCACTTCGTGCCTTACTCAGTCTGTTTTTAATGTCAGATCCAGCGCCTCCTTCATTGCTAATAACACTTCCAAGGTATGTGAAAGCGGTTGTATCTCGGAGGCTTTTACCTTCTAGTTTGACTGGTGCTGGGGTTGCTATGTTCAGAGTCATTACTTCAGTTTTCTTCTGATTTATTTTCAGCCCAACCATCTCACTATATTGGTTAAGGCGGCAGATCTTTTCCTGGATATCTCTGTGTATGAGATAGGAGTGCGATGTCATCTGCAAAATCTAGGTCTTCCAGAGTGGATGTGAGAGTCCATCTAATACAGTGTTTCCCAACCTTTTTTGTGCCGTGCCCCACCAAAGCCTTTCAAGATTGTGTATGCCCCCCTCCTTATGTAACATATACAAAAAATGATAGGTTTTAGGAAGAAATAACTAGGAAGTTGTCAAGGAAACACAGTAAGTAAATTTTCAAAACGTATAATGGAGAACTGAAATTCAAGTATGAAATAATATTAATGACAGATTTTTCGATATTATTTTAATTATTAGTAATTATTTATTACTTACACTTAGTGAGATCATTGCGCTTGATGTATGCTGCAAAGAGATTTTATGTTAGGTTCCAATTTAGTTAGATTCAGTCTCAAGTCTCCTCGTTGTGTTACATCCAGCCGATTTCTTTTTATTTTTAGCAGCAAATCAATTATGGCACTAAATCCACATTCAGCTAAATATGAAGATGGAAACTGTAATAACAGTTTTCTTGCACATTTGGGTTTGAATTATGATATTTCTTCTTCTCTTCTCGAACGCCTCTGTTAATTCAGGCGAAAGTCATGATGCCTGGTATTGCGCTTCTGACTGATTTTGCGTGAGGCCTAAATTGCCCTTTTACAGGTGTCCCTCAACCATATGGACAGCCTCGCCGACTTCAGAGGTACTTGAAGCTTAGATCCTCCAAGTGTGATCGTTTGCAGGAAGCCAGTTGTCCGTGTAACTCTTGCCTTGAGTCCTCGTACCATTGGTACGTTTACGCCAGAGTAGTGAAGTGGTGACTTCTCTAACAGATTTCCTGCCTTTGGTAAGATCGTTTCGTACGCATTGTATGATAAACACTCTTTAATGATCCTTTAGTGCGTATATTTGGGCTTGGATCTACGCCAGAGAGCATTTGCTACTTTACACTGACTGGGTGAGGTCGCTCCGGTTTAGGAGTATTCTCGACCCCTCTAGGGCTAGTCCCTGGAACTGTCACCTTTCTTGTATTCATTGCTCTTTTACAATCATTTTTCGCCATATATTTGGGCTTTATGATCTTCGCCAAAGAGTATGTCTACAATATGCGCTCTTTCTGACTATATGAGGTCGTTCCTGGTTAGGAAAATTCTCAGTCATTGGAGACGCATGTGCTTGTCGTGCAAACGATAATATTTTGGCTGTATGCTTAGCCTTTATATGATCTGAGCCATGGTCTTTGGACGTCATCATACTCTGTGTAGGATGATCGGCGTCCGAAAAGTATCGACCTTAGCCAATGTTTCGGTTTGTACCAGTCAAGCCTTTGCATTATTGGTGAGTTTGTTCCAAGGAGAAGTTGGTATGCTGCGGTTTCCCGATTTGACGACTCGTACGACTGCGCCTGTTTTCGTCCATACGATTCATCAAATATCGGGTTGAGGTGCAAAACTTTTTGCAATCAGGTGAAATCGAACCATGAAGGATTGTCGAATGCTGAATTTTTGTACAATGGATTTTGGATTTCCATGCCAAATTGCTTTCGATGTGGTTTGCACTACTGGCACCAAACTACCTGTAGCTCTCCCTCGATCCCTATCCGCTTAGCCAGACAAGAACCAATGTCTGTTACCAGGGTTATCACGTGGAGGTGGGGTGGGATCTTGATTAGTGCCAGCTCATTAATCTTGGCGTAGCGTTGTCCCTATGCATATTTGACCCCAATTTGTATATTTGATTTCTGTTTCCTCACAATGCCATGCCATCGTTCCATTTATATTAAATAAAGTTTTAATTGACTCATCATTCTGCATTTCTGCGAGTTCTTCTTGATACTGCATATTTGAAATATCAGACAAATCCCCTAACATTGGCATTATAACTTCCAAGTTGGAAAATCAAGTTGATTCAAGTCAGAAATCTTTCTTTTAAATCAGCCGATAGAATTTTCAGATGATCGACAATAACAAGTAAAGCGGTGTCAGTCACTTCACATTTCTGGAGCCAATGAAACTTATCAAAATTTTTATTCAAAATTCAGTAAAGATAATGAAATCAAATATCTTTGCTTTTGCATAAAACAAGAGTTGTTTTTTTTATTCATTGAAGTTGGTAATTTAATATATTTAGTTTCTCAAAGATATCTGCTAGATAACTCACAAAAGCATTACCATCGACCGTTAACGATTTTAACCTAATAGTACATGCTTTCCCCCTTTCAAAGCTTTGTTAAAATGATGTAGCAATGTATCTAGGTATAAGTACTTTCCGTTTATTGAAGATTTTAAAACTTCAGTAAAGTGATTGTGAAGCAACATTCGTTTTTGTCAACAGACATCCAAAAGCCAATATATCGGTTTTGAAACATCATGAACATTAGTTAAACTCCGAACGGGTCCATTGCCCCCTGAACGATGAAAATGCCCCCTGTGGGCGTGCCCCACGTTGGGAAACGGATCTAATACCTCTTGCCTTATCTTCCGTTGTTTTACGCATCACCCAATCTATGACAGTGTTGAATAATAGGGCTGACATAACACATCCTTGTCGCACACCTGTTTTTACTTCAAACTTTAGTTCTGAGGTTTCAACACTGCATGCAAACTTGCTGTAGCAGCTTTTATAATATTTATAAAACACAGTGGGATTCCATACCATCTTAAGATACGCCATAGACTTTCGCGGTGTATGCTATCAAAAGCTTTTTCAAAATCTACAAAGTTGATATAGAGTTTGCTTTGCCATTCTGTGCATTGCTCTATGATATTTCTAAGAGCAAATATTTGGCCTATACAGCTCCGTCCTCTGCTAAATCCTGCTTGTTCCTTTCTCAGTTTCTTATCCACAGCATCAGTAATGCGCTGTACGATGATTTTGCTTCAGATTTTACTTGGGACAGAAAGCAGTGTTATTCCACGCCAATTATTACAATCGGCAAGGGAGCCCTTTTTGGGTATCTTGATGATGACTCCTCTGTTCCATGCATCAGGTATTGTTTGGGCATTCCATATAGTAGTAAACAAGGGTTGCAATATATTATCTGCAAGTTCTGGGTCTATTTTGAATAGTTCTGCGTTTAAGTTATCAGATGTTGTTTATGAGCCAATGTTACTCAATTTTCAGGTCTTGTAGGATGTTTATATGTTTTCTCTGCCACTTTTCTTACACTCTTCAGACAATTTCTCTAGCACTTTTGTTTGTAAAGATTCGATTTTCTTCTTTCATGTTGTGTTATGATCCATGATTCGCATCCATATGTTCGCCCTCGTGTTTCCGGGGCTGGCAAGGGGAGAAAAGAATAGTAACATTGCAACCTACATTGCATGACGTCAGAGACGACTGAAGTAGGGGCATATGGAAGCTACCCTAGTAAATAAAAATAGGATGTTCTGGCCTACTTAAAGGGTTTTAAAGCCGAAGGATTGACTTCATTGACCGGGTTTTACCCATATGGCTCAGTCCTCTCCGTAGAAATGGCAAGCCACCTGCCGAGAGTATTGCACAAAGCACGAACTCCGTAGCTCCAGCAACAATCCTAGGAGTCTCTGGAAAACAAACTGCACTCGTGAACAGAACGGCGCGGTCCGGATTCAAACCCACGACCTTCGACTCGCAAGGCAAAGGACTCAGCCACAGAGACCCCCTAACTTGTATGCGCATAATTGACACACCGTATAATCGCTCTTAGGCTCAGATCACAAACAAATCAGAAAGAGTGGTTTAACAAGTGGTCAATATGGTGCGTTCGAAGTTATTTCATGCGGTGTTATGGTCCATGATTCACATCCGTATGTTATCACAGAAACAACGCATATCCTCACGCATGAAGTTTTACTTCTTTGCCTGTGTTGTCAAGTAACTTCTTTACACAAACCACTTTCTGAAGTGCCACGAGTCCGGTAAATAGCTTAGGTTAGTCGTCAGATCATCAGCACCTGCACATCGAGTCAGTCCATAAACGCTCCGAACACCTCCTCAGGGTGTTGCAGCTAACGACACCATTTCTTTGTCGGTGTATTGTTCTGAAAGCTTCCAGTATAGTGCACTTGTCTAGCTAGCTATACCCTGTTTGATTTGATATTCTTACTGTATGGTTACGGTTGCATATTTCTTCCCCCATCCCCATTTTTTCTCCCCTGATCCAGAAGCACTTGAGCTTTCAGCTCTTCGGCTCGGTGCCATGGACATCGTAACCCTTCGGTTCGGTACCACGAACACCGTAAATCTGGAGAATCTGTAGATTTTCTGCCAGCCCGCGGAATTGAACCTGCACTCACAGGGAGCTTCTCACCCGTCGTTCAACGCGCTACAAACACGCTGGGGAGGTGGGCATTCCCCTCCCCATTAATGGAATCGTTTACACACCATCTCTTCCTTAGGCAATTTAGACTATCAGCCGCATTCATTGCGCACCCGCTTTCTACAGTAGCCATATCCCCAAGTCTATCGGCGCGTTCACTCCACTTTACGTCTGAGTGCCCTGGCACAAAAGTAAAACGGATTTTTGTCAGTCTATTCCTTTTCAGAGACCTTAGTCATTATCTTGGACATTTTTGTAATTTATTGACATTAGTATAACCATATTTTTAGAGTTGATCATATAAGTACTTTTGAGCAGTCAAGTGATTAGAGCTGTTGATTTATCGTGGAAAGAGACTGAAATCGTTTTATCAGGGCCAAATCGACATATCCCCACAAAGTGTGTTTCGTGTCTAGGAGTTAATGGAGTATCACTTAATCCAAGTGCCTTGCCTAGGCAATCATGTCTCTCCGCAACTCTCACCCTGTTGCAGTTAACCAACTCTGACGTCGATCTTTTGTCGAGCCTAGATGTCAGACCTTCCAACATCTCCGGTTGCCTTCCACGATCTCTCTTTCCTTGTATGTTACCCGTTGTCACAAAATTGTCCAAACATTCTCTTGCATTTTATCCCGGAAGAACATTGATTGCCTGATTCTTATTCCTTTGATCAGATTCCATTGTGTGCATGCCTATTTTAAAATCTCATCATTTCTTTTCTTAGCTGTTTGTGAAATTTTTTTCCAGCATTCTTCTATAAAACCATATCTATGTGTCTCAGTTAAGGTATGTTGAACTTATAAGATAACATACCAATTTGTGTCTTTAAATGCTATGGTCTAGTTCTGTGAGTTTTCTAACACTTTTCATACATACGACATTATAGTTTATTCGACTGATATATTGCCGAGGTTATCATGTAAGAAGATAGAACTTATCATTAGTGATGATAGTGGACTGTGGTATTACGTTTACAATGTAGGATGTTGGCTGTAGTATTACGTTTACAATGTTGGCTGTAGTATTACGTTTACAATGTTGGATGTTGTATTACGTTTACAATGTTGGATGTTGTATTATGTTTACAATGTTGGCTGTAGTATTATGTTTACAATGTTGGATGTAGTATTATGTTTACAATGTTGGATGTAGTATTATGTTTACAATGTTGGATGTTGTATTATGTTTACAATGTTGGCTGTAGTATTACGTTTACAATGTTGGCTGTAGTATTACGTTTACAATGTTGGCTGTAGTATTATGTTTACAATGTTGGCTGTAGTATTACGTTTACAATGTTGGATGTAGTATTATGTTTACAATGTTGGATGTAGTATTAAGTTTACAATGTTGGATGTTGTATTATGTTTACAATGTTGGCTGTAGTATTACGTTTACAATGTTGGATGTAGTATTATGTTTACAATGTAGGATGTTGTATTATGTTTACAATGTTGGATGTAGTATTATGTTTACAATGTAGGATGTTGTATTACGTTTACAATGTTGGATGTTGTATTATGTTTACAATGTAGGATGTTGTATTATGTTTACAATGTTGGCTGTAGTATTATGTTTACAATGTTGGCTGTAGTATTACGTTTACAATGTAGGATGTTGGCTGTTGTATTACGTTTACAATGTTGGATGTAGTATTATGTTTACAATGTTGGCTGTAGTATTACGTTTACAATGTAGGATGTAGTATTATGTTTACAATGTTGGATGTAGTATTACGTTTACAATGTAGGATGTTGGCTGTAGTATTACGTTTACAATGTTGGATGTAGTATTACGTTTACAATGTTGGATGTTGTATTATGTTTACAATGTTGGCTGTAGTATTACTTTTACAATGTTGGATGTTGTATTATGTTTACAATGTTGGCTGTAGTATTACGTTTACAATGTTGGATGTAGTATTACGTTTACAATGTAGGATGTTGGCTGTAGTATTACGTTTACAATGTTGGATGTAGTATTATGTTTACAATGTAGGATGTTGTATTATGTTTACAATGTTGGATGTAGTATTATGTTTACAATATTGGCTGTAGTATTACGTTTACAATGTTGGATGTAGTATTATGTTTACAATGTTGGATGTAGTATTATGTTTACAATGTTGGATGTAGTATTACGTTTACAATGTTGGATGTTGTATTATGTTTACAATGTAGGATGTTGTATTATGTTTACAATGTTGGATGTAGTATTACGTTTACAATGTTGGATGTTGTATTATGTTTACAATGTTGGATGTAGTATTATGTTTACAATGTTGGATGTAGTATTACGTTTACAATGTAGGATGTTGGCTGTAGTATTATGTTTACAATGTTGGATGTTGGCTGTGGTATTATGTTTACAATGTTGGATGTAGTATTATGTTTACAATGTAGGATGTTGTATTATGTTTACAATGTTGGCTGTAGTATTATGTTTACAATGTTGGCTGTAGTATTACGTTTACAATGTAGGATGTTGGCTGTTGTATTACGTTTACAATGTTGGATGTAGTATTATGTTTACAATGTTGGCTGTAGTATTACGTTTACAATGTAGGATGTAGTATTATGTTTACAATGTTGGATGTAGTATTACGTTTACAATGTAGGATGTTGGCTGTAGTATTACGTTTACAATGTTGGATGTAGTATTACGTTTACAATGTTGGATGTTGTATTATGTTTACAATGTTGGCTGTAGTATTACTTTTACAATGTTGGATGTTGTATTATGTTTACAATGTTGGCTGTAGTATTACGTTTACAATGTTGGATGTAGTATTACGTTTACAATGTAGGATGTTGGCTGTAGTATTACGTTTACAATGTTGGATGTAGTATTATGTTTACAATGTAGGATGTTGTATTATGTTTACAATGTTGGATGTAGTATTATGTTTACAATATTGGCTGTAGTATTACGTTTACAATGTTGGATGTAGTATTATGTTTACAATGTTGGATGTAGTATTATGTTTACAATGTTGGATGTAGTATTACGTTTACAATGTTGGATGTTGTATTATGTTTACAATGTAGGATGTTGTATTATGTTTACAATGTTGGATGTAGTATTACGTTTACAATGTTGGATGTTGTATTATGTTTACAATGTTGGATGTAGTATTATGTTTACAATGTTGGATGTAGTATTACGTTTACAATGTAGGATGTTGGCTGTAGTATTATGTTTACAATGTTGGATGTTGGCTGTGGTATTATGTTTACAATGTTGGATGTAGTATTACGTTTACAATGTAGGATGTTGGATGTAGTATTATGTTTACAATGTAGGATGTTGTATTATGTTTACAATGTTGGATGTAGTATTACGTTTACAATGTTGGATGTAGTATTACGTTTACAATGTTGGATGTAGTATTATGTTTACAATGTTGGCTGTAGTATTACGTTTACAATGTTGGATGTTGTATTATGTTTACAATGTTGGATGTAGTATTAAGTTTACAATGTTGGCTGTAGTATTATGTTTACAATGTTGGCTGTAGTATTACGTTTACAATGTTGGATGTAGTATTATGTTTACAATGTTGGCTGTAGTATTACGTTTACAATGTTGGATGTTGTATTATGTTTACAATGTTGGATGTAGTATTACGTTTACAATGTTGGATGTAGTATTATGTTTACAATGTTGGATGTAGTATTGTGTTTACAATGTTGGATGTAGTATTACGTTTACAATGTAGGATGTTGGCTGTAGTATTATGTTTACAATGTTGGATGTTGGCTGTGGTATTATGTTTACAATGTTGGATGTTGGCTGTAGTATTATGTTTACAATGTTGGATGTAGTATTATGTTTACAATGTTGGATGTAGTATTACGTTTACAATGTTGGATGTAGTATTATGTTTACAATGTTGGATGTAGTATTACGTTTACAATGTTGGATGTAGTATTATGTTTACAATGTTGGCTGTAGTATTACGTTTACAATGTTGGATGTAGTATTATGTTTACAATGTTGGCTGTAGTATTACGTTTACAATGTTGGATGTAGTATTACGTTTACAATGTTGGATGTAGTATTACGTTTACAATGTTGGATGTAGTATTACGTTTACAATGTAGGATGTTGGATGTTGTATTATGTTTACAATGTAGGATGTAGTATTATGTTTACAATGTTGGCTGTAGTATTACGTTTACAATGTTGGATGTAGTATTACGTTTACAATGTTGGATGTAGTATTATGTTTACAATGTTGGATGTCGGCTGTAGTATTACGTTTACAATGTTGGATGTTGGCTGTGGTATTACGTTTACAATGTTGGATGTAGTATTACGTTTACAATGTAGGATGTTGGATGTAGTATTATGTTTACAATGTTGGCTGTAGTATTACGTTTACAATGTTGGCTGTAGTATTACGTTTACAATGTTGGATGTTGGCTGTGGTATTACGTTTATAATGTTGGATGTAGTATTACGTTTACAATGTTGGATGTTGACTGTGGTATTACGTTTATAATGTTGGATGTTGGCTGTAGTATTACGTTTACAATGTAGGATGTTGGTTGTAGTATTACGTTTAGAAAGTGGGCATTGGTATTACGTTTAGAAAGTGGGCATTGGTATGACGTTTACAATGTTGGATATTGGCTGTGGTATGACGTTTACAATGTTGGATGTTGACTGTGGTATTTACATTGAGAAACAAAGTCACCAACATCAACATAAGAATGAAAGTTGGCACAGAACCTTGCTTGAATTACATTGAGAAACAAAGTTACCAACATCAGCATAAGAAAGAAAGTTGGCACAGAACCTTGCTTAAATTATATTGAGAAACAAAGTCACCAACATCAGCATAAGAAAGAAAGTTGACACAGAACCTTGCTTGAATTATATTGAGAAACAAACTCACCAACATCAGCATAAGAAAGAAAGTTGACACAGAACCGTGCTTGAATTATATTGAGAAACAAACTCACCAACATCAGCATAAGAAAGAAAGTTGGCACAGAACCTTGCTTGAATTATATTGAGAAACAAAGACACCAACATCAGCATAAGAAAGAAAGTTGGCACAGAATCTTGCTTGAATTACATTAAGAAACGAAGTCACCAACATCAGCATAAGAATGAAAGTTAGCACAGAACCTTGCTTGAATTACATTGAGAAACAACGTCACCAACATCAGCATAAGAAAGAAAGTTAGCACAGAACCTTGCTTGAATTACATTGAGAAACAAAGACACCAACATCAGCATAAGAAAGAAAGTTGGCACAGAATCTTGCTTGAATTACATTAAGAAACGAAGTCACCAACATCAGCATAAGAATGAAAGTTAGCACAGAACCTTGCTTGAATTACATTGAGAAACAAAGTCACCAACATCAACATAAGAAAGAAAGTTAGCACAGAATCTTGCTTGAATTACATTGAGAAACAAAGTCACCAACATCAACATAAGAAAGAAAGTTAGCACAGAATCTTGCTTGAATTACATTGAGAAACAAAGTCACCAACATCAGAATAAGAATGAAAGTTAGACAGAACCTTGCTTGAATTACATTGAGAAACAAAGTCACCAACATCAACATAAGAAAGAAAGTTGGCACAGAATCTTGCTTGAATTACATTGAGAAACGAAGTCACCAACATCAGCATAAGAAAGAAAGTTAGCACAGAACCTGCTTGAATTACATTGAGAAACAAAGTCACCAACATCAGAATAAGAATGAAAGTTAGCACATAACCTTGCTTGAATTACATTCAGAAACAGAGTCACCAACATCAGCATAAGAAAGAAAGTTGGCACAGAACCTTGCTTGAATTACATTGAGAAACGAAGTCACCAACATCAGCATAAGAAAGAAAGTTGGCACAGAACCTTGCTTGAATTACATTGAGAAACAAAGTCACCAACATCAGCATAAGAAAGAAAGTTGGCACAGAACCTTACTTGAATTACATTGAGAAACGAAGTCACCAACATCAGCATAAGAAAGAAAGTTGGCACAGAATCTTGCTTGAATTACATTCAGAAACAGAGTCACCAACATCAGCATAAGAAAGAAAGTTAGCACAGAACCTTGCTTGAATTACATTGAGAAACAAAGACACCAACATCAGCATAAGAAAGAAAGTTGGCACAGAATCTTGCTTGAATTACATTGAGAAACGAAGTCACCAACATCAGCATAAGAATGAAAGTTAGCACAGAACCTTGCTTGAATTACATTGAGAAACAGAAGTCACCAACATCAGCATAAGAAAGAAAGTTGGCACAGAACCTTGCTTGAATTACATTGAGAAACGAAGTCACCAACATCAGAATAAGAATGAAAGTTAGCACAGAACCTTGCTTGAATTACATTGAGAAACGAAGTCACCAACATCAGCATAAGAAAGAAAGTTGCACAGAACCTTGCTTGAATTACATTGAGAAACGAAGTCACCAACATCAGCATAAGAAAGAAAGTTAGGACAGAATCTTGCTTGAATTACATTGAGAAACAAAGTCACCAACATCAACATAAGAATGAAAGTTGGCACAGAACCTTGCTTGAATTACATTGAGAAACAACGTCACCAACATCAGCATAAGAAAGAAATTTGGCACAGAACCTTGCTTGAATTACATTGAGAAACAAAGTCACCAACATCAGCATAAGAAAGAAAGTTGACACAGAACCTTGCTTGAATTACATTGAGAAACGAAGACCAACATCAGCATAAGAAAGAAAGTTGGCACAGAACCTTGCTTGAATTACATTGAGAAACAAAGAATGAAGTGGTTTGGCCACTTAATAAGAATGCAACCAAAATCCACAGTATACATAGTCTTCTACAACAGAACATCGGGAAAGTAGGCAAGAGGAAGACCACGAAAAAGATGGTTATATGACATAGCAGAATCCTGTCAAAGAGCAAAATAACAATCACCCTAGGCACAAGAGCAACACAAAACAAAAAACCACAACACTGGGCAATAATAACCTGGTAGTAGTGTGACGACAAAAGAAGAAGTAGTAAAGGATATGCCACGATGCTTCATTTGTTTGTCACTTACAAAGTTCTTCTTCTTCTTTGCGTTCGTTCTTTAGACCAATTTTAATCACTCTTTGTGATATGTTTGATCTCTGCCAAGAACGTGTATACGTTGCACATTGGTTTTGTAGGCCCTAAACGCATAGACTTCTACACGTTTAGGACATGTGCATCCGATTTCAGTCAAACCTCCTTAGTCGCCTCTTACGACATGCGTGGCAGGTAACAGTGGTTCTATTCTTTACACCCCAAATTTGGGCCGGTAACCACTCGGGTGACTCTCTCTCTCTCTTGCCTTTTACCCGGGTTGGGGCATAGGCCCTCAACCAACTCATGCCAAGTCTTCCTATCTCTAGCTATCTCCTGCAGCTCCCTCCAGCTCTTCTTTATATTGTTGATCTCCGCCTCCAAATCTCGTCTCCATGTATTTCTCGGCCTCCCCTTCTTTCGCTGTCCCTGCGGGTTCCAGGCAAGGACCCTTCTTGTTATATTCCCTCCGGTTTTCGCAAAGTGTGTCCTATCCAGCGCCAGCGTCTTTTTAACCTGTTCGTTCACTGGAATCTGTCTTGTTCTCTCCATAAGCTCCTCATTTGTGACCCTATCATACCATCTTATTCCTCTATTCTGCGCAGACACCAGTTGATGAATGTTTGCAATTTATGCGCTATTGTTTTAGTTGTTCTCCATGTTTCTGACCCATACAGTAGAACTGCTTTAACATTAGAGTTAAATATCCGAATTTTTGTTCTAGATTTGATTTCTTTGGACTTCCAAATGTTTCCCAGTGCAATGAAAGCTCCTCTTGCCTTCTGTATTCTTATTTTAACATCTCTATCTGTTCCACCCTCTTTGTCTACTTGCTGCCCAAATATGTGTATGATTCTACCTCTTGAAGTGGGATTTCCCACAGGGAGATCGAGTTGTCGTTTGTTTGGTTAATTCTCAATATCTTTGTCTTTCCCTTATGAATGTTCAGCCTAGTTGCTGGGACCTTTGATTCAATGTGTTTAGCTTATCCTGCATCTGATTTCGTGTATGTGACAGAAGGGCTATATCATCAGCGAAGTCCAGATCCTCTAGTTGCTCTGTCAGAGTCCATTGGATTCCATTTCTGGTGTTAGTTACTGTGGTCTTCATAATCCAGTCTATTGTCAGTAAGAACAACAAAGGTGATAGAAGACATCCCTGACGCACTCCTGTTTCTATTCCGAAAGTATCTGTTAGTTTACCTTCATGAAGAACTCTACATTTCATATCTGTATATGTTGCTTTTATTAGGTTAATAATTTTTTTGTGGGATTCCATAATGCCTCATTAATTTCCAAAGGGTTTTCCTATCAATACTGTCAAAAGCCTTCTCATAATCAACAAATCCGATATAAAGTTGGGATTTCCATTCAATACTTTGCTCTATTATTATACGTAATGTGGCTATCTGGTCAGCACAGGATCTATTTGGTCGGAAGCCTGCCTGTTCATCTCTTAGCTTTATATCGATGGCATCTCTCAGTCTCTCCAGGATGACTCTGCTTAGTATTTTCCCAGGTACTGACAACAGCATTATTCCCTATAGTTTTCACACTTCTGAAGGTCCCCTTTCTTTGGTAGTTTCACCAGGTATCCTTCTCTCCAGTTTGCTGGTATTTCTTCGGTCTCCCAGATTCTGCTAAATAATTTATACAGTATTTCTGTGGATGTGTTTATGTTGGCTTTAACCGCCTCCGCTGGAATACCATCTGGACCGGCCGCTTTTCCATCTTTTAAAAGTTTAATGGCTTTACTAATCTCCTCCTTGGATGGTTTCTCACAGTTGATGTCCAAGTCAATTTCTGCCGGTTGGATATCTGGGGGTTTGTAGGTGCTGGTCTGTTCAGGAGTTCTTTGAAGTATTCCATCCATCTTTCCATTTGGTCTCTAACATTAGTGATAGTTTTTCCACTACTATTTTTGATCAACCCATTTGATGGTCTGTATTTTCCTGCTAGCTTTCTAGTGATATTGTAAAGATCCTAAGGTTTCCTTTTCCTGCAGCTACCTCTGCTTCTCTTGCTAGATCTTCTATGTATTGTCTTTTATCTAACTTTATTTGTTTCTTCACTTTCTTGCTAGCTTCTGTGTACTTTTTCTGGGCTATGGCTTTGGCAGTTCTAGTTTTGCTATTATTTAAATCTGCTTTCCTCTTTTTCCTTTCTTCTATTTCCTTGAGAGTTTCTGGAGTTATCCATGCCTTATGATTCCGCTCCTTCTTTCCTAATACCTCTGTGCATGTTTCATTCCAAATATTTTTGGCTTGCTGCCAGCATTCTTCCGCACTCACCTCATCTTCTAATTGCCGCAACACCTCATACTTATTAGAGACTGTGACCGTGAACTGTTCCTTTGTTTCTTGACTTCTGAGGTATCCTACATTATATTGGTGTCTATGTTCATGGGATGTTATGTATCGCTTAAGCTTCAGTTTAATTTTACTTATCAGCAAGTGGTGATCCGAATCTGCATCTGCCCCCCTTAGGACCCTTACATCTTGTAGAGATGACCTGAATTTCTTGTTTATGCATATGTGGTCAATTTGATTTTCTGTTCTGTGATCTGGTGATACCCAGGTTGCTTTATGTATTCTTTTATGTGGAAAGACACTTCCACCTATGACATATTGATTCGCTGCGCAGAAATTAGTGAATAGTTCTCCATTTTCGTTCATTATTCCTAGTCCGTGTTTCCCCATGATCTCCTCGTAGCCTATGTTGTCCGAACCTATTTTGGCATTGAGGTCACCCATCAGAATTTTGATGTTCCCATTTCTCTGATTACCTATAGTATTTTGAAGTTTTATGTAAAATTCCTCTTTACTTTTTCCTCTTTATCATTGGTAGGTGCATAACACTGGGTCACATTCAAGAATACTTTCTTTTGGTGGTTCTGAATGTTGCTGTGATTATCCTAGGACTCACTGCTTCCCATTTTATTAGTGCCTTCTCCGCTTCTTTAGATAGCATTAAAGCCACTCCTTCACTATGGGGGCATTTTCTTCCATATGGCCTGAGAACAGCATTGTTTCTCCTGTGTTTAGACGTTGTTTGCCTGCACCATTCCACCTAGTTTCACATAATCCCAAGATGCCAATCCCGTGAAATTTCATCTCATTTACAACCTGTGCTGTCTTTCCCATTTGATACATACTTCTAACATTCCAGGTGCCAATTCTGGAGCTTTTCCTAGGTGAAAGGAAGATAATCTGCGGTGTAGACTCCTTGCGGCTTTCTCTGCATCGCTTCATAAACTCTTCTAGAAGAGCTTCCTTTCCTCTTGGTTGGCACAGTTTTTATTTTATTTTTATGTGACTTGTTCATGGTTGGTTGGATTTTGTGGCTAAAATTTTCTACTGGATAGGGTAGCCAGCCCTACGCCAAACCCCACCTTAGTCGCCTCTTACGACATGCCTTGTAGGTCGCAGTGCTGCTACTCTTTGCTCCCCTTGCGAGCCCCGGCAGCACACGGGCGACTCGGGTGACTAACAAAGTTAATATCAATGAGAAGACTGTGTGGGTGTCTCTTTAAGAATGCGCTCGATATCAGTTGCTAAGTGAGATATTGATATTCTTAACGAACTCTCCAACATCAGTGTGTGCTATTCATGTTCATGACGTCACTTGTTGCGTTCTCTTGCTGTTAACAAACATAAGTGTTTACTAAAGTGCCGTGTCTTTACTTCGATTGATTGATAGGATCATCATCGTTGCACTTCGGTGTGTAACCATGTGTGCTCCCATCTCTTTCTTACACATGCAGATCTTAGCGGCAGAGCACGAATTCCGTAGCACCGGCTAGCGTCCCGGATGTAATTTTGAAGATGGTGGATTTTGTAGGAATGTTATTTTTGACTTACTTGACGTATTCATCTCCGCTCCTCGTGGAGCATAGGGCCTCAACAGTTGTTCGCCACTCTTCTCGGTCTCTGGCTGTTTTATTTATGGTCTCCCATGATAGTCGATCACTCTTCAGTTCCTCAAGAAGACTTCGTCTCCATGTCTGTTTAGGCGTTCTCTTTTTGCGTTTTCCTTGCGGGTTCCACTCAAGTGCTTGTCTAGTGACACTCGACTGTCTCTTCCGTAGGGTATGTCCGACCTATCGCCATTTTCTCCTCTTGATCTGTGTCATCATGGGTTCCTGTCCGTTTCTTATATCCACAGGTCTGTGTTTGCAACGATATCATATCATCTCAGTCTGAGAATCCGTCGAAGACATCCGTTAACAAAGGTCTGAATCTTATTTAATGTAGGTTTAATCTTTCTAACGAATTTTGCCCGGGCAGCGGCTTTCCAGCCTACTCTTCTCGGTTTTTAACTCCCAACGGTTTTTTTACGTTCTCAATTTGAACACGTGACCTACGTTTTTCTTTTAATTGTCCGTCTCTGATAGGAACTCGATCTGACCTATATTGAGATCAAGGATCTCTGGGGAAATATCCCGATGGCTCAACGAGGGAGCGAACCGTGTAACTTTGGAACAAGAGTCGAGCTCCTAACCTTCAAGTTTAGGGTACTTTTCTAAAAAAAAATTAAAAATCGAGCATTGGAAAAAAAAGAAGCAACTTTCAGCAATCAGAAAGGTACTAAACAACTATTGGTGCCCACTTAGTCTGCTTACGTTAATTTTGTTAACCTGTTTTACAATATCTTCGTCATCGTATCTGCATTATTTTCACTTTTATATGTCATGTTTTTTCTGCAGACGATCGAAAGTGTGGACATTCAAGTAACGAGAACTGTTGATACTGAACTGAGTCAGTTCTTTCAGATCCGTGTCATTCTGTCCTTTCTCTGTGTGACGCAGGTAAGTTTGTGTTGTGGTTGTGTGCAGTGTGTCTGTGGGGTATATGTCACCTGGTTACTGTATTTGTTTTGTGCAATAGTTGTGTTATAGTTATAGAGACTACATGGTTTCTGTCTCATGCGAGGGGCGGTCGTTGCTATCAGGTGTCTGTATCATGTGCGTTGGTGGCTGGCGGCTGTTTGTATCATGAGTGACTGCTATTGGCTGTTGCTATCATATGAGTGACTGCTGTTAGGCTGTTGTTGTCATATGAGTGATTGCTGTTGGGATGTTGCTATAATATGAGTGACTACTGTTGGGCTGTTGCTATCATATGAGTGACTGCTGTTGGGCTGTTGCTATCATATGAGTGACTGCTGTTGGGCTGTTGTTGTCATATGAGTGATTGCTGTTGGGATGTTGCTATCATATGAGTGACTGCTATTGGCTGTTGCTTTCATATGAGTGACAGTTGTTGCTATCAAGTGCGGTGTGCGTCGTGTGTTTATATCGTGTGTGGTGTGACAAGCGCCTGCTTATCTCATATGTAATACGTGCGTACAAGACAGATTCCAGTGAACGAACAGGTTAAAAAAAGTAGCTGGATAGGACACACTTTGCGAAAACCGGAGGGAATATAACAAGAAGGGTCCTTGCCTGGAACCCGCAGAGACAGCGAAAGAAGGGAGGCCGAGAAATACATGGAGATGAGATTTGGAGGCGGAGATCAACATATAAAGAAGAGCTGGAGGGAGCTGCAGGAGATAGCTAGAGAGACTTGGCATGAGTTGGTTGAGGGCCTATACCCCAACCCGGGGTAAAAAGGCAAAGAGAGAGAATACGTGCGTGTGTCTACCACACACTTGTGATTGTGTATTCATGCGGTGTGTATGTCTCCCATCGTATAAACTGTAGTTACTGCCTGTAGTTCCGCTTCTTAGGGCGGTGTAGAATAGGTGAGACGAGAGCATGAAGAATTTAATGGCTGCATGGCTAGTGCAGTCGCCGCAAAGCTGTTCAGGTTAGAATTTTTTGTTTATGCCCACAACAGAAAACAAATCCTTGGCCTTACCGTGAATTGACAACTCCATCGCATACTAACAGTAAACATCCTGGGGAAAACTAAAGACAAGTGACGTGAGTCTTACCTGACCGCCACCATAACCGTACATCTGAAGACTTGAGTATCGATTACATGTGACCTAGTTCGAGATGATTGCTCTATGATTTGTTGTCAAACTCTCAGGCTGGAAGCGTAATCGATAACAGCGGGCAGGAGGGTTGTGTGTCTCCCACCCACCCCTCACTCTCTCTCTCTCTCTCTTTTGTCTTGTAGTTAATTCTGTGTTGGTGTAAACGGATTGACGCGTTTTGAATGAGTTTGTCACAAATTGCATGCATATTGGTACATTATATTCACGGACGGATTCGCGTAATGCACATTGCGCGTTCGCTTATCGAATCAGACACATGAGGGTTATGGGTTCACCCACAGCCAACTATAAACATAAGGCCTGCGGACTCGGGGAAAAATTATGGAAAATCAGACCACATCCAGTCACGTGCAGTATTGTTGTATATAGATGAATTCATTTTAAAATCAACACAAAATGCTAAATCAAAGTTATATTATGCAACAAGTTCAGTTTAGCAATAACGAATATCAATATTATGAATATTTTTCAACAATAAATAACCATAGACTCATAGAATTTAGTAAATTTGTATAAAAAAAAAAAGCTTGCAGAGCTCTATCAAACATATATAAATTTCAGCCCTTCACTGAAACTAGGTCAGTGGTTTCCTCGTCAGTTATCAGGCCCAGTATTTAGAGTTGGCTGTGGTTCAAACACTCGACATTCTACACGCGAGAAAAGGAAGTGGCGCTCCTACCTCCTGCACACTTGGGTCTAGAAATGTAAAGAGATATGCACTACATACCATAAATATGAAGGGTGGCTAAGCGGTTAATCCCTTTGCCTTGTGAGTCGAAGGTCACGGGCTCGAATCCGGACCGCTCCGTTCTGTTCACGAGTGCAGTTTTTCTAGAGACCCCTAGGATTGTTGCTGGAGCTACGGAGCTCGTGCTTTGTGCAATACTCTCGGCAGGTGGTGTGCCATTTCTGCGGAGAGGACCGAGCCATATGGGATAAAACCCGGTGCAATGAAGTCAATCCTTCGGCTTTTAAACCCTTTATAAACCATACATATGAAAAATTGACGGTATTTGGTCATTTGTTTTTTTCGAAAGCTCCTGATATTTGTACACTGTTTATTTATTGATTATAGGCATTGCTTCGTTGCTTCCTGGGGTCCTTACAAAACAACTCATTGTTCTCATCTCAAATATCGACGGAACATTTTCATATCATTTTATATTTTGTAACGGAATAGCTGAACACATAGAGCTTTCGTTTTGGAATAGTAAAGTAAAGGAACCCTTTCATACCTCGTGGTATATAGGCAATACAGTGTTAGGCCTGTATTTTTCATTGACCGTCGCACACGATGGGTGATGTGGTCAGCATCACGCCGGCCGCCTTTCCCTTTCTTATTTCCAGTTGAGGCTGGAGTCGACCCGGCCGTCGCGGCTCGAAATTCTAGCACCTGCGTTGAACCCAGACCACCAGCCTTGAGAAGCGAGTTCACTAACAACTACGCTACCGCGGCTCTCTTCGTTTTGGAATGGATTTTAAAAAAAAAGGCTATTGTCACCCGGATTTTCTCAAGTGAAGAGAGGAACTGAACCGCCCCCTACCATGGTTATATTATGTAACGGAATAGATAAACATATAGAACTTTCGTTTTGGAATAGAATTAAAAAAAGGCTGTGGTCACCCGACTTTTCACAAGTGAAGAAAGGAACTGAACCGCCCCCTCCCCGCGGTCACAGCGCCCTTCCTGCCACAACCTTCAGTCAGATTCGCCTCAGTATATAAAAACGTTGGGCAGCACTGCTCTGGAAACCTCAATATTGATTGTTTGATATGACCATCGTCATTGCACTTCGGTGAGTAGCCGTATGTGCTCCCATCTCTTTCTTACACAGGAAGATATCAGCTGCAGTGCACGAACTCCGTAGCACCGACGAGGATCACCGATGTCATTTTGAAGATGGTGAAGATATTTTGTAGAAATTTAATTTTTAATCTGTTCTACTGAATTTTCTCGGCAGCGGCTTTCCAGCCTGCTCTTCTCGATTTTGAACTGCAAGGGTTCTTTTAGTACTCAAATTGAACACGGGACCTACGTTTTATTCTCCGTCTCCGATAGGACTAGGGACTCGATCTTACCTACACTGAGATCATGGATCTCCGGAAAGTTATCCAGATGGTTCCATGAGGGAGCAAACCTGGTACTCTTTTTCACGAGAGGCCAGCTCATAACCTTCTACGACACAGAGACCTTAATATTAAGCGGGAGAAGGGAGGGGAGGGTTGTTCCCGCCTCCTTAATTGTTCTTGTAATTTTCTCCACCGATTTGTACAGACTGTGACCATGGCGTCTCATCCTCAACCTTCTGCTAATCATGACACAAATAGTTTGTTATTGCAAATCATGCTATTTAGTTTGTTAAACCACCCGGGGTGCCGGGACTCACAAGGGAGCAAAGAATAGTACCACTGCGACTTACAAGGCATGTCGTAAGAGGCGACTGGGGTAGAAATCTAAGGAAGCTACCTAGGAATAAAAGTGTAGCAGAAATCGGATGTGATGGCCTACTTGTAGGCGCATAACTGGCACAATGTACAATCGCTCTTAGGCTCCGATCACATACAAATCACACAGAGTGGTTAACAAGTAGTCGATATAGAGCAGTGTTTTCCAACCTTTTTTGTGCCATGCCCCACCTAAGCCTTCCTAAAACCTTATGCCTCCTCCTATGTAACATATACATAATTTTTAATATTAAAAAATTGAATTGTTCAATCGACAAATTGCCCCCCTTAATATTCAAATTGCCCCCTGTGGGGCGTGGGCCCCACGTTGGGAAACACTGATATAGAGCGTTCGAAGAAGAAGATTGTTAAACAAGTTAAATGTACCCATACAAACGTATCCGTAATTGGAAAATGTAAACATACATTTAAAAAAACATTTCTTAGTTTCCCCTAAATCGCGTGCCCTGTGCGACAGCACGGTTCACCCCCTACCCTCTTTCCACCTAAGCGTCGACGCTGCTGCGATTTTCCTTGCTTTTGTTGAGTGAGAGCTGGCCGTCAGCCCTCTTGCAAGTCTCGCAAGCACCACGCCCTTGCATATATGGCTGTCACCTGTCTCCGTGTACAGAACATTGCCCAGATCGATACTGGAGGGCTACTTGTGAAACGCTATTCCCTGTCAGAGACATCGGTCGTCCCGGCCGTTATAGGACCGATTTCTTATACAGAGTCAGCATTGCGGGGTCGTTCATTGACTAATTCGGAGACAGTGGTCTGTCATTCTAACACAAGGTAAGATCGGAATATTAGTCAAACTTGTATGTAGAATAATATTACATTTTCTTATCTTTTTCATTTTTAGGGAAAAAGTCCGATACTGTTCTCCCTCCGAGCTTTGAGGTTCATTGTTGTAGATATCATCTGCCTCCTAGTTCATTCATCTCTGTTCTTAAATTCTCTTCCGCCCGTCTGCCGCTGTTCGTAGCGCGTTGGACTACGGGTGACTATACCTCTGTGTGTGCGGGTTCAATTCCGCGGGATGGCAGAAAAAGCCACAGATTCCCCAGATTTACGGTGTTCGTGGCACCGAACCGAAGGGTTACGATGTCCATGGCACCGAGCCGAAGAGCTGAAAAGCTCAAGTGGTTCTTGATTGAAAAAAAAAAACATTCTCTTCCCAGTTATTGACTGTAATAGTAATTCTAGGTCTACTTCAGTGTTACCGTCCATCGTTTTCTTGGTCTGCCTCGTGGTCTCCTTCCATTCATGTTTTTTCTATATATGCAATGAGCGTCATTAACTTAAGCATGTAGTAAGCTCGATCACAACCCCAAGTGTACCTGGTTCAAACTCCGAGGTCGGCAGTTTGAAAGCACATTTGTTCGCGTGGAATTTTATGAACTGTAAAAGTAGACCTCACCTTTCAGAAAGCAATGGTAAACTACTGAACGTATAAGTGGTGCCTAAAAATCGACGAGTTTTTTACTGTGGTTGATTGCTGCGTCCTGTAAAGGATATGCCGCGATTATCATTTATTTATAAAGGTTTTTTTGTTATCTCTGATGTCCATCCTTTGCGTGGACGGCCGTTTACTTTGTATCCACTGTAACGATGATAACACAGTAGATAATGATGATGATAACAATAGAACGTATATGCTCTCTTCTTCTTCTTCTTCTTCGAACGCTCCATATCGACCACTTGTCAACCACTATATGTGATTTGTATGTGATCTGAGACTAAGAGCGATTTGTATTTACTAGGGTAGCTTTCCTGTGCCCCTACCTTAGTCGCCTCTTACGACATGCCTTGTTGGTCGCAGTGTTACTCTGTGTTTGTTCACCTTAAGAGCCAACACACTGGCTCGATGACAATAGAACGTATAGGCGCTCAATATCTCAAACCATAAAGCTACAAAGAGCAGTTTATCTGCGATTATTCCACACAAACAGAAAAGAAGGGTAGAATATTATTCCTGGTCTCATTGTCTGTGTGGTTTGTTTGAATAGTTGTGACATCCTTCAGCGCGGTGACACGCCATAATTACATCCAGGTTGATCGTTGGCAGTAGCAATATTGACATTTCTCTTGTGGCTTGTTGAGTGAAGTTTTTTCCAAAACCGCCCGCCCTACGCAAACATGCGCTTAAGGCACAAGAGATATTTCCGATTTCCGGCTGTTGTAGTTGAATTAAGTGCCACGACTATCTGGTGGCGATAGAAATAGTTTTCTGCTGTTGAGTACTACAGTACAGTGGCGGCTCTTCATTAGGGGCCTAGGGGGCCGGGCCCCACCAAAATGAATGTGTAATGCATATTTTAAAAAAAAATTAAAATATAACCTAGCACAAAACCATGATTTTTCTGAAAATGTTTGTCTGGCCCAACCAACAAAAATGATCACGAGCTGCCACTGCTACAGTATAACGGGTTTATGTGGCGTAGAGGGTAGGTGCTCGCCTCTCGTTCAGAAGGTACTCGGTTCCATCCCTTGTGGAGGCATCGGAGTATTTTTCCAAGAGATCCCTGATCTTGTTGTAGGTGAGAACGAGTTCCTAGTCCTATCGAAAACGGAAGATAAAATGTATGTCCCGTGTTGAAGTTGAGCACGTAAAAGAACCATTGGCAGTTCAAAAACGAAAAGAACATGTTGGTATAAAAATGCTTTCAATATCCGGCAACAAATTAATTAGAAAAGAACATGTTGGTAAGCCAATATCCGGCAACAAATTAATTAGAAAAGAACATGTTGGTAAGCCAATATCCGGCAACAAATTAATTAGAAAAGAACATGTTGGTAAGCCAATATCCGGCAACAAATTAATTAGAAAAGATTAAAAGTTAAAAATTCCTACAACATATTTTTATTATCTTTAAAATTAAATCGGGGGCTTTTGCCGACGCTATGGAGTTCGTGCACTGCAGATGAGATCTTCCTGTGCAAAAAGAGATCGGAACACGTGGTTATTTACTGAAGTGCAATGATGATGGTCATATCAATCAACTCTGTAAATGGAGTACTTTTTTTTTCCTGATCCAGAAGCACTTGAGATTTCGGCTCAGTGCCATGGACATCGTAACCCTTCGGTTCGGTGCCACGAACACTGTAAATCTGGAGAACCTATGGCTATTCTGCCAGCCCGCAGAATTGAACCCGCAATCACAGGGAGTTTCTTACCCGTCGTCCAACGTACGAACACACTGGGCATACCGGCATGGGGTACTATAAAGGGTGGTATTTTGTATGTGAAATCTACAATTAGTTTATCTATACAACTTCATCTCATGTTGGACAATATGCATCTCTCTCACATATCCTGGTTCGATTCTGCGCATCAGGATATGTGTGCCCTCTCTCTCTCTCTTCTCTCTCTCTCCCACATCCGGGCTCGAAGTTGAGTTATTTTATTTAGTTCCTTCTATCTCTCCTCTCTCTCTCCCCTCTCCCCTCTCTCTCTCTCCCTCTCTCTCCCTCCCACATCCGGGTTCGAAGTTGAGTACTTCTTCAGGACCTTCGATCTCTGCCATATCCGGACGTCGAGGCAACACTAGCAAATATAACATCTCGCTATTTAACCACATACTTTCAGTTCAGCATACAACACCGTCAACTGTGTGCCTTCCTGTTTGTACTCTGTGTGTGTGTATGTGTGTGTGTTTGTTTACTTTGTACAAGGTCAAGCTTGTTGATTAGTTGTCGTGTACACACATCTTGTAATCCCAGCTCAGATTGTGTACATTCATCCATTCTCTATCTCTGTGCTGCTTTCATGTGTTCTCTCACACGATCATTCATTCTCACACACGATCATTCATTCTCACACACGATCATTCATTCTTACACACATTTAATACTGTCTCTCATTCATGTTCAGACTCTGAATGAGTCTCTAAGACGCTCTTATTCATACTTTAGGCGTTCTCTCATTCGTACACGCATTCTCTCTCTCTCTCTCTCGTTCACCGCACAGACCGATGTATCAGACCTCTCCATAAACTCTATTCATGTTGAAATCTGATTCATGCAGCCTTAGCATTGGTGTGTTTATACTTGACATCTTCAGCACCATTTGGAGCTTTGGTGCTTATCCTTCGGCGATGTGTCCGGTTTCAGCCAGCGTTTTTTTGGTTCGCTCTCCGTTCTGTAGCCATCTAGTGTTTTTTACGGTGAGGGGTAGCTAGCCCTACCTTCTTACTCGCCTCTTACGACATGCGGTACACTCATTCATATTATACTCTCTCACCCTTATTGATTGATAGGACTATCATCATTGCACTTCGATGACTAACCATGTGGGCTTCGATATCTTTCTTACACAGGAAGATATCAGCGGTAGTACACAAACTCCATCGATACCCCGGCGAAACATAATTGAGTTTTCTGATTTTGGGTTATTTATTACTCTTGTTGTTTTGGCAGTATTCATTTGAATTCTTATTGTTTGAGCTGTTCTGAACACTGTATTCGAGCGACTCGTTACCGGGTCCAAATTTGGGGTGTAAAGAATAGAACCACTGTTACCTGCCACGCATGACGTAAGAGGCGGCTAAGGAGGTTTTGGCTGAAACCGGATGCATGTGTCCGCCAGGGAATGCTAACCCGAAACAAATGCTTGCAGAAAACGGATGCACCAGGCCGTAAGGCGCAAAACATGGTGCAACGACCCCTCACAATGAGGAATGGGATAACGGATTCTACGGTCGTCAATCTGCCTCGGAGATTTAGCCACGCAGTAAGAATGATGTCAGACCTAACATCACGAGGGTGGCCAAAACTTACTGCGGGAAGAGGTCGGCACAAACGGGGAATCAGAAATCATAGGAATTATATCCTACAGAACTGCCCCGGTATGCAGACTTGAGAAGAAAGAGGTGGCCCACTTACACCAGCGTCCAAGAAACTGTATGGCATGGCTGATAATCTGAGACAGACGGCTGCCTTTATTAGAGAATCCAAAATCCCAATCTATTGAGAACGCAGAAGACAAACTGTATGGCGTGGCTGATAATCTGAGGCAGACGGCTGCCTTTATTAGAGAATCCGAAATCCCAATCTAGTGAGAACGCAGAAGACAAACTGTATGACGTGGCTGATAATCTGAGACAGACGGCTGCCTTTATTAGAGAATCCGAAATCCCAATCTAGTGAGAACGCAGAAGACAAACTGTATGGCGTGGCTGATAATCTGAGGCAGACGGCTGCCTTTATTAGAGAATCTGAAATCTCAATCTAGTGAAAACGCAGAAGAACACTGTATCTATTCACGTTTGAGCATCCTCGCATCGACTGGCTAAAAAAAACCAACATCGCCTGCATAAACTAAATCTTCCATTATTGAAATGTCCATCGAATGTCTCTTCTGTTATCCCTTATGGTTTCTCCTTAACCAATATGTGGCAAGGTTAAACAAGATGCAGCATTGACTGCCTGAATTTGAAGATGGATAGTGGTAATGTTGTTCAGTTTCTCGGAGATCTCCTGTTGTATGAGGGCATTACAATAGATGTTGAATCTATCCAATGACTTGAGATGTTTGGAATCACACATTGTACAAGTAGAACTAACGGCCAGCGTGAGGAGTGTGTTTAAGCAGAGTCAATTATAAACTTATGGGCCTTCGGACTCAGGTAAGAATTATGGGAAATCAGACCACAACTACACCGCGTGACCTCGCATTCCAGTATTGGTGTATATAGACGAATTCATTTTAAAATCAAGACAAAATGCAAAATCGAAGTTATATTATGTAACAAGTTAAGTTTAACAATAAGGAATATCAATATTATGAATATTTTTCATCAATAAATAACCATAGACTCACCGAATTGAGTAAAATTGCAAAAAGCTTGCAGTGTTCTATCAAATATCTATATTTTCCGGTCCCATTTTCTGATCTAGGTCAGGGAACACCCAGTCAGTTGTCTGGCCTAATTATCTAGAGTTGGCTGTGGTTTAAACATCCAGCCAAAGAAACAATCAGTATGCACATCCTCGACGTCTGCTGGGGGAGACTGAACACTTATGGGTCTGCCCGGAGAGCTAAGACACCAATCCAGTAACCAATCGTCAAGGACAGAAATTTGAGAAAAGAAGAGAAAGTGTCGATGGGTCGGGCATACTCTGCGGAAGACACAATCGAGTCTCACTAGACAAGCGCTTGAGTGGAACCCGCAAGAAAAACGAAAAAGAGGACGTACTAAACAGACCTGCAGACGAAGTCTTCTTGAGGATTGCTCTGAAAGGTACTGAAATATCCTTAGAGACCACAAGAAGACAACTAGAGCCGAGAAAAGTGAAAACAACTGTTTGGCCTATGCTCCACGAGGAGCGGCGAGAAACCTATGTTTGAATAGTCAATAACAGAATTAAATATAAAGATATTTTGTTTGTAATCATAAAAAATCCTATTTTATTCAGTATGTAATAGTACAGAACCTATGTTTGATTGTAATAGTACAAAACCTATGTTTCTTTTATCATTTTGGAAAGTTTGTTTTATGAACTGAACTCCCACACACATTTTTTTAAATGAACATTCTTCTCCGTGATAATTACAACGTCAAAATTACCATAGACAAAACCGAGCGAGGTAATGTTATTCGCTAGGCCAGCGTTTCCCAAATTGGTGTCCGCGAGATTTCAGTTTCAGTTTGGAATATCTTCATTGCACTCCGGACATGTCCATAGGTGTTCCGATCTCCTTCGCAATATCTCCATCAGCGTCCAGCGACTGACCGTACCAGTTCTATTTTGATTGATGAGCCTACTCGTATACCTGTTGTACCGTTCTTTCTTGCCACACCAATCTTCAAACCCAGTTCTCGCAATCTAGTAGTTGATGTGGATTGGTTTAGATGAAGGTCTTCTCTGCGGCCACGCTCTATGAGGGCGTTACTCACAGGGAACCCTCAAGTGTTTGAAAAATATTATGATCTTTGACATTTCAAACAGAAAAATAAATGTTAAGTCTAATTTATAAGCCTAATGTTTTCTTTGTTGTTTATTAAAATGTTAAATTGCAGACATTGTTTATTATTTTAACACACAGATAATTCATTCTTGTCCATTTTCATATATAGAAACATTTGGGGGTCCACGGTGTTGTAAAGTTTGGGAACCGCTGCGCTAGACTGAAAGAAATGCCAATATCGCCAACGACAGACATCAATTGAAAACAAATTAAATATTTTAAATACCTGGGGAGTATTTTTTCTGTCCAGTGAATGGGAGAATAACTATCGAAATACAACGCAGCTACAACAAATCAAAATTATAGGACGAGCGCCCGCGTGTTGCCGGGCCGTAAGGGAAGCAAAGAATAGTAACACTGCAGCCTACAGGCATGTCGTAAGAGGCGATTGAGGTATGGACCTAGGAAGCTACCTAGTAAATAAAAAGCGTAGCAGAAATCGGATGTGCTGGCTTACTTGGGCATAACTGGCACAATGTACAATCGATCTTAGGCTGAGATCACATACACATCACAAAGAGTGGTTTAACCATGATCGATATGGAGCGTTCACAGAAGAAGAAGTATCTTGGACATATAAAGAGATACGAAGGGTTGGAGAAGACCATTATGGAAGTAGACATCCCAGCAGAGAGGAGAATGGGAAGACCACGTAGCATCAGCAAGGAGGATATGGGAGAACCACTGACATCAGAAAGGTGAGAATGAAAGCCACGGAGGCATCCAGCAAAGAGGAGATGGGAAGAACCGTAGGATCAGCAATAGGAGAATGGAAGAGCTGACTCAGCAAAGAGAATTGGGACCACGTGAGAGGATTCAGGATGTAACTAGTGATTTGAACATGCGACAACAGCGGCGGCATCGGCATATGGACCCAATCCGAGGACTGTTGGAAGTTCTGCTCAGAACAATCTCTGTGCTAGTGTTAGGTGACTCGGCTTCTGCCAAATGTCCCGGTTTTACCTCGTGGAGCTATCTTGATATTCAGAGACGTCTCAGGTGTGAATCAGGTCTAGTATCGAGACGACGATAAACGGGTCGGTGTGAAATTTTGAGCACGTTAAAGAACCCTTGGCAGTTCAACATCGAAAAGAGTAGGCTGGAAAGCCGCTGCCCGGCACAAATTCATTAGAAAAGATTAAGAATATAATTCTACAAAAATATCTTCATCTTACAATTTACATCAGGGACCCTCGCCGGTGCTACGAAGTTCGTGCACTGCAGCTGAGATTTTCTTGTGTAAGAAATAGATCGAAGCACATATCGTTAATCACCGAAGTGCAATGATGATAGTCCTATCAATCAATCAACAAACTATTTGATGATGATGAAGTATTTCTGCCCATGTGTTCACATACTTTTTGTTTCTATATTATAGTTCGTTCCAAAATTCGTGAAGTCACTAAGGTTTAATTTGTACGAAATCTACCTGATGCTTACCAGTGATTTTTGCAAGCAGTCTTATATACCTCACGACCTTACGAATTCATGTTTACCTAACTGGTAGATAGCTTGTTTGATGCAAAAAACGTTGTTTTTAAAAAAAAATATAATTTTGCATAAGCACAACAAAATGATTATCAAAGTTTAGAATTTACAGTAATACACAAAATGGTGGCGAATGTTTGCATAGGTGTATCCCTATTACATATTATACAAAAGCAATGTGACATAGTGAACAAATACCTCAACATTGCTGTTATTTTAGTAATAATATATAATGAAAATCTTACAACTCTAAAGGTTTGGGTGGGCAAAAATACTTTAGGAAGGTCGCCACTGTTGCTTGTGTAAAAATCAATAATTTCTGTCAAGTGGATGATTTTATATCGGTCAGTAAAGATGTTCACGAATTTTGGAACGAACTATAATATTCATTCCTTCCTTCTTGTTTTCCTCACTAAAACCAAGAGCAGCAAACATTTACCCGAAGCACACAATCTCTTCCATGTTATAATAACACTTGTCCTGAAAACTGATTGTTCAAGTTTATTGATTGTCTCATACCTTTTCTTCCTGCCGAAGCTTGCGTCCTGGGGGGTCGAGGAAACCATTTAAGACAAGCTAGAACCATGACCTTTTGTTTGCGTTATTTTGGAATCTGTTATGTTAGGGCTGTCGGGCATGTCCAAGATAAAAAATAAGAATTGAAGAAAATTGATCTCTGTCGTATGTGTTCAATACAAGTTATGTTGATTGCCAGAACTCCCATGTGTGTTTCTCTGTTTCTTATGTTTCTTAAAATACATGCTTTGTTACGCTTGGTTTGTTCCCAACTGGATTAGACCATAGCATAATATTTGTTATGCCTTGTATGCTGGAGGCGACAACGAGCGGCATTGATGAGTGCAGGTATCACAATGAGAGAATTGAAACGCCACCGCATATTAACCCTTTCGCTGCTATATACTTTCCGAAGACTGAGCTAACAATAGCTATTATTTGCTTCTAGGTCACAAACGGGAATGTACGCCTATAGCAATGACAGTAGCAATGTATAACGTGTTAACACGTCTTTAGCCCGCAGAGGAGAGATAATAACAGACGTGTTAATGTGTCTTTAGAAGTGAATGTCAAAAACGAATATATAAGTCCTTAGTAGCTAAATCGTTTTACGGCAAAATAAAACGCAGAGAGAACCATCTTCTGCATCAGCTTAGATACCGGATATTCAAGTGACAGTTGAATATTTTTTTAGGTGGTCTCTGTAGCTAAGTGGGTACGCCCTCGCCATAGACACCTCAGTTCTTCAATATATTTACTTAGTAATCAACCGAAGAACAGACGCACAAACTGTTCTTTGACATCAGACTAGAAGAAGAAGAACGATAACGGTTAGCTACTTCTGATCTGAGAACATCACAAATATTCCAAGTTGTACCACGTAGATAATCAATTTACAAACAGTGACTGGTATAAAATGGCTTGTACGTGCCACTTATTTCAAAGCAAACAGATACGCCTGCAACATAGCTAACATATACACGTGTAACATAGCTAACAGGTACGCCTCTGCTTTCAGAATATCGATTCTGGAATTGTATATTATTTCTTTATTTAAATGTCACACTCTTTTTGACATTTACCAAGTTCCTGTTTCAAATTTCCTGCCTTTATATGTTAATTTGTTTCATCCTGTCTCTTCCATGTCTATTGTCTTTCCCCATGTGGATGATGGTTGTCCACTCTTGCCGTTAAGCGTAGGGGTGAGAGCTTTCATTTGCGCTCCAGGAAGGAACAGATGAGCAGCCTCACAAGCCCTGTTGTGTTATATCCTGTTTATTTAGTCTTCTTCACCCTTCGCCCCTAGAAGCATAGTCCAAAGGCCTCACAAGCCCGCATATCCAAGGCCATCCTTTCCAAATCTCTCCACTCTCTCCCCTTTTTCCTCCTGTTTTTTAGTGTGGTCTTGATATTGTCTATCCATCTTTTCTTTGTCTTCCCTTAGTTCTAGTACCTAGTCTCTTTTTTTTTAAAAATTGTAAGCTGTTACTGGTGGCTGGTTGTATTCCATTCTCACTAAAAGCCCAAACCACTGCATTTGTTGTCTTTCAATGTATTCCTTAATGTTAGTTCACATAATTCTAGCTGCCCTTCTGTTGTTTCAATAGTTTCAGTTCAGTTGTTTTTTCTGCGGAACAATATGTTACTATGACATACAAGCGCGGCGGGAAATCCAACAGAGAAGTCGCGCACCTCACTAATTGTCATTGGTCGTAAAAGTACCGATGGTACGAGGACTCACAGCAACTGGTTCGCACTACCGGTTTCCTGAAAAGATCAAACTTGAAGGATCTAAACTTCAAGTACCTCTGAAGTCAGCGAAGCATCGCCTGCATGGCGAGTGACACCAGTCAAATTGTGCAGGCTTTCACCAAAAAAATCAGCCAGAAGCGCTGTACTAAGAGTCATGGCTAACTCCTGAATTCACAGCGGGCGAACGCGGAAGAAGAACATACTAGCGATCACGGCCAACTTTGGTAGAAGTTCTACGAGCTCAATCGGAAAATGGGAAATTCCCGTCTGCGTTGATTGATATTTAACCCTTTCGGTCTATAATTTGTGTATACTTCGGGAATCATTTATTTTGCAATGCAAACATAATTAGCCAGTATGTTGACTTTGCGTCATTAAAAAAACCAACAACATCGTGCCAATATATCGACTAAGAATGGTAAAGGGCTTAAACAGACACCATGTAGTCTTAAGAGTGATCAGATCAGATGGAAAGTCGGAAATTCCCGTTACAGGGGTTGTCTTATATATATATTTTTGATAGAACACTGTAAGCTTTAATGCAATTTTATACACCATTCAATGAGTCCATGGTTATTTATTGATGAAAAAGGTGTTAATAATCTGACTGGACATATTCTTGTGTGACATTGTATTTTAGTGTGACATTGTATTTGTGACATATAACCTTGCCTACGCGTGTTATGTTGTTTTTAAAATGAATTAAGTATTTTTGTTTCGACAATACTGAAATGCAAAGGTCGTTACTGCATGTAGTGCTGCTATTTAGGACGGTGTAGGACAGAGGGACGTGAGCCTGAGGAATTTAATGCCTAGTGCAGTCGCTGCGAAACTGTTCAGGTTAGAATTTTCTTTTATGCCCCGACAGAAAAAATCATAGGCCTTACCGTGGATTGAACACTGGTCTCTCGCATGGGAGCCACACGCTAATCCATTCGGGCACACGCTTTTCTGATGCAAGGGTCACGTGATATCATGTTATGAATTATTTCCGAGAATTACCAATCTGTCTTGTGGGGGTTGTTTGTTTACATATGTTTGACAGGAAAATGTAAAATTTATTGCAATTTTACAAGATTCTCCCCGAGTCCAACATGATTTATTGATAAGAATGTGTGAATATATACTTTTGGTACTTAGTGTTACAATTTAATTTACGGGGTAATATAAACTTGTTTTCGCGTGTGGTGCCATTTTGAAAATGAGTTAATCGAAAATCTAACAGCACTTAAATAAATGCAATGGTCTTTGGCATGCATGGAATAATTTCCGGCAATTTCCACTTAGCTGGTCGGATTTTATGTTCCAGTTGGTCATGCTAGCGACGTCCGGTAGATGTTAAGTTATATCTATGTTTAGCGCCTATTGACGATCTGAGAATGACTGCTGCCGACGCCGGTTAACTTGCATAGAACAGAGAGTTTTTCAGGACTACTGTCATTTGAACCAAGTTCCGGGAGGGACAAGCTACTTGATGATAATGATGAGTGCCTGGTCACATTTGGTTGGTTAGGATGACAAGACGGCCGTTTCTTGGTGACGGTGGAACCTGCCGGGGTTGGGGTGTGGGATGTTATTTTTCTGGTCTTGTTTTCTCACATTGTTTGTTTCTAGTCTTCTGTCACTCCAGACGTGTGCCATGTAATGTTTTATCGAAGAGTCACCTCCAGTCTTAAATATTTTTGCTTAAGGCAGGAGACCCAGCCAGAACAAGGATTGTCCTTTTTTAAAAATTAACAGGAAAAAAAAATTAAAAAAATAAATTCATACAATTTGGCCACATGTTTGTTCAAAAACACTGCTTTTAATGATAAACATGTTTAGTGTATGCATTGTAATTATTTATACAAAAAATACATTACCTTGAAATAAAATAAACCACCCTCCTGCATCGGGGAGAGGATTTAACGAACATATGAAGTGCAAAGAATGCCAAACCGGCATATGATATACATATCACCCATAATTATAGCATGAACCACGTAAAACTGTCTAACCCAATTGGTTTTGAGACAGGGCTCTTCAATATAACCCTAATTAGAACAGCAATATCATGCTTATATACAGTTAAGAAAACAAAAGTGGAAATTACAATTTCACACACAAAAACACACCAGGCTCCCACATTCCACAACTTTTGTATATGTATAATATACTGCCATCCGGTCATGTTACATCGGATGATCGTAGTCGATTTGCTCTGGAGAATCGCTTTAGCTCTTTATATGGTACCTTGCGACCTCATGGACTCAACGCTCTACATTTCTATGCTTCTTAGTACTTTCTCTTCTCATGCTCTATATTTTCTTTGTGTATATGTTAAATGTATATGAGTCGTATATTTACTTATTTTTTTATTGTTTCTCTTATTTTTCCACTTCTAGTTTTTCTGTATTTATTTCGTTATTCGTTTTAGTCACATATTTTCATTCGTTTTTAACCATTGCTGTATCTTTGTTAAAGTCTATATGTAGTGTTCTGAGTTATCCGTCAGGTTTGTTGTATCGTTTTGCTTGATAAAGGCCTTTTGGTCGAAACGTTGCTGTGTATTGTCATTGTTTTTGTATTTTGTAAAACTACAGTACTTTGTTATTACGTGTTTCGCTATATGTATAATATATCACCACCTTCGCAGTGCAGACCATGTTTGTATTGAACTTCATTGGGGTATGTCCTTTTTTCAACGTTTCACGGTTTGAGTTATATGCATTTACTTTATATTCCGCTTGTAACAGGCTGTATTTAAACAGCCATGAATGTTATACACTTAAAAACAAATTAAAGATTAGCAGGATTTCTCAGTTGGAAGCAAATTGAATCTTTATTGTTAGTGGAAGGACTTGATTGTTTATATCACGCCCAGCATCTCTCCCGCAGTCTAAGATTATGTTTAAATTATGCGTAAGTCTGCTATCTAATCGGCTTATAGTGACTTCTATTTCTTGATCGTATGTTCAGATTTACGGTGTTCGTGGCACCGAACCGAAGGTTACGATGTCCATGGCACCGAGTCGAAGAGCTGAAAAGCTCAAGTGCTTCTGGATAAGGAGGAAAAAACAAAACATTAAGTTAAATCAACTCTAGATCACATCCAACTCTAGATAACTAGGCCAGACAACTGACCGGGCAATCACTGACCTAGATCAGAGAAGGGGGCTGGAATATATATTTGTTTGATAGAACACTGCAAGCTTTTTTGCAATTTTATTCAAGTCTGTGAGTCTATGGTTATTTATTGGTGAAAAATATTCATAATATTGATATTCCTTATTGTTAAACTTAACTTGTTGCATAATATAACTTCGATTTAACATTTTGTGTTGATTTTAAAATGAATTCGTCTATATACACACATACTGGAATGCGAGGTCACGTGGTGTAGTTGTGGTCTGATTTCCCATAATTCTTACCTGAGTCCGAAGGCCCATAAGTTTATAGTTGGCTGTGGTTAAATCCAATCTAGGTTTGTTATATTTTATATCTCCATATGTAGATATATTTATTATGTTAGCTTTGCTTACTTACTTATTTCTCTCCTCTCCTCGTGGAGCATAGGGCCTCAACAGTTTTTCGCCACTTTTCTCGGTCTCTGGCTGTTTTCTTTATGGTCTCCGAGGATAGTTGAGCACTCTTCAGTTCCTCAAGAAGACTCTGTGTCGAGGTCTGTTTAGGCGCCCTCTTTTCGTTTTCATTGCGGGTTCCACTCAAATGCTTGTCTAGTGATGCTCGACTGTATCTTCCATATGGCATGCCCGACCAAATCACCATTTTCTCCTCTTAACCTGAGTCAACATGAGTTCCTGTCCTGTTCTTATTCACAGGTCTGTGTTTGCAACTCTGTCATACAATCTCAGTCTGAGAATCCGTCGAAGACATACGTTCCGCTGAACCTTATTTGTATTTAATATGGTAACTCGCCACGTTTCCGAGCCATACAGCAACACAGATTTCACATCCTGAACTATTTTGTTAGTTTGGACATTTTAAAATAAATTCTCTGCCTTTAGATTATTGATAACCTTCTTCTCTGTACACTTTTGGAAATGTCAGATTGTGCATTTCTAAAGATGTTTTTAAAAAAAAGTCAGCTCAAGATGATCAATAATCATTTTTTCTGTACACTCTTTTTTAAATTTTATTATGAATAATGCTAAGCATAGCTGCCATTTAAAAAAACTTAAGATTTGTTTCTTTTGTGCTCGTTTTTTTAGTGCTCTGTTTCTGTGACTGGAATTTTACGGCGTGGGGTGGGGTCGCCGGCCCCACGTCTTTCCCCCTCTTAATCGATTTTCAGTTCTTGCTACCCAGGGAAACCCGGTGGTGATATAGATCGTTACATCAATCGTCTGTTGTATCCTCTGTTGACTGAAACATCGATGCAACACTGTTCTGTTGTATCCTCTGTTGACCCAAACATGGATGTGACACTATTCTGTTGTATCCTCTGTTGACCCAAACGTTGATGGACACTATTGTGATCTGTGCCCAAAACTGATGTCACTTCTGTTGTATCCTCTGTTGACCCAAACATGGATGTGACACTATTCTGTTGTATCCTCTGTTGACCCAAACGTTGATGTGACACTATTCTGTTGTATCCTCTGTTGACCCAAACATGGATGTGACACTGTTCTGTTGTATCCTCTGTTGACCGAAACAGGGATTACGCCGAACATATTTTCGACCAGTATGTTTAAAACTACATCCTTTTGAAGTCAAATGTTCCCGTTGTGTACAGAATAGCAGTTTCTCTCCGCTTGGTATGATAATTATTGATTGATTGATATGATCATCATCATTGCACTTCGGTGAGTAAACATGTGTGCTCCGATATCTTTCTTACACAGGAAGATTTCAGCGGTACTGTACGAACTCAGTAGCACTGGGAGGGTCCCGATGTAAGTGGATGAGGATGATGAAGATATTTTGTAAGAATTGTATTTTTTTTTAAAAATTTCTGATGACTTTTGCCGTGCAGTGTCTTTCCAGCCTGCTCTTCTCGATTTTGAACTGTCTACGGTTCTTCTACGTGCTCAAATTTAACACAGGACCTACGTTTTATCGTCCGTCTCCGATAGGACTAGGATCTCACCTACACTGAGATCAGGGATCTCTGGAAAAAATATCCAGATGGCTCCACTAGTGAGCGAACCGAGTATCTTTGGCACGAGGGCGGCGTCTGTCTAACACTCATGCCAGAGGCATGAATTTAGCCGTGTTTAACCTAACCTAACCTCAGCTACAGAGACGACATATTGACATATTTTCAGCCGAGTTTAACTAACCCTATGCTAGCGATATTGACAATTTGCCGTGTTTAACAAAAATAAAACATCCTTTGAAGTAAAGTATTCCCACTGTGTACATAATAGTATTTGTCTCTACGTTTCTCATGTTGTTATGGTAATAATATAGACGTGGGTCTAACTATCCTATGTACAGAATTCTATTGATTGTTAAGTTACTAGAGTTAGAAGAGGAATATGTACCAAATTTCAGTGCTATGTACGCATTGGGAATATCTTAGAGCAGCGGTTTCCAAACTTTGCATTATCGTCGACCCCCTTTTATATATATTTTACTGTCACGGGCACCCCAAAAGTTTATATATATGGAAAAGGAGATTAATTAATTACCTGTGTGTTACAATAGTACAACAGTTACGAAATGAGGACATTAGAAGCAGAGTGGGTATAACTTCATGCACCGAATACATCGAAAGACAACAAATGCAGTGGTTTGGATATTTAATGAGAATGAAATACAACCAACCACTAATAACAGCATACACTGAAAAAAGATCGGGTACTAGAGCTAAGGGAAGACCAAGAAAAAGATGGATAGACAACATCAAGACCACACTACATAAACACGGATATAACAAAACAAGGCGACTCTTCTAGCACTAGAACGCAAATTAAAGCTCCCATCCCTACGCTTAACGGCAAGAGTGGACAGCCAACTACATCTTCCACCTGGGAAGAGACAATAGTAAACAATGTCTGCAATTTAACATTTTAATATACAGAAAGAGGTTTGCTTTTGCCTTGAACAAGACGCACCATCATTAGCATCATCAGACGCCCGAGTGGTTACCGGGGCCCAAATTTGGGTGTAAAGAATAGAACCACTGTTACCTGCCATGCATGTCGTAAGAGGCGACTAAGGAGGTTTGGCTGAAATCGGATGCACATGTCCTAAACGTGTAGAAGTCTAAGCGTTTAGGGGCCTACCAAACCAATGTGCAACGTATATAATTTCTTGGCAAAGATCAAACATATCACAAAGAGTGATTAAAATTAATCGTAAAGAACGAACGCAAAGAAGAAGAAGAAGAAGCATCATCAGTACATTTACGTTTCAAATTCAACCAGCAAATCCATACTGAAACTCAGCCATAATGTATTGTAGCAAAATCCAATGCAATCCAACCTTATTTATCCTATCTTTCCCAAGATCGTTTCAGCCAATTACTTACTTAAATTTCATTCTTCCAGCGATGGAGTTAGTATTACACCACACCAACAGTAAAAGCTGTCTCCAATTTCTCAGACTGCTGGAAACTTCAAATATTTCATTTTGTTGTGTCAGACATCTAAACTCCGGTCTGGTCCCGATTCTTTGATTTCGCAACGGAACTAGTTTACCACTATTTGTATACATGTTTTTTAATGTATTTTTCTGTTTGAATTGTCAAAGATCATAGTATTTCTTCAGTGCTTGAGGGAACCCCCCTTTTTTTTGTGAGTAACTCGCGGACTCCCAGGGGGCGGACACCAGTTTGGGAAACGCTTTATTAGAGGAACAGTATCCACATTTTATTGTAACAATTTAAAGCCGAAGAAATGACTTCATTACACCGGGTTTTACTCCATATGGCTCAGTCCCTCTCTACACAGAAATGTTACACCATCTGCCGAGACTATTGCACTAAGCACGAACTCCTTAGCTCCGGCAACAATTCTGTTTGTCTCTGGAAAAATGCACTAGTGAACAGAACGACGTGGCCAGGATTCAACCTTCGACTCGCAAGGCAAGGACTTAGCAACAGAGCCAGCCACCCCCACCTTCCCAAAATTCACAAACGGTATTAACGTGGCACACTACAGTTGTCTCAATATCAGTTTTGTCGAAGCGTCGAATTATATTTGCCTCTTGTCTTGTCTAACCACTTAACCTAATCACTCATACGGAAATTCGACGTGAGAAGCTCAAGTTCTTGTTTTTGTTGTCAAGTTTGTTTATTTGTTTTGAGTTGGTTTTATCAAGCACTTGTTGACCTCTTTCTGTGTGTGTTATTGTGTGAGATTGACGACGCCATGAGAACGTGAGTACGTTGTGTGTCTGCCCCCGCTAAGCAATTATAGCCTGGAAATCAGATACATTCGATTTCTGTCAAACACGGTATTCGAGTTTACCTCTCGTGACAGTCTCTACACTTAATAATGGACATCATTCGTTCATACAGGCGCTGCCTCTCGTGACAGGCTCCTCGCTTACTAATGGGCATCATCCGTTCATACAGACACTGCCTCTCGTGACAGTCTCCACACTTACTGGGCATCATCCGGTCATACGGGCACTGCCTCTCGTGACAGTCTCCACACTTACTGGGCATCATCCGTTCATACAGGCACTGCCTCTCGTGACAGTCTCTGCACTTAATAATGGACATCATTCGTTCATACAGACACTGCCTCTCGTGACAGTCTCCACACTTACTGGGCATCATCCGGTCATACGGGCACTGCCTCTCGTGACAGTCTCTGCACTTAATAATGGACATCATTCGTTCATACAGGCACTGCCTCTCGTGACAGTCTCTGCACTTACTAATGAGCATCATCGGTCATACAGACACGCTCTCGTGACAGTCTCTGCACTTACTATTGAGCATCATCCGGTCATACAGACACTGCCTCTCGTGACAGTCTCTGCACTTACTATTGAGCATCATCCGGTCATACAGACACTGCCTCTCGTGACAGTCTCTGCACTTACTATGGGCATCATTCGGTCATACAGGCACTGCCTCTCGTGACAGTCTCTGCACTTACTATTGAGCATCATCCGGTCATACAGACACTGCCTCTCGTGACAGTCTCCACACTTACTATTGGGCATCATCCGGTCATACAAGCACTGCCTCTCGTGACAGTCTCCACACTTACTATTGAGCATCATCCGGTCATACAAGCACTGCCTCTCGTGACAGTCTCCACACTTACTGGGCATCATCCGGTCATACAGACACTGCCTCTCGTGACAGTCTCTGCACTTACTATTGAGCATCATCCGGTCATACAGGCACTGCCTCTCGTGACAGTCTCTGCACTTACTATTGAGCATCATCCGGTCATACAGACACTGCCTCTCGTGACAGTCTCTGCACTTACTATTGAGCATCATCCGGTCATACAGACACTGCCTCTCGTGACAGTCTCTGCACTTACTATTGAGCATCATCCGGTCATACAGACACTGCCTCTCGTGACAGTCTCCACACTTACTATTGGGCATCATTCGGTCATACGGGCACTGCCTCTCGTGACAGTCTCCACACTTACTATTGAGCATCATCCGGTCATACAGGCACTGCCTCTCGTGACAGTCTCCACACTTACTATTGGGCATCATTCGGTCATACAAGCACTGCCTCTCGTGACAGTCTCCTCACTATTGGGCATCATACGGACACTGCCTCTCGTGACAGTCTTCGTACTTACTATTGGGCATAATCTGTTTCTACGTGTACGGGTATTGGTTTGCGTTTACTTTATAGTAATCAATTTCCAGTGACTTCTTGTAGGACGCCTCAATATAAGACAGTGATATTTAGATACATTCGATTATAATATTAAAGGCTCGCACACTCAAAATATGAGAGCTGCGAGCGGAGTTGTTAGTGAACTCGCTTCGCAAGGCTGGTGGTCTGGGTTCAGCTCCGCAATGTGCGTGGAATTTTTCCCGACCGCGACGGCTCTCATCAGGTCGACTCCAGCCTCAACTGGGTACCAGACATGTTCTGGGAAAGTAAAGGCGGCGGCTGATGCTGACCCATCACCCGTCGTGTGCCGACGGTCAATGAAAAATACAGGCCTAACACTGTATTGACCTATATACCACGAGGTATGAAAGGGTTCCTTTACTTTTTTTTTTTTTACACTCAAAATATGGACCATAGAAACGACAGAGGCTGGGAGAGACACCATATATGAAGCGCACACAAGATTCCGTTCAAGAAATGTCTTCTTATCCTGCCGCTGTGACGTAACACAAGATTAAAGAAGAAAGAAGCGTAGCCCGTTGTTGTTGTTTTTGTGAATTATTTATTTTATCGTCCTCTTTTTCTTCTGCTTTTGTCGTCACACTGCTACCAGTGTCGTGGTTTTTTGTTTGTTTTTGTCTTGCGCTGTTTTGGTGGCTTTGGGTGATTGTTATTTTTGCTCTTTGACAGGATTCTGTTATGCCATCTAACCAACTTTTTCATGGTCTTCCTCTCGCCTTCTTTCTGATGTTCTGTTGTAGAAGACTCTGTATACTATGGAGTTTGGATGAATTCTTATTAAGTGGCCAAACCACTTCATTCTTTGTTTCTCAATGTAATCCAAGTAGGTTTCTGTGCCAACTTTCTTTCTTATGCTGATGTTGGTGACTCTGTCTTTCCTTGTGTCTTTACTGATATCGTTCTCTGATGCTGTTCAATTCTTTCTGAAGTCGATATCATATACAATTATATTCTTCTCATTTCTTCTTCTGCATTCTCACTAGATTGGGATTTCAGATTCTCTAATAAATGCAACCATCTGCCTCAGATTGTAAGCCACGCCATACTGTTTGTCTTGAGCGCTGGTGTAAGTGGGCCACCTCTTTCTTCTCAGGTCTGCATACTGGGGTCAGCTCTGTAGGGTATGCTCTGTTGTCCTACTCGCCAAGTCACAGGGGCACATGTCGTTGGTGCCTATCTTGAATTTAGTGTACAGGTGGTGTCTCATTCTGTTGTGACCCGTCCGAAGTCGAAGTATGACAATATGGTCCCTTCTGGACAGTTGGTAATATCCATCATCCTTGTTGTGCTTTGGGTGTTATTTCTTCCACTTTGCTGTGTAGTACAAGGACTATCATCATAGCACTCGGGGCTTGTCCATAGGTGCTTCCATCTCCGCCTCAACAAATCCAACAGCGTCCAGCGGCTCAACACGCCAGTTCGATGTTGATTAATCAATCTTTTTGCATATTTAGTATGTCGTTCTTTTCGGCCTGCACCAATATTGACACCCATCTCTTTCAATCTGGTCAGCGAGTGGGATTCACAACCCTGAAACTTCTCTGTTTAGAAAGACTCTCAATGTAATTAGGAATTTAATTTCGTTCCATTGACAGCTCCTCTGATATGTAGCCATGCCAGCCAATCTATCAACTTGTTTATTACCCCTGACACCTGCATGCTCAGGCACAGAAATGAAGGTGATGTAATATTATAAAGTTGTAGATCGCATTTCGCTGTGCATTCCTAACATCACATGTCTGCATATACGATATTTGAATAGTATCAACTGTAAATTCCTACCTCGTGTCTGATAACATGGCTAGCAAACTTAACCGACATATTACGGTCATTTGTCTGTGTACTGGATTCCTTGGATACCAGATCAACTAGTCATGACAGAATGCTGGAAGTGTCAAGAAGAGGCCAGTTAAGAAATGAAGACGTCAGGAAAATAGTGGGTACAACATCAGTACTGAACTTCATCAAGAAACAACAAATTTAGTGGTTCGACAACATATTCAGATTACCAACAGACAATGCGCCTCAAAGAACAATGTAACTCATACAATGGATACAAAGCAAAAGACAGACCACGCAAAAGGTGGACTCAGAGATGAGGAAAAAACACTTTATGAATCGCACACAAAGACACTTTCTATAAATCACTTCTTATCCCGACGCTGTGAGGCTTATCCCGACGCTGTGAGGCTTATCCCGACGCTGTGGAGGCTTATCCCGACGCTGTGAGGCTTATCCCCGACGCTGTGAGGCTTATCCCGACTGCTGTGAGGCTTATCCCGCGCTGTGAGCGCTGTGAGGAAAACAGGATAAGAGATCAGAGAAGAAAGAACTAATTAATGTGTACTATTTATAGATGTGCGCGCCTAATAGCATATGCACGTAATGAACTGCACATGTGACAAATACTGAAATAAGCTGTTTGGAATTATGGCAATAATGCATAACAGTATGGGACGGATAATCGCAACGCAATTTTTTTTACAAAGGTGACCAGTGTATGGGAAGCAGAGAAGACTGCTACGGCGTCACTAGTGCCATTACGTGATACATTTGTTTAAATAACTTGACAATCTGATTGGGGGATCACTGCTTTCTTGAACATATTCTTTTCCTATTCGTTCTAATATTGGAATATATTCAAGTTGTCGTCTGAGAGTTAACAGAGAAGATATTACTAATATTTGAATATATTCAAGTTGTCTGAGAGTTAACAGAGAAGATATTACTAATCTTTGAAAAATATTCAAGTTGTCGTCTGAGAGTTAACAGAGAAGATATTACTAATCTTTGAATATATACAAGTTGTCGTCTGAGAGTTAACAGAGAAGATATTACTAATCTTTGAATATATTCAAGTTGTCGTCTGAGAGTTAACAGAGAAGATAGTCAGAAAATTACAAGGTAAAGGTTTGCACGCGAAGAACTGACTTCATTCCATCGGGTTTTTCCCATATGGTTCACTCCTTCTACACAGGAATATGGACATTGCATCGGGATTTCCCCATATGTTCACTCATTCTACACAGAAATTGAGACATTGCATCGGGTTTCTCCGTATGGCTCGCTGCCTCTACGCAGAAATTGGGACACTGCACCTGGTTTTTCCCATATGGCTTACCCCCTCAACACAGAAATTGGAACATTACACCGGTTTGTTTTCCTCATATGTCTCACTCGCTCTCCACAGAAATTGAGACATTGCACCGGGTTTTCCCGTATATCTCTTGCTCCCTCTCCACAGAAATTGAGACATCGCACCGGGTTTTCCCGTATCTCTTGCTCCCTCTCCACAGAAATTGAGACATTGCACCGGGTTTTCCCGTATCTCTTGCTCCCTCTCCACAGAAATTGAGACATTGCACCGGGTTTTCCCGTATCTCTTGCTCCCTCTCCACAGAAATTGAGACATTGCACCGGGTTTTCCGTATATCTCTGCTCCCTCTCCACAGAAATTGAGAACATACACCGGGTTTTCCTCTATGTCTCTCTCCTCTCCACAGAAATTGAGACATTGCACCGGGTTTTCCCATATCTCTTGCTCCTCTCCACAGAAATTGAGACATTGCACGGGTTTTCCCTATATCTCTGCTCCCTCTCCACAGAAATTGGATGGCATCTGCGGAGAGTATTACACAAAACACGATCTCAGTAGCTTCAGCTGATGAAAAAAAAATCACTGGGATGTCATGATCCGGATTCTAACACACTACTTGCATAAATAAAGACAAACGCCCTTCGCCACAGACACCCGGTAATTGAAGACAATTACCAATTGTTAGCGACGGGTTAGCTGGTCTGTAAAATGTCGTTGGAGACGTACACCAACATTAATCAAGTATTGTAAAGGTGTATGGAACCCAATGTCAGACCTGCTTAACCGTGCAGGATAATCATGAACTTGGGAAGTGGTAATCCTTCTCATTTTCAGTCAAGTATTAACTGTAAACGCTGACGATACAGTACTATTATCTACATCACAAAATGGCATAGAGAACTTGATAAGGTCACTTTAAAAAACAGCTACGGTCGAAACCTTTATCTCAATATCATGAAAACGTAGATATTTACAACTGCTCAAACAGAATTGAGGTGGCGTCTGTGGCTTAGGGAATAGTGATTCGGTCTATTAACCCCGACATTCTGAGTTCGAATCACACTGTGGACAGTTGGGTTGCAAATTGTTTCGCGTGATTTTTTTACAAAAGGACGATGGCACCACCCGTTCAGAAAGCAATGGCAAACTACTGAACGTAATAATGCCTAGAAAAAATCACGAACAGCGTTAAACAGCTGGGGATGATTCGCAAATTCCTGTAAAGGATATACAATTAACTTTAACTAAAACAGAATTGATGGCTAATGAATGTGTCAACGGCCACAAAATCGAAAGAGTCGACAACTTTGAATACCCTGAGAAGATCATTAATGCCTTTGAATGCAAAGCTACAGAAGATTACTTAGAATATCATGGACAGAGAAAAGAACAAATGCTTCTTTCTATTCTGCAACAGCTTGATATGAGAGCGAGAGTTGGCAATTTCTCACACATCAAACGACATGAGTGCCTAGAGAAGATAATTTTAGAGGGAATGATGCCTGGAAGAAGAACGAGAGGAAGACCTAGAAGACGATGGATACATATGTATTGACGATCTGAGAATGACTACTGCTGACGCCGATCAACTTGCACAGAACAGAGAGTTTTTCAGGACTGCTGTCATGGGAGTCAAGTTCCGGAATGGACACGCTGCTTGATAATGATTGATGAATAACCGTAAATTTGTTCTTTCTTTCCTCCAATCACGTTTTGTCTCGCAGCGTCAGGAGAGAAATTCCGAAGGACTATCAGGGTGGCAAAATTCTGCTCAGTACAAGCTGTTTTGATGATGCATAATCGTAAGTGCAGAGGTTAAGTTGTCACTGCATACATTTGCTGCGCCGGGTTCTATGAGTCTGTGAACACTTAGTTTGTGGGACTCTGTGAGAAGCAATTTTTGTTGGGGGATTTTGGGTACTATCGACTTTACTTGAGTTTTGATCTAGAGAAGGAAACTGCTTCTTCATGACAATGCTAGACCACATACTGCTCGATTAACTCAGGAGAAAATTAACCAACTACGGTGGGAAGTTCTGGAACATCCAACTGACAGTCCCTACTTAGCCCCTAGCGATTTCCACCTTTTTGGTCCACTGAAAACCCACCGTGGCGGGAGATATTTCGTGAATGACGCCGCAGTTGAATGTGAAGTGGAAACGTGGTTTAGAAAACAGAGCACGCAGTTCTATGCAGCCGGTTTGGGAGGACTGATAAAACGATGGGATAAGTGCATCAATGTTGGTGGAAATTATGTTGAGAAATAAGGAACAATGTATGTATAAAAATAAACTGGTTTCAAGTTGTTATCATGTTTAGTTATTTTTCTACAGCCATTTGTGACTTACTTATTGACTTCCCCTCCTAGTTTCATGGAGAGCTAGAAAGACGAATGAAGAGATCTTGTCGGTGACAGATTCAGTCGGTGACAGATTCATATTGAAATCTAATCAATCGAATAAGAAGCAGACAATCAAGGTTTTTCGGACATATAATTAGAACTGACAGCTTAGAACATCTAGTTACAACAGGCAAAATACAGGGAAGAGAAATATAGGAGACAAAGGGACACAATTCCGGACGGCTTGAAATCGTGGTTCGGTGACGGAGTTTATGGATTGTAGCAGAGACAGGCAGATGTGGAGAGACATAATCGCCTACGCCATCCGGCACTTGATTGATTGATATTATTAGTAATAATTCAATCATCACTTGTCGCCCGCGCCTCCACAACTTTCAGATGCGCCCCGATATATAAAAACGATGGATAGAGCACTCAGTGGCGGCTCGTGATTTCCGTTTAGTTGGTGGGGCCAGACACATATTTTCGGGAAAATCATGGTTCTGGATTAGGTTATGTTTTTATTTATTAAATAATAAATGCACGTTGCATACTATTGTGATGGGACCTGGTGACGAGCCGCCACTGATAGCACTGATCTAGCGTGTATATTGTGGGTAGGTTTTATACAATCGTTACCCACGAGACTGTGATTTATATTTCTTGTTCCGGCCACGGAAGAGATTAGCTCTGATGTTTAATGCAGAGGACGACTGCTGCATAGTTGTAAGCACGCAAACACACAACTTAGCAACACGCAAGGTAATGGACTCGGACTAATCTGAATTTTTTTTTTTTTTTTTTGGTGGATCGTGAGAGAGAATTATTATTATTTTTTTTTATGATCCAGAAGCACTTGAGGTTTCAGCTCTTCGGCTCGGTGCCATGGACATTGTAACCCTTCGGTTCGGTGCCACGAACACAATAAATCTGGAGAACCTGTGGCTTTTCTACCAGTCCGCGCAATTGAGCCCGCACTCACAGGGAGCTTGTCACCTGTCGTCCAATGCGATACGAACATGCTGGGCAGGCGGGCATCTGAATTATAAACCTGATTGTCTGTTTGTGTGTCACAGGGAACGTCGAACTTGAATATCATGAAATGTGAACATCTTATTTCTGCAGGAATTTGTGTGCCAACGCGACTGTTTCAACTCCTTTCTTGCTTTCTTTATCGAGTTATGAGTCTAGTTGGTAAAACGAATGTATGCATTTTATAGTCAGCCACTACACCAAGTCTCTGAGTATACGCAGTTGTAAAAGAGGGATGTCGATTAAAAATCGAATCAAAATTAATTAGCTTTTTTCAAAGCGCGAGACAAATTTAGTTGTTGGCCTTTTTTTTATATCTATCAAACCTCGATTACACATACTACAGGTCACACATACTACAGGTCACACATACTACAGGTCACATACACAGTCCAGGTCGCATGAGCTACATCAAATGAGCGACAAGTTACATTCATTTGCTAAGTCACACTCATCATAAGTCACATTTGCCACAAGTCACACTCATCATAAGTCACATTTGCCACAAGTCACACTCATCATAAATCACATTTGCCACAAGTCACTCATAAGTCACATTTGCCACAAGTCACACTCATCATAAGTCACATTTGCCACAAGTCACACTCATCATAAGTCATATATATATATCATAAGTTAAGATTTGCCAAAAGTTACACAAACTATGACACATTCATCAAATGTTGAACACACCACAAATCACACACATTCACGCTCTCTCTTCCTCCCTCCCTCCCTCTCACATATACATACACTATACGTTGTTGTGTGTGTGAGTGAGAGGGGGAGGGAAGGAGAGAAAGAGAGAGACACCAATAGAAATTCCCCGACTATCTGACAGCAGCAAATTCCAGGATAACTAAGTCGAATCAAATGTAATCATTATCTACCTTTAACCTTATCATATCACAGCTGATTGTGTGCAGACCAGACCTAACTTGTTCCAAGTGTCCCCAACAAACTACAACAGCTGATTGTGTGCAGACCAGACCTAACTTGTTCCAAGTGTCCCCAACAAACTACAACAGCTGATTGATAAACTATCTTATTGTTTACATCTGTCATCAATAACAATAACACAGTATTGTAATTAATGACTCAACCAGAATGTATCATGTTGCTTGTTGTTTTTATACACAAATAATTTACCACCAGCTTAGATGTGACTGTCATAAACAGTGACTCCTATTGGTAATTGATTACTAAACTGACATCATTGCACTTCAGGCAGACCCATAGGTGCTCAGTCTCCCCAACAGATATCGAAGAGTATGCATACTGATGGTTCCCGTAGTATATTCTTTTCATGTATATTTTATCTTTCAATCCTGTTTATTTTTTTATAATCCCATCTTCATGTATATTTTATGACGTTATTCTGACTTTTTTTGTTGTTGGTAAAGTCAATTTAATCACATATTTCCTGTTTCTTTTCAGATTTCATAGACAAGAAACAGAACACGGACATACATCTGTTTATGTGTATGAAGATATCTACTTCATGAAACACTTTGTCTATGTACTAGTAGTCAATAATGGACATCATGGATTTTGTGTAGAATTGCTGCAGTGTATGTGTTTATTACTTCAAGACTGAATGAACTTGCAACTTGAATGACACACTCAGTGAATAACTTTCTAGTTCATCAAGTGTGTTCAATGCTTGAACAGCCAAGTTCTTCTAATCAACCACCTTACTAAAGCAATCTATCTTATTCTCTCTGTTATCAGGAGTTGAAGGCAGTAAGCTTATGACTTAATTAATTCAAGATCAACCAACGATCCTTATTCGTTAACAACTGAGTGGGCTGTGTAAAATTGGAAGCTGTCACCTTGTGATTGTTTTCTTTGTGAACGGGCCATATTTTTTTGGCTTCATCTTATCACCGGAGCAGCCATTTGCAGACCAGTTATTCCTGGATACAGTATATAACAACTGAGTGATACAGCTGGGCTGTCTAAAATAAGAAGCTGTCACTTTGTGATTGGCTTCTTTGTGAACGGCCAGATTTATTTTGCTTGATCTTATCACCAGGGCATCCAATCACACACCAGTTATTCCTGGATACAGTATATAGAAAAACTTGATTGTCACAAAATATTCCAGGATTTATGCTCAATTTTCAACATGATGGTTGATCAGGGTTAGGCTGTAACCTAAGTAGATATTTGACAGATTTGTTTCATTATTCCATCCTTGCAGAATTTATTTGTCAATAGTTAACAAGTTATAAGCAATTTGTACCAGAATTGTATGAATAGTCTTTCATCTTGAACAATCAACAAAAGAGGAACATGCCAGGCTGTGACCTGGGGTCACGGTTATGATGTCATTCATGTCAAAGAAGAAAAAGTTTAAGTTCCAGGTGAGAATGATTTTGTAGAACATATATACCTTTCTTGTGTCACAGTAGAGTGCAGTTGTTAGTCAACTCACTTCTTAGGTTAGTGGTCTGGGTTCAGTTCCACAGTGAACATGTCATATTTTTCCCGCCTGTGTGTTTCCCGCAAGGAAAGGAAAGAGTAGTAACACTGTGACCTACAAGGCATGTCATAAGAGGCGACTGAGGTAGGGGCCTAGGGAAGCTACCCTACTAAATAAAAAGTGGCGCAGAAATCTGATGTGCTGGGTTATTTGTAGGTGCATAACTGGCTCAATGTAAATCGCTCTTAGGCTCGGATCACATTCAAATCACAAAGAGCGGTTAACAAGTGCCCGATATGGAGTGTTCGAAGAAGAAGATTTTTCTGACCCCAATGGCTCTCGATGGGTGATGTGGTCAGCATCACGCCGGCCGCCTTTACTTTCCCAGAGCATGTCTGGTACCCAGTTGAGGCTGGGTCGACCTGAGAGTCGTCGTGGTCGGGAAAATTCCACGCGCATTGCGGAGCTGAACCCAGACCACCAGCCTTGCGAAGTGAGTTCACTAACAACTCAGCCACCGCGGCTCTCGTGTGCCGACGGCCAATGAAAAATACAGGCCTAACACTGTATTGACCTTTATACCACGAGGTATGAAAGGGTTCCTTTACTTTCCTCCCAACTGCTCTCAGGTCAACTCAGCCTCAATTAGGTACCAGGAAAAAGCACTGGGAAGTAAAGGAACGGTTTCACACCACCATCATGTGTGGCCAATGAAATAGACCTAACACGTATTATCAATATACCGAGGTATGAAGAGGTTCTTACTTTATACATTTCTAAAAGCCTTGAAGCTTAGGATTGATCTCATTGCACCATCTTCACCATGTGGTGGGTCTGTAAAGCCAGCCCCCATCCCAGGCAGCAGGCGGACAGGTAGTTTATAGATAGGTTGTAGATATTTAGATATTATTCTTATTAGTGACCAGTGTTTGACACTAAATCTGCATCTGTCCACTATAAGCATGTGGCAACACTAACGAGACATAAGAACAGACATCAAAAACCACCAACCGAAATACACCCACAGGAAATCCAAACTACTACAATGATACTCCATGTCCAAACTGCTACAAATGGTGTCAGAAGTGGGATTCTCTTCATAAATGACACGCCACTTGTCTAGAGGTGTGTTGGTCCAGAAGCACATAAAAGAACGCTCGTTAGTTAAAAATAGATAAGAGTAGGTGTTAAGTCAAGAAGGGACCTTGCCTGGAACCCAGGAACAGCGAAAGAAGGAGGCCGAGAAATACAGGAGACGAGATTGAGGCGGAGATCAACAATATAAAGAAGAGCTGGAGGGAGCTGCAGGAGATAGCTAGAGATAGGAAGACTTGGCATGAGTTGGTTGAGGGCCTATGCCCAAACCCGGGGTAAAAAGGCAAAGAGAGAGAGAGGTGTAAAGTCACTTCAGGTAGAATTCAGTAAAAAAAAATATTAAATTTAATTCCTTATTTTTTTCAATTTTCAAAATAATGACATTGTAAACCTGTGCCGGTGCTACATAGTTTGTGATCTGCTGCTGAGATCTTCCTGTGTAGGAAATATATGAGTACACATGATTTATTCACTGAAGTGCAATGATGATGATCATATCAATCGGTCAAGTAAATAACTAATTTTCAATACTGTAAGGTTTATTGGGGAATAGGGGGGTTACGTCAATATTTTTCTTTAACCAAAGGCACACGATGGGTCATGTGATTGGTCAACATTCTGCTGACTGCTTTTACTTCCAAGCATTTACTGAGATGAGAGCCGCTGTAGCGTAGTTGTTAGTGAACTCGCTCGCAAGGCTGGTGGTCTGGGTTCAGCTCCGCAATGCGCGGGAATTTTTCCGACCACGACGACTCTCTGGTCGACCCAGCCTCAACTGGGTACCAGACATGCTCTGGGAAAGTAAAGGCGCCTGGCGTGATGCTGACCACATCACCCATCGTGTGCTGACGGTCAATAAAAATACAGGCCTAACACTGTATTGTCCTATATACCACGAGGTATGAAAGGGTTCCTTTACTTACCTTTACTTACTATTTACTGAGATGGTAAACCAGGGAACTTGCAGTTGGAAAGACTTCCACTGTGGAATTTTATCTTAGTACCTGATGCTTAAGAACTGCTTACACAGTGTCAACAAGTGAAAGTGAATATGAACACCATCATACAAAAGTAGCGCTGGAGATGCATTGGACGTGTGTTAGCATACGAAGTCTAACTCTTGTCAGGAAATGTGCAATGAGATGGATAAATAATACTAATTCCTCTCGTACCGATATACGTTACATAGGGTCTTCAAGTAATTTCTCCATACCGCTCTATCCTGACCAACTCGCTCAATCTCATCCATGAAACTGAGACCGATATTTCTTGCCTCTCTCAGCAAAGTTCATTTCAGGGTCTCCTTAGGTCGACCTCTCTTTCTTGAGCTCTTTGCATCCCACTTCAATGCATGCTTTGATATATGAGATGGATACCAAAGTGTAAATGAAAACGTGGAAGACTCAAAACCACATAGATGAGATCAATAGAGCAGGAACTGATGAAAATGAATCACAATACAGAGGAGGGCAATCAAGAACAGAGAAGAATGGCATATATTTGTTGCTGCCCTAAGTGACAAAAGGCATCACAGGCTAGAGAGAGATACTTGATACATGAAACAAGTGTATTAACCAAAGCGCTATCACCACTTTCCAGACCTGAAGTTGATGATCCAAACTGGAATTAAATAAAGTGTAACAGTTGTAGTTCCATGTTCTTTGAGAACATAAGGTGTATCACCCTCCATATTCCTTTTTTTTAACCTTGTGCTCTAACTACTGAACCACAGTGACTCAAATACAAATGTGTTTCAATGATCTCATTATCAGTTATGTTATGTCATTTGATCAACATCATGGCACATTGGGCATTCCCATGCGTGATCCGTCCTCCGTTGCAGCAGCCATCATAGCCATGAGAAGTTATCAGTTTTATGAATACTATTATCATAGCACTCCTGACATGTCCATAGGTGCTCCAATTCCCACCACAACAAATCTAGTAGAGACCTGGCATACCAGTTCAGTGTTTATTAATTAATATTTTTGCATATTTGTTATGCCGTTCTGTTCAAGATGTACCAACATTTATACCTATCTCTCTCAATCTGGTTAGCGACTGGGATTCACAACCCTGAAACTCATTTGTTCAGAATGACTCGCTCAATCTGGTCAGCGACTGGGATTCACAACCCTGAAACTCCTCTGTTCAGAATGACTCGCTCAATCTGGTCTGCGACTGGGATTCACAACCCTGAAACTCATTTGTTCAGAATGACTCGCTCAATCTGGTCAGCGACTGCGATTCACAACCCTAAAACTCCTCTGTTCGGGAAGACTCTCAGTGCGTCAAGAATGGCATTTCACTCTAATGCAGTGCCCTCTGATATTGTAGTCATGCCATCCATTCTATCAGCTCGCTCATTACCCCTGACTCCTGCGTACCCAGGTACAAAAATGATCGTGATTTCTCTGATCCCTGTCTCTGCCAGTACCTCCACACTGTTTCGTCTCACTATTCCTGTTTTGACTTTACGAATACGAATTATTCTCATGGAGCTACTGAGTATGAAAACATAAGAGTAGTTATGGGGGTCTCTGTGACTGAGTGGTTAAGCCCTTTGCCTTGCGAGTCGAAGGTCGTGGGTTGAATCCGGACCGCGCTTCTGTCCCGAGTGCAGTTTTTTCCAGAGACCCCTAGGATTGTTTCAGGAGCTGCGGAGTTCGTGCTTTGTGCAATACTCTCGGCAGATGGCGTGCCATTTCTGCGGAGAGGGACCGAGCCATATGGGGTAAAACCCGGTGCAATGAAGTCAATCATTTGGCTTTAAAACCCCCTTTAAAACTTTAAAGAGTAGTTATGAGATGCCATCCACGTCACTGCCTCTGTAACCGGCCTCACCTCTATTGTCAAACTACTTGTGGTTGTCGCGTAGGCCCCCACTGGCCTCTCTTATTATTTTTCCTCCGAGTGTACTGAAAAAGCCCATTCACAGCATTGTTGGTGAATGACGGATCCATCAGTGTAAATAACTGTCATTTTCGTTGACATTGTCATTCAAGAGGGGCTCTACCTTCACATTAATAGGTTATGCATTATTTTGTTCACAGTTTTTCTTAATGGATATAGTAAGTGATACTTGTTGGGAACTTGATTCAATCAAAAAATATTTTGAGCACACTATGTTTATGCTGCTAGTTTTGAACATTCTTAAACTATAATCATGTCTTCTTTACTTAATACAGGTTCATCTTGGCCTGGAAGAGCTAGCATCTGTACCATTTGTAACAGGGATCATTTTTGCCAAGGTCAGACTTAATGATGGAGGCAGTTTCAATGATTTGTCATCCAGGTACAGCTTTTTTTTTTTTTAAAACTTTTTAAAGTCATAATATTCTTCTTCTTCTGCTTCTCACTAGATTGGGATTTCAGATTCTCTAATAAAGGCAGCTGTCTATCTCAGATTATCAGCCACACCATACATTTTGTTTTGGGACACTAGTGTAAGCGGGCCACCTCTTTCTTCTCAAGTCTGCATACTGCGGGCAGTTCTGTAGGATATAATTCCTATGATTTCTGCTTCCCGCTTGTGCCGACCTCTTCCCGCAGTAAGTTTTGGCCACCTCGTGATGGTGGGTCTGACATTCTTACCGCGTGGCTAAATCTCTGAGGCAGATTGGCGACCGTAGAACTGTTATCCCATTCCTCATTGTGAGGGGTCCTTGCACCATGTTATGCGCCTTATGGCCTGGTGCATCCGTTTTCTGCAAGCATTTGTTTCGGGTTAGCATTTCCTAGCGGATACATGCATCCGATTTCAGCCAAACCTCCTTAGTCGCCTTACGACATGCGTGACAGGTAACTGGTTCTATTCTTTGCATCCCAAATTTGGGCCCTGGTAACCACTCGGGCGTTAAAGTCATAATATAATAATCATCATCAGGTGCTGTCTCTGCATTGAAGGTTGACTGTAATGTACCTCCAACATTCCCTGTCTCTTGTCTTGATGTTGTACTCTGTCAGGCTGTAATTTGTCCATCTCTTGATGTTTCTCTCCCGCTTGTGCCAATATCTTCCTGTGTAAGAAAGATGTTGGAGCACACATGGTTGTTCGCTGAAGTGCAAGGATAATAAATAAGTTAATATATATATATAAATAGCATTTTTATACCTACTTTGTGTTACCAGAGCCAAACATGGACAATGAGCAAAGCACAGTCGCAAAAAATAACTACACTTGAAATGTGGGGCCTGTGAAAAGTTACCAACTACACCAGAAAAGACAAGAGTCATCAACATCAGCATAAGAAAGAAAATTGGCACAGAACCTTGCTTGAATTACATTGAGAAACAAAGAACGAAGTGGTTTGGCTACTTAATAAGAATGTATCCAAATTCCACAGTATACATTCTTCTACAACAGAACATCAGGAAAGAAGGTGAGAGAAAGACCACGAAAAGATGGTTAGATGGCATAGCAGAATCCTGTCAAAGAGCAAAATAACAATCACCCAAGCCACCAGAACAACGCAAGACAAAAACATAAAAGCACCCGGTAGCAGTGTGATGACAAAAGAAGAAGAAGCAAGGGTCATTGTTAATTTAATTTTTGTTTAAATATTATAAATTGTCTTATTGTTAATCCTTGATGAATTATTTAACCAAACTTCTAAATATCTCTGTTTGTATTCTACTCATGAAGGGAGGAAGTTCACAACAACTGTGTTAAATGGAGAAGCCAGTTTGAGTTTCTCTGTAAGATGACTGCCAGCATGTCCACTGGAGTACTTGATCCATGTTACGTGAGGATTTCCGTACGGAAGGTATGTTGTTGTTTTTCTGTTGTGTTGATATCTCTCTCTCTCTCTATTGTTCTTTTTGGCCATTTTGATCATTCTTATTGTGATATATAAATGCTGTTGCCAAGAACGTGCTTTACGTCAAAAACGTTCAGTACCATTTGGAGCTCTAGTGCTTATCCTTCGGTGAAGTGTCAGATTTCAACCAGCATTTACTGGGTTCACTCTCCGTTAGCCTTTTGCTGTCCCCAGCCGCCCGAGTGGTTACCGGAACCCAAATTTGGAGTGTAAAGAATAGAACCACTGTTACCTACCATGCATGTCATAAGAAACGACTAAGGAGGTTTGGCTGAAATCGGATGCACATGTCCTAAATGTGTAGAAGTCAATGCATTTAGGGGCCTACCAAACCAATGTGCAACGATACACGTTCTTGGCAAAGATCAAACATCACAAAGAGTGATTAAAATTGGTCTAAAGAACGAACGCAAAGAAGAAGAAGGAGGAGGAGCTGTCCCCAGCCTACCTACAAGGCAGCAGGTTGCAATTTTATTTAAGGTAGCGACCATTAAACGACCTGCCCTCCCTGGTTGATGAGCATCATCTACCCAGGTAACCAGTCTTTTGTACTACTTGATTTTCCTGCCATCCAGTTTTGTGTACGGTTTGCTTCGCTAGCCTTTGATTGTCCTCAATCAAACTACAAGGCAGCAGTAGGTTGTGTTGATATACTGTTCTGACATCTCACTTCAAAAGCATTCAGTACATTTACCACATAGAAGAATTGGAATATTTTTCCAGTGATCCCTGATATTAGTGTAGGTGAAATCAAGTCCCTAATCCTGTTAGAAATAGACAATTATTCTTCTTGCGCTCACCTGCTATGAATTCAGGTATAATCAGGGCGCTTGATATGGCGCTTCTGGCTGATTTTTGCGTGAAGGCCTGCTTTCATTTTTATCCGGTTTGATTGTCAGGAAAACTAGTCACGACAAAGATGACATGTCTGCATGGAATGCTGGGAGTATCAAAAAGAGACAGATTTAGAAACCAAGACAAACAGTGGATTGAACATCATTGCTGAGCTTCATCAAGAAACAACACATTTAATGATTCGACACATACGCAAAAAAAGTGCTCCACATAACATACAAGGCACCTCTAAAGGCAGCAGTGCACCTCCAAGGCAACAGTGTGCACTCCTCCAAGGCAACACAGGCAGTGCACTCCCTCCAAGGCAACAGTGCACCTCCAAGGCAACAGTGCACCTCCAAGGCAATGCTATTCAGATACAGTGGATACAAAAGGTCATCCATGCAAAGGGTGGACGACAGAAATAATAAGAGACAGTGAAAGATACTATGTACACAAAAGCCTGTTCTAGAAATATCTTCGTATCCTGACTTTGTGAGACAAAACAGTTCGAGAAAGAAGAAGAAGAAGAAAAGATTCATTTTTAACTTCATCATCATCATCATCAAATAGCTTGTCATAAGCAGAACTTTGCCACCTTAACAGTCCTTCGAATTTCTCCTTCATAGGCCAGATGCCCCTCCTCTGCAGCGGTCATGCTCAAACCATCGGTTACATCCTGTATCTATCTTCTCCGTGGTCTTCCTCTTTGCCGGAATGCCTCCTTCCATGGTGGCCTTCTCCAGCCCTTCGTGTCTCTTTATATGTCCAAAATATTCAATTTTCTCATTGTTATTTCTAACATCACCAGTTTTCTTTGATTTTAAGTTCTTTCTGGATATATTATTTGTTCTCTTCTCTGTCCATATATACGGAGACTCTTCTGTAACATTTATATTCCTATGTCCAATCCAAGGGCCTTCCTTGACAATATATTCAGGCTTTAACTTATTATTGTTGAGCTATTTATAACTCTGCAAACATTTATTTGATGCCTTGTTTGTTCACACAGGAGCTAAAGGGAGGAAGGTCTCACCAGAAGCTTGGTTATGTGGACCTCAATCTGGCCCAGTTTGCAGGCGGAGGGAGGGTGTCTAAGCGATACCTTCTGGAGGGATATGACACCAAGCACAGACAGGATAACTCTACTATCAAAATTAGTGTGGAACTGTCACTTACCTCTGGGGATCCGGTGTTTAAAGTGTAAGTGTAGAGTATCATTACTTATCTCAGGTGTTCTAGTGTATATTAAGGGTCATATGTATGTTTATATATGGCCGTGTGTATGTGGGCGTCTAGCTTAAGCGGTAGTAAACTATCTCTTACCTCTGGGGATCCGGTGTTTAAAGTGTAAGTGTGGTCACTTATCTCAGGTATTCTAGTGTGTGTATATATATATATGGCCATATGTATGTGGACGTCTGTAGCTTAAGTGGTAGTGAGCTCGACCCAAGCGTACATGGTTCAAACTCTGTGGTAGGCAGTTTGGAAGTTTCTTCTTTTTTGAACGCTCCATATCGACCACTTGTTATCCACTCTTTGTGATTTATATGTGATCTGAGCCTAAGAGGGTTGTGCAGTTATGTGCCTACAAGTAGGCTAGCACATCTGATTTCGGAAACGCTTATATAGGCGACACTATATAAAATTTTTTTATATATATATATAGTGTTTATATCGGATTTGTGGATTATGAGAAGGCTTGTGACAGTATTGATAGTGAAACCCTTTGGAAATTAATGAGGCATTATGGAATCCCACAGAAAATTATTAACCTAATAAAAGCAACATATACAGATATGAAATGTAGAGTTCTTCATGAAGGTAAACTAACATACTTTTGGAATAGAAACAGGAGTATGTCAGGATGTCTTCTATCACCTTTGTTGTTCTTACTGACAATAGACTGGATTATGAAGACCACAGTAACTAACACCAGAAATGGAATCCAATGGACTCTGACAGAGCAACTAAATGATCTGGATTTCGCTGATGATATAGCCCTTCTGTCACATACACAAAATCAGATGCAGGATAAGCTAAACACATCGAATCAAAGGTTCCAGCAACTAGGGCTGAACATTCATAAGGGAAAGACAAAGATATTGAGAATTAACCAAGCAACGACAACTCGATCTCCCTGTGGGAAATCCCACTTCAAGAGGTAGAATCATACACATATTTGGGCAACAATGTAGACAAAGAGGGTGGAACAGATAGAGATGTCAAAATAAGAATACAGAAGGCAAGAGGAGATTTCATTGCACTGGGAAACATTTGGAAGTCTAAAGAAATCAAATCTAGAACAAAATTCGGATATTTAACTCTAATGTTAAAGCAGTTCTACTGTATGGGTCAGAAACATGGATAACTACTAAAACAATAGCGCATAAATTGCAAACATTCATCAACTGGTGTCTGCACAGAATAGAGGGAATAAGATGGCATGATAGGGTCACAAATGAGGAACTTATGGGGAGAACAAGACAGATTCCAGTGAACGAACAGGTTAAAAAAGACGCTGGCGCTGGATAGGACACACTTTGGGAAAACCGGAGGGGAATATAACAAGAAGAGTCCTTGCCTGGAACCCGCAAGAACTGGAAAGAAGGGAGGCTGAGAAATACATGGAGACGAGATTGGAGGCGGAGATCAACAATATAAAGAAGAGCTGGAGGAAGCTGCAGGAGATAGCTAGAGATAGGAAGACTTGGCATGAGTTGTTGAGGGCCTATGCCCTAATCCGGGGTAAAAAGGCAAAGAGAGAGAGAGAGATATATAGTGTATATTCGTTTTTACAGGCAGTTAACTGGTGTTTTACTGTGACAACTTCTGAGTTTGTGCTTGTCTCTCTAGCCTTTCAGCTCATCCTTAAGTCTCTTTTCAAAAGATTCTGCACCTTGTGTAATGTTAAAAAGTTCTTCATTGATGCCTTGCAGACACACTTATATCTGAGCAGTGGCCTGCCTTTGACCCTCTTCCCTTCCGAAAGTTTACAGAACAACACATGTTGAGGTATTCAGCTATTGTCCATTCTTCTCACATGTCCTGTTCATCTTAATCTTCTACTGCTGAACATGCCGTGATGGATGGCACAGTGGCAAGAATTTGTTATCTTATTGTAACAACTAGTGAATGTAAACAGAGGATTGTTTGAAGCCTCATGATGCAAAAGCAGATAAAACATGAACCACCGGCTGAAGAATAGATAACATACTTTGTTGCAAATCTTATACATAGGTCAGCTGCCATGTTGACTGCATGTTATGTTAAAGATTGAAGATAGCCAAAATGGCAGATTTGTAATTTTTGTGTTTTCTAAATTGCAGGCCTTCAAACCACTCTGTGACCCAGAGTTCCTCAATCATAGGTCATTCCAGTGACCCCATTGACCTGCGACCTATGGATAACCGCAGTGAAGACAGCCTAGCCTCCAGTAGTAGTGGCTTTAGTAGTCTCACCGCAGGGCAAGATGGGGTCACTTTTGTCAGGTATAGGATTGTTGCTGCATTTCATTTTCTGGAAATATTGTTAATTTTACACACCTTGAACAAAAATTGTGTAAAACATGACATGAAAATCAACAACACTAAAACAGAAATAATGAATATGGGAAGAAAACATAATAATCTAGACATGCATGTCAATGGCACTAAAATAAACCAAGTGAAAGAATTCAAATACTTAACACAAGAAAAGACAGAATCACTAACATCAGCATAAGAAAGAAAGTTGGCACAAAACCTTGCTTGAATTACATAGAGAAACAAAGAATGAAGTGGTTTGGCGACTTAATAAGAATGCATCCAAACTCCACAGTATACAGAGTCTTCTACAACAGAACATCGGGAAAGAAGGCAAGAGGAAGACCACGGAAAAGATGGTTAGATGGCGTAGCAGAATCCTGTGAAAGAGCAAAGATAACAATCACACAAGCCACCAGAACAGCGCAAGACAAAAACAGAAAACCACAACACTGGGCAACAACCCGGTAGTAGTTTGATGACAAAAGAAGACTGTTAATGTATTCAATGGTTAATCTTGTAATAACCTTACAAAGATCAGCTTGATTGGTTTTTATCCTACCGTTGTTTTTATATGCAAGTGAGTTTGCCCCAGTATATTATATTTGGGGTAGACTTGAAGTATGTGCTCTGCAGCCTCGAGGCTTGTCACATGTACACTGTGTTGTACACGGGTGTGTCCACATATACACAGTGCTGTACATGGGCTTATCCACATGTGCTGTACACTGTCCTGTTCACTGTGTTACACACAGGCTTATCCACATGTACATAGGCCTGTCCACATGTAGACTGGGTTCATTGCCAAGTTCTTTTTGACTAGAACAGCCCTTCAATGAAAATCGAATGAGAAAAGAAGGTCTGGGTATCGAAATGAAACATGAAGAATTATTGAGAGTTAAAACATTGTGGCGTGATATGAGAAACAATTGATGGAAAGATGACAGAACATCAACAATGTAATTCTCTTGTGGAAAACGTGTCAAACTGGTCAGGATAAGAATATAGATAGAATGTTAAAATTGACACATAAAAGACACTTTTACATTAGTAAAGTTTGAACTAAGAAATTAATACTGATTTGTTTCAAATCTCTGCAGATGGTGTTGAGATGGAGGTACCTGTTGATGGATCAGGGCACTCCCGCAGCGCTAGCTATGCATCCCAACATTCCCGGGGGTCAGGGTATGGATCTTTAACTCACAGTCGTCAGTCCAGTACTGGCAGTGAATTTTCTCTTGGTCACGCTAGGTGATGTGTAACTGCTTTTAATGCTTCAAATTTATATCTGTCACCCTAGCTTTTTCTCTCATTTCTCACACACACAACCCATAACATTTGGTATCAGATTTTTGTGTTGAAAGTCAGATTTTGTGATGCAGACGTGTCAAGTTAACTCGCGGAGACTTGTTTTTTCAGTTTCCTTGATTCTTTAGCCATTTTGTATGTTTATCTGAGCTGTTTATGCAATAGACCTCGGATCACATTTTAGAGGTTATTGTTTATGCAATAGACCTCGGATCACATTTTAAAGGTTATTGTTTATGCAATAGACCTTGGATCACATTTTAGGGATTATTGTTTATGCAATAGACCTTAGATAACGCTATGAGATCAAAGTTTGAGTCCATTATTTGCATATTAGACCTCGGATCACGCTATGAGATCAAAGTTTGGCTCCATTATTTGCATATTAGACCTCGGATCACGCTATGAGATCAAAGTTTGTGTCCACTATTTGCATAATAGACCTCAGATAATGCTTTGAGATCACACTTAAACACTTCAGGTTTTGGATCATACTCTAGGGCCACAGTTAACACTACAGACCTCAGATCATATTTCATGGCCAATAACAGCAGCTAATGAGCAGAAAATCATAACGACAGAGATGAAGTGTCTTAGAAGAGCTGCAGGTGTGACAATAAGAGACAAAATTAGAAATGAAGAAATCAGTAGAAGTCTGGATGTGAAACCAGTCATGAAATTCATAAAAGAACAACAAATTAAATGGTTTGGACACCTGACAAGAATGCCCTGGTATCGCCTATGGTATCACCTACCACAGAGAGCCTCACTGAAAAAGTATGAGTACAAGGCAAGAGGAAGACCATGCAAAAGATGAACGACAGCATCAAGAACAGCCTTAGGAAATTGAATATCAGCTTACAAAGTGCCTTCAAAAACAAGCACACACAAGATCACTACGTTTCACCCTCAACACTTTTATAAAGAAGTAAATGGCGGAAGAGTAGAAGAAGAATATTTGAGAACTGCAATTCACACTACAAGTTCCACAGATCACATTGCAAACTAAAGGTCACACTGTAGGTCACAGATCATACTTACTGACAATGGTTCACATTATGGGATGGATCACACAGCAGACAAATGATAACACTGGTTGCAGATCATTCCTCACGTACAATAAATTGCAAATGGAGAATAAAGGTCAGTTTATAAATTAATGACATCAACCAGAAATTCAGTGAAACAATAAAACAATGTACTATGGTTTACAAAGTACAAAACAATATACTATGGTTTAAAAGTAAAAAACAATGTACTATGATTTTACAAAGTACAAAAACAATGTACTATGGTTTTACAAAGTACAAAAACAATATACAATGATGTTTCGATCAAAAGGCCTTTATCAATCAAAAGATGCAACAGAAGCGAAGAAATTTAGACTTTTTATACGGCAGACATAACATCAGACAATAAATGCAGAAAATCACGATACTGGGCAACAACCCGGTAGCAGTGTGACGACACTGGGCAACAACCCGTAGCAGTGTGACGACACTGGACAACAACCCGTAGCAGTGTGACGACACTGGGCAACAACCCGGTAGCAGTGTGACGACACTGGGCACAACCCGGTAGCAGTGTGACGACACTGGGCAACAACCCGGTAGCAGTGTGACGACACTGGGCAACAACCCGTGCGACACTGGCACGACACTGGGCAACAACCCGGTAGCAGTGTGACGACACTGGGCAACAACCCGTAGCAGTGTGACGACACTGGGCAACAACCCGTAGCAGTGTGAGACACTGGGCAACAACCCGGTAGCAGTGTGACGACACTGGGCAACAACCCGGTAGCAGTGTGACGACACTGGGCAACAACCCGGTAGCAGTGTGACGACACGAGGCAACAACCCGGTAGCAGTGTGACGACACTGGGCAACAACCCGGTAGCAGTGTGACGACACTGAGAACAACGTAGATGTGACACTGGGCAACAACCCGTAGCAGTGTGCGACAAAGAAGAAGAAGAATAAATGCCTAACTTGATAATCAGAAATACACCAATTCTAACATAAAACAAATTGTCATCTGTACCTCAGAACAAGCAACACTCTACTCCTCAATCACTTGTATACAAAATTTAAGATTGACAATTTAGCCATGTGTACATGTGGGCATACTTTGTTAAAATCAATACTTTGGTCACATCAAGCGTCACGATGGCCTGGAAAGAACAATACTAGAGGGCAGGGTCCCAGGACGCAGAGGCAGACCAAGAAGAAGATGGCTACAAGATATTAAAGAAACCATGAACATGACCATCGACGAAGTGGGTGAACTGGCAAGAGACAGAGTGAATTTCAGATGTGCTGCAAAGAGAGCAACGTCCTATAAAGGATACACACCTTGATGATGATGACATGTGGGCAGGTACACCAGATGACAATTTAGCCATGTGGGCAGGTACACCAGACTGCAGATTAATACTTCAAAACTCCCTCAAGTATAATATACTGAGACAAACTCACTGATCCATTCTAACAACACTGGAAAGAAAACTGCGCTGACCTGTGTATGAGCTACAAGAGACAGTGAAGTTTATACAAGCGACAACGTTGAATATATAGACATCATTTTAAGTGAACGAAAGGAAGGAAAGAAGTGCATAAAATAGTAACTTCTTCAATCAGTGGTAGTATAAAATAATAATTGATACTGTGTAAAGCTGATAGAACACAAAACACCCAGTGTCACTACTAGAGATCAAGACACATATAAAATGAAAATACAAAGAGTTGTGGAGGCAACCAACCCACAGTAAACACCCACAAGATCCCATCAGCAGACTAAACAGAAAGCAGCACACAACAATCTTTCACTTCAGAACAGGACACTGCAGGCTCAACCACCAAATGCACAGAATAAAGCCTGCACAGTGGGCATGTCAGACTGAAACACAAGTTTCCAGAGTCCATCCTGTCCAAAGGGGAAATCTGAGGTAATATAACAAGAATGGCCCTCTCCTGGAACCCACAGGGACAGTAAAGAGAGGAAGCCTAGAAATACACGAAGGCAGAGATTAACAATATACAGAAGAGCTAGAGAAAGCTGCAGACCATAGATAAAGATAGGAAGACTTGGCATGAATTGGTTGAGGGCCTATCCCACTATCGCGTTAAAAAGGCATGAGAGAGATAGCCTACAAGTATCAAATTTAGGACATCACTGGACCTCCACAGAATGGGTCTCAGGGACTCGGCAGCCTGCACCTGTGGAGCACCAAAGCAGTACCCAGAGCACATCCTGCAAGACTGCCCTAGTCTGAGTAGTGAGAGATTGGAGATCTGGCCAACAGAAACAACACTACAAGACAAACTATGGAGAACCTGTGAAGACCTCAAGCGCACCGCCCTGTTTATGACACATACCGGAGTAGTCGCATAGCAAAAGTTGATCACAGAAGAAGAAGAAGGACATCACTGGCCACAAACATCAAATTGATACAGTCAGTTACAATGATATGCAGAAATTATTTTCTTATTGAGTGCTCTGTTTATGTTAGAAGTAAAAACATCTGCTGTAGTTCCACACTTCTGGATTTCTTTTTAAAAAAAAATAAAATACCTTCTCTTCCATGTAGCCTCACCTTGTCCAGACTTTTGGTTATGTGCAGCAGTTTCATTTTGTGTTGCCAAAGCAAGGACTTTCCAGAGACATCAATCTTTGGATGTTACCACTAGTTTTGGCTTTATTTGTTTTCCTAACAGGCACATTGGTTTTGTGTATGTATATGTAGTTGGCATATGTTCTTCACTGTGTATATTGTTTTGGGTGTGCTGATTCTATACGTGATATGAATCTATAGCGTTTACAACTAAGACATACTGTGTCAGTGTAGAGATATTTGTGAATATCCCAGAACAGCAGAATTTGAGGTAAAGCATCCTGGATTAGGGAATCGTATCGAATACTGCTTTTAGAAGGGTATGACACTAAACACCACTTTTTACAGTTGATAATGGCAAATACCACTTTTAAATTAGGTAGTAGTGGATGCCACTTTTATTGTGGGAAATAAGGAATACCACTTTTAAAAGGAGATAATGGTGAACACCACTTTTTACAGTTGGTAATGCTGAACACCACTTTTTACAGTTGGTAATTCTGAACACCACTTTTTACAGTTGTTAATGCTGAACACCAATTTGTGAAGTAGGTAATGGCAAACACCACTTTTTTAAATAGGCAATAGTAAAAACCACTTTTTAAAATCCAGTAATAGTGTGAAAACCACTTTTAAAAATGTGGTAATAGTGAAAACCACTTTTTAAGAGCCGTAATTTAAAAACCCGTAATAGAAAAAAAAACACATGTTTTTATTAGTAGATAATAATGAACACATTGTTTTGGCTCAGATAACATACAAATCACACATATTGATTAGAAAGTGGTTATTATGGAGCAAACAACATTACAGCATTCAGGACAAATTCAGTTTTCTTCTGCAGATCATGTTCTCCGTAGCTCTTTTAGGGATGTTGATTCCATTTCCTAACTTCATGGCGTCAAGTGTTCATTGATCGTTGGGTTTTGCTGCAGCATCGTCATCCCCGTGATCACATCCTGTTTAGGTTAAGATGCTAGCTTACTAACAACTTAGCCATGCTACCTACATGCAAAAACTAACATTGCTAATGTAGATAATAGTTTTATTATTGAAGTGAATACCTTCTCAATGTATCTTGTAATTGAGTGATTTTCATCTTGGTTTTATTCACTTAGTTCTGTACACCTACGATAGCATCGGCGTGGCCAGTAAATTTAGAATAAGACCACAACTAGATCTGAGTCACAGTGTTGTTAGATAAATAAGACCACAACCGGGTGATCTGATCCCAGTGTGTTAGATAAAATAAGACCACAACGTGAGGATCTATCCAGTTAGATAAATAAGACCACAACCGTGAGTGATCTAGCCCCAGTGTTGTTAGATAATAAGACCAGTGGTGATTAGATCACAGTGTTAGATAAAGAGAAATTCATTTTAAAAACAACACAAAATGCTAAATCAAGGTTATATTATGTTACAAATTAAGTTTAACAATAAGGAATATCAGTATTAATATTTTTATTGATTTTTATATTGATATTTTTCCTCAATAAATAACCATGGGCTTGCAGAATTGTGTCAAATTGCAGAAAAGTTTACAGTGTTCTATCAAACACTTATAAAAACCAGCCCCATCAAACAGGAATTTTTATTCGACCACTTTCCTTATATTCGGCTACGGTTCTGTGTAGCTGACATTCATTTGTGTGGTGAAATTTTTTATATATACTTTTCTTCTTCTTGACGCTCCATATCGACCACTCGTTAACCACTCTGTGTGATTTGTATGTGATCTGAACATAAGAACGATTGTATATTGTGCCAGTTATGCACCTACAAGTAGGCCAGCACATCTGATTTCTGCGATGTTTTTATTTACTAGGGTAGCTAGCTTCCCTATGTCCTACATCAGTCACCTCATACGACATGCTTTGTAGGTCGCAGTGGCACTATTATTCATTGCTTCCATTGCGAGCCCCGGCAACACGCGGATGATTATGATATACAAAAGTTGATTTTTATTTCCAGACTTTCCAATTCTATTAGTAATGAGACATATCTATGGGTGTCATTTTTCTAATCTGTTTTCTTGATTGTGGTGTGTGACATAATTCTTCCATGGTTTTTTAACTGTTTGCTACAGTTATATATTATATCTCTGTGATATAGCATGTCCAAGTAGCATCCGGCCGAATGAATTAGAGCGTGGGCTCCCATCCGGGAGACCCGGGTTTCATCCCTGGTAATGTCAATGAGGTTTTTTTTTCTGTCAGGGGCATAAAGAAAAGTTCTAACCTGAATACTTTTGCTGTGACTGCACTAGACATGAAGCCATTAATTTCCTCAAACTCTTGGACTCCCCCCCCAACCCATTCTACACCGCTCTAAAAAGCAGTATTGCACCGGCTGATGATAGACATCATGTCTAAATCTGAATTCATAGTTGCTGAACCGCTCGTGTACCACTGCGACCTCGTGTACCACTGCGACCTCGTGTACCACTGCGACCTACAATGCATGTCATAAGAGGCAACTGATGTAGGCACTAGGGATGCTTCCTAGTAAATAAAAAGCAGTGCAGAAATCGGATGTGCTAGCCTTTTTATAGGCGCATAACTGGCACAACATGCAATCGCTCATATACTCAGATCAGATATAAATCACACAAAGTAATTGACAAGTGGTCGATATGGAGCGTTTGAAGAAGAAGAAGAATAGTTGCTGAACAAATATTTTGTTACAATTAAGTTACACAACAAAATTGAGTAAAAGAATCAAATTTGCCATGCTACAGAGATCATGTTATTCTTACAACTTTTTGTTTGTTACTTATCATATGGGAAATGAAATGCTTGAGGAAGGCATTGTGGGGGTCACTAAGAATGATAGACTATGAAACGAGGACATCAGAAGTAGAGTAGGCATAACTTCATGCACGGAATACATTGAATGACAACAAATGCAGTGGTTTGGACATTTAATGAGAATGGAAAACTACCAACCACCAATAACAGCATACAATAAAAATAAATCAGGTGCTAGAGCCAAGGGAAGACCAAGAAAAAGATGGACAGACAATATCAAGACCACACTAAATAAACACGGATATAACACAACAAAACAATGATGACGACTCATATCCTGCCCTGGAACACAAATTAAAGCTCCTACACTTAACGGAAAGAGACAACCAATTCCATCAGCCACCTGGGGAAAGACAATAGACTCTCTCTATCATTCCACGAGTTCCAGAGTATACAATTCAGACACACTTTCTTTCACTTTTCTGTTCAATGTCTACTTTTGATACCATTTGTTAATTTTGTTTGTAATAAGCTTTGATGTATAGAGCAGCTTTGATTGTAGTGAAACTCTTAGTGTTCTGCTATAAATGTATACTCTACCTGTTACTATTGTTGTACTTAATAAAGTCAATAGTTAATTGTTTGAATGAGCAAGGGAATCTAATGAACTGTAGTTAGCTAGTAAGTTTAGCCACCGTGTGTTGCGGGGATCTCAAGGGAGCAAAGAATAGTAACACTGCCACCTACAAGGCATGTCATAAGAGGCAACTGAGGTAGGGGCCTAGGGAAACTACAATAGTAAATAAAAAGCGTCACAGAAATCGGATCAACTGTCTGTTGGATGAGGACACTAAAATCGATGTTGAATCGATCAAGAAATATAGGCAGTTTGGAGTTACCCGTTGTTCAAGTCGAACTGGATGCCGGAGAGGCAGAGTGAGAGGTGTGTTTAATCAGCGAGCCACAGGAACCATCAGTATGCATACTCTTCGATATCTGTTTGGGAGACTGAGCACCTATGGGTCCGGAGTGCAATGACGTCAGTTTAGTAACCAGTAACCAATAAACAATAACATCTGGAGTTATACTGTAACATTGTATTAGATCTCATTTGTCTTGGAGAGGGTGCCGGGGCTGGCTCAGACCTTCTCATTTTCTGGATCATTGGGAGGGTGGAGATAAAAGATAAGACCCTTAGTTGAGCATTTTCATTTCTCGCTCCAGTTGGAGCATGTTAGCTTGCACCAGAGTTTGTATGTGGTTTTTTTTTTTTAGTTTCAGATTTGGTAGCATTCCAGTTGTTCTCAACCACAATTCTAATGCATTTAATATCTCCCTTTACAAAAGTTACTGATGCTTTTTGTTATACAAGTACATGTCCTTTCTTAATGATTTGACCTAATAATCATATCTGACCTAATAATTGAATCTGACCTAATAATCATATATGACCTACTAATCATATATAATGTAATAACCATATATGACCTAATAATGATTATATCTGACCTAATAATCGTATCTGACATAATAATTCTAGGTCATAATAATTGTACTTGACCTAATACCTGTTCCTGACCTAATAAATGTTCCCAACCTAATAAATGTTCCCAACCTAATAAATGTTCCCGACCTAATAAATGTTCCCAACCTAATAAATGTTCCTGACCTATATGTGTAATATTGATTGTATCTGTCATAATGATTGATCTGATATAGTAATTATTTAATACATCATTATTGTATTTGACCTAATAATTTTATCTGACCTAATAATTGTAAATAATAATGATAATAATTCCTCGTACCGTTATACTTTACATAGGGCCTGCATGCAATTTCTCCATACCGCTCTACCCTGGGCATCTTGCTCAATCTCCTCCATGGAACTGAGACAGATATTTCTTGCCTCTCTCAGCAAAGCTCATTTCAGGGTCTCCTTAGTCGTCCTCTCTTTCTTGAACCCTTTGCATCCCACTTCAATGCCTGCTCTGATATTCTTTGATCATTTCTCCTCAAGGTGTGTCTAACATATCTCCATCTTCTCTTTCTTATAACAATTGTCACTTGTGGTTGACCAGACATTTCTCTGATTTCATCACTTCTTCTGAATTTGTTCCATTTTATATTCATTATTTTCGCAGACATCTATTTTCAAATGCATTCAACTTGCTTTCTATATCTTTAGTCATTTTCCAAGTAAATAATTGTAAATGACCTAGTCATTTTATCTGACCTAATAATTGTATTTGACCTAGTAATTTACTGACCTAGTAACTGTATCTGACCTAGGAACTGTATCTGACCCAGTAACTGTATCTGATCCAGTAACTGTATATTTGTTATATATATGAAAGAAGTTAATAACCAACTACTCCAAGACACAAGACAAGAGGCAATGAATGACATACTCAAAAGAGAAAATGGAAATGGCTGGACATGTTATGAGAATGAGACAAGAAATGCCTGCAAGAGATGCCTCACTTGGACACCAGAGGAAGAGAAAGAAAGGCAGACCACGGACAACATGGAGCGCATGATGGAAGAGGAACTGGACACCGCATCTCTGACGTGGGGCTCTGCGCTGAAGGTTGCAAGGGACAGGAGAGCATGGAAAGTCCTTTCTGAAGCCCCATGTGTCACTAGGCATGACGGGATTAAGTAAGTAAGTAATGAAAGAAGTTGATAGAAATGAAAAAGATATTGAACAGTTTTGATGATTACTTGTGAAGCTTATTCATGAGAGAGTTGTTTAGAAATGAGGATGATCTTGTTGCTGACTTGTTTGTTTGATCTGTTGTTTATTTAGGACTCCCAGCAGTGTGTCCTCAACATTAGAGAGGAGACGGGTAAGTCTGTTTATCTGTCTGTTACTATTGTTAAATCGATCCAGTGATTTAAGCAGTTTGGAGTTACCCGTTGTACAAGTAGAACTAAATGCCTGAGGGCAGAGTGAGGAGTGTGTTTAATCAGCGAGCCACGGAACCATCAGTATGCATATTCTTCTATATCTGTTGGGGAGACTGAGCACTTGTGGGTCTGCCCGAGTGCAATGCGTCAGTTTTTGGGTTTTTCCCAAACCAGAAGCACTTGAGCTTTTCAGCTCTTGACTCGGTGCCATGAACATTGTAACCCTTCAGTTCGGTGCCACGAACACCGTAAATCTGGGAATCTGTGGCTTTTTCTGCCATCCGCGGAATTGAACCTGCACACACAGAGGATAGTCACCCGTAGTCCAACGCGCTACGAACACGCTGGGCAGATAGGCAAGGACATCAGTTTGGTAACCAATACTATTGATATGTTATACAATCGACGTTATGGCACATTAGACATTCCCATTCGTGTTCTGTCCTCCGCTGTAGCAGCCATCCTAATGTCCACATGCTCACTGTACCCATGAGAAGTTGATTAGTGTATCTTCTCTCTCTACGAAGACACACACTCTGGCATGTCCAAACTTAACTTCTAATTCTTGCACTTTTTCCAGTGTCTGAGACTCGTCCATATCACATAATTGAGAACGTACCGCATTGATGATATTGGCTCTGTCCATACTTCTGGTATATTAGAAAATGCATTTTTCACCCATGTATTTTTAGGGTGCACAAAAGGAGCAAAGAATAGTACCACTGTGACCTACAAAGCATGTCGGAAGAGGGACTGAGGTAGGGACCTAGGAAGCTACCTAGTAAATAAAAGCATTGCAGAAATTGGATGTGCATACTTGTAGGTGAATAACTGGCACAACGTACAATCGCTCTTAGGCTCAGATCACATACAGATCACAAAGAATGGTTTAACAAGTGGTCGGTAGAGAGCATTCAAAGAAGAAGAAGAGCCCAGGCATTACCTACTATTAAAAAAAATGACAATAACTGTCAACTCTTACCCCCTCCCCCATCACCTGGACAAAGTTTACAACTTACACTAAAAGAGACACGTACATAATCTAGAGATATGTTAGAACAACAAGTTACACATATCTTTTCTTTTCCAGATAAGCTCATCAATCCTATCTTTGAACAGCATCATTGAGGACACTGTAATACTACTATTGTTTCTTTTCTTTATTTTTCAGTTGTAGTTTTCGCATTTTTAAGTATTACAAAATATGGAATCTGTTCATATTGGGAAAAGTTTACTCAAAATTCTGTTATTTTTATCGTTGTTTTTTTACATTTTTTTATTGGTTAGTGTGCCTCCAATTTTATTACTATAAATTGTTAGGTCCAGGATAGCTAGTGACAGTGTGCTGTGAAAACTCCAGGGTTCGAGATTAGTTTGTGCCAAACTGTTTTGGTGTGCACACAGTAAACTACAGGTTCCTTGATCCTTTACTTGAGGATCTAAATTACAAGTACCTCTGAAGGAGTGAGGCTTACCTCAAAAGGGACACTGGTGATAAGGAAAGCAAGCCTTCATGTAACAATCAGTCATAGATGCCATATTAGGCACCATGATTACGTCTGAATACATAACGAACGAATAACACAAATTTTTGTCAATGCCGTCTGTATATGTTGTTGTTTTTTCTGTTCTCATGCCATGAATTCTGGTCTACACTTTAGACAGATTTTTGTGATAAAGTCATTCAGGAAAGTCTTAATCTGACTTCAGAGGTACTTGTAAGTTAGATGTTCAAGTAAAGGATCTGCAGTGACCTTCCAGTTAGCACCATTTCTACAACACCCAAAGATCAAGATGGAAGTGAAGCTTGAGGAAGGCAGTGGGGGTCACCAGGAAAGATAAACTACAAAATGAGGACATCAGAAGCATGGTGGGCATAACTTCATGCACCAAATACATCGAAAGACAACAAATGCAGTGCTTTGGACATTTTATGAAAATGAAATACAACCAACCCCCCATATAACAGCATATAATAAATAGAGATCGGGTACTAGAGCTGAGGGACGATCAAGAAAAAGATGGATAGACAATATCAAGACCACACTACATAAACACGGATATAACACAACAAGGGTGACTCATCTGGCCCTAGAACGCAAATTAAAGCTCCCATCCCTACGGCAAGAGTGGACAGCCAACTACATCTTCCACCTGGGAATAGACGATAAACAAAAAGTACAGGATCAGGGTTTCATGTAGGCGAACTGTGTCACATTACAATTTTGTACCCAGGCTTGCCTCAAACCTCAGGATTTCCACAACACATGTTCGCTAGCACAGAATGTAATTAACTACTATCAGCGACCACTCTTATATGATATGAAGAGTAGATAGACAGACTTTGCTACCTTTGGGGGTCACTGTGGCTAAGTGGTTGAGCCCTTTGCCTTGTGAGTCGAAGATCGTAGGTTCGAGTCCGGACAGCGTCATTCTGTTCACGAGTGCAGTTTTTCCAGAGACCCTAGGATTGTTGCTGGAGCTACGGAGTTTGTGCAATACTCTCGGCAGGTGGCGTGCCATTTCTGCGGAGAGGGACCGAGCCGTATTGGGTAAAACCCGGTGCAATGAAGTCAATCCTTCAGCTTTTAAAACCTTTTTTAACTTTGCTATCAGAGACCACTCTTATATGATATGAATAGTAGATAGATATACAGCATTAAAAGGATCATTAGCCTGTGTTCGTAGCGCGTTGGACTACGGGTGACTAGTCCTCTGTAAGTGCGGGTTCAACTCCGCGGACTGGCAGAAAAGCTACAGGCTCCCAGATTTACGGTGTTCGTGGCACCGAGCCGAAGTGTTACGATGTCCATGACACCGAGCCGAAGAGCTTTCAGCTCAAGTGCTTCTAGATCGGGGAGGGAGGGGAAGGATCATTAAAGAGTAATGTACACGCGGAGGAAAGGAAAGTGTTATGACTGTCAGCCAATACAGACTTCAAACATTTTCTTAGGCCAAAAATTTCAGATACGCCTGTCCTACACTAGTAGGGGCCTAACAGGGGCCCAATGTTATAGTCATTCTTGTTAAAGATCAATTATATATCACAATTATATATCATAATTATCACAATTACATATCGCAATTATATATCGCAATTACATATCGCAATTTACATATTACAATTACATAACACAATTACATATTGCAATAAGAATGATGAATTTGGTCATAAAGAACGAATGCAAACAAACAGAACACAAAAACAGGGTATAGTTCTTGTATTTTTTCTTGATAAAGGCCTTTTGGTTGAAATGTCAATTTCTTGTTTTGGTGCGCTTTGTAAAAAAAAAAAAAAAAAAACTACTGTACCTTGTGTTTCCGTATTCTACTATAGCTACTTCGTTTTCTCTTGTATTGATAATTATTTCTGCAAATTTAGCAATAACAAGATAGAGCACATGTGGATCTAACATGGGAGTCTATTTAACATGTGGGTCTAACGTGTTGTTCCTAGATATTTTCTTTCTAATAATTTGTAGTTCTATTGAAGGATCTCTATAACAAAGTAGTTAAGCAGTTTGTCTTATATTGAAGGATCTCTATAACAAAGTGGTTAAGCAGTTTGTCTTATATTGAAGGATCTCTATAACAAAGTAGTTAAGCAGTTTGTCTTATATTGAAGGATCTCTATAACAAAGTGGTTAAGCAGTTTGTCTTATATTGAAGGATCTCTATAACAAAGTGGTTAAGCAGTTTGTCTTATATTGAAGGATCTCTATAACAAAGTAGTTAAGCAGTTTGTCTTATATTGAAGGATCTCTATAACAAAGTGGTTAAGCAGTTTGTCTTATATTGAAGGATCTCTATAACAAAGTGGTTAAGCAGTTTGTCTTATATTGAAGGATCTCTATAACAAAGTAGTTAAGCAGTTTGTCTTATATTGAAGGATCTCTATAACAAAGTGGTTAAGCAGTTTGTCTTATATTGAAGGATCTCTATAACAAAGTAGTTAAGCAGTTTGTCTTATATTGAAGGATCTCTATAACAAAGTGGTTAAGCAGTTTGTCTTATATTGAAGGATCTCTATAACAAAGTGGTTAAGCAGTTTGTCTTATATTGAAGGATCTCTATAACAAAGTGGTTAAGCAGTTTGTCTTATATTGAAGGATCTCTATAACAAAGTGGTTAAGCAGTTTGTCTTATATTGAAGGATCTCTATAACAAAGTGGTTAAGCAGTTTGTCTTATATTGAAGGATCTCTATAACAAAGTGGTTAAGCAGTTTGTCTTATATTGAAGGATCTCTATAACAAAGTGGTTAAGCAGTTTGTCTTATATTGAAGGATCTCTATAACAAAGTGGTTAAGCAGTTTGTCTTATATTGAAGGATCTCTATAACAAAGTGGTTAAGCAGTTTGTCTTATATTGAAGGATCTCTATAACAAAGTGGTTAAGCAGTTTGTCTTATATTGAAGGATCTCTATAACAAAGTGGTTAAGCAGTTTGTCTTATATTGAAGGATCTCTATAACAAAGTGGTTAAGCAGTTTGTCTTATATTGAAGGATCTCTATAACAAAGTGGTTAAGCAGTTTGTCTTATATTGAAGGATTCATAAAAGTGGTTAACATTTGTCTTATTGAATCTCTATAACAAAGTGGTTAAGCAGTTTGTCTTATATTCCGAAGGGTTATGGGTTCAAATCTGGACTGCATAATTCTATTAAAAGAGTTGATTTTTTCTCGGAAATCTCTGAAGCTTTGTTGTTGGAACTGCGGTGTTCTTGATTTATGCAATGTACTCGGCAGGTAGTGTGCCATTTATGCTGAGTGACCAAGCCTTATGAGGAATTCAGTGCAATGAAGTCAATGCTTTGTTTTTCTACTCCTGGTAGTTATATCACATGCTTGACCTCCATAGCCAACACATAAACAATGTCAGACAGTGTCGTCTTCGTGGTAGAGAGAAGATATAGTAATCAGCTTCTCATGGGTACAGTGAGCAGGTGGACATTGGGATGGCTGCTGCAGCGGAGGACAGAACACGAATGAGAATGCCCAATGTGCCATGACGTCGATCGCATAACATAAACAATGTTATTATTGTTATGATTTCAGAAAATTGAGGAGTCCGGCAAGGAAATTGTAGTAGGAGCAACACGTGTTGATGCTGAGGCCCTAGTTAATGAACTTATAGAAAGTACAGATCTTCACCCAACAGAGGTTGATGGTCAGTTATGTGTGTGTGAAGTGTGGATAGTTGGGTATATAGTAAGAAGGTGTGAGTAGTTGGTTGCATAGTAAGAAGGTATGTGATTTGGAAAGTTGGGTGTGTGAAGTGTATGTACTTAGGCACATATTATGAAGGTATGTAGTTAGTGGCATATTATGAAGGTATGTAGTATAGATAAGAAGGTGTGCGATGTGTGTAGGAAAGTATGGGAGTTGTAGGTAAGATGGTGCTTGAGTTGCAGGTAGGAAAGTATGGGAGTTGTAGGTAAGATGGTGCTTGAGTTGCAGGTAGGATGGTGCTTGAGTTGCAGGTAGGAAAGTGTGAGATGTTGGTAACAAAGTGTGAGGTGTAGATAGAAACATATGGGAGATGCAGGTGGGGAGGTGCATGTTACAGTTATTTTTAAAAAATTATATCTGTGAGATATATTAAGTGTACCAGGGGCTGACACTAGACTATTTCATGTACTATACAGGTCCTAGTCCCCTGACACCTTCCAGCTTGTCACATTTTGTTATTGACATATTTAGTGTTCTTTCTGTGAAGAGGGGCTGAGCCATATGCGGTAAAACCCGGTGCAATGAAGTCAATCCTTTGGCTTTAGACCTGTTAGATTAAGTGTTCTAGCCCGCCTGTGTGGTGCCAGGGTCTGCAAGGGAAGCAAAGAATAGTACCACTGCAACCTACAATGCATGTCAAGGAGGCGACTGAGGTAGGGGCCTAGAGAAACTACCTAGTAAATAAAAGCGTTGCAGAAATTTGATGTGCATAATTTGATGTGCATACTTGTAGGTGCATAACTGGACATGAACAATCGCTCTTAGACTTTGGTCACATACAGATCTCAAAGAGTGGTTAACTTTCTTTCTTTCTTTCTTTCTCGAATCCTGTATGCCTCACAGTGTCAGGTCAGGAAGAGATTTCTAAAACGGGCCCTAGTATGCGCCGTAGATAGTCTCTTTCGTCGCCTCTGTTATCTCTGAGGTCCATCTTTTCGTGGCCGGCCTTTTGCTTTGTACCCATTGTATCGGAGCAGCATTGCTCTTTGGGTGCACTGTCTGATGGTAATCTGCTTACGTGACCGAACCATTTAATTTGTTGTTTCTTGATGAAGTCTAGTACTGATGTTGTACCCACTTTTTCCTGATGTCTTCATTTCTCAACCGGTCTCTTCTTGTTACACCCAGCATTCTGCGTAGACACTTCATCTCTGTTGTGACTAGTTTTCTTCTATCGTTTGTTGTCAGCGTCCAGGTTTGGCACTGGTAACATAATGTGGGAGAAAGATTGTGTTGAACATTGCTCTTTTTGTGTTCATGGTGACGTGTTTGCATCTTAAAATTGGCGCCATTTGCCCTATCATTTGGTTTGCTTTGTTGCATCTGTGTTGAATTTCATTAGTTATTCTTCCATTTGCTGAAAAAATGCTCCCCAGGTATGTGAAATCTTTTGCTTGATTTAGTAGATGATTATCGATGGAGATGTTGGTAGTGTTTTCCTCTCTGGCGAATGTCATTACTTCTGTTTTGTCGATGTTAATTCTCATGTTGTATTCGTTACATGCTAACTGGAGTCTGTTGATGTGTTGTTGTAGCTGTTCTTCTGTTGTTGATATGATTGCCTGATCGTCTGCAAAAGAAATTCATTTAAGAGTTCTCCGAGGTTGTTTCCTTCGCTGGTGTTAGCTATTTTACAAATGTGGTCAATGTACGTGATGAATAGCAGCGGGGATAGTACGCAGCCTTGTCTTACTCCTGACCCTACGTGAAACTTTTCTGATAATCCTGTATTTGTTCTAATCGTACATTGGCTGTCAGTATAAATGTTCTTACAAAGGTTGATTAGGTGTTCATTAACCCCATAGGTTGTTAGTATTTTCCACAACTTGTGCCTATCTACGCGGTCGAACGCTTTTCCTGATCTACAAATGCAACGTGTAAATGTTTGTCGGATTCGATAGTCCTTTCTACTAACTGTCTGAGGGCGAATATTGCGTCTGTACAGCTTTTGTTCTTCCTGAATCCCATTTGGGAGTCATTAAGCTGTGGCTCGATGATGTGGCGGAGCCTTTCTCAAGTATTTTGCAGAATATTTTCCCAGTGGTTAACAAGTGGTTGATATGGAGTGTTCAAAGAAGTGTTTTAGCCAAAATGTTGATTTTGTTAACTAACGCTACAATTCACAATTTTCTTTTATTAACAGCATCCTCGGGATTACAACTGTTGGTTCAGAAGGATGGGACCATGGCACTGAGGTAATCATTGAAGAAAGGCAAGCAACAAGCATTGACATCTTGAAATAGAACCTCATAATGGTACCATGATTAATGGCATTCTCGTTATCTGTCATGGGGATGTTGGATGTTCCTCATTGTCATCATGATGTGTGTCATCTAGAGCTGATGTCACTCTTGACTGATGCTGTCATATGGAGATGTCAAGATACATGTCTGATGATGTCATATGGGGATGTCAGAATTCTTGACTGACACTATCATCACGATGGGCAAGGACTGCCTTGAGGAGTCTAACATTCACATTATTTAGCTAGGCTGATGTTACGAACCAACATTTCGATCCTTCAGAAAATGGATTCTGAATAACGCCGCAAAACACATTACAGAGGCAGCTGTACTTTTGGCTGTATTTTTGTGTGTAAATTAATGCAATTATTTTTTGTATCCTAGGCTTTGTACTTTATTCTGTCAGAATCGCATTTTTATCTTTTTTTTTACAGCAATTGTAAACATTTTATTTTTGAAAAATGTGGAACTGTGTATAATTGGAATTCCAATATATGTGTGTGTTGAATGTGTGTGTTGAATGTGTGTCTGTGTAGTAGCTGCAACACTGCTTACCCAGTTTTGATGTCCTACACACTTGATAAATGTAATAGCATTGTGAGAATGGACCAGGAACTGTGATTTGTTCTATCAGACTCTTTTGAATTGTTTAGTAGTTCCCCAGACTGCTTATTAGTTCCCCAAACACTGTTGAATAGTTCCACAAAATGTGTTGAGTAGTTCCCCACAAAACTGTTGAGTAGTTCCCCACAAAACTGTAGAGTAGTTCCCCAGAAAACTGTAGAGTAGTTCCCCACAAAACTGTAGAGTAGTTCCCCACAAAAGTGTTGAGTAGTTCCCCACAAAACTGTAGAGTAGTTCCCCACAAAACTGTAGAGTAGTTCCCACAAAACTGTGAGTAGTTCCCCACAAAAGTGTTGAGTAGTTCCCCACAAAAGTGTTGAGTAGTTCCCCACAAAAGTGTTGAGTAGTTCCCACAAAATTGAGTAGTTCCCACAAAACTGTTGAGTAGTTCCCCACAATATTTTCTTTAGTTCTCTGAACAATTGAGTACTTCCTCAAATACATTTTAAAATGTTGAAATTCATAAAGAACACTAAATATTCATTGATACTATTGTTGATAGTATGAACGAATATTACCATGTGGAGTCCTCACAGCGGAAAATGATATTACCATGTGGATGTCCTCCGGGTGACTAGGAACGATATTACCATGTGGATGTCCTCGGGTGACTATGAACGATATTACCATGTGGATGTCCTCCGGGTGACTACGGAACAATATTACCATGTGGATGTCCTCCGGGTGACTATGAAACGATATTACCATGTGGATGTCCTCTGGGTGACTACGGAACAATATTACCATGTGAATGTCCTATGGCTGATTCTGAAATGATGTTACCATATGGATGTCCTCCAGGTGACTGTGAAACGATATTACCATGTGAATGTCCTCCTGTTGACTGAAATGATATTACCATATGGATGTCCTCCAGGTGACTATGAAACAATATTACCATGTGAATGTCCTATGGCCGACTCTGAAACGATATTACCGTGTGAATGTCCTGCGGGTGACTACGAACAATATTACCATGTGAATGTCATGTGGGTGACTATGAAACAATATTACCATGTGGATGTCCTGCGGGTGACTATGAAACAATATTACCATGTGGATGTCCTATGGCCGACAATTAAATATTTAAAATATGGATGTTCTCCGACCGACAACTGTTTTCTTTGAGCATGTTCAAGTTGTTTAGTAGTACAAGCAGAAGATGTCCGCTGAAATAAAATATTAAGTGATAGTATTGTTCAGAAAAGTTGGACAATAAATAAAATATTTAGTAATAGTATTGTTCAGAAAACATGGACAATAAAGAAAACATTTAGTGATAGTATTGTTCAGAAAACATGGACAATGAAATAAAACATTTCGTAATAATACTGTGGACAACGCCAGCATGTTCGTAGCGCGTTGGACTACAGGTGATTAGCCCTCTGTGAGTGTGGGTTCAATTCTGCTAGCTGGCAGAAAAGCCACAGGTTCCCCAGATTTACTTTGTTCATGGCACCGAACCGAAGGGTTATGATGTCCATGGCACCGAAGGCTCAAGTGCTTCTGGATCCCCCCCAAAAATGTGGACAAGCACACCGGTGTCTGCAGAGTGGAGAAAGAGATATACAGCTCAGCATCACTTGGGTATAGTGAGCGTGGGAACATTGAGATAACTGCATTGGAGAATAGAGCATGTACAGACTTGTTTAAAGTGAGAGGATGCCAATCATCAGAGCTTAACAGGATTACATTTCACCACCTTGTTAGTGACCATCACATGGTATCACTCGCATCTCATCACATGTCTATGAAAAACTACGATAGTGTAGTGGTTAGTGTACATGATTTGTAGACGAGTGGTCCTAAGATCAATTCCACAGTTAAAGTTGGATTTTTTTCTGACCAAAATGGCCCTCACAGTGGCGTAGTTGTTAGTGAACTTGCTTCTTCGGCTAGAGGTCCAGGTTCAATTTCGCAGTGTGTGCGTAATATCTTTTCGAACATAACAGCTCTCAGATTGACCCAGTCTTAATTGGGTACCAAGAAAAGGACTGGAAAGTAAAGACTGTCAGCGTGATGTTGGCCACATCATCCATCGTGTACCGACGGTCAATGAAATAATACAGTCCTAACACTGTATTACCCAATATACTACAAGGTATGAAGAAAGGTTGCCTTTACTTTAACTGCCCTCAGAATGTCAGAACCTTCTGCACTCATGTGGTTTTACACCAGAAAAACCCCACTGGGGAAGTAAAGGTGGGCAGGTATGCATGTATGTGACCACATGCTCCATCGTGTGCTGTTGGTCAAAGAAAATGATGTACCTAACATTGTATTCCCCCATATAGCTCATGGTATCAAAATGAGTTTGTTATTTACTTATATGCCTTTGGTCACTATTAACACTTCACCATATTGTATCGCTGAACTTTTCTCTTGTTTACACGCTTGTTCTCACTGTTACAACACTTGAAATCTGGACATCCCCACCAGCCAGTATCTTTGTTGATTTGAGTACGATCAAATTCCCAGTCCATGCAGGGAAAATATTGTTTGAACGACAGATCAAAATTTCAATAACCAGTTATTTTTTAATGGCATTATTTGTTGTTAGTTTGTATATGTTTGTGTACAGGCACTGTTTTGGAACCCGCAGGGAAAGAGAAGATGGGGAAGACCTAGTCATATCTGGAGAAAAGAGCTAGAGGCTGATGTTAAAAGGATAAGTAAAACATGGAAAGAATTGGAAGGGATGGCAGGAGAGAGGAAGAGCTGGAAGAAGTTTGTTGAAGACTTGTGCTCCATTGGGAGTTGAAAGTTGAAGAGAAAAAAAGGTTGTATATGTGGAATGGATTAGCATAAGCGTTCGCCTATCGACTCTGACACACGAGGGGTATGGGTTCAATCAAACACTTGATGTCTCACATGGGAGAAAAGGAATTAGCCCTCTTACCTCTAGCACACTAGGGTCTAGAAATATGAAGTGACAGGCACTTCTTACCCTAAAGTCTGAAAAGGCTATGGAAAATTGTATTTTGTTTAGTTTGTGTTTAAGAATATTAGTAATATTAAAGGTGTGAAAAAAAGATGGTTAGATTGCATAGCAGAATCCTGTGCCACCAGAACAGTAGCACAAGACAAAAACAGAAAACCATGACACTGTGCAACAACCCGGTAGCAGTGTGACGACAAAAGAAGAATCAAATACGTCATGTTGGGAATGGCATATGCTGGAAGGAAAGATGATAGATCAGATGATTAGTGTTGTATTATTACCATATGGTACTTCAAGATTGCCCGAATATGATACACTGAGGCAAACTCACTGGCCTAACGAAACAACACTCGACGGAAAATTACATGGACTTCTATGTGAGCTACAAAAGACAGTGAAGTTTATACAAGAGACAACATTAAATATATAGACAATATTTCAAGTGAACGAAAAGAAGGGAGGAAGGATTACCATATGGTGAAGAATGGATCCAGATAGAATCAAACATGACAAACCTATATATAACATTATTGTGTATTTTGGGAAGATAAGATAGAGCTTGGATTCAATGGAGAAGTAGATCTTGCATTTCATTAGCTAAAGGGACCTAAAGATGAAGAATTGACTTCATACCATCGGGTTTTACCCCATATAGCTCTGTCCCTCTCCGCAGAAATGGCATGCCACCTGCCGAGAGTATTGTACAAAACACAAACTCCGTAGCTACTGGAACAATCATAGGGGGGTCTCTGGGAAAATTGCACTCATGAACAGAAAGGTGCGGTCCGGATTCGAAGCTTCAACGTGCAAGACAAGGACTTGAGCACTTAGCCACACAGACGCCCGAAGAATAAAGTATAATTGGACACCTGGCAATGCAGAGTAAGGAGTATGTTTATCCAGCGAGAAACAAGAACCATCAGCATGCATATCCTTCAGCATCTGCTATGGAAGACTGAGCACCTATGGGTTCCGCTTGAAGTGCTATGACATCAGTTCAGTAACCAATAACAAAGAAGTTGTACGTTATTGTTTTCATGGAAGTTTTATAATTATTATTGGTCATTACTGTTTGCCTTATTGTAATCATTATTTCGACAGATGTAATTAGCTGACTATTATTTTGTCTGTATATTTTGTTTGTACATTTTTTTGTACATTTTGTTTTGACAGATTTATCTTTCATCAAACTCATTATTGCTAATTTGATTAAATGTGAAAATTATTGATTTCTAAGAGCCACCAGTCTAATATAGAGCTGCAGTAACGTAGTTGTTAGTGAGTTCACTTCTTAGGCTATTTGTCCGGGTTCAACTCCACAAGTAAGCATGGGATTGTTTCAGACAGTAGCAGCTCTCAGGTCGACCCAGCCTCAATTGGGTGCCAGGAAAAAGCACTGGGAAATAAAGGGGCGGCGACCACATCACCCATCGTGTGCCAGAGGTCGACAAAAATACAAGACTAACGCCGTATTACCAAATATACCATGTGGTGTTAAAAGGGTTCCTTTACTTTACTTTTTTATATGTATAATATATTTTTAGCACTGTAGCAACACAAGAGGAACTAGCATAGCTGAGAATCGCTGTGCTGTTGAGGCGCAGAGAAAGCGAGCTGCGCAAAAAAAGAAGACAAAACATACAACACCCACATGTCTAGTCTAACCTCGATCATGTATGCCCCACCTTTGGTCAGAGATATGTGGGATTGTGTTCCGAGGATTGGACTTAACGCTCACCTCCGCACACACCAGAGCGGAGCGACAACACACAAGTCTGTGACTGTTGTCATAATTGCTTGCGATGGGCGGCTATTTATTATTATAGATAAATAATTCTTCATAACTTATCTGGTAATGCAGATATCACACTGGAATCTAAAATGATAAAAATAACAGAGCAGTTCACCTATTTGGGTAGCAATTTTGATTGCACAGGAAATGTTAAAAAGAAATTATGATTCGAATTGGCAAAGCAACATCAGCTTTTAAAAGTCTAAATAAAATATGGAACTGCAAGTTATATAGTATTAAAACTAAATTACGAATTTTCAATTCAAATGTTGTATCAATCCTAACATATGCCAGCAGAGTTGGAAAATGACTAAAGATATAGAAAGCAAGTTGAATGCATTTGAAAATAGATGTCTGCGAAAAATAATGAATATAAAATGGAACGAATTCAGGAGAAGTGATGAAATCAGAGACATGTCTGGTCAACCACTAGTGACAACTGTTATAAGAAAGAGAAGATGGAGATATGTTGGACACACCTTGAGGAGAAATGATCAACGAATATCAAAGCAGGCATTGAAGTGGGATGCAAAGGGTTCAAGAAAGAGAGGTCGACCTAAGGAGACCCTGAAGCGAACTTTGCTGAGAGAGGCAGGAAATATCGGTCTCAGTTCCATGGAGGAGATTGAGCGAGTTGCCTAGGATAGAGCGGTATGGAGAAATTACTTGCAGGCCATATGTACATATAGCGTCGAGAGGAATTATTATTATTATAACTTATCTGGTACAGAAAGATTTATATTGAGCAAGTTGGTAGAAGAAACAATTTTGAAGTCTTTGAAATGTGAATTTATCATCTTCTTTTCTTTAATCCTGTATGGCCTCACAGCTTCAAGATAAGAAGAGATTTCTAGAATGGGCTTTTGTGTGTGCTTCATAAACTGTATTTTTCATCGTCTTTGTTATTCATGGTTTTGTATTGAATTTCTCTCTCACGATCACCGCTTAGACTGATATACCAAATTTCCCCATAAATTCTTACTCATGTGGAAATCTGATTCATGCAGACTTAGCATGTGTGTGTTTTGTCACATCCTTAGCGCCATTTGGAGCTCTGGTGCTTATCCTTTGCGATGTGTCCAGTTTTAGCCAGAGTTTACTGGGTTCGCTCTCCGTCAGCCTTGGGCTGTCCCCAGCCGACCTGCAAGGCAGCAGGTTGTATTGAATTTGTCAAATAGTTTAGTACATTCCAGAGAAACAAAATCAAACTAAGGAAGACAGTCATCGAATAATTTTGGTTGAAACGTTTTTTTATAATAAATAAATAGAATATTTTTCTTTTTTGTACGACTGTTACTGCTTGAACAATATATAATCTTATGTGTGTACACAAATAGATGTCCACAAGCAATAGTATACTCTGATCTATGTACACTGAAACAAAAATAGTATACTCTGATCTATGTACACAAACAATAGTATACTCTGATCATGTATCACAATATATTGATCTAAACAAACCAAGTATACTTTGATCTATGTACACAGACCAAGTATACTCTGATCTATGTACACAAACAATAGTATACTCTGAGCTATGTACACAAAGTATAATCTGATTTATATGCACAAACAAAATATATTATGATATGTGTATACCAACTAAAAAGCTACTGCACAAAACAGACATTGCATTATTTTTGTCTTTAATATGTTTCTCTAATTTAGTTTTGTCAATAATTTCTTTATATACTTGTCACCATCAATTTATTTGAAGAATCTTATCTCTATACGCTCATAGTTAACATGTAAGTCATTCACAGGTGACCCCCTCCCCCCAGTGCTGCTTAGCTGCTACCTTTCTCCTCATGATATATCTTGTCAGTCCACATTCATTTCTCTTTCCATCTCCAGGATGTCATGGAGCCTTGTTCAAATTGTAAATTGTGTTGTGGAAATTATGCAACTTCATACAATGAGTAATCAATAAAAAACCAATTATTTAAATAAGAGACTGAATCTACTCTAGCAATATTACCAATGCTGTTAGTCGTTTCAACTGTAACAAAACCCATACTGGATGCAATATTACCAATGCTGTTACTCATTTCAACTGTAACAAAACCCATACTGGATGACAAATTTATGTTATTAAATTTAAACTGTTGATATGGTTTTCTTTGTCTGCCTTTATACCTTGTGTTGTTGTTTTTTTTTTAAACTTTGTTTTAACTCCTTGTGTACCAAACGCCACACTATGTGGCTTTGGGTTGAAACCTTTTACCAGGAGCCACATTAAAGGCCTTTTTTAATTCTAAAAACAAATGGCATGTAAAATCATGACTTTTGCCCTGGGCCACTAAGAGTTAATCTTTGATTATTGCATATATGAACATATGGCACAGTTGTGGTTATTAAAAACTGAACATTATAATCCAGGCAAAGGATGATAGTTGTTCGTTCATTCAAGATGATTTTTCTATCTTGTCTTTTTTTTTTAAATCTGTGTTTATATCAAACTTGAAACCAGTTGTTTTTTAAATATTTAGTTACTGTTACATTTGTTCATCCCTTTGTCATCTCCCACCGTCTTGTATTCATGTTTCTTGCGGTTACTTTGTCTGTTACTACTTCCCTCTCCCGCAGTTCTCCTGTGAGTTCTGTTTTACCTATGTCAACAAACCGTTTGTGATAAGGGATTGACCAAGATTATATATATCGTCCGAGGACCATCACCGGTGCTACGAAGTTTGTACACTACCACTGAGATAGAACTTTCCTGTGTAAGAAAGATACTGAAGCACACATGGTTACTCACCGAAGTGCAGTGATGACGGTCCTATCAATCAATATGTACTGCAGCTGTGCACTATCAAATTTACTATATGGATCAGAATGTTGGAGAATAACAGAACGAGATATGTCTAAACTCTCCACCTTCCATACAACTTGTTTGCGAAAGATCTTATGCATGTTCTTGCCAAATACTATCTTTAACCAAGAACTGCTTGCACGTGTCGACAAGAGAATATTAGCAACATCATCCAAAAGAGACTCTGGAGATGGATTGAGCATGTGATAAGTATGGAGACTAACTCTGTCATGAAAACTGCGCTGAGATGTACATCAAAAGGTAAACAAAAATGCGGAAGACCCAAAGTGACCTGGAAGAGAACAGTAAAACAAGAACAGAAAGAAATTAATCATAGCAAACCTGCTGCCTTGCAAGGAAGCAGGTCAGCTGGGACAGCCAAAGGCTGACGGAGAGCGAACCCAGTAAACGCTGGCTAATACTGAACACATCACCGAAGGATGAGCTCCAAATGGCACTGAAGATGTGACGAAACCCACCCGTGCTAAAGCTGCATGAATCAGATTTCCACATGAATGTGATTTATGGGGAAATCAGGTACATCAGTCTAAGGGTGATCGCAAGAGAGAGGATCATAGCTGGAACACAATATAAAGGATGACAAAGAATAAATGATGTGCTACTTTAAAAGCCAGGGGCATCACAGACTAGAGAAAGGGATAAGTGTTATGGAAACAGTGTGGAGGTACTGGTACAGACGGGGATCAGAGAAATCACTATCATTTTTGTCCCTGGGCATGCAGGAGTCAGTGGTAATGAACCAGCTGATAGACTGACTGGCATGGATATAATATCAGAGGGAGCTGCAATGGAACGAAATTAAATTCTTTCACCATGAACGTGAAAACATGCCTCGGTTCATAAGCACCTACCCATGTAGGCCAGGCGCATCCAAAAAATCTTGACCCACAGTAATGCTTTTAATTTTCTAACCAAACAATCCTGCCCAATCAATCACTTTTGTATTATATCTGCATCATTATTTTGTTGATTGTAAACTGTTTTACTGCCTGTAGTACCGCTTTTTAGGGCGGAGTAGAACGCAAGTGAGCATGAGGAATTTAATGGCCGCATGGCTAGTGCAGTCGCCGTGAAATTGTTGCAGGTTAAGAATTTTCTTTTATCGGTTTTTTGTTGTTGGTTGTAACAACATAATTCATCTGTGCTAACTATCTGTGCTATTGTTGTATTTCACTGAACTTTTGTTCCTACTGTCTGAACATTGTTACTAACGTTGACATCAACAAATATTACACTTACACATGTATTCATAAATAATTTTGTTTATGTATGGTAATAATTATGGTATGCTTACCAGATGATGACATTGTATTTGTATAGTACCTCAGACGACCAATAGATTTATAGATATAATTTTGCGTTTGTTTTTTTTAATTTCAAATTTAATTTGTGAACTATTTTCCAATATTGAAGTGAATGTGATATTTTCCAACTATTTTTCCAATTGTTATATTCTATGTGTTACAAATTCTCTAGTTTTGAAATACTCAATCTTAGTTTATTGTTTCGAGTCTGACAAAGTTTTTCCCATGATAATTCTGCTTACAATTTTTAGTTTGTCCAAATGCGAAGGATTGACTTCATTGCACCAGGTTTCTCAATATAGCTCCGTCCCTGTCCGCAGAGATGGCATGCCATCTGCTGAGAGCATTGTACAAAGCACAACTCCATAGCTCCGGCAACATTCTTTCCATTTTTACCTATCCTTTTAATATCAGCCTCCATCTCTCTTCTCCAGGTATGTTTAGGCCTTCTACTCCTCTTTCTCTGCGGGTTCCAAAACAGTGCTGTACGACAGACTGCTGTATGACAGACTGCTGTATGACAGAATGTTGAAAGTCAGAAAATAAACATAACTGAAACTGATCGGGAGAAAAACAAGATGAAATGTACCCAACTTTGTGAGATAGGAGAACATTTGGAAACATCAGCTGAACAATTGTTCAAGCTATCTGACATTGAAACTTTCAGCCTTCAGTCTAAGTGTGTAGGAATGACTGTGTTTCCCCATATGGCTCCATCCATGTCAGGCACACCATCTGCCAAGAGTATTGCACAAGCTCCATAGCTCCAGTACCAATCCTATGGATCTCATAAAAAAATGTGGTTAAACCCTTTGCCTTGGAAGTCGAAGGTCTTGGGTTCCAATCTGGACCGCGCCGCTCTATTCACGAGTGCAGTTTTTTCCAGAGACTCCTAGGATTATTGCTGGAGCTACGGAGTTTGTGCAATACTATCGGTGGCGTGCCATTTCTATGGAGAGGGACCGAGCCATATGGGGTAAAACCCGGTGCAATGAATTCAATCCTTCGGCTTTTAAACCTTTAAACTTCAACAATTATCATTTCTCTTTCTTCCTTCCTTCCTTTCATTCACTTGAAATATTGTCTATATCTTCAATGTTATCTCTTGTATCAACTTCACTGATTTCTCCTTCTTTATCTAATGTCTTTTGTGGCAACTGTAATCAGTTTATTGTGTACAACTTCCCGTCTCAGGACAAGTTTGTTATAGAACAAAAATAAATGTCACATCGAGTTTGGTCATGTTGATGAAATCTTATTATAAATGAATGTTTATTACATAAATATTTGTTAGTCAAAATCAGTTATGAGAAAATGTGATTTGAAATCATGACTACATCGTGAAGTTAGTTTGTTGTATTTTAGATTGTTGGTTGGTTGTTGTATGAGGTATTGTTGTATGACAGTTTGTTGATTTTAGTTATATCCATTATATGAGGACTATCATCATAGCACTCCGGACATGTTCAAATGTGCTCCGATCCTCGCTTCAACAAATTCAGCAGGGTCTAGTAGCCCAACAATAGTTTGTTGATTGTTGAATGACAGTGATGTATGATAGATTGCTGTACGACAGATTGCTGTACAACAGATTGTTGTATGACAGAATGTTGAAGGTCAGAAAATAAACATAACTGAAACTGATCGGAGAGGAGAAAAAGAAGCGAAATGTACCCAACTTTGTTAGATAGGAGAAAATTTGGAAACATCAGCTGAACAATTGTTCAAGCTATCTGATATTGACACTTTCAGACTTGAGTCTAAGAGTGTAGGAGTCAGTGTTGCCAATCTAGCATTTGGCAACCCTGGTAGGAATGACTATGTTTCCCCATACGGCTCCGTCCATGTCAGGCAGAGATGGCACACCATCTGCTTCTACTTTGCGTTCATTCTTTACGACCAATTTTAATCACTCTTTGTGATATGTTTGATCTTTGCCAAGAACGTGTATATGTTGCACATTGGTTTGGTAGGCCCTAAACGCATAGACTTCTACAGGTTTAGGACACGTGCATCCGATTTCAACCAAACCTCCTTAGTCGCTTCTTACAACATTCGTGACAGGTAACAGTGGTTCTATTTTTACACCCCAAATTTGGGCCCTGGTAACCACTCGGGCTTGCACCATCTACCAAGAGTGTTGCACAAGCTCCATAATAGCTCCAGTACCAATCCTATGGATCTCATAAAAAAATTGTACATGTGACTTGGTCGTTCGAACCTCATTGTACATGTGACTTGGTCCGGATTCGAACCTCATTGTACATGTGACTTGGTCCGGATTCAAACCAACAACCTTCCAAACACACAAATGTCGTAACCACTTATCCATAGAGCCCCCAGAAAAAATCATAAATATTTATGTATAATAAATAAATGAGCAGCACAATAAGAAGATAAATACTGACTTTAACAAGTTTATTGTTATGCAAAAACAGTTTCAGAGAATTGAACAGGAAATGTGGACATATGTGAAGATTAATTTTAAATAATAAACCAGATAAATGCCTCAACATTTGAAAATAATACGGATAAATGCTAAAAATAAAACACACCATAGTTACCAAACAACAGTTACCTCTGCTGATTGACTGACTGATTGACTGATTAATAGGACCATCATCATTAAACTTCAGTGAATAACCATGTGTTCTTCAAACTCTTTATTTTTTTTTTCGATCCAGAAGCACTTGAGCTTTTCAGCTGTCCGGCTCAGTGCCATGGATATTGTAACCGGTTGTGCCATGATCACCGTAAATCTGGATAACCTGTGGCTTTTCTGCCAGCCCGGGAATTGAACCGCTCACAGGGAGCTTGTCAACGCCACCAGCGCTACAAACCGCTCTGCAAGCGGGCAACTCTTTCTTACACAGAAAGATCTCGGCAGCAGTGCACAAACTCTGTAGCACCAGCAAGGGTCCCCGATGTAATTTGGAGGATGGTGAAATTTTGTTATGAATTTGTTTCCCGAGCAGCGACTTTCCAGCCTAATTTTATTGATTTTCAACTGCAATGGTTCTTTTCCGTGATTAACACAAGAGACCCAAGTTTTATTGTCTGTCTCTGGTAGAACTAGGAACTTGATCTCACCTACATTGAGAACATGAATCACTAGAAAAGGTCTGATTGCTCCCACACAGAAAATAAATCGAATACTTCTGAAGCAAGAGGTGAACTCTACCTCTACACCATAAACACATATCATATGAAGAGCATGAATTGTTAAAGTGTCTCGAAGATGAGGAACGGAGACAACTGATGTAACCATCACAAACTGTCATCAAGTAGTAGAATGTCTCTTGCAGAACATCATTTTCATAACAGCCCGCCTGAGAAACTCTCTGTCTCCAGCATAGTTCCCCCGCCTCCTACAGCGTCATGTTCAAGGTTTCTTTGATGTCCTACTGCCACTTTCATCTTGGGTGTCTCGTACTCTGGGAACCATGCCTTCCGTTACCATTTTCAGTCCAGACCACTGAGACATTATCATGGCCAAAATATTTCATATTCTTGGACATGGTGTTATTTATGAGTCAATTCTCGATATGCAGATCTTGTAGGATGTTTCAAGAATTTGTCTGTAACACCTTGTTTTAAGAGCTTCAATTCTGTTATTTAATATTTGTGTTATGGTCCACGATTCGCATCCATATGTTGCCACACGGAATATGAATTTTCTCAAAAAAGTCTTACTTTTGTTTCTGTGCTTGTTTCGTGTCATAGTTTCTTCTAAACTGTAAAAAAAAACTATCAATATGAAATTTTATTTACTCTTCCATAACATTTCATTTATAAAATAAAACATTGAATTAAAGAACATGCAAGAAGAGGAATAATAGTTGATGAAATAACATGAATTACTTGTTTATAAGTATACATGAGCACTCGGTTACAATATATAATATTTGGTCTATACAGCACCAGAAATGCTATTTGAATTATGCTTAAGTACCACCATCTTGAAGACTGTTGTGTTGCTTGCGTTCATTCTTGTTAACCACTTTTTATTATCTGTGTGGTCTGCGCTGAGAACGTGAGTATGTTCGCTCTCATTAGGCCGCTACAGCATGTAGGAGAGGTCGAATTTCAAAGTGTATGTATATTATTCAACAGGATACAAATTTGTACAAACATGATTAGCTGTAAGATTTTAGAAAAACATCACTTTAAAGTATCACATCTGGAGTTATACTGTAGCATGATATTAGATCTGATTGCTCATTTAGAGACTGCCCGAGTGGTTACCGGGGCCCAAATTTGGGGTGTAAAGAATAGAACCACTGTTACCTGCCATGCATGTCGTAAGAGACTACTAAGGAGGTTTGGCTGAAATCGGATGTACGTGTCCTAAACGTGTAGAAGTCTATGCGTTTAGGGCCTACCATACCAATGTGCAACATATACACGTTCTTGGCAAAATCAAACATATCACAAAGAGTGATTAAAATTGGTCGTAAAGAACAAATGCAAAGAAGAAGATTTCGAGATGAGCTTGAAGACAAGAGAAACAAGTGAAAAGTCATCACAGTTTACACCCTTTCCAAATGAATGTAATGATGAAAAAGGCCATACGTATGAGGGTCTACGGGTGAAGGATTGGCTTCATTGCATTGGGTTTACCCATATATCTCCATCCCTCTTGGCTACTGAACGTGTAAGTGGTGCCTGAAAATCAACAACCCGTTTACTGTGGTTGATGGCTAAGTTCTATAAAGGATATGTCATGAATTTTCATATTACAACTGTGATAATATAGATGTAACAACAAGAATACTTGGGTATACAGATGACATAGATGTGGTGGAGATAATGAACAAGAACTGTGAGAACATTCAAACACATAACCTTGTCAACCAAGCGCCACATACATGGCTTGGGTTGCACATAACTTCTTGTCAACCAAGCGCCACACTATATGGCTTTGGGTTGCACATAACTCCTTGTCAACCAAGCACCACACTATATAGCTTTGGGTTGCACATAACTTCTTGTCAACCAAGCGCCACACTATATGGCTTTGGGTTGCACATAACTCCTTGTCAACCAAGCGCCACACTACATGGCTTTGGGTTGCACATAACTCGTCAACCAAACGCCACACTATATAGCCTTGGGTTGCACATAACTCCTTGTCAACCAAGCGCCACACTATATGGCTTTGGGTTGCACATAACTCGTCAACCAAACGCCACACTATATAGCCTTGGGTTGCACATAACTCCTTGTCAACCAAGCGCCACACTATATGTCTTTGGGTTGCACATAACTCCTTGTCAACCAAGCACCACACTATATAGCCTTGGGTTGCACATAACTCCTTGTCAACCAAACGCCACACTATATGGCTTTGGGTTGCACATAACTCCTTGTCAACCAAACGCCACACTATATGGCTTTGGGTTGCACATAACTCCTTGTCAACCAACGACACACTATATGGCTTTGGGTTGCACATAACTCCTTGTCAACCAAACGACACACTACATGGCTTTGGGTTGCACATAACTCCTTGTCAACCAAGCGCCACACTATATAGCCTTGGGTTGCACATAACTCCTTGTCAACCAAACGTCACACTATATAGCCTTGGGTTGCACATAACTCCTTGTCAACCAAGCGCCACACTATATGGCTTTGGGTTGGACATAACTCCTTGTCAACCATACGCCACACTATATGGCTTTGGGTTGGACATAACTCCTTGTCAACCATACGCCACACTATATGGCTTTGGGTTGGACATAACTCCTTGTCAACCATACGCCACACTATATGGCCTTGGGTTGCACATAACTCCTTGTCAACCAAAGCGCACACTATATGGCTTTGGGTTGGACATAACTCCTTGTCAACCAAGCGCCACACTATATGGCTTTGGGTTGGACATAACTCCTTGTCAACCATACGCCACACTATATGGCTTTGGGTTGGACACCTTTTTACCAGAAGCCACACTAAAGGGCATTTTATATTCTAAAAACAAATGGCTTGTAAAAACATGGCGTTTGCCCTGGTCCACTAAAAGTTAATAGAATCAGCAGACAAAAAATGGGAATAAATAACAATCTCGACAAAACAAAATATATAATAATAACAAGATAGGAAAATATAAGTAGATAATATGAAAATTACAAAAACAGAAACATATAAGTACATGTAAATAAATGCTAATAGCTTTAACATAATAAGAGAAGTCTATAGAATACAATGAGGAGGAAATAAGGTTTACTTTGCACAATAACAATTGCTTAAATTCAAGTGTTTGTCCTGTAACACCAAGATCACAATATATAAAACTAATTATTCTTCTCAGCCAGTTATGAATTCAGGCATATTTAGGGGATATTTGTACGGTGCTCTGACTGATTTTTGTATGAAGGCTTGCTTTACTTATAATCAGAGACCCCTGGCATTCGGGCGAGCCTTACTCCAAATTCAGAGGTACTTGTAATTTAGATACCAAGTAAGGATCAGAATTAGAGTACTATAATTCTACCGCATACTGCACGCACACCAGAAATTTGTGGTCCTTGCTGGCCTCGAACTACGCACTTTCCATGGCACGTGGTCACTAGTAAAGGGTGTTATCGACTCCACCTTCTGCGACCCTGCCACTTTATTAGGAACATTCTCAACCACTCTGGGGCATGTATAGTTTGGTTGCCACCCTGACAGTCCTTCAAATTTTCTCTCTCATAGGCCAGGGGTCCCGCTATGGCAGCCGTCATGCTTAAATCATCAGTTACATCCTGAATCAATCTTCTCCGTGGTCTTCCTCTTCTCTTCTTTGCCAAGATGCCTCCTGTCACAAAATCTCCAACTCGTTGTGTCTCTTTATATGTTCAAAATACTTCAATTTTTTAATTCTTATTTGTAGCATCAGATGGTTTTCTTAGATTTTGAGTTGTGTTTTTTTGTATAGATCTATTTGTTCTCTTCTCTGTCCAAGACATACTGAGGACTCTTCTGTAACACTAATATTCAAAAGCACAAATATCTTTTCCACTGCCTTATTAAATGTCCATGCTTCACATCCATATGTTGACACTTGGAATTTGCATGCTCTTAGTATTCTGAGCACCTATGGGTCTGCCCAGAGTGCAATGACGTCAGTTTAGTAAGCACCTATGGGTCTGCCCAGAGTGCAATGACGTCAGTTTAGTAAGCACCTATGGGTCTGCCCAGAGTGCAATGACGTCAGTTTAGTAAGCACCTATGGGTCTGCCCAGAGTGCAATGACGTCAGTTTAGTAAGCACCTATGGGTCTGCCCAGAGTGCAATGACGTCAGTTTAGTAAGCACCTATGGGTCTGCCCAGAGTGCAATGACGTCAGTTTAGTAAGCACCTATGGGTCTGCCCAGAGTGCAATGACGTCAGTTTAGTAAGCACCTATGGGTCTGCCCAGAGTGCAATGACGTCAGTTTAGTAAGCACCTATGGGTCTGCCCAGAGTGCAATGACGTCAGTTTAGTAAGCACCTATGGGTCTGCCCAGAGTGCAATGACGTCAGTTTAGTAAGCACCTATGGGTCTGCCCAGAGTGCAATGACGTCAGTTTAGTAAGCACCTATGGGTCTGCCCAGAGTGCAATGACGTCAGTTTAGTAAGCACCTATGGGTCTGCCCAGAGTGCAATGACGTCAGTTTAGTAAGCGCCTATGGGTCTGCCCAGAGTGCAATGACGTCAGTTTAGTAAGCACCTATGGGTCTGCCCAGAGTGCAATGACGTCAGTTTAGTAAGCGCCTATGGGTCTGCCCAGAGTGCAATGACGTCAGTTTAGTAAGCACCTATGGGTCTGCCCAGAGTGCAATGACGTCAGTTTAGTAAGCACCTATGGGTCTGCCCAGAGTGCAATGACGTCAGTTTAGTAAGCACCTATGGGTCTGCCCAGAGTGCAATGACGTCAGTTTAGTAAGCACCTATGGGTCTGCCCAGAGTGCAATGACGTCAGTTTAGTAAGCACCTATGGGTCTGCCCAGAGTGCAATGACGTCAGTTTAGTAAGCACCTATGGGTCTGCCCAGAGTGCAATGACGTCAGTTTAGTAAGCACCTATGGGTCTGCCCAGAGTGCAATGACGTCAGTTTAGTAAGCACCTATGGGTCTGCCCAGAGTGCAATGACGTCAGTTTAGTAGCACCTATGGGTCTGCCCAGAGTGCAATGACGTCAGTTTAGTAACCAATAACCAATTCTGATCATTAATTTCCTATCAGTTTCGTTTCATTCTGTTTTTAGTTCAACTGTCGTTACTACCTGTAATACCACTTTTTAAGCGCTGTAGGGGGGGCACATATGCCTGTGGAATGTAATGGCTAGTGCAGTGCAGCGAAACTGTTATGATTTTCTTTATGCCCGACAGAAAAATACTCATTGACCTTACTGGGGATTGAACCCATTTCTCCCACATGGAAGCCGCTCTGTAATCCATTCAGCCAGAATCTCCACTGTTTTTAGTTGTTAGAATCAAAAGTCTGATTTCTAACTGAAAGTTGTTAGAATAAATGCAGCAGTCAGCACTCCTACTGTGATATTTTATCTTGGGACAATGTGACTGTGTAGCAAGTACACTAAGATAATAAGCTATTTTATCTTGGGACAATGTGACTGTGTAGCAAGTACACTAAGATGATATTTTATCTTGGGACAATGTGACTGTGTAGCAAGTACACTAAGATGATATTTTATCTTGGGACAATGTGACTGTGTAGCAAGTACACTAAGATGATATTTTATCTTGGGACAATGTGACTGTGTAGCAAGTACACTAAGAGAATAAACGGTAGTATAATAAAATAATGAATGTTGTCAACTTCTTCACATTTTAACTCATGTGTTTCCCTGACCATAAGTAAAGGAACGTGTTCACATCATGAGGTATATTGGTTGGGGAATACAGTGTTAAACCTATATTTGTCGCTGACAATCGGCACAGTGACACACACGATGGTTTATGTGGTGGTCAACATCACATCCGCTTTACTTCCCAGTGCTTTACTGGTACCGAACAGGCTGAGAGCCATTATTGCCAGAGAAAAAAATCCCACTCCCGCTGTGCAATTTAATCCAGATCAAACGTCTAAGAAATGTACGTACTCACTAATACACTGCCATCGCTCTGTTCCCTCAGTATGCTACAATAATTTTATTGTAAAATATCAGTTAAGACTAAGTAGGAATGTCTATTTCATCATACAAAATCTAGTACCTTATATCAGAGGAAGTTGCAATGAAATGAAATGACATTCTTAACGCATTAAGAGAGTATTTCCAAACAGAAGAGTTTCAGAGTTGTGAGTCCCGGTCGTTGACCAGATTGAAAGAGATGAGTGTCAATATTGGTACAGCCTGAAAGCAACGACATACCAAATATGCAAAGAGATTGATTAATCAACATCGAACTGGCATGTTAGGCTGTTGGACACGCCTAGGTGGAAATCAGAGCATGTATGGACGTGTCCGGAGTGCTATGATGATAGTCTTCTGATAACTGATGAAAGTCTATTAAAAATATAAACAGCTTTCTAGACCTCAGATCTGAAATTAACAACAACAACTAACTGACAAGCATATGATGGTTCAAGTGTAAGCTGCCATCTAGAGCAGACATTATACAACCACATATATAGGGGCAGCCTGTCAGAGACATATTGTATCTTCTAGAACAGCGGTTCCCAAACATTGCATTACCGCAGATCCCTTTTAAATACATTTTGCTGCCACGGACCTCCAACAGTTTCTATTGATGAAAATGGACAGAAATTAATTATCTGTGTGCTACAATAGTAAACATGTTCTCAGACTGCGGGAAACTTTAAATGATCTTTAATTTTGTCCTGTCCGAAATTTAGACTCCGGTCATATCCTTTGATTTTGAAGTGGAACTAATTTACCAATGCTTTTATACATGTTTTTAAAATGTATTTTTCTGTTTAAAATGTCAAAGATCGTAATATTTCTTCCAGCGCTTGAGGGGCCCCCTGTGAGTACCTCATGGACCACAGTATGGGAAACTCTGTTCTAGAATACCATATAAATAAACAAACAATGGATTCGATTTCCTGAATAAATAATGTAAAAAGATCATTGTCCAATAATGCTTAAACATGTTATAAACATAAGAATGTTCAACATACAACATTTAGTTACAGTCAGACATGACCACTTTCTAACAGTAACTAGATGGATATCAATAAATGATATACTAAGGCTGTAAGTATACTTAGTCAGTGGGGTACACAACAGGTAACAAACTTCCAACAGAGAAATAACAAATTTCCAACAGAGAAATAACAAATTTCCAACAGAGAAAGTGACAAACTTCCAACAGAGAAAGTGATAAACTTCCAACAGAGAAAGTAACAAACTTCCAACACAGAAAGTGACAAACTTCCAACAGAGAAAGTGATAAACTTCCAACAGAGAAAGTAACAAACTTCCAACACAACAGGTAATAAACTTCCAACAGAGAAAGTAACAAACTTCCAACACAACAGGTAATAAGCTTCCAATAGAAATTGATAAAACAATATACTAAACCCTGCCTTAATGAACTTCAATTCATTGTTCAACCATACATCTAAATATAATAGTGTTAATCACATACAAAAATATGCAAAGTATGTGTAACCACTTATATTCAAATATATAAAAACCCATTAGACTAGATCGCTATATTAAATAATAATTTTTTAAATAATAATAATACAATTGTGACTACGGATTAATAATCGCAAATTCACATAGAATTCCCATAATATTGAATTATTTCAGTTTGTTCTGTATATAGTTCCAGAGAATACTTTTCAAATCTAGAATGAGAAGTGAGTGAACCAGATCCAGTTGCTGTGTGTACACAGATATGCTCTGACAACGAGTAATCGCTCGATTCAAGGATACTTTAATCTCTTTAGGAGTATCGAATAGTAGGTAGTCTATCATAACATCACAAACTACTGCGATAGTTGGTCTGATGATCCTGTCTGTGCACTGTCTAGAGCTGAACTCACATGATGTTTGGCACTGCGGAGTAAGGATGCAGTCGTGTGCGTAATGGCAGGTGATATTTGAAAGTCTGTTGTGTATTTGTTGACTTGATAAAAGCATAGTGTCGTCTGTGATAGCTACTTCGTAACTGCTATGATGATAGAGTGATAACCCATTGACATTGCATAGATGATACCTGTCAATAAAAAGATAATAATACAGTTATCTTTTTTTTTAAAAAACACACAAAAATCTTTACCTGTCTGCAATACCATTTTTGAGAAATGATGGGAATGCTTAAAAAGAAATTAAAAGAAGGCTGGAGGACTGCCTAGAGTAGTTGATAGTAGCTCGGCCTGCTAGCTGTGAGACGCCTATAGCTCGGGTTCGAACCTACTGTCCGGCATTTGTTCGAGTCCCCTGGTCTTACTCAGGACGATAACGTGAGTACCTCTGGTCGGAGAAAATCTGCATGTATGAGTTGAAAGCGGACGAAAAAAATAAAAAGAAGGCTGAGCATTGCTTTGAAATAACTAAAAGAACTAACTAACCTATGGAAGGGGACATGAGAACAAAAATCAAGTGTTTAAGAGCCTGCGTTTTTCCCTTGGTAACATATGGTTGTGAGACATGGAACATTGATAAAGTAGCAGAGATGATCATTAATGTCTTTGAATGCAAATGCTACAGAAGAGTATTTAGAATATCATGGACAGAGAAAAAGAACAAACGCTTCTGTTCTGCAATGGCTTGCATAAAAACAAGAAAAATTAAATATTTCTGACACATCAAATGACATGAGTGCTTAGATAAAATAATTTTGGAGGGAATGGTGCCTGGAAGAAGAATGAGAGGAAGACCTAGCAGACGATGGGTGCAAGGTGTCATTGACACTCTGAGAATGACTGCTGCCGACACCACCAACTTGCGAGAACGGAGCATTTTTCAGGACTTCTGTCATGGGAGCAAAGTTCCGGATGATGATGATGAATACCGCTTTTTGCATATAATGCTTCAGAAAACGAGAAGCATTATATGCAACAAGTCATTGTCAGTTGAGATCAGAAAGAGAGTTATACGGTGCTACATAGAACCAATACTGACATACCGATGCGAGTCATGGACAATAAACAAACAGATCGAAAAATCTCGGAGGGCCATAGAGATATGGTTTTACAGAAGAATGATGAGAATCCCATGGACTGCTAAAATGACTAATGTGGAGGTGTTGAGTGAGGTGAAGACACAGGTTGAGTAAGGTTATCATCAATATAAGAAAGAGGCAGTCATCATTGTTCAGACATGTGATGAGAAAAGAGAGATTTTGAACACATTGTAACAAACGGTAAAATCAAGGGGAAACGAGACAGAGGAAGACAGAGAGAGAAAATTTTGGATAGCCTGACTTCATGGCATGGAAGAGTGTCAATATCTGAGATGATAGCAAGCATCAGAGACAGAGATTTGTGGAGATTCATGATCGCCTACGCCAGCCGGAACGGCACCTGATCATGATAAATACCGCTGTATAGTGTGGTGTTAGACAGCGGAGACATAAGCCTGTGGAATTTAATGGCTAGTGCAGTTGCAGCGAAGCTGTTCAGCTTCAGATTTTTTTCTTTATGCCCCCAACAGAAATTGCCTTACTGGGGGTTGAACCCAGGTCTCCTGAATGGGAGCTAGTACAAAAACCCATTCTACCAGACACTGCTCCCAAAACAAAGTTATTAGGACATGTTTAATCAGTGATGGAGGGTGGGGACTGCCTAGAGTAGTTGATAGTAGCTCGGCCTGCTAGCTGTGAGACGCCTCATAGCTCGGGTTCGAACCTACTGTCCGGCATTTGTTCGAGTCCCCTGGTCTTACTCAGGACGACAACGTGAGTACCTCTGAAGTCGGAGAAAATCTGCCTGTATGGCAAGGAATACTAATTACGAGTACATTGAGCACACGGCTGCCAGTGTAAGTAATTTACAATGTGCACGCTGCTGCCATTGTAAGAAATTGGAAAACAGATTTTCACGCAAAAATCAGTTTCAGAGATGAAACTTCGCCTGAGTTGAAAGCGGACGAAAGAAAAAAAAAAAAAAAAAAAAAAAAGTGACGGAGGGGAAGGTTTAGGACAAGTTTAATCAGTGACGGACGGGAAGGTTTAGGACAAGTTTAATCTGTGACGGAGGGGAAGGTTTAGGACAAGTTTAATCAGTGATGGAGGGGAAGGTTTAGGACAAGTTTAATCTGTGACGGAGGGGAAGGTTTAGGACAAGTTTAATCTGTGACGGAGGGGAAGGTTTAGGACAAGTTTAATCTGTGACGGAGGGGAAGGTTTAGGACAAGTTTAATCTGTGACGGAGGGGAAGGTTTAGGACAAGTTTAATCTGTGACGGAGGGGAAGGTTTAGGACAAGTTTAATCTGTGACGGAGGGGAAGGTTTAGGACAAGTTTAATCAGTGACGGACGGGAAGGTTTAGGACAAGTTTAATCAGTGACGGACGGGAAGGTTTAGGACAAGTTTAATCAGTGATGGAGGGGAAGGTTTAGGACAAGTTTAATCAGTGACGGAGGGGAAGGTTTAGGACAAGTTTAATCTGTGACGGAGGGGAAGGTTTAGGACAAGTTTAATCAGTGATGGAGGGGAAGGTGGTGTCTCTGGCGGTGAGGTACAGTATTTGCCTTACACTACAAAAGTACTATGTTTGCATCCCATGTTGAGTGATCATGCCTTTTTCCAGTGATCCCTGATCACAAAGTATGTGAGATTGAGTTCCTAGTCCTATCAGAAAAGGACCCTAAAAGGGATGCTGGCTCTACAACACTACATTATATTCAAAACTACATGGTACCAGAGATGATCTCCAGAAAACAAGAAGATTTCTAAAAACATTTAGCGTTTCAAGTTCTCAAATCTTTCTCGAAATATATAAAAAGAAAAGTAGTTTTATCTATGCATTCTATCTATTCTCTAATCCTGTTTTGTCATTCAGTCGTGGAAAAGGAGACACCTGGAGCGAACCTTCCTATGCGTCTTGTCTTTTCATCTTTTATCCAGTCCTGATTTGCCTCACAGCTTCAGGATAAGCGAAACACATAAAACAAAGTACTGTAGTTTTACAAAAACAATACACAGCAATGTTTCGACCAAAAGGCCTTTATCAAGCAAAGAATATAACAGAAGTGAAGAAATTCCCTTCTTACACAGCACAGAACATATAGAATCAGACAATACATTCCTAACCCAATTTAGAGAAAGACACTCCCGTGAGTCATTTTTTTAGAATGGCTCATTGGTTGTGTCCGTAAGAGCGCTCGTATTGCTAGGCTAAGCGATTGGTGTCGTAAGGACTAGGTAAGTAGTTCGAGTCCCGTGTTTGTCTATTTGTTTTTTCTTAATACCTGTTCCTTGTTTATTTGTTGATCATATTCGTTACTTCCGTTGCTTCCTCTGGAGTTCTTGAAAGAGGCTCTGTGTGCTCATCTTAATAAATTTGAAGCTACTTTGAATGATGTATACATGTTTGTTAGATGTGTATACATGTGTGTATGTATAATATTGTCTCGTCTCTAATATATACAAGCACAATAAGCTTGCAGCATGTGTTTGTGCAAACACTGTTCGAACCCTACCTGATTGTTTCTGTGTCTAGCTGTAATGAGCGTTTGAGAAAGACACTTCCCTGTGAGTCATTTTTTTAGAATGGCTCATTGGTTGTGTCCGTAAGAGTGCTCGTATTGCTAGGCTAGGTGATTGGTGTCGTAAGGACTAGGGTAAGTAGTTCGAGTCCCGTGTTTGTCTATTTGTTTTTTCGGAAGCTCTTATTACCTGTTCCTTGTTTATTTGTTGATCATAACCCAATTTACTGCAGTCTTCCATTATATCGATAATACAGCTTCAGGATAAGAAAAGATTTTAGGCTGAAATCGGATGCATGTGTCCTAAACGCTTAGAAGTCTATGCGTTTAGGGGCCTACCAAACCAATGTGCAACGTATACATGTTCTTGGTATTGGTAAAGATCAAACATATCACAAAGAGTGATTAAAATTGGTCATAAACGAACGCAAAGAAGAAGAAGAAAAGATTTTATAGAACGGATGTTTGTGTGCACTTCATATATAGTGTCTTTAGTCGCTCCATTATCTCTAAAGTTCACCTTTGTTTAGCGACATTTTGTGTGGCCGGCCTTTTGCTTTGTATCCACTGTATCGGATATAAAGTAGTATTATAAAGTATACAAAGACAAGATACAGCAACATTTCAACCAAAACACCTTTATCAAGATAAGGATATGTTGTAGCTGTTGGTTGTGTGCTGGGTGGGTTGGTAATTTGCACTCGTTATAGTTTCATATTCCTTTAATTTGGATGTTAATTCATGGGTGTATCAAAACACATCTGTTCAGTGGTAGTGTTTATGTTCGTCTCCCTATGTTGTCACTACGTCGTCGCTAAGCAGTACTAACAAATCTACGTCAACTAGTTTCACTACGTCAATGTCTCGTTCTAGTGTTGCTATCTGCTCATAGTGAGCTTTCTTGGTGTGCAAACACTACAGTCTCTACTTATGCATTTCTACAAACTTATCTATCTAAACTACCTGTCTAGTCTGTTGGCTACTACCTGGGGTTGGGGAACGGTTGTGCCCGGTCCTGGCAGACTACTACATCCCCAGTCGACTTCCAAGGCCACGACGGCGAAATCCAGCCTCCTAAGAGTAGGTATAGTAATGCAGGGTAACTAGAGTTGTACGAGCTGAATGGGAACAAAGTCACCACACGTAATGTACGTGGCTCATCAACTGGTAAAATAATTCTGAAAACCATGGTCAATATCCACAATATACCCTCTATACGCAAGGCTGAAACATAAACTCAAATTAGAGTCCATCGGCGCCACACGTTGCTAAACGTGACCCAACAGCGTATCAATTGCTCCAGGCAGTGCCAATAACTGGTCAATGTGAGGTGGTTGTCTACGACATCCTCTTCTCACATGTCGTTGGAGGGTCGAGGAGGTATCCCACAGTACTTGTCATGTCTCTATGTCACTCTTGGCTGTCAGAGTCTTGCAATCTGAAAACTATTTTTAAAAAACAAGTTACAAATGAAATATGACATGGAACAAACATCTATATATAATGCTTGAATTAGCAACATTATATAACCTCCACGAGGTATTATTAACCATCCCCAATCCGAGGGGAATGAACGAATCCCTAATATTCAACATTGCTCCATAATCTCCCAACCTCAAGTTATTGGAGTTTATAATATCCTCAAAGAATTACATATTTTCATTCATCATTTTGTAGACTCACGTACATGAGACGCCAGTCCACACAAAACCCGCAAAGAAATCAATTTTAAACTCTAAATATCCAAAAATATTTGGATCAACATCATATAACCTTCATGAGGCATTTAAAATCCACCCAACAATCCAAAAGGAATAAAATAACAACCTAAATATGTCACATATTTAGTTCAATATCGTGCAACCTCAAAGAAGTATTAAAATCCACCCAACAATCCCAAAGGAAGCAAGTAACATCCCCAAATATCAACATATGTAGTTAAACACAGTGCAACCTCAACGAGGTATGAAAATCCACCCAACACTCAAACGGAGTCAAATAATACGCAATATTTGACTCTACATTATATAACCACAGGTAATGGAATATTACAATCCATCCAAAAACCCACAAGGAATCAAGCGAATTCTCAAATGATTTACCTATCTGGTACCAACATCAGATAACCTCAATAAATAAGGTAGTACAATCAAACAAAAACCCAAATATTTTCCCTATTTGTTTCATCATTATTCTCAACAGACCTATTACAATCTATCCTTCAATCCCAAAGGACTGAAATAAAAACCCAGATATTTTCCCTATTTGGTTCAATGTCATCCTCGACATCAGGCCTGTTGTTTTTCTTCTTCTTCTTTCTTCTTTCTTCTTTCCTCAAATGATTTACCTATCTGGTACCAACATCAGATAACCTCAATAAATAAGGTAGTACAATCAAACAAAAACCCAAATATTTTCCCTATTTGTTTCATCATTATTCTCAACAGACCTATTACAATCTATCCTTCAATCCCAAAGGACTGAAATAAAAACCCAGATATTTTCCCTATTTGGTTCAATGTCATCCTCGACATCAGGCCTGTTGTTTTTCTTCTTCTTCTTCTTTCTTCTTCTTTGCGTCGTTTACATACCAATATTAATCACTCTGTGATATGTTTGATCTTGCCAAGAACGTGTATACGTTGCACATTGGTTTGTAGGCCCCTAAACGCATAGACTTCTACACGTTAGGACATGTGCATCCGATTTCAGCCAAACCTCCTTAGTCGCCTTACGACATGCATGGCAGGTAACAGTAGTTCTATTCTTTACACCCCAAATTTGGGCCGGTAACCACTCGGGCGACCTGTTGTTTTTAAAACTCGGGTTCCTGTGATTTTGTACAAATCGCATACATCATGGTTGTCCTCGTTATGATCAAATACCTTTCCCACGGAACCATCCCTGGGAGCAATGCCAATGTTATCACGTGTACCGTCCCCACTACATCCACCCCGAAGTAATTTGTCAAGGATAACGTAGACCGCAATCATTAAACAGAGAAAGCCAGTATTAATCCTTGACCCGGAGACTGAAAGAATCAACTCTTTCAACCAATGCTGATGGAAACACAGGGCACCAGCGCTAATAAATAGCATAAAGAACCCAATCACTGCACTTCCATTGCACGGGCCTAGCCATGGAATCGCGAAACCTTCCTATGGAACAACGCATCGCGACCAAGAAACTTTTGATCAAGTTGCACACGCTTTTGCACATCAGAACCGAATTGCACTGAATCTGATTCTAACCAGATTTGAAAATCATATTTAGCGTTGCAGTTCATATTTTGCTCATAATCTGTGCTCAAAGACTTAGCACCAGGTCCATACATTCTTAAACTTATATGTAGTGAATTACGTTTATTTTGACTATCCCCTTTTCCATTGCCTACTGGAAGACAATCACCTTTAGCATGCTCATATGCACACTCGCTGATCCCAGATTTTTATTTCTTCTTGGTTGCACTCAATCTTAGTGACTTCAATCACTTGTGTTGTCGTGACATGTCGCTATAACGAGACACCGGTAATTCATTTATCTGTTGTACAGGCATACCTAGAACTTGGTCCGCTTTAAATTCTCTTCGATGTCTCCTCTAAAGATGGACTTAGACCACCTTGCCTTGCTTCTCACTCTTTCCGACTGACCACTATGGTCAGCAACATTTCGCTTAAACATGCATTCTGTACTATTTGATCCATTCAATGCGTGTTTAAATTTATTCGACTTAACACGTATCATTTTATTATTTCCTTGTCGTTTCACTTTTGGTTTAGCATTGTTTGTTTTCGTAAACCCTGTTTTAGTAATTTTAGAACTAGCACTAGTTACTTTCGACTTTTGACTCAGATCTTCGTGCTCCATGAGGTTGAAGTATATGATTTTCATCATGCCTTAATTCTGATTGCTTGAAATGTCTCAACGATACTGGTTCTCAAGTATCTGCATTAAATGAGAGTTGTTTTAAGAAATTTTTCCCAACATCTCGACTAAATGAGAGCAATTGGGTGCAGTTAACGGCTGCTAATGGTCTTAAGATCCCATATACGGGTCATATAACTGTTAATATAGAACTATATAATACCTACCTTACGGATTGTGGTTTTTATATTTTTAAGGATACATCATCAAACGACAACTGCGATTATCAGGCTATTATAGGCACCAATATCCTTCGCAGGTCGCGATTATTTCAATCCATACTTAATCCTCCAGTGAAAAAGGTTCCAGAGAGACCCGTGCCGACATCTTCCCCGGCCTTTATTTGGTCTGCTAAAGGAAAGAAATCGCATATTCAAGCGAGATCTTTGGGGGTGGTTTGGATTACGGTTAAGGGGATGGGATAGTTAAGTCAACAGGTCATCTTCGAATCTTCTAGGCCCTTAATTCATAAAGGGATTGTGTGTTGTAGCACGGTGACACATTTGAAACATGGGGTATGTGCTATTCAAATTATGAATTTCACTAATGAGAATATACTTTTGTCCAACGGGATAGTCGTGGGAGATATTTATGAGTTGGATACCACTGGGGGACTGGAAATTAAGGTTATTTCGGCTACTTCCGTGGAGTGTTTCATGTCTATGAGGAACAATGTGGGGTCAGTTAGTTATGTGAATGAATGCAATAGATTTAATTTTAATGATATGCATGGGTCTCCTGATCAAAGGGCGGCATTGTTGTCCCTTTTACAACAATATGATGATGTGTTTTCATATGATGATTCTGATGTGGGGTATGTGGATAAAGTTCAGCATCAGATTAGATTAATGCAGGGGACTACTCCCATTAAACTGCTGTATAGGCGGATCCCCACGGCATTTTACTCTGAGGTACAAGACCACATTGCTGACCTACTGCAGAAACAGGTCATACGTGAGAGTGTCAGCCCGTGGGCTGCACCAGTGGTATTGGTTAAGAAAAAAAATGGGTCTTTGTGTGGACTATCGCTAACTTAATAGGAAAACGATTAAAGATGCATATTCCCTACCCCGTATTGATGATTACCTAGACTCCTTAAACGGAGCTAGATTGTTTTCCACTCTTGATTTAACTAGCGGCTATTATCAGGTGGCCATGCATAAAAGTGACATAGAGAAAACAGCATTTTGCACGCCCTTTGGTCTTTATGAATACACGTGTATGCCCATGGGTTTAACCAATTCCGCTGGGACGTTTCAGAGATTAATGCAGAAAGCGATGAGTGATTTTATGTTTAAATCTCTTCTTGTGTATTTAGATGACATGCTAATTTTTTCAAGGAATTTTGAGGACCATTTAAGTCGATTAGGAACCGTGTTTGAGAGGATTAGATCGATAGGGTTAAAGATTAATCCGGCTAAATGTGTTTTCTGTAAAAACAAGGTGGACTTCTTGGGTCACACTATTTCCGATGTTGGTATTGAGACCCAACAGTCAAAGATCCAGACATTTCAGCAACTTCATCCACCTAGTAACATTAAGCAAGTGAGGGCGTTACTGGGTCTGGCAGGTTATTATCGTAAATTTATTCCTCAATTTTCGCGTATAGCTAAACCGTTACTTGACATCATCAATGTTGTTGATCAGTCTTGCTCGAGGAAAATAAACAAACAGCAACAGCAGGCAGCACCTTCTAACTTTCAATGGAGCAGAGAGTGTGAAAGTTCTTTTCGAGAGCTTCAGGCTAGACTAATCTCTGCGCTCATTTTGAGGTTTCCAGACTTTGGGCAACCATTTATCTTGGACATAGATGCATCTTATGGCGGTTTAGGCGCGGTGTTGAGTCAAAAACAAGAGGGTCTAAGCCGAGTGATTGCGTATACAAGTAGAACCCTTCGAAAAGATGAGAAGAATATAAAGAGTAGTTTCAAATTGGAATTATTGGGATTAAAATGGGCATTGACTGACAAATTTCGGTCATATCTTTTGGGTAATAGAGTTACTATGTATACAGATAATAAAGGTTTGACATTCTCAAATAAGTCGCAATTAGGAGCAATTGAACAGAGATGGCTTGCTCAAATGGCTGTATTTGACTATGAGATTAAACATCGATGAGGTTCATTAAACAAAAACGCGGACTTTCTATCTCGATACCCATCTCAAGATCCATCCTATGAGCCAAACACTGATACAGATTTAGAAGACGGTGATGTGGGAATTAACCTTGCTACTGTGTCACAGATTCACCAGGATTGGGATGTAGCAGTACGGGCAGCGGGGGTAGTACCCAGTGGGCAGCTCAATACCTACGGATTATTAGAGTTGAAAAAATTACAGCATATGGATCCGATGCTTCAGGTGGTACTTCAGACATTGGACGGAGCTGATCATTGCTGTACGGCAGATACGACTGGCTGGCCTCGTGAGACACAATGGTTGTGCCCTGTCCTGGCAGACTACTACAATTACACAAGACAAACATAATACAGACAATTAATATCATAGACACAGTGACCGAAACGATTAATTCTCACTCTGATTAACAGCCCTAAAATGAACATGTGACTACAAACTAAATATGTTAAAATTGTATATATATATATATCCTCCAAAAGCTTGTCCTGAACAGAACTTTGTCCGTTGCCACCCTAACAGTCCTTCAGAATTTCTCTCATAGGTCAGATGTCCTGCTACTGCAGCAGCCATCATGCTCAAATCATCAGCCACATTCTGAATCCATCATCTTAGTAGTCTTCTACTTCTTCTCTTTGTATAGATGCCTCCTTTCATAATGGCACTTTCCAACCCTATATGTCTTTTTATATCTGCAAAATACGAGTACTTCAATTTTCTCATTTTAATTCTCGTACTTCAATTTTCTCATTTTAATTTGTAGTATCAGCCAGTTTTTCTTTGATTTAGAATTTCTTCTGGATAGATTTATTTGTTCTCTTCTCTGTCCATGATACCAGGGGGACTCTTCTTTAACACTTATATTCAGAAGTCAAATTTGTACGGATACATAATAACTGACCAAAAAAATTTGTTAAATACATAAAAAAGAAAAAGTATGCCAACCTGACACCATCTTTCTCATACATTTCCTCCACCAGCTCTACCAAACTGAGCATGACCTTGGCTCTCAAAGACCAATGTGGCAAAGTCCAGCGATAGAAGTTGCTAGTGAAAATACTAATTGGCCATGGAGTAGTCTTTCTGTACAATGATGTACCTTCCATCAAATAGAGATAGTACCACACACTGATACCTCCACAAGTGCCATTTAGATGTGGTATAGAAACACTATCCTATAACAACAAATAACAGATTTTTTCAATGTATATTTAGGTAAATGGCGGACATCGGTTATGACGAACAAGCTCAAACTGCCGTATGCAGTTATATTGCGAGTGCAGAAAGTCTGAGAAAGCTGGATTTTGTCGTGATTGATGTTCCCTTGACAAGAATTGCAATTCAAGTGATGAACAGTTTTGTGTTGCTACATTAGCGACGGCCATATGCATTTTATGCGGAGCAGGTTTCTTTTTGTGACGTTACACGGCTGTTTCATTCTAGAATTAGTTCACACAGGAAACGTTTCACAGTTGTTAGCATTTTGTGTGATATTCATTGGCACAGGAACGGAGCAATTATGGGGTGACCGTTGCAGTGAAGTTGGAACCGTACTTATGAACTATGAACTATTTAGGTGAGTGTCTGTAGCTTCTTTTTTCTTCTTCAAACGCTCCACATCAACCACTTGTCAACCACTCTGTGTGATTTGTATGTGATCTGATCCTAAGAGCGATTAAGCAGTTGTGCCAGTTAGGCGCCTACAAGTAGGTCATGACATCCAATTTCTGCTATGCTTTTTATTTACTACTGTAGCTTCCCTAGGTCCTACATCATTTGCCTTACGACATGCCTTATAGGTAACAGTGGTACTATTCTTTGCTTCCTTGGGACCCCAGCACCACACGGGCAAGTGGGTTTTGTCATGACAATTAGTGCTTCATGACCTAGTGTCAAACATTGGTCACTTGTCAGTTATATGAGGACTATCATCATAGCACTTTGGAAATGTCCATAGGTGCTCCCATCTCCATTTCAACAAATCCAGCAGCCCAACACGCAAGTTCGATGTTGATTAATTAATCTTTTTACATATTTGGTATGTCATTCTATTCAGGCTGTACCAATATCGACATCCAACTCTCTCAGTCTGGTCAGGGAATGGGATTGCCAACTTCCCTGTTCGGAAAGACTCACTGCGTTAAGAATGCCATTTTGGTTGTACATTATTGCTAGCTACAAGAGTAATTTTATTTGCTGATATGGTGTTTACAATTGAAGAGAGAGTAATTTTGATGGAGTATGTGTTTTGCAATATGATGTGAAAATATGGCGAGGCATGTGTTTTACAATGTTGCTGTATGGTGTACAAACATGGCAAGGGATGTGCTTTGCAATGTTGGTGTATGGTGTGCAAACATGGTGAGGTGGTCAATTCCACAGTGGGAGTAGAAATTGTTCCAACTCTAGTAGCTCTCAGATCAATTGGGTATCAGAAAAGCACTGTGAAGTAAAGGTGGATGGTATGACGTTGACCACATCACCCATCGTGTACCAACGGCAGATGACAAATACAGACCTAACACTGTAATCCATAATACACCTCACGGTAAGGAAATAAATCTCATTTTCTTATTTTCCTTATCTGTACAAATTTGTATCCTGTTAAATAATGAGCCCCCCATACTAAATTCAAGATAGGAAGCTACGGCTTGTGGCCTGACGACAGAGCGTGTTCTACAGAACTGCCCGAAGTATGCAGACCTGAGAAAAAAGAGGTGACCCACATGCACCAACATCAAAGAAAAACTTCATGTTATAGCTGACACTCTTGAGGCAGATGGCAACCTTTATTAGAGACTCTGGAATCCCAATCTAGCGAGAATGCAGAAGAAGAAGAATCCTGTTGGAAAAAATTTCCCAGGTTATTAGGAATTATGATGATAATAATTATAATAGCCGTCCATCGCAAGCGATGATGACAACAAGGGTCAACAGCTTAGCTCTATAAAAATGGCTTTGCTAGAGAAACTAACACAGTGTTAAGAGCAATCTCTGCACTATGTTTCATAAGAAATGCGGAGCTAAAAAACTAATATAAATGTTAGTGATCCTTTTTTCGGTTTGTCCATTATTATTCTTGCATGAAGGCTTGCTTTTCTTATCACCAGTGTCACTTGCCATTCAGGCAAACCTTTCTCCAATTTCGGAGGTACTTGTAATATATATTGCCTTTTTCATCTTTACAGACGGTCAATTGGCAAGTGTTTTACTGTGACAACTTCTGAGTTTTCGCTTTCTCTCTCGCTGTTCAGCTCATACATAAGTCTCTTCTCAAAAGACTCTGCACCCTTTCGTAATTTTGCTTTCCACACAACTCTGTCATCAGCTAGTCCTTCCCATGTGCTGGTACCTATAGAAAAGTTTTTCATTGAGGCTTTGTAGACATCTTTATATCTGAGCAGTGGTCTGCCCTGGTGCCTCTTCCTCCGAAAGTTCACAGAACAACATTTGTTTTGGTATGCGATAAGTTTCCATTCTTCTCACATGCCCCAACCATCTTAGTCGTCTACTGCTGAGCATGCCCATGCTGGAAGGCAGGTTTGCACGTTGCAGTACTTCAGAGTTGGTTATCTTGTCGTACTCACCTGATGTTCATAATCTTGGAGACATCGAAGGTGAAAGATGTTAAGTCTCCTCTCGTGTCTTGAGTAGGCTGTCCATATTATTGAGCCATATAGTAAAGAACTAATTACACAGGCTCGATATATTTGTAATATATATCCCCAAGTAAAGGATCACGGTCGCCTGTCGTCCGATCAAGTACCATGTGCCCCCTGAGAATGTTTTTTTTTCAAAGCTGGCCTCGAACCCCTGAATTTTTATAGCATGTAGTCACTAGTGGAGAGTGTTATAAACTTTGCTGTCGGCAACCCCTTCTATCACACTTGAGAACTTATTCAATAGTAATTAATTCTTCTTTTTTTTTTTTCTTTCGTCCGCTTTCAACTCAGACGAAATTTCATCTCTGAAACTGACTTTTGCGTGAAAATCCATTTTTCCAATTTCTTACAATGGCAGCAGCGTGTACATTGTAAATTACTTTACACTGGCAGCCGTGTGCTCAATGTACTCGTAATTAGTATTCCCTCGCCATACAGTCAGATTTTCTCCGACTTCAGAGGTACTCACGTTATCGTCCTGAGTAAGACCAGGGACTCGAACAAATGCCGGACAGTAGGTTCGAACCCGAGCTATGAGGCGTCTCACAGCTAGCAGGCCGAGCTACTATCAACTATTCTAGGCAGTCCCCCAATTAATTCTTCTTATCTAACATGTAACAGATCAAGAAGTAGCATGTCCCTTGTGGAACGTCACTTTCATTCCAGCCTGCTTGAAAATCTCTCTGTCTCTTGCAAGTTATTCTGTCCTCTCCACCGTCATGTTCAATGTTTCTTTTATGTCCTGCTGCCCAAATTCATCTTGGTTGTATTGTGCCATAGTTTCTTCTTCTAACTTCTTTTGTACAATCTCCATTGTTGTTAATTATAGAGCATAGATATTCAAAATATGTAATGTTCTCAATGTCTTCATTGTTGATGGTCATTTTGTAACAGATACATACAATAAAATATGTGACTCACCTGAAAAATGTAAAAATTGAGAAAGTTAGGCTGTATCAACACCCACCACATGTTCTGGGCCTCTCCAAGATTGATCTGCAGACAAATATGAAATATTTTGAACATGTTCTCTAGTTAATGTGCTGTGATGTTTGAGGGGTATAATCAAAATCTCTTGAGGTAGCAGAGTAACAAATAAAGGTGTTGGAATATACTGGGATTCCTAGCATAGTTACCCTTATTCACCAACCACCACCTATGATGGCTGAGTCACCTCACCCATATGGATGACTATTAGACCCCGAAGAATATTATACATGGGGAGTTGACATCTGGCAAAAGAGATGTGGGGCAACTCTTCCTTTGTTAAACAGATGTATGCACATGTAACTTGACGTCGCTTTACATGAATACACAAGACAAGGAGAAACTCACCAAGGACAGATCCAGCTGGAGATAGGCTCTGAAAACAGGTCTGACCATGGCCATTGTTATTTCTATATATTGATTCCTCTCTGCCAATAACAGCTGACACGTTCTTTTTCTAGGGACATCTTTTTTTCAAGTCTGCTCTCTAGACAGTTTCAGTCCCCCGCTGATAGGATCTGGCTTCCTGTGTTTGTCTAGAGCCATCCCACTCTAGGTGATTTAAGCCGTTTGCCGTCAGGCTCACCAACCGGGGCTTTTGAACAGGGTGTGCTCCATAGACACTACTGTTTAAACTCCATATATTTGGGTAAAGTGTCATAGAAGTAGAAGACAAGACAACAAAAAGATGTCCTCATCAAGAGAGAGAGAGAGAGAGAAAGAGGACTGCTATTTGTCACATAGCTGGAGGATGGGTTGGTTGCAGTCAAAGCATTTACTACTCAACTGTGGGTTTTGTGCTATCACCTTATAAGGCCCTATCCTGCTCCCTACCCTTTGGTCTGGCCTTTCACCTTCAGTCTGTTCAGCTTAGTCAAACCTGTCAAGACTCCGACTGACATACTCTTCGATATCTGTTGGGGAAGACTGAGCACCTATGGGTCTGCCTGGAGTGCAATGACGTCTGTTTAGTAACCAATAACACTCACTCGCCGACTGCCAGGAACTGACACAGCGAACAGGACAAAATTCCCACATGCACATGACAAAATTCCCTCATGCACATGAAGATCTTCTACACCTCCCAGCCGGAGGACACTTATTTCCGCTGAAAAAATTACAGTCAACTACATTTTAGAACACACATCATATATACACATCCATATGATTGCATACGGAGAGAACCCCAGGGGAAGCACCGCATCCAATAAATATGATCAATAAATAGATTGTGAACAAGTAATGGGAGCTTCGGAAAAACAAATTACCAAACACAGGATTCGAACCACAAACCCTTTTTATTACTGACACCCATTGCCAAGCCCTACAATACGAGCGTTGTAAGGAACACAACCAGCTAGTAGCTGAAAGGACTGTCTGGCCAAATGGATTAGAGCGCGACTCCCATGCAGGAGACTTGTGTTCAATTCACAGCAAGGAGATAGACTTTTTCAGTTGTGAGCATAAATGAAAAATTATAACTTGAACAGCTTCATGGCAACTGCACTAGCCATGCGGCTATTAAATTCCCCAGGGTCTCATCCCACCAGTCCTACACCATCGTAAAAAGCAGTACTACAGGTAGTAACGACAGTTAACCAGATAGCTCTCCTGCAGACATACATATTTAATACACTTCATCCTGTCACCTCTAAAACTGACAAAAACACATAAGTTAAATCTACCTTGCCATCCTGGTTGATATCAAAATCTAAGACAAGCTGTTTGAGTAGTAAATCAGTATTTGGGTGCCCTAGTTCATACAGCAATAAATCCTTCACCTGCTGGAGAAACTCTGCAGAAGTTAAACCCTCTTCAATTCTTTCCTCCTTAAAAACCAAGTTTGGATTATCAACAACTTTAAAGATGATGTCGTCTACCCTGTATCTCTAGAGAAAGAGAGAGAGAGTAGCAAGCAAATATAAATATAATTTGAATTAGTATAGAGAACAAGTTGACTTCTTGTAATGTCAATCAAATGAGAATTTCAATGAGAAAATTAGACACACAAGATTTAGGCAGGCAAGACTCACACAAGACATAGATAGACTAGAAACAGATAGATTAAAGACAGATAGACAGGACAGACAAGACACAGATAGCCAAGACACAGACAGACAAGACACAGATAGACTAGACAGAAAGACAGGATACAAAAAAGCAAGACTCAGACAGATGAGAGACACAGACAAAGAAGACACAAACAGACAAGACACGGATAGATTAGACACAGATAGACAAGATATAGAAAAGCAAGACTCAGACAGATAAGAAAGACAAGACAAAGATAGACAAGACACAGACATGCACGACTCAGACAGGCAGTAAAGAAAGACAGACTAGACTCAGACAAGACAGGTAAGACTCTGAAAGACAAGACTCCAGATAGGTAAGACTCTGTGACAGACAAGACTCCAGATAGGTAACACTGACAGACATGACTATGGATAGACAATACAGGCAAAATACCTACAGACAAAACTAAGTCAAGAAAAGCTAAAGCAGACAAGACATATGAAAAGTCTTAGGCAAAAAGGACAGACAAGACATAGATAAGACTCCCAATTCATGTAGCACGATCTTTGCAGAACACTGCTCTTGACACAGCCCCCTCCCCCCTATCCGAAAGAAGCTTGATCACTAGTCAGTTCCCCCACCTCCTCCATTGTCATGATGCCACCATCATCTTGATTGTCAACTGCGTCTTTCAGAAGCTATGTCTTCCATTATTGCTCTTTCTAAATCTCTGTAATGTTTCATGTGATCCAAATAGTTCAGTTTTCTAGAAATGATATTGTTTATGAGCCAATATTCCTTGATGTTCAGGTCTTGTATGATGTCTATATTTTTCCTCTTATTTGTTGAAGGGGTTCTTTTTCTTTGAACGCTCCATATCGACCACTTATTAACCACTCTCTATGATTTTATGTGATCTGAGCCAAGAGCGATTGTATGTTGTTCCAGTTATGCGCCTACAAGTAAGCCAGCACATCCAATTTCTACAACGCTTTTTATTTACTAGGGTAGCTTCTCTAGGCCACTACCTCAATCGCCTCATACGACATGTCTTGTAGGTCGAAGTGTTACTATTCTTTGCTTCCTTGGGCCCCGCAACACATGGGTGGAAGGGGCTCTAAGAACTATGACCTCCGTTAACATAAGGCCGGTGAACCCTGGTAAAAAATCCGGAAATAAGACCCCAACCGTCAAGTGCCCTTGCATTGCAGTATTGTTAGATAAAGAGAAATTTAAATTTAAAAATAATACAACATGCTCAATCAAGGTTATATTATGTAACACATTAAGTTTAACAATAAGGAATATCAGTATTATTAGCATTTTTCATCAATAAATAACCAAGGACTCGTAGAATTGTGTAAAATTGCAGAAAATGTTAGTGTTCTATCAAGCACTTATAAAAACAAGCCCCATTTCAATTTTCCCATCTGTCAGTCTGCCTTATGTTGCATGGGGTCACGCTAAGAACCTCTGTGTAGCACTTCATTTCAAAAGATTTGATTTTCTTCAATATTGTATTTATTATGTTCTGTGATTCACATCTATATGTTGCCATGTGGAAAATGCTCTTAATAGCAGACATACAAGGCACATACAGACAAGGCGCATACACACAAGGCACACACAAGACTCTTCTCTCTTATGCCTTTTTAACCCCGCATGGGGCATAAGCCCTCAACCAACTCATGCCAAGTATTCCTATCTTTAGCTATCTCCTGCAGCTCCCTCCAGCTCTTCCATGTATCGTTAATCAATACCCCCAAATCTCTTCTTTACGTGTTTTATGCTTTCTATTTCTTCACTTTTTCTACAGGTTACAGGAAAACAGGCTACAGGCTAACATCCCCCATTATCCATCGCCCATGGTGAAATTGGTCCCACCTTCTGTCCGGCTGTACCAGTTTTTACCATCAATTAGGTGTCCTTTTTTCTTCATATGACCACGCTGTAACCATGGCGACTAATATGGCACCTCTGACTGATTTTTACGATAAGGTTTGCTTTCATATCACCAGTGTCCCTCGTCAGGCAAGCCTTACTATGATGTCAGAGGCACTTGTAATTTAGATCCCCAAGTAAAGGATCAGGGTTTCCTGTAGTCCAAACACGTACCATATGCACACCGTAAAGCTGGCCTCGAACCCTGGGATTTCCATGACATGTGGTCACTATCGAAGCATGTTACCAGCTGTACTATCAGTGATCCCCAAGTGTTGCCCGTAACCACATGCTCCTTACCTTAAGATCGTCCTTGTAGCTATAACATGAATGCAAGTCCAGCTGCTTGGTGACACACAGTTCATGACACAAGTTTCCAGTAGTATACTTTTCATTATATACTTGACACTGATAGGAGAAGAATTAACAAGACCGGATTAGCACCAAATAAGGTAGTTTTATTCAAATGTAATTAATATGTAATTAATACAAAATAGGAGGGGGTCTCAGTGGCTAAGCCCTTGCCTTGTAGTCGAAGGTAAGAATCCAGGTCATGTCATTCTGTTCACGAGTGCATTTTTTTCCTAGAGACCCCTAGGATTGTTGCTGGAGCTAAGGAGTTTGTGTTTTGTCCAATACTCTCGGCAGGTGCCGTGCAATTTCTGCGGAGAGGGACTGAGCTATATGGGTTAAGCCCGGTACAATGAAGTCAATCCTTCAGCTTTAAATCACTTTTAAGGTAATTTGACAAAGTGCAACAACAGACTAAATTCCAACAAAGTTTAACATGTACAGAGCAAGAAGAAGATTACGCAAAAGATGGAACAACTGCATCAATGACAGCCGTAAGAAAATGAACAACAGCTTACAAAGTGACTTAGAACAAGCACACACAAGATTACTACATCGTCTTCCCCCTCCCCACAACACTTCTATAAATAAGTAAATGCCCACGGGGCCAGCGTGTTTGTAGCCCGTTGGACTACGGGTGACAAGTCCTCTGTATGTGCGGGTTCAACTCCGCGGACTGGCAGAAAAGCTACAGGTTCCCCAGATTTACGGTGTTCGTGGCACTGAACGTACGATGTCCATGACACCGAGCCAAGAGCTTTCAGCTCAGTGCTTATGGATCAGAAAAAAAAAAAAAAGAAGTAAATGGTGAAAGAGAAGAAGAGCAGACTAAATTCCAATGAACACAAAATAAGGTAGTTTTTATTGATTGATTGATTGATAGGACCATCATCGTTGCACTTCGGTGAGTAGCCATATATGCTCAGATCTCTTTCTTACACAGGAAGATCTCAGCTGCAGCGCACAAACTCTGTATCACCAGCGAGGGTCCCCCAATGTAATTTGAAAGGTGGTATAAAGATATTTTTGTAGGAATTTTCATTTTTAATCTTTTGTAATGAAATGTGCCATGGCAGCAGCTTTCCAGCCTGCTCTTCTCGATTTTGAGCTGCCAAGGGTTTTTTACGTGCTCAACTTGAACACTGGACCTATGTTTTATCGTCCGTCTCCGATAGGACTAGGAACACGATCTCACCTACACTGAGATCAGGGATCTTTGGAAAAATATCCAGAAGGCTCCATGAGGGAGTGAACCTGGTACTTTTGGCACAAGAGACAAACACCTAACCTCTAGGCTACAGAGACCCCTAAGGTAGTTTGACAAAATGCAACAATAGACTAAATTCCAAAGAGCAGAAAATAAAGTAGCTTGACAAAGTATAAATCTAGAATGACCAGTTCTCAGTGTGTAGATAATTCTTTGTTCCTCCTCTCTAGATACCAGATGAATTGTGTTCTGTGGAGAGTACATGTTTGCATGTAAATCTCTCCAGAATTTCTGATTGTGTATGTGTCTGTCTTTCTTTCTTTTCTCCAATCCTGTTTGCCTCACAGCATCAGGTCAAGAAGAGATTTCTAAAACGGGCCCTTGAGTGCGCTTCGTAGATAGTGTCTTTCATCGCCTTTGTTATCTCTGAGGTCCATCTTTTGAGTGGCCGGCCTTTTGCTTTGTACCCATTATATCGGAGCAGCATTGCTATTTTTCTTTATGCCCCTGACAAAAAAACACCTTGGTCTTACCGGTGGTCTCCTGAATGGGAGCCCGAAGGCTAATGCATGCGGCCAGACAATCCTAGTGTTAGTAAGAACAATTAAAGACATCAGCCAGTAATATAAGGGACAGAGTACAGTACCTACCACATGTTCTACTATCTCAGGGCCATCACATTCTGAACTGTCTCCTGTTCTCCACCACACAAACAACATAAAAAACAGCCCCAAGTAAGATGAAGGCATAGAGCTGGCAAGTACCTACCACATGTTCTACTATCTCAGGACCATCACATTCTGAACTGTCTAGTGTGCTCCACCACACAAACAACATAAAAAACATAGCCCCAAGTAAGATGTAGGCATAGCGCTGGCAAGTTCTCACTACAGTCTATGAGAAACAAAATGACAAGTACATATTATTACATAATACTAGCATACACATAGCCTTCTGCTTCTTCGAACGCTCCATACTGACCACTTGTTAAACCACTTTGTGATTTTTATGTGATCCGAGCCTAAGTACCACTGTATGTTGTGCCAGTTATGTGCCTATAAGTAGGCCAGCACATCCGATTTCTGTGGCGCTTTTTATTTACTAGGCTAGCTTCCCTAGGCCTATACCTCAGTCATCTTTACGGCATGTCTTGAAGGTCACAGTATTACTATTCTTTGCTCCCTTATGAGCCCCAGTAACACAAGGCAGCGTACACATAGTGACATCTCAAGTCTATTTTAATCATGCATTCACCTTGATGAAATCATCTTTTTTTCTAATCCTGTTTTGCCTCACAGCTGCAGGATAAGAAGAGATTTCTAGAACAGGCTTTTGTGTGCACTTTATAAACAGTGTTTTCCTGCACCTCCGTCATTTCTGAAGGAAGTCCACCTTTTACATGGATGGCCTTTTGCTTTGTATCCACTGTATCGGAGTACCATTGCTCTTTGAAGTGCACTAGCTGCACTATCTGTTAGTAATCTGCTTATTGGTCGAAACATTTAATTTATTGTTTCTTGATGGAGTTCAGTACTGATGCTGTACACACTTTTTTTTACCTGATGTCTTCATTTCTAAAGCTGTCTCTTCTTGATACTCCCAACATTCTGCGCAGATACTTCATCATAAGAACTTTAAAAAGGGCATACAAGTGAAAAATTGACTTCATTGCACCATATTTTTTTCATATGGCTCTGTAGAAATAGATTCAAACCCATGATCTTCAGAATGCAAGGCAAACTGATTAATTCATCACTAACCGCAACTTTAGTGAGTCAATAACCATAAGAGATCTGTTAAAAATAGCCCCTACTGCCACAATGGTCACCCGTGTTAGACAGGCTGAAGAACAATGAGTAAACTAAAAGGAGTTATTGGTTACTAAACTGACGTCATTGCACTCCGGGCAGACCCATATGTGCTCAGTCTCCCCAACAGATATCGAAGAGTATGTATACTGATGGTTCCCGTGGCTCGCTGATTAAACACACCTCTCACTCTGCCTTTCAGGCATCCAGTTCGACTTGACAACGGGTAACTCCAAACTACCTAAATCGCTTGATCGATTCAACATCGATTTTAGTGTCCTCGTCCAATAGACAGTCGCGAAGAGACCGAAAAATATCCCCTTATCCATCTTCAACTCCCCAACAATCAATGCTGTTGATGCAAGCCTGTCCGCTCTCTCATTACCGTAAAAACCTGCATGCCCAGGACAGTATATCCATATAAGCCACTGGAGAACCTTACATTGACTTACTAACAAAGGAGGATGTTATAAAATAGGATGTTTGAAACTAAAAGAGACTCCCCTATACCCTTCAGGTTGAAATATGTTGTGTTAGTGAAAGACTAGGTTACAGGAAAACAAGATGAGATAATAAAAATATATAAAAATATAGCCATAAGTAATATGGGGGAACAAGCAAGTCCAGAAGCAGACTGACATAAACAAGAACCCATATCAAAGTCTGAGAGAGGGTTGCATTTTAATTTGAAGAGGGCTATTGGCAATTCCTAAAAGAATCAGAACGGAAACATGCACAAAGAATACATTTCCTGGTATAAATCATCATTAAATAGCTTGTTCTGAGCATAATCGTGCTACCCTAACAGTCCTTTAGAATTTTTCTCTCATAGGCCAGAGGTCCTGCTTCTGCAGCTATCATGCTCAAATCATCAGTTACATCATGAATCCATCTTCTCCATGGTCTTCTTCTCCTCTTTGTCGGGATGCCCCCTTCCATAATGTTCTTCCCCAACTCTTCATGTCTCTTTACATGTCCAAAATACTTCAATTTTCTCATTCTTATTTGTATTATCAGCCTGGTTTTAAATAAATGAGTGAAATCAAGGTTTCCACTTATACCAGCAGATGCTTGATCTCCAAAGTAGAGGTACACTTGTCGCTTAAGTGTATTTACTGCCCTCTACTGTGAGTGTCTATAGCTTAAGCAGTGGTGAGCTCGATCAACATAAATACTGTTATACACATGTCCTTATCCATATCTCCTGAAAATTAGCTGTGAGTTACAGTAAAGGAAACACAAGTAATCAATCATTGGGGGAGGAAGTGTCTCTCTGTGGCGTAGAGGTTAAGCTTTCACCTCTCGTTCCAAAGGTACTCAGTTCGCTCCCTTTTGGAGCCATCAGGATATTTTTTCAGAGACTCCTGATCTCAGTGTAGGTGAGATTGAATTCCTAGTGCTATCGGAGATGGACGATAACATTAGATCCTGTGTTCAAATTGAGCACGTAAAAGAACACTTGACAGTTCAATATTGAAAAGTGCAGGCTGGGAAAGCCACTGACGGGGCAAAAATTAATTAGAAAGATTAATAAATAAAATTTCTCCTAAATATTTTCACCATTTTCTAAATTACCTCGGGACCCTCGCGGTGCTACGGAGTTTGTGCACTGCAGCTGAGATCTTCCTGTGTCAGAAAGAGATCGGAGCACACATGGTTACTCACCGAAGTGCAATGATGATGGCCCTATCAACCAATCAATATCGCCCATTTACTCAGTATTATCGCGACCTCACCCCAGTTTTCTATAGATCTGATCTTCCTTTCGCTTTACTTGAAATTTGTCTATATATTCAATGTTATCTCTTGTATGCACTTCACTGTCTTTTGTAGCTCACACAGAGGCCGTGTAGTTTTCTGTCGAGTGTTGTTTCGTTAGTCCAGTGAGTTTGCCTCAGTGTATCATATTCGGTGCAGTCTTGAAGTATGTGCTCTGCAGTCTGGTGTGCCTGTCCACATGGCCAGATCTGATCTGACCTGATCCCCCTCATATCTGTAGATTTCCGTACATCGTCAGCTAACCTTCATATCATACCTTGACAACATATGAAACTAAACTTACCACAGTAAAGGCTGGAGCCTGGTAGAAACAGTTCTTTATTGCATGTGGACATCGTACTCTGAGGATAAATGTAATGCTGGATTAAACAGACTTACACAAGATCAGAACTGGTTGAATGGCTAAACGATGTGGGGGTTCCTGATAGAAACATCCAGTGTTTAATCCCTCGGTAAGTTTCAGTTTTTTTTCTGATCGGGAGAAAATAAAACCGATGATCTACATGTGCGTAGCAACAACCCCAAACAAGCGGTCTCAATCCTCTGCCTGTAGAATCCCCCAGCATACTCTTAGAAATGAAAACAAAGCACCTAAAGAAAAGTGGTACTGCAGTGAATACCATCACACTGTGACATACTAGGAAACGAGAAAGCAGACAAATTAGCCAAGGAGGGAGCTACACAGGAACAAAAGAATCAATAATCACTTTCCAGGAAAATAAAACACTCATCATGGCCATTAAAAAAGAAGAACAAAGAGAGAATTACCACTATCTAGATAGAGCAAGACAGGTGATATTGTTTCAACTCAGAGGTGGATACAATAGTTTAAAGTCACAGACAAAGACTGATTCCATCACCCACATGTGCATGTGGGCAGACAGCCGAACACATCCTGCAAAATTGTCACCTGATGAATCAACTGCGGAAAGAACACTGACAACAGAGACAAACAACAATGCAAAGCTGTTTGGAAGTCTTGTTGAACTAACAAATACAACATACACCCAGAGAACCAAACTCATTGTGTAGACGTTGAACAACAGCGAATGAGAAGAAGAGGGAGGACGAGGACAAAGCATTGGAAGAAATATTGTTTAAACACATGATCAATAGTGGAAGAAAAAATAGTTATAGCAGGATGTAGTTCAGAGAATTGAATGCGTTGTGTCACTGTTTTCAGCATAAGCTGTGGTAATTGCATCTTTCTGTTCTATTTCATCACAACCTTTTTGGGTGGCGTTAGTTTCTACCTATTCGATCTCCGTAAACTTAGCCAGACTTCTGGGTACTCGTCTATTTCTAGGGCGCCACAGAGTGGAGTCTTGGTCAGTTTTGCTCTTACATGGGCCTGGCGCTAGCAGTCAGTTATGAGTCGCTCACTGTTACAAGTCCATGCAGTTTGTATGTAATCCCTCAGAGGGGGACGGAGTATCTGGAACCTTATACTTGATGTCACTGTAAAACAATTTGCTTTGCACATTGTACATCTTTCTTCTGCAGAGTTTCTGGCAGGCTGCCCACCTTAGCCTTTGACTAACCCTAGTCGACCTACAAAGCAGAAGGTTGGATTTGCTCTCAGTCTGTCATCATGCTGCATGCAACCTATCGTAAAACAGGGAACGTCACCATCTTCACTGCGATATGGCTCAGTCCCTCTGCAGAAATCGCTTGCAGAGAATATTGCACCCAACATAAACTCCATAGATCCGGCAACAATCCAAAAGGAACTCCTGAAAATAGCACCCATGAACTGAATTATGTGGTCTGGATTCAAACATACAACCTTCAGAAAGCAAAATAAACTATTAAACTGCTTAACCACTTATCCACCCAACCCAAAGAAATATTAACAGTGCTATTTTTTTTTTTTTCTTTCGTCCGCTTTCAACTCAAGTTTCATCTCTGAAACTGATTTTTGCGTGAAAATCCGTTTTCCAATTTCTTACAATGGCAGCAGCGTGCACATTGTAAATTACTTTACACTGGCAGCCGTGTGCTCAATGTACTCGTAATTAGTATTCCTCGCCATACAGGCAGATTTTCTCAGACTTCAGAGGTACTCATGTTATCGTCCTGAGTAAGACCAGGGACTCGAACAAATGCCGGACAGTAGGTTCGAATCCGAGCTATGAGGCGTCTCACAGCTAGCATGCCGAGCTACTATCAACTACTCTAGGCAGTCCCCCCAACAGTGCTATTGATCATGTGTTATCAATACATGGAAAGACTGCAGTAAAACTATGTCATCATCATCAGGTGAAGTGCCGGCTGGCGTGGGCAATCATGGATCTCCACAAATCTCTGTCCCTGGTTTTGCTATCATCCCAAATGTTGTTGCTATTCCGTGCCATGGAGTCAGGCTATCCAACATTTTCTCTCTGTGTCTTGCTCTGTCTCGTCTACCCTCAATTTTACCGGTTGTCACAAGGTGTTCTAAGCCTGTCCTTTTATTTACATGTCTGAAAAATGATGATTGAGAAGAATAGTAGTTTTACAAACTAATGCAGTCTTTCTTTGTATCAATAGCTGTATCTTATTTTTTGTACACTGTTATTGGTCACTGAACTGATGTCACAGCACTCTGGGCAGACCCATAGGTGCTCAGTCTCCCCCAACAGATGCCAAAGAGTATGCAAACTGATGGTTCCTGTGGCCTACTGATTAAACACACTTCTCTCTCTGCCCCGCAAGCATCCAGCTCTAATTCTACAATGTGTAATTCCAAACTCCCTAAATCGCTGGATCGATTCAACGTCAATTTCAGTGTACTCATCCAACAGTAGGTTGCCTAGAGACCAAATAATATCCCATTATCCATCCGTATCTCTCCAACAATCAATGTTTTCAGAACAAGCATGCCCACTCTCACATTACCACGAACACCTGCATGACCAGGACAATAGATCCACGTTGATTGAAATCAACAGAGGTTGGAAACCTCTATAGATGACATTCTCTCATACCGCAACCTGCCATTCTGGATCTTCCGAAACATCGATTGAGAGATCGAAACAACAACGGCCCCAGTAAACAGAGTTTTCCCCCGAGAGCACTTTGTAAAACTACTTTAGTTAGTTTTTATGTGTTTCGCCTACTGCTCATGTAAAGAATAAATATAGCATACATAATCATTTTTTTAGATCAATAAATATCCAAACTTGACTTTCTGTCTGTTCTATATAAAGCTGCTACTTCTTCGAATGCTCCATATCAATCACTTGTTAACCCTTCTTTGTGATTTGTATGTCATCTGCGCCTAAGAGCGATTGTATGTTGTGCTAGTTATGCGCCTACAAGTAGGCCAACACATCCGATTTTTGCAATGCTTTTTATTTACTAGGGTAGCTTCCTAGGCCCCTACCTCAGTCGCCTCTTACAACATGCCTTGTAAGTCACAGTGTTACGATTCATTTCTCCCTTGAGAGCCCGGTAACACACGGGTGTATATAAAGCTACCAACGGTCACCATTATATACACAATATATATATATATATCCAACTATTTGGAAACACAATGAACAGACTCCTTGTTTCCATTAGCTACACCTCATAAACTTATTCACTCAAAGGAAACATTAACATTACCATGAAGGTCAACATACAATTTGATTGGGGGTGGGGAGAACAAAATGAACGGAAACAATGTTTAGTTGGTAATTTATTACGTGTAAATGGAGACGACCAGATTCGCATAACACTGTTTAATCAATAAGCCATTTTGCAGGTGATGGGATATCAGGATTGTACATAAAATATTCAACATTGTTAGAGATACCATCAAAGTACCAATGAGGAAATTTTGTCATAAATATGATGCAGAAATCTAGGCAATCAACACTCCCTCCCAGGCTAAAACAGCTTAAACACACATGAACAGAGCTATTGTCCATGTAAGCATATAATCAATATTTGTTCGATGATATCCGCAGTCCTAATGAAAGACTAAACTTGTTTTCATAACCTGGTCATACTCAGACCACATGTTATATTCTCATCAACACTCAATATGCATTCGATCACAGAACATTATAAATCAAATATTACTTATAGGTTCTTCTTCTTCTTCTTCGAATGCTCCACATCGACCATTTGTTAATCACTCTTTGTGATTGGTATGTGATCTGAGCCTAAGAGTGATTATACGCTGTGCCAGTTATGTAGCTACAATTAGGTTAGCACATCCGATTTCTTCTATGCTTTTATTTACTAGGGTAGCTTCCTTAGGCCCCTACCTCATTCGCCTCTTATGACATGCTTTTAAGTCGCAGTGTTACTATTTTTTGCTCCTCTTGTGGGCCCCTGACAAGACACAGGCGTCTTACAGGTTATACGATGATATACCTTACATACAATGGCTGCTAACTCTTGTGTTGTTACTGTCCTTGTTTGGTGAACAAACAAACGATGATTTACCTGTCTTCTGCAATCAACTTCTGATATGTAACTACTCTGGTATGTGTCATAAACAGGGTGGTGCACTTGAAGTCGTTATTGTGATCATAGTTTGTGATGATTTACCAATATCAAAGTGAAAGCAAACCTTTTTCTTCTTTAGGATAGGTTCCATGGTATAACTTTAGAGAACATAGTGGAACAATGCTTTAAAGAATAAGGTTGCCGCGTGCCCAGCGTGTTCGTAGCGCGTTGGACTATGGGTGATTAGTCCTCTGTAAGTGCGGGTTCAACTCCGCGGACTGGCAGAAAAGCTACAGGTTCCCCAGATTTACAGTGTTCGTGGCACCAAGCCAAAGGGTTACAATGTCCATGACACCGAACCGGAGAGCTTTCAGCTTCTAGATCGGAAAAAAAAAAAGAATAAGATTTGCATTGCAAAGAAGGTGGTGTCCAAATTGTGGAAATCCTCACTTGGTGATCTAAATTACAAGTACCTCTGAGGTCGGAGAAGGCTTGCCTGAATGGTGAGGCACACTGATGATAAGAAAAGCAAAAATCAGTCAGATATGCTGTACTAAGTGCCCTGACTATGCCTAAATTCAAAGTGGGCAAAAAGAAATTGTGGAGAAAACCAGAAATAAAAGGCAAAGAACCTAAAGTATATGAGAGAACACCCTCCTTGAAGAGAGGAGACTTGACCACAAGTACATATCAAGACATGGGCGAAAAAATATTTAACAATGATGAATTGAACAGTTTGGGGGTCTCTATGACGAGTTGTTAAAAAGCATGTCTATAGTTCTGGAGATTGTGGATTCGAATCCCGGACCGAGTCACTGGAGCAATTTTTTCATGAGATCCCTAGGATTGTTGCTGGAGCTATGGGGTGTGTGCTTTGTGCAGCACTCTCTGCAAATTGTGAGCCATTTCTGTCGACAAGGACAGAGCCATATGGGGAAACCCGGTGCAGTGAAGTCAATCTTTCATCTTTAGATTCTTTTCTTAAGAATATAACAGTGTGCAACGCATAACACTCACTCTCAGTTGTCTCAATGAAGAATACTAACACGATCTCTAGGTTCGGGTATACATGATCCGCTTGTGTGTTTCCGGGGCTCACAAGGGGAGCAAGAATAGTAACACTGCGACCTACAAGGCATATCATAGGAGGTGACTGAGGTAGGGGCCTAGGAAACTACCCTAGTAAATAAAAAGTGTTGCAGAAATCAGACATGCTGACCTATGTGTAGTCGCATAACTGGCCCAATGTACAATCGCTCTTAGGCTCAGATCATAAAGAGTGGTTTAACAAGTGGCCGATATGGAGCATTAAAAGAAGAATACAGTACAGAATGGAGGAGCAGAATTGTACATAGAATACCCAAACAATGTTAGGGATACAATCAAAGTAACCACAAGGAAATTATGCCATAGTTATAATGTAGAAATCCAGGCAATCAAATAATTGGCAATTAAGAAACTGTTGAACATCAAGCCTGATCCACAGCATGTGGTATTTCTGACAAATGCAAAATTCATACTCATGGTGAACCTGACCTAACAGTCCCAGACATCTTTCATTCTTCATTGCACTGAACATCAAACACTCCTTATTGAACACATTTCAGTCACTCAATGCAGCCTGTGTATGATCTGAGCTGAAGCGCATGTCCGTGCTTTGCAATTTTCTGACTGTGAGATCGCTCTGGTTAAGGAGAATTTTTTAACGTTTGGGATATGTGTTGTATTTGTTGTCCTTGAGGGACTTGGAGTTTTCCTGTAATTCATTTTAGAGAAGCGGAAATGTAGGACATTGGACAGATATGTTTACATAAGCTGTATTGACAGGACCAGTCAGTAGGTTGTATTCTTACATATCACTTTTTGCTTTGCAAGTAGCAGAACTGGAACATCTGTCATTAACTGAATTTTGCCAATTATGCTCTACAAGTAAGTCCACACATCCTTCTCTTCTTCTTCAGCGATCTCTGGTCATGCGCTTAATTTACTGTGGACCACAACTGGGCAGACAGCTTCAGGTCTGTCAGGTTTCCCAAAGCTTAGTTTTCAGGTCGACTGGGTGTGGCCACATGTTGCTTCTCAGCTCACACAGAAGAGGACAGTTTGCAGGATATGCTCTGGTGTCTGTTCTGCCTGCTGACACTGGCAGAGAGCTGTTTGACTTATTCCTAGTCTGTATAAGTGTTTGTTGAGTCTGCAGTGTCCGGTGCGTAGTCGAAATATAATGACCTGGTCTGTTCTGCTTAGGTCTTTGAGGGAGTCTTTTCCATAATCATATCCAGTGTTTGTCTTCCAGTCTACTGCAGATTTTTTTGATGAGGGTTTTGACCTCTTGAAAAGACAAGGGTTGGTAAATTTGCTCTTTGGCACTGCCCTCCTTAGCTAAGACATCAGCACTCTCATTGCCTGCAATGCCACAGTGAGATGGAATCCACTGCAAGTGAATTTCTGCCTTTCTGAAAGCTGAGCAAGTTCTCTTTGTAGTTTTTGTACTGTTCTGTCAGTGGATTTAGCCTCCAGGGCTTGTATAGCTGACAATGAGTCTGTAAGAAATACCATCTTGCTTGCAGCTGCTTGCAGCTTATTCATGTGCTGTGCTGCCATCAGAAGGGCTATGAGTTCTGCTTTGTAGTTGGAACATATTCTTCCAGTAGGAGCCGCTAGAGACACAGTGGTAGCATCTGGGTGCCTAATGTACACTCCTGCTCCACCATTCATGGTTGTCTCCATTGCCGATCCATCTGTGTAAATTCTTATCCAGCTGTCTTCTGGAAACATGTAATGGAGATGTTCCATTGTAATTGCTTTTTCACTAGATTAGGCTCCGCATCTTTGCTTAATAATTTAGGGATGGAGGTTGAGAAGTTTAGTGGTACTGAGTCTGGTTCCCAGTGATCAAAAAGCAATTCTTCAGGTATGGAATTATGATTTAGTAGTTCCAAGTATGACTTTCCTATTTCTTTTGCTTTGTGGTTTAGACTTGTGCGCTTTAGTCTGTTCTTTGTTCTAGTCGCCATTTTTTCATGCAGTGGATGGTGAGGCATTCTTTTGATCCTTTCAGTCTGTAGAATCACTTTTCTCCTTCTTCTGTCTTCCAAGGGCTGGATGTTGGCTGCCTTTTCCATTTCTACAATTGGTGTAGATTTCATGGCTCCCAAAATAGTACGCAGACACCTGTTTTGTGTTTTTTCCAGTATCGATTTGTTTGAATAGCCCACACATCCGATGTTTGCTATGCTTTTTATTTACTAGGTTAGCTTCCCTAGGCCCTACCTCAGTCGCATCTACCTCATGTCTTGTAGGTCGCAAATGTCACTATTCTTTCCTCCCCTTGCTGGCCCCGGCAACACACAGGCAATATAGCTTTTATAATCTCATCTTTAAGTTTCAGTGTATCATTACAATAAATCTATAATTGGCCCGTCTGCCCAGCGTGTTCGTAGAGCGTTGGACTGCAGGTGACTAGCCCTCTGTGAGTGCGGGTTCAGTTCCGCGGACTGCCAGAAAAGCCACAGGTTCCCCAGATTCACTGTGTTCATGGCACCAAACCCAAGGGTTATGATGTCCATGGCACCGAGTCGAAAACTCAAGTGCTTCTGGATCGGAAAAAAAAATCTATAATTGTGTCTTGTGGCGTTCTCAATATGTTTGCAAAGAATGTGAAATAAGTCAATTTAACCCTTTCACTCCCTAATTGTTTTGACTTCAGATGCATTTCTTTTGTGATGTATACTGAATGAGACAGTATACTGGCTTTGCTTCATATTAAAAATACCAAGCCGATATATCCGCTCAGAAGGGCGAAAGGGTATATTTTGTTGAGTAGCATTACATTAATATTGTTTATTTGCAAAATATTCATTCAGGCTCATCAATCTGTGCAAGTGTGGTTTACTTACTTACATCCTTACTTTCAGTAGTGAGCATCTGTAGCTCAAGCGGTAGTAAGCTATATCACATCCCAAGCGTACCTGGTTCAAAGTTTGGAAGCAAATTCGTTTCCGTGGGATTTTTACAAAAGGTAAAAATAGGCCTCACCGTTTAGAAAGCAATGGCAAACTACTGAACGTATAAGTGGTGCCTATAAAATCAACGACTTGTTTACTGTGGTTGATGACTACGTACTGTAAATTTACAGGATATGCCCTGATTTTCATTTCACTTATAGTATGGAACGGAACTGATAGGAAAACAAAGATCAGAATACTAAGAGCATGCATATTACAAATGGCAAAGTATGGGTGTGAAGCATAGACATTTAATAAGGCAGTGGAAAAACATATATGTGCTTCTGAATATAAGTGTTATAGAAGAGCCGTTCAGATATCATGGACAGAGAAGAGAACAAATAGATCTATCCAGAAAGAACTCAAGATCAAAGCGAACTACAAGTAAGAAAGAGAAAATCGAGATATTTTGGACATACAGAAAGACACGAAGGGCTGGAGAAGACCATTATGGAAGGAGGCATACCGGCAAAAGAAGAAGAGGAAGACCACGGAGAAGATGGATTCAGGATGTAACTGATGGTTTGCACATGACAGCTGCAGAGGCGGGACATCTGGCCTATGAGAGAGAGAAATTCAGGAGGAGTGCTGGGGTGGTAAAGATCTACTCAGGACAGGCTATTTGATGATCACTTATAGTTTAAAGAGACGTAATGTCATACTTTCTTATCGGTATATGTGACCAATGGTTCTACACTCCCTGTCTGAAATTATGCTTGCATAAATGAGTCCATTTTATTCCATGTTCACATAAAATTGTTTTACAATAGAGAATTATTGGTCAACTGTACAAACGTTATTCTGGAAAGAAAGGTGAAGGTATCTCTTTTAACTCTTATTATGACCCTTTGACCTGGCTTTGGTCATTATTCATTTGGTAGTCATAGCTATCAAGGGTTCTACTGACCCATAGATCTTCAAGTTCCAACCAACAGGGTTCACCCAAAAAATTCAATAAATATATAAACGTTAGTATCTAAATTAATAACAACTTGAAGTTAAAGCAAGCTATTTGTTACTTTATCAAACTTTTCATTCACATTTGTATAAATAATGGCAAGATATTAGATAACGGTTTTTAATTAAATGAAAAATCTTTGCTTACCGATGTATGACTCTCATCCTTTGATGCCTACAAAGGCGTCATAATTATATCAGAGCATAACTTGTTTATCTGACTCAGTGTTCATTATTGGATTAAACAATTATTTAGAGTTGCAATGAACAGAAGAGTAGTCGACACTGGTTAACTGAACTCTGAGACCAACTAACTTGAACTTTAAGCTAACTCGTTTCGGTTGGTTCAACAGATTTCAACAATCACCACCGAGTTACAGAAACAAAAAAAATTGAAAATAAAAATAAGGTTAATCGTGCTAGACTCACATCCTAGCTTATCTTCGTTATAAAATGTGTGTCATTAAAATAATGCCAGTTAGCCGTGTGTTTCTGAACTAGTAACCAATTATGTATCATCTATAACCGTTTGATGGTGACAAGATTGACAAACAGGAAACTCTTATGTTTTAGAAAGTAGTTATCTTTCTTCAAAGAAAGACTACTCTTAATATTTCGTTAAACTATCTTCCATGATACATTCCCTTATTATTGACAAAACTTCGCTTATATAAGTTTTATGTTGACATAAATGCAACAAAGCAAATCAAACACTACGACAAATGGCTACGATTTAAAAATGCAAACATGTCACCACGCACACAAAAAGATACATTCTTCCTATATTATGATATTAGTGACAGACCTGGACACTGACATTAAATAACAGAAGAAAACTAGTCACAACAGAGATGAAGTGTCTACGAAGAATGCTGGGAGTGACAAGAAGAGACCGGCTTAGAAATGAAAACATCCGGAAAAAAGTGGGTACAACATCAGTACTCAACTATATGAAGAAGCAAAAAATGTAATGGTTTGGCCACATAAGCAGATTACCAACAAGCAGTGCACCACAGAGAGCAATGTTGCTCCGATACAGTGGATACAAAGCAAAAGGCCGGCCACGCAAAAGGTGGATCTCAGAGATAACAGAGGCGACGAAGGACACTATTTATGAAGCACACACAAAAGCTCGTGCTAGAAAACTCTTCTTACCCTGAAGTTGTAAAGCAAATCAGGATTGGAGAAGAGAAAGAACGACAAGGTGCATAGATACCTCCTTAGTCGCCTCTTACGACATGCATGGCAGGTAACAGTGGTTCTATTCTTTACACCCAAATCTGGGCCCCGGTAACCACTCTGGCGGTATGTCGCAGTGTTACTATTGTTTGCTCCCCTTGCAAGCTCTGACAACACACCTGTATGTTTTACTTTAAAAAGCAAACGCTATTTCCTAAGCTTTGATCTCTATCCAACGATGACTACCACACATTCGACAGACAAGGAGAAAAAATCTTCTTCAGACTCAGAACAGGGTATAACAGAATGAACAAACACTTTTCTATTTGCTACTGTTGTGTATGTGCGCACTGAGGCTGCTGTTGTGTATATGCCCATTGCTACAGTTGTGTATGTGCCCATTGCTACTGTTGTGTATGTCCCTACGGTTCTGTTGCGTATGTGTTCATTGATGCCGCTGTTGTGTATGTGCGAATTGATGTTGCTGTTGTGTTTGTGCTCGTTGGACTCTGCTATTGTGTATGTGCTCATTGACGCTGCTGTTGTGTATGTGCGCATTTATGTTGCTGTTGTGTATGTGCGCATTGATGTTGCTGTTTGTGTATGTGCGCATTGATGCTGCTGCTGTTGTGTACGTGCGCATTGATGTTACTGTTGCGTATATGTTCATTGATGTTGCTATTGTGTATGTGCGCATTGATGTTGCTGTTGTGTATGTGCTCATTGATGCTGCTGTTGCGTATGTGCTCATTGCTGCTGTTGTATATGTGCTCATTTATGCTGTTGTTGCGTATGTGGTCATTGCTGCTTTTTTTTTATGTGCGCATTACTGCTGTTGCGTATGTGCGCATTGCTGCTGTTGCGTATGTTCTCATTACTGCTGCTGTGTACGTGCACATTAATGCTGTTGCGTATGTTCTCATTATTGCTGCTGTTGCGTATGTGCTCATTGCTGCTGTTGTTGCGTATGTACTCCTTTCATATTCCAAAGCTCGGCAGATATGTTCGACGTAGACTCTAGGTTTGTGATTTTAATATTCGCTCTTCAACTTGTTCTTGTCGATTTTAAAAACTATTTCTAGTCTACTTAGGACTTTTGCTTTATGTTTCTACAATGTGCGATACCCACATCAGCCTTTTGTCAAATTGTAGCCCCAGACATGGGCGTCTACACGTTAAGTCAAAAGGAGGCGAGTGTGGCCCCCACCCTGGTCATCCCCATCCCTGGATAATATTTTTTTTTAAATAATACGGTTATATGCCAATCTGTTCTCCATTTCGGCGAAGTAAACTAACAACTAATTTTTTTTTAAATTACTTTTGCTCCTTGCTGGACAAATGTTTAGGGACGCCCATGGCCCCATGTATGCAGGGTTATTTTCTTTTGGCAGAGGGGCGCTATCCAGGGTAAGTATGTTGTTTTCATGTTTAGTAAAGAGGGCGAAAACTGTCGAGACAGTCATGTTTTTGTTTATTTAGATGCGCCAGACTTTGGTCTATTCGTTGACCTTATGTCTTGCTTTCATTGTCCTCACGTGCGTAACTTATGTGTGTTCGAACTGGCCACATAGTAAGATCGTCAACTTGTGGGACGCTGTGAATATATTGTGTGAATAGCTTTAGTAGGTTGTCTATGAAGGTGAAAAAAAGTGTTAGAGACATAATTATCACCGTATTCATCTCGTACCGTTATACGTTACATACTGCAAGCAATTCATTCATACCGCTCTATCCTGGGCAACTCGTTCAATCTCCTCCATGAAACTGAGACCATATTTTTGTCTCTCTCAACAAAGTTCGTTTCATGGTCTTCTTGGTCGTCCTCTCTTTCTTGAACCGATTCCACTTCAACTGCCTGCTTTGATATTCGTTGATCATTTTTGTCAAGGTGTGTCCAACATATCTCCATCTTCACTTTCTTATAACAGTTGTCACTAGTGGTTGACCAGACAATTCTCTGACTTCCATCTCGTGATAATAATAATAATAATTCCTCTTGTACCCTTATACGTTACATAGGGCCTGCAAGTAATTTCTCCATACAGCTCTGTCCTGAGCAATTCGCTCAATCTCCTCCATGGAACTGAGACCGATATTTCTTGCATCTCTCCGCAAAGTTCGTTTCAGGGTCTCAAGCTCGTTATAGAGTACAAATAATAATGAGTTATTAAACAAGGTCCAGTGTCTGATCTCACAAGTAAAACACACGTACTCATTAGTGCCCGATTACGCCAGCGCGGGGCCTGTAGCAAATTTTAGCGCGGGGCCCTACGTACAAGTCGATAAATAGGATAAGTATGATGTATGTCCCTTTCTTTTATTTGAATAAGTATTTATATGCTGAGCCAGAAAATGTCAAATTTGGCTATTAATTCCAACAAACATAAATAATTTCCATTATGAGGTGAACCAATAGTTTCATCACTACCCCGAAATGCAAGACCTCGTTCTGCTAAAAATTGGATAACTGAAGTAATTTGCTTTAAAACTGTCTGCCAATATTTTTATTCGGTCTCAAGTTGGCTTACAAGTTGAGAATCGACACGCGCATCCTTCTTTTGAAACTAGCAACGAAATTATCGCTTGTCTATGGGAGGTGTTTTCTTCATGTCTTTTCAACAAATTATTTGAGTTTTTCCAGTCGTCAAATCCTTCTTTCGTAAACCGTGACGAACAGCTTGAATCGGTAACTTTGCAAACAAAACAGAAAAGTTTTCCTTTAGTTTCTGAATAACACAACCAATCTTTCACATGAGTTTTGTTTGTTGGTTTATGTGTATATGTGAAAAACGACTTTCGACAAAATCGTGGATTGTTTTCTTTATCGTATTTTTTTTTAAAAACAAGAAATCACTGTTCATATGTTGCACTTCGCTACTTCCTTTCGCAATCCAATAATCTTGATTTAAGATTCTTGGCCATTCACCAATATCGTTGGAGTACATTTTACTTTCGTTGTGTTTTTGGCTTGTAGAAGATGTTGCTACATTGGAAGCATGTGCTGTGCTTTCTGCCTCTCTTTGGCTTGAAGATGATATGGCTAAATTGGGAGAACTAGCTGTACATTCGACTTCTGTTTGTCTTGTGGAAAATGTGGCTAAATCGTGAAGAGTTGCTGATCTTAATGGTAATATTGATATTGATGATGCTTCTATAGCACTGCCTCCATCTACTACACAATGAGAGGAGACTTCTGTGTTTTCTGCTTCGATTTCTTTGGATTCAGCACCATCACACACGACATCTAAAAATTCAGACAGCTTGCGTGTTTTTGATATAACATCTTGGTTATTTTTTTCCTTTTCATCTCTGTCATATAGGCGCGGGGCCCCTAGAAGCGCGGGGCCCGTAGCATTTGCTACTTCTGTTACTATGCTAATCCGGCGCTGGTACTCATGCATACACGTGTTGGGAGAAACAAACTCAGATGTTGCGAAGACAATGTCAGTGCGAGTTTTTGATGACGCAAAACGAAAAAAACGTGGTATTTTAACGGGCGGCAAGTCTCTGAGATCAATAGAGTGATGTTGCGTTGTATGTGCAATCGGTACATCTTCTTCTTCTTCTTCGCGTTCGTTCTTTCTGACCAATTTTAATCACTCTTTGTGATATGTTTGATCTTTGCCAAGAACGTGTATACGTTGCACATTGGTTTGGTAGGTCCCTAAACTCATAGAATTCTACACATTTAGGACACATGCATCCGCTTTCATCCAAACCTCCTTAATCGCCTCTTACGACATGCGTGGCAGGTAACAGTGGTTCTATTCTATACACCCCAAATTTGGGCCCCGGTAACCACTCGGCATCGGCGAATTTCCATCTCATTCCTTACGCACCTTCAATCCACCTCCACCACCACAATTTCTTCCTCGTATCATGTACCAATTCGCTCGAGTGGTTACCGGGGCCCACATTTGGGGTGTATAGAATAGAACCACTGTTACCTGTCACGCATGTCGTAAGAGGCGGCTAAGGAGGTTCGAATGAAATCGGATGCACATATCATAACGTGTAAAAATCTATGCGTTTAGGGGCCTGCAAAACCAATGTGCAACGTATACACGTTCTTGGCAAAGATCAAACATATCTCAAAGAGTGATTAAAATTGGTCGTAAAGAACGAACGCAAAGAAGAAGAAGAAGGAGTTGGATAATTTGTAATTCTTTGCACAAGCTGGCAATGGACTGCAGATGATTTTAAAAATTATTTATTGCGATATCAATGTGCCTATCTTGATAACTACCACATTCAGCAACCTATCAAAGTGAGCGTGGGGCAACACAAATTAACATGCAGACGAAGATCCAAATATATCGAGCCTGTGTAATTAGTACCTTACTATATATTATATGGCCCTTTTCATCTTTACAGACGGTCAATATGCAAGTGTTTTACTGTGACAACTTCTGAGTCTCTCTTTGTGCCTAGCCTGGGCAGCTGATATGGAGAATGTGCCTTGCCCATTTTGCACAAACCCCTCTCTACCCTACTGTTTTTTTCCAAAGGAAAGACAAAGTCTATACGTTTGGAATCCAGCAGGGTTTGCAGGAGATGCCAGAAGATGGCAAGGAATACCATCTATATGGCTAAGAAATATGGACATTCTACTCAAGTCACGAGAGCGCCCGAGTGGTTACCGGGCCCAAATTTGGGGTTAAGAATAGAACCACTGTTACCTGCCACGCATGTCGTAAGAGGCGTCTAAGGAGGTTAGGATGAAATCGGATGCACGTGTCCTAAACGTGTAGAAGTCTATGCGTTTACGAGCCTACCAAACCAATGTGCAACGTATACACGTTCTTGGCAAAGATCAAACATATCACAAAGAGTGATTAAAATTGGTCGTAAAGAACGAACGCAAAGAAGAAGAAGAAGCTCCGTAACTACTCTATGATCAAATGCACATCTGTATTCTCCTTTGATATAAGTGCTTTTTCTTTCCTCAGTGAGATTCTGTGTGGACGTATTACATTAACTTCTTTGTTATATAACATTAATATAATAATCAGAGAGTGTTATAAACTTAAACTCAATGTCATTAATCGTATGTGATTTTAAAAAAAATATAGACCCTCCGAACGATGATCACTGGCCGAGCACGGTGAAGAGATTTTGTTGTCTAGCTCTGTGTGTGCGGGTTCAATTCCGCGGACTGGCAGAAAAGCCACAGGTTCCCCAGATTCACGGTGTTCGTGGCACCGAACCGAAGGGTTACGATGTCCATGGCACCGAGCCGAAGAGCTGAAAACCTGCTTCGAAAAATTCGTATCCGCACTTTTCGGTTTCGATGATCATGTCGATGACACAAAACCAGATTGAGTTTTCGCATATCAAGACACCGCAGGCATGCCCTGCTGATTGTCTTCGGTCTAAAGAAGTGGGATAATATATGCCTTTCATCTTTACAGACGTCATGGCAAGTTTTACTGTACAACTTTGAGGTTTCGCTTTCGCTCTTTCAGCCGACCAAGTCTCTTCTCAAAGACTCTGCGCCTTCCGTAATTTGGTCTTCCACACAACTGTCATCAGCTAGTCCTTCCATGCTGGGATCTATAGCAAGTTTTCATTGAGTTTGCAGAATCTTATATCTGAGAGTGGTCTGCCCTGGTGCCTCTTCCTTTCCCAAAGTTCACAGAACAACATTTGTTTTGGTATGCGATAAGTTTCCATTCTTCTCACATGTCCCAACCATCTTAGTCGTCTACTGCTAAGCATGCCCATGATGGAAGGCAGATTTGCACGTTGTAGTACTTCAGAGTTGGTTATCTTGTAGTACCACCTGATGTTCATAATCTTGCGGAGACATCGAAGGTGAAAGATGTAAAGTCTCCTCTCGTGTCTTGAGTAGGCTGTCCGTGTTTCTGAGTCATATAGTAAAGAACTAATTACACAGGCTCGATATATTTGAGTTTTCGTCTGCAATGTCAATTTTTGTTGTCCCACGCTCGCTTTGATAGTATGCCGAATGTAGTAGCCGCACTCCCTATACGAGCGTTGATTTCTTCATCAAGAGAAAGGCTGGCAGTGACCGTGGACCCAAGATAGCAGAATTTTTGCACTGGTGTTAGATGGTTACCATTTAAAGTGATATTTGATGTCTTACCTCCTGACATAATACAACTGTTTTGGAGACACTTATTGTCAGAGAAAAGAGGTCGCATGCCTTGACAAATTATTAATTAGACATCGCAGTGTAGTCTCACTGTGGGCGACTAAGGCAGCATCGTCAGCGAAAAGGAGGTCCTTGAGAAGTATTTCCGTCGTTTTGTCTTGGCTCTTAAGCGAGCCAAGTTAAACAGTGAACCATCAGATCTAGTGCGGATGAAAACATCACCATCAGCGTCCCCTAAGGCGTGGTTCAAAGGACTGCGAAGAAGATACCAAAGAGAGTGGGGGCAAGGACACAGCCCTGCTTGACTCCACTCTTAACCTCAAAACTATCAGATGTGCTGCCATCGAACTGTATGCTGGCTTTCATGCCCTCATGGAAGGCAACAATCAATTGGAGCAACTTTGGGGGACAACCAATATACTTCAATAGTGTTTATTTAACTACTTTACTGGCGATCATAAAACATTTACGACATGTTCTCTAAGTTGTCCGCTAACTGTAATATCGGCAACTATCATTAGATCAAAGTAAAGACTGAAATAATGGAAGAACACAGAAGAGAAGACACAGGCCACCTGTCCCGCCTCTTCCTATTGGACCTCCATGTGAAAAACAGGACTGTGACGTCACTACCGTGGCGGCTCATTCAACCAACCGGCGGAAGTGTAACTGGAAGTCTGCTCGACAACGCGAGAGCTCTTTTTGTGTAGTGAGGGTTTGTTGACGTTTTTATCGCTGGGAACATTTTACAGTTTTAATTTTCATAGAAAAAGCAACGGATCTTGTGAAGAACACATAAATGAGTGTATAACTGATGAATAACGTGTGTTGTATCAACGGACAGAAGTGTGGACATTGTTTCTGAAAAGGTACGTTTTGTTTCAATATTTGAGTGCATGTTTACTTTACAACTTCTGCTCTGTGAGAAAGTCTGCTGCTCTCGGTGAGATTTGTGGAAGGCCTGTGGTCGCTCGTTGCGTTTGGCTTAACGCAGGTAACCGCTATTTTCTTAGCTTTCTAGGCTAAGACCCTCTGGCTACAACGTTTCTTCCTTTGTGTGCAGTGGGAATAATCCTTGCTGAATGTCTCCGGTGTCTTACACCATCATTTCCAGCCGACTCTCCGCTAGTAACATTCCTTTGTTTCTAATCTCTTGAATTCCCCTAGTCTTAAAATAACAAACATTAACACACATTCGACGGACTTTTCAAAGTATTACTTTGTATAACTGGAGTGACCACTTTACGCGTCGAGTCACTAAAAGCAGTAGTATTTACTACAAACACAGTGTGTAGTAAATGTTCATTTTCAAAGTTGTAGTTTCTTAACTGTATTAATCCCTTCGCTGTACTGAACAGATATAAAGGCTAGCTGTATTGCTTTAGATGACCCATAGCCAGTATACTGGCAAATACAGTATACGTTATTGCAATATAAATGCGTTGAAATGTAACAAACAAATGTCGGAGTGAAAGAGTTAATTAATAACAGCTTCAGTCAGTTGTGCACAAGTATCTTTCGGTGTGCAATCTTTTTATTTACTATCATGACCATTTAGTGCACTGCGAAATAAATGGATGGATATGAAGTGCAATACAGTGCGAAAGATATTTGTAATGTTATGTCTAGCTTTGAGATGCAGAGAACTACCAAAGTAATACACCCCTTCGATTATAAATGGTGCTTTAGCAGAAAATAAGGGGCCGAAGTGGTATGACAAGGCACGGTTACTATGAGAAACTCGCCTGTGTGTTGCCAGGGCTTGCAATGGGAGCAAAGAATAGTAACACTGCGACCTACAAGGCATGTCGTAAGAGGCGACTGAGGTAGGTGCCTGTGAAATCTGCCATAGTAAATAAAAAGAGTTTCATAAATCGGTTGTGCTGACCTATTTGTAAGTGTATATCTGGCACAACTTACAGTCGCTCGACTTATGCTTAGATCACATACAAAAGAGTGGCTAACACTCTTTCCTTCGACATGGAACGTTCAAAGAAGAGAAAAATATCCATTATCGAACAAATAAACGTCTGCATCTTTCTATAATTAGACACCCATGTAGATTTTGTTCTATTTATAAGAGAACTCGAATTATGCGCCATTTCTCTTTTGAGCATCACTGTAAATAAAATATATTTCCAACGGCTAAATATATTCCCAGCGTCTGTAGCTCAAGCGGTAGTGAGCTCGATCACGAACCCTAGCGTACCTGGTTCAAACCCCACGGTGGGCAAGTTTGGAAGCAAATTCGTTTCCGTGGGATTTTTACAAAAGGCATAAATAGACCTCACCGTTCAGAAAGCAATGGCAGACTACTGAACGTATAAGTGGTGCCTTAAAAATCAACGACTCGTTTACTGTGGTTGATGGCTACGTCCTTTAGGATATGCCACGATTTTCATTTTCAAAGATAATCCGATTGTCAATAAACGAAGGAACAGTAACGAAGGAACAGTGTTTTTACTACATTCCAGCTTGATGTAGTCTATGTTTGAAACTTGGTTTCTTATAACCCCACATCGACCCGGGGTGTCATACACACACGTGGCGTTGATGTACGGTGTACACATCTCGATCTAAACGTACTCGGTTTGTTTCTCACGTAGAGTGATTGAGCTGTTTTCAGCGACGCCCTCTGATCTTAATGTAGGTGATATCAGCTATAGTGGTTAAATAGTATACAAGTGCATAGGTTAGAACCAGTGGCGGCTCGTGCTCATATTTGTTAGTGGGCCCGGCCCACATACCTTAATGACGAGCCGCCACTGGTTACACCGTTAACTGAAATATTATGTGACTTTTGGTCCTGCAGATTCGTGTCCGTGATAGAGGTACAGCAGAGATAAACAAAACGGTGAGAGATAGAACACACCAACAACCCGTATCAAATATTATAAGGAAACGAAGGTGGAAATATATGGGTCATGTTCTTAGATCAGACGAAAAGAGACTAAATCGACAAATCCTTATGTGGTCACCAGTTGGGAAAAGAAAACGTGGAAGACCAAAGACCAGTCTTCGAAGAACCATCCAACAAGAAAGTAAACTATTGGGATGTAAAACCAAACAAGATCTCCAACTGCTAGCGAAGAACCGTATCACATGGAGATCTAAAACCTCTGCCATATGTGCCGCCTTTGGCACGAAAGGAACAAACTAACTAACTACATCACTTAATGCGCCCCCAACTTCGGTAGTAATTTCGAATGTTCTACCAATTTAGAAAATTCTGGTGCTTTCCGCTTGAGGAAGCTAGAGATTAGCTTTACTTGATTCTGAAACAGTCCAGAAAAATTATGCGGAGGAAAAATAAACGGAGGATACCACCCAGAGCACAATATAAATACATGAAACAGTAAAGCGCAGACCACAGTCTTCAGACTTGGAACGAGACACTGCAATCTCTCTCTCTCGCGATCACTTAAAAGACTGATGTACCATATCTCTCCATTAATTCATTCATGTGGAAATCTGATTCATGCAGCATTAGCATGGGTGGGTTTCGTCACATCTTCAGCGCCATTTGGAGCTTTGGTGCTTATTCTTTGGCGATGTGTCCGGATTCAGCCAGCGTTTACTGGGTTCGCTTTCCGTTAGCCTTTGGCTGTCCCCAACCGTCCTGCAAGGCAGCAGGTTGACTTTACACATTTAGGACACGTGCATCCGATTTCAGGCAAACCTCCTCAGTCGTCTCTTACGACATGCGTGACAGGTAACAGTGGTTCTATTCTTTACACCTCAAATTTGGGCCCCGGTAACCACTCGGGCGCGACTGCGGTCTAAGAGCACACCTCCATAGAATGGGTCTCATGGACTCGGCTGTCTGTAATGGTGGAGCACCAAAGCAGTCCCCATAGCACATCCTGGGAGGCTGCCTGAGCAGCGTGAGAATAGAAGTCTGGTCTACAGGAACAACCCTTCAGACCAAACTATGGGGAATCGGTGAATTCCTCAAGCGCATAACCGAAGTTGTTTGCAGAAGATGGTCTTACTTGAATTTTAACTCCCGTGTGTTGCCGGAGCTCGTAAGGGGAGCAAAGAATAGTAACACTGTGACCTACAAGGCATGTCGTAAGAGGCGACTGAGGTAGGGACCTAGGGAAGCTACCAAAGTAAATAAAAGGCGTCGCAGAAATCGGATGTCCTGGTCTACGTGTAGGCGCATAATCGGGCACAACTTATAATCACTCTTAGTTATTAATCACAAAGAGTTATTTAACAAGTAGTCGATCTGGAGCGTTCAAGAAGCGCTCGTGTGGTGCCGGGCCCGCAAGGGAAGCAAAGAATAGTACTACTGCGACCCACAATGCCGCAATGGGATTATGGTAGGGGTCTAGAGAAGCTACACTAGTAAATAAAAAGCGTCGCAGAAATCGAATGTGTTGGCCTACTTGTAGGCGCATAACTTGCACACCGTACAATCGCTCTTAGGCTCGAATCACATACAAATCACAAAGAGTGGTCGATATGGAGCGTTTCGAAGAACCTCTTTAATATGAGAAATAAAATCTAACTCTGCGTCACACTATCTTACTTATGTTTTACCAGCCACAGCCTGTATACCAAATCTATGTGACCTAGTCCGTGCACATACCCGTCACTCAACTTCAACCACAGACTAACTTCAGACTATTTAGTGTTGGCTATGCTTTAACAAAGATGTAATAAAAGCAATGGCTCGCTTGAGTAAACAAACACAGTGTCTGAACCTCAGTACTGTCTAAGCGTGTCCCAGTCCGAATAAACGTTCTGGTCCCCAGACAAAGGAAAGCCTGCTGAGTCAGCAGGACATGATGGTTTGGTTCACTGTTCTTGTGTAAGATTGCTCATACTCTGGAATGGTGTAAATCTCCATTTAGCGAACAAAGAATTGTTTGAGGACTCTTCAAGCAGGCAACCAGTAGTTACTTCAAGTGTTTTGTTTGTCTTCTATACTTCTTATATTGATACTAAAAATAAACCCACGTGCAATCTTCTGTTACCCATTTCTATCAGATAATGAACGCGTTCCATGTTCTACTTTAACAAACAAAAACAGAACACCTGATTAGAGTCGACGTCTCTATACCTAATTATTCCTCATAGATAAAGAAGTAAAAACAAAGTACTGTACTTTTACAAAACACAAGAACAATACACAAGAATCGACCAAAAGGCCTTTATCTAGCAAAGAATACAAAGTGAAGAGATTCTTTTCTTACACAGAACATATAGAATTAGACAATACATTCTAACGGCCATAAAAGGAAGATAAGGCTAAAAATCCAAAAAACTAGAAGTGGAAAAAAGAAGGTAATAAAAATCAAAAATATATATATCTTAGCCTAAGATCGATTGTACGCTGTACCAGTTATTCGCCTACAAGTAGGCCAGCAAATCTGATTTCTGCGTTGCTTTTTATTTACTAGGGTAGCTTCAATAATCCCTAACTTAAGTCGCCTCTTACATGTCTTGTAGGTCGCATTGGTAATATTCTTGTTTCCCTTGCAGACCCGGGGTCTGCAAAGATCACGTAACACGTTCTTGGCAAAGATCAAACATATCACAAAGAGAGATTAAAATTGGTCGTAAAGAACGAACGCAAAGAAGAAGAAATTACCAAAAAAATGTTCGAGTCATTTGTTTTAATTTTTGTTGCATGAGATAACTGGAAGAGGAAAGTAATTATATCGTCTTCTTCTTTATGACCAGCTCACTGACCCTGGCACCACCTTATATCTTTACATTATTGCGCCTGTGGCCCCTATTATATAGCCTAGTATAGTAGTTTTCTCTCATGTCAACCTACGGACCTCACATTGGACACTTATTACTACATTCACACTGGGTACTCGTTACTTCACTCAAACTCATTACTTTCCGTACAATTTTAATGTATTCTTTCGCTTACTTTACTATGAACTATTCCGCTATTTCAGCACTCATTATATTTGAATAAAATTCATGTTTACTTTCGGTATCAAGTATCTGGTCCGACTTTCTTACTGAGAATTAAAAGAGCTCATTCATTGCGGAACGGAATAACCCTAGTCTGACCTCTTCGGCCTTCATTGTGTTTAAAATTGGCGCTCATGAAAGATGAACAGCTCTACACGCACGTGCGTTTTGTGGAAATCCTAGGTTTAGAACGCTGTGTGTACGAGTGATTAGCCAATAATGACTATTCGTTACTCGAATACCTAGTTTCGTGAGTCAAATACTTAGGAAGCACATTCATAGAAAATGGTAGATAGAGGCTAGAGTGCAAAAAAAAACAATGCTGTAACCTACTAGCTAGCCCCATTGCTAAGGCATCCAAACATCTCGCCGACAGCTACACAACAGATGATCAACAGCATTTTCATGATGACTCTTGTGTTACCAGAGCCAAACATGCACAATGTGCATGTACAAGCACAGTTTCAAAAAAATAATTACAGATTAAATGCGATGCTTACGAAAACTTACCAACAACATCGGAAAAGATAGATTCACCAATATCAGCATAAGAAATAAGGTTGAGACAGAATCTTGCTTGAATTACATTGGAAAACAAAGAATGAGGTGGTTTGGCCACTTAATAAGAATGCATCCAACCTCCACAGTATACAGTCTTCTACAACAGAACATCAGGAAAGAAGGCGAGAGGAAGGCCACGATGACATAGCTGAATCTTGTCAAAGAGCCAAAATATCAATTCCGCAAGCCACCAGAACAGCAGCGCAAGACAAAAACAGAAAACCACGTCACTGGACAATAACCCAGTAGCGGTGTGACGACAAAAGAAAGAAGAATCACTACGTAACGAGTACTTGTTTCAAAACTAACGAATAGTTACTAATATTTAAAAGTAACTGAAAAGAAACACGTTCGATTTAGAACCAAGTCTCCTGTTGTTTTTTTACCTGTGAGGCATGCCGACACACACACACGGGTCAAGTTGATGATCACATTGTTTGAATTTTGCGCTTAAACTAAGCAAGGCTAAACATCTTATACTTCGTTTCAGAAGTCGAGTAGTTCACGCTAAACGCACGTACAACGTCTGGGTAGATATCTTATATTGATGAAATGTACCACATTGTAATGTGTAAGATAACTCAAGTGTTTTATCTTCCAACTCAAGATGATATGAAATTTGAATGACTATAACAGATGTTGTTGATATCATATCGCCTTTGTTTGTTATTTAATAACTTTTCTGAGAGTCTCTGTGACGTAGAGGTTAGGTTCCCGTTTTTAGTGCTGAAGGTATCAGGTTCGCTCCCTCGTGGAGCCATCTGGATATTTTTCCAGAGATCCCGAATCTCAGTGATCGAGTTCCTAGTCCTATCGGAGATGGACGATAAAACGTAGGTCCTGTGTTCACTTTGAGCACGTAAAAAAGTCATTGACAGTTCAAAATCCAGAAAAGTAGATTGGAAAGCCGCTGCTCAGGCAAAATTCATTAGGGCCATCCATAAATTACGTCAACAAAATAGGGGGAGGGGTCTGGAAAGTTTGACAATTGTTGACATGGGGGGGGGGGGGAGGCAAGATAAATTGACGTCAACAATGTCATTTTTATTTTAACCGGATTGAGCTCTTTCCAAGGAAGTTATAGTCTTTTGACATCAATGCATCATATTATTATGTGTTTATCTTCAATGTAGACTGCTGACAGATTAACCACATATGGTATTAATCTGAATATGTTTAACGGATGACTGCATGGTCTTCATTATTAATAATGCTATTATATATATAATTGCTGACATTGCGTTATATGGGTCTGCTGCATGAGAAAGACAGAGTGATATTTATCGCAGTGTCAGAACTCTCGATGATTTAACAGAACAACTAAAGAATGAAGGTTTTCAAATAAACAGAAGTGCTGCTTACACTCGGCTAATGCCAAAACGAAGTTTATCATCGGAGGGGAAACGTCATGTAACAACTGTGCCAGTGAAATTAATTAGAGCACAAAATGATGCACACTCAAAGCACATTGATGGAAGATTTTGTACGGCTACTCTGAATCATCTTGAAGAAGTTCCCTCTATGTTGGGACTGGAGAAGTATGCTTCATCAGCCAAGATGACAAAGCCAGAGTCCCTATTGGATTGACAGCAGCTAACAAGCAGGATCCACTTTTAATGCATGTCGAATACCGCGTAACCTTGCCAGACCATGACTGGGTTGTAGCAGCCAAACACAAACTCATCCCATCTGTTTATGCTGGCATTGAAATCCAAAAAGATGGTTTGGGCAAACCTGAAGCTGTAACTTATTCAGGCCCTACATACATAGCCATTAGGTCAGGCAAGCATTGCTCATCGTCAGCCTATGCTCATGGGCTGGACTATGAAAGGCTGCTTGAATTGGAAGAGTTTGACATTATAACTAAAGATCAAAGCAACAAGTTGGTCAAACCTGTTCTCATGTTGTCTGTTGATGGTGGACCAGATGAAAATCCAAGGTATCAAAAAGTCATCGATGTGGCAATTCATCATTTTCTGAATCAGAACCTTGATGCATTGTTCGTTGCAACGACATCACTCTGGCAGTAAGTGCATTTAATCTAGTTAAACGATGCTCTTTGAAGCAGAACTTTCGTATTGCCTCATATTTGCCAATATTCATTTTGACACTTTGATCACAAGGTAGGACAATTGATGAGAATTGAAAATCATTTCAATTGCGGAAACAGTGAATGACCTAGTCGACCCTGGACCATTGTTTCCAAAATTTCGCTCAGAAGATGAAGCTCTAAGACTGTTTGGAATCTGGTTAGACAGGGTGAAGTGTTGCCAATAAAGACTATTCTTTACATCAGAAAAAGTAATAGTTTTGTCAAATCTGGAAAATGCATAATGAAAATGTGTTGAGCAATGAACCAACTGCTTGATATGTTGCCGATGCTAAGATCTTCCAACACTCACCCAGCTACACGATGATCAACGAGCATTTTGCATGATGATTTTGGAAGCGACTTGCACAGATTTCTCTGTCAACCAGTTTCAAAATCTTCAGATAAAGTGTTACGATTCAAAAGGCATCAAAATATTCTCCATATCACTATAATTGACCTTGCCATTCAGTTCGTTGTGAACAAATATTGCAAAAATCTGTCACTCACTATCAGTCTTCACAAGTCATGCTTGAAGAAGCATGTAACTCACTGACATAGCTGATCTTGACCTATGCAATTAGCACATGGAACCGCCTCAACCACAACGTCATCTGGCATGCAGTAGGGTGCGCAAAAAGGAATCATAGTAACGAGTGATTATTTAAAACTAACGAATAGTTACTAAATGTTAGAACCGAAGAAATTGATTAGACTTCCTGTATGTTTTCCGTAAAGGGCATCATCAGATAACAGTCAATTGTGATCAATTTGTTTATTTGGCTAAACTAGAGGAACATTGGTTCTCGTTGAAGATGAGGTAGTTTGAAAACGACGTCAAACGTCTAGTAGATAGTCTGTTTATTTCAAATTTAGCAATTGAATGTGTAAAAACTGTAAAGTGTTTATTTTAACTTAATGAATAATTTGTGTACGATTTTTGATTTTATGCTTGCATTAATATTTTACTAAGGAGTCTGTATAAATTGGTTCGTCTTTTGTGTAAATATATTGTCTTGGAGCACTAATTTTTCAGAGATCGCGGAAGTTTGATCAGTTCTGTCTACAGATGGAGAGGGGTCAACTATTGCCTAAAAGTCGTTGACATTAAATTTGATGGATGAGCTCATTAGGGAAAAAAGATTTTAAAATACCTACAAAAATATCTTCACCTTCTTCCAAATTACATCGGACCTCGCCGGTGCTAAGGAGGTCGTGTACTGCAGCTGAGATCTTCCCGTGTACGAAAGAGATCCAAAGCAGACATGATTACTCACCGAAGTACAATGATGATGGCCCTATCAATCTTATGAAAACGGGCAGCTTTGTGTTGTGTTCCATGGCACTGAAACTGCACCTGATCTTTGATCTTCGCTTCACCTGTTATTTTCTTCTATATTATAGTAAGTCACCCGAGTGGTTACCGGGGCCCAAATTTGGGGTGTAAAGAATAGAACACTGTTACCTGCCACGCATGTCGTAAGAGGTGAGTAAGGAGGTTTGGCTGAAATCGGATGCACGTGTCCTAAACGTGTACAAGTCTATTCGTTTAGGGCCTACCAAACCAATGTGCAACGTATACACGTTCTTGCAAAGATCAAACATATCACAAAGAGTGATTAAAATTGGTCGTGAAGAACGAACGCAAAGAAGAAGATTATAGTAAGTTGCACACGCATGTGCATTATTATTTTATATCTTCGGCGATCTCTGGTCAAGCCGCTTAATTTACGGTGAACCACAATCTGGGAAGTCGACTTCAGATCTGTCAGGTTTCCCCAAAGCTTAGATTTCAGGTCGACTGGACGTGGTCACTGTTACTTCTCAGAACACACAGGAGAGAATAGTCTTGCAGGACATGGTCCGGTGTCTGTTCCTCTTTCTGACACTAAAAATTGTGTCTATTCAAAGGTGCCCGTTTTCAGTTAATAGATGAGACTGTAGTAAAACTATTTGATTGGCAAAACACGTAATCACAAAGTACTGTAGTTTTACAAATTACAAAAACAATGACAAAATACAGCAAAGTTTCGACAAACAAGGCCTTTATCAAGCAAACGAACAACAGGAGTGACAAATTTTAAAAAACAAACGGACGACCAAAAACAAACGTTTCTAATGAAAATATTGGAATAAAAACGAATAACGAAATAAATGTAACACAAAAACACACATAAAAACTAGAAATAGAACGGAAGAGAAACAATGAAAAATCTAGTAAATATATAACTTGAATACATGCAACATATGCCCATATAGATTACAAAGCATGGGAAGAGAAAGTACTAAGTAGCATAGGAATGTAATACGTTGAGTCCACGTGGTCGCAAGGTACCATACAAAGAAATCAACCGATTTTCCAGAGCAAATCGACTACGATCATCCGAGGAACACGATCGGATGGCTGTGACCGTTTTCAGTTGAAATTTCTCTTCGCGTAGAATGTCCTTTGCAGAACGTTGCTCTCATTACACCCAACAACGAAACAACACTCGACAGAAAACTACACGGACCTCTGTGTGAGCTACAAAATACAGTGAAGTTCATACAAGAGACAACATTGAATATATAGACATATTTCAAGCGAACGAAAGGAAGGAAGGATTACACCCAACCAGAAATACACTCGATCTCGTGCAAGTACTTCCGCCTCCTCCAACGGTCCTTCTTCTTCTTCTCTTCCACCATTTACTTCTTTATAGAAGTGTGGGGGCGTAGTGATCTTATGTGTGCTTGTTTTAAAGCACTTTGTAAGCTGATATTCATGTTCGTAAGGCTGTTCTTGATACCGTCGCTCCATCTGTTGTGTGGTCTTCCTCTTGCTTTGTACTCATTATACTTTTTCTGTGTGGCTCTCTGTGGTATGCGATACCAGGGCATTCTGGTCAGGTGTCCAACCATTTAATCTGTTGTTCTTTTATGAATTGCATGACTCTCCAACCCCGGATGAATTTCGGTGCGACCGGAAATTATAATCCTGATAATAACCCCAGATATGTCACTTAATTTGGTGTCGAGGTTGACCACTGGCTATTACTTCGTAATGGCAAAGCTTATGAGGAAACTGGTGTCAAATAATGTGGTACTGTATCATCTACGCAGCCTGTTGGGTCAGATTGTATGCTAGAGATTGCGGAAATAGCAATGTTTAGTTGTTCGCCCATATCATTAGTTGCTTTCACATTAGCGCTTCTGATAAACTAAATTCGCTGCTAGTGAAAAGTCTATATATCTATCTATTCTATCTATCTATCTATCTATCTATCTATCTATCTATCTATCTATCTATCTATCTATCTATCTATCTATCTATCTATCTATCTGTCTGTCTGTCTTCTGTCTGTCTTCTTCTATCTTCTGTCTGTCTGTCTGTCTGTCTGTTCTGTCTGTCTGTCTGTCTGTCTGTCTGTCTGTCTGTCTGTCTGTCTGTCTGTCTGTCTGTCGTCTGTCTGTCTGTCTGTCTGTCTGTCCGTCCGTCCGTCCGTCCGTCCGTCCGTCCGTCCGTCTCCGTCATCCGATCCGTCCGTCCGTCGTCCGTCCGTCTGATCTCCGTCCTCCCATCCATCCCATCCGTCCGTCCCGTCCATCCATCCGTCCGTCCTATCCTTCTGCATGTCTATCTATATATATCTACCTATCTTATATCTCTTCGTTTCCCGTTTGACAAATAAGGCTTCACAAAATATTTCTATTGTTGTCGTTCTGCCTCCTTGCTGTTAATTGTTAACCCATGTCAGGCCTCAATCTTTCAACCCTATTTTCACCGCTCTTTTCTTCTTCTTCTTCTTTGCGTTCGTTCTTTACCACCAATTTTAATCACTCTTTGTGATATGTTTGATCTTTGCCAAGAACGTGTATACGTTGCACATTGGTTTGGTAGGCCCCTAAACACCGCTCTTTTCCATGTTCCCTTTAGACGTCCATAACTTCTTTCCCCACCCGCTGTCCTAGTCAGTGCACATACTGGCACACGACACACATGTCAAATCCACCCCCATCTTCGTCTTTTAATGGTCACAAATGATACAGTTTGTTCTTTTTAAAAAGCTCTTCTTTTGCTAAAGTTTTTGGCCAAATATTTTGTAGGATTCTTCCCCAAAAAAATTTGGGGAATGTCTTCATCTTGTGTATGATGTTGTGAGACATTTTCCAGCACTCACTGCTGTTGTATGATGTTATCTCCTGACCCTCCTCCTCCTTTCTCTCAACCGTTTTCTCGTTTTGCCTCCAGGCTAAAACAGACATAAATTTCGAGTAAAACACAGTAAAATTACAGAAACCAATGGAGTACTACATTATATACATGCTTGTACCAATACACTGACAAAAAGCGTGTCAGATTTAAGACTAGTGCGGTTAGACGTTAGGTGACTAGTGTCGTTGGTTAGGACTAGTGTTGTTAGACTGGTTAGTTGACAGTGTCAGGTTAGGACTAGTGTTGTTAGGTTAGACAGTGTCGTTAGCAGACTAGTGCTTAGTTAGGACTAGTGTAGGCTACTAAGTGTCTAGTTAGACTAGTGTCTTAGGTTAGGACTAGTGTCGTAGGACTAGTGCCGTTAGGTTAGGACTAGTGTCGTTAGGGTACTAGGTGGTCCGTTAGGGTTAGGACTAGTGTCGTTGCTAGGTCGTTAGGGACTAGTCTTTGCGTGTTAGGAGCTATGGGACTAGTGCCGTTAGGGTTAGGACTAGTGTCGTTAGGGTTAGAACTAATGTCGTTAGGGTTAGGACTAGTGTCGTTAGGGTTAGACTAGTGTCGTTAGGGTACAGTCGTAGGTAACTGCAGTGTCAGCTAGGCTTAGGTTAAGACTAGTGTGTTAGGGTTAGGACTAGTGTCGCTAGGTTAGGACTAGTGTCGTAGTAGGGTCTAGGACTAGTGTCGTTAGGGTTAGGACTATTGTCGTTAGGATCAAGACTAGTGTCGTTAGGGTTAAGACTAGTGTTGTTAGGGTTAGAACTAGTGTCGCTAGGGTTAAGACTAGTGTCGTTAGGGTTAGGACTAGTGTCGTTAGGGTTAAGACTATTGTCGTTAGGGTTAGGACTAGTACGGTAAGGCGTAAACCTCGTATGGCGAGATTTGTTTTGGCTCTTCATACTAACCCAACTGAAATGAAAATGTCCCAAGTTTGCAGATGATAGGAGTGTCAATGTCTTCCCTCACTCGTTAAACTTTGGGTACGGGAAATGAATCCACAACCCATTTGTGTACCCGATTCAAGCGATAGCTGTACGCTTTTCAAATCCGACTAACCTGCTCCCTTGCAGTTCGGCCGGGGACAGCCAAAGGCTGACGGAGAGCGAACCCAGTAACCACTGACTGAAATCGGACACATCGCCGAAGGATAAGCACCAGAGCTCCAAAATGGTGCTGAAAATGTGACGAATCACACCCGTTCTTGGTGTAGGCTGTTTATATATCAGAATAAGAATGATCGAAATTTCCGAAAAGAACGATCGAAAAGAAGAAGTAGAATAGATCCGACTTAGTAGATTACTATAGCTTTAGAGAAAGATGGTTCTGTTTTAAAGAGGGAAGAAATGTTGCGTTACAAAGCAGAAAAACAAGCTAAAACAACGTTTTGACGAAACGGTCATTATCGAACAAAGGATAAAAGACAACACGGAACACAAAAAACGATAGTCCTATTTATAATAACACATCATAAAGACACTAATAATGTATCCAGTGTTGTCTTGAACTCTTTGCTTTCTAAAGTCCTTTGGTCGAAACGTCATTTTAGTATGGTTTTTTTGGGGGTGCTTTCAAAGCGTACAATACTAAATTGTTTTTACTTGTTTGCTCGATATGAATTCAGACTTAGTCATAGCGCTAAATATTACATCTCTGACTGATTTTTGCATGAAGGCTTTTTTTTAAATTTATCCTCAGTGTTCATCGCCATTCAGAGACCCCTGTTTATTTGATATTTCTATATACTTTTTAATAGCTTTGAAACACCCAGCTATTCCAGTAGTGACTAGAAGACAGATTATAAATTCAATCTTTATACCAACACTGTGCTACCAGAGCCAAACATGGGCACTGACAAAAGAACAAGAAAGGAAAATTACCACATGCGAAATGAGATGCTTGAGGAAAGCAGTAAATAAAACAAGAAGAGACTATATAAGAAATGAGGAAATTAGAAGAACAGTCGGAACACCTGCTATTAGATTTATTGAAAAACAGAGACTCAAATGGTTTGGCCACTTGGTCAGAATGAACCTGAATACACCAGTTGCAAGAGCGTACAACCTGAAAATGGAATCATCAAGAGGAAAAGGGAGACCAAGAAAAAGATGGGTTGATGGAGTTACAGATATCTTAAATCTCCACAATACCACACCATATCAAGCGACCGAGCGTGCACTATCTCGAAACCGATCATCAGTTAAACCTGCTACGCCTAACGGCAAAAAGCAGAGGACAAAAGAAAGAAAAAGATGTACTCTTGCTGTAGTAGGTATTTTTGTAATTTGTTTGTTTAGTAGGGATTAAATATTTTTTTTTTGTTTTGTATTTTGTTTGAAATGAGGCTTTTAACTTTACTGCTTCTTCAAACTTCGTCTGAAACGAACATTACCATATGACAACGTTTCTCAAACATGGGTGCGCGAACCTTGGGGTCTGCGAGATATTCACATGGGGTCCTCAAGCTTTTGAAGAAATATTATGATCTTTGACATTTCAAACAAAAATAAATTTGAAAAACGTCCATTGACGAAGTGGGTGAACTGTCAAGAGACAGAGTGAATTTCAGATGTGCTGCAAAGAGAGAAACGTCCTATAAAGGATACGCACCTTGATGATGATGATGATAAAAACAGTGGTAAACTTGTTCCGCTGAGAAATTAAAGGACCCGGACCAGATCGGAGTATAAATGTCTGACAAGATTAACTGAAAGATAATTTGAAGTTTCCCGCAGTCTGAGAAATTGGAGCCATTGGGCTGTCCGAGTGGTTACCGGGACCCAAATTTGGGGTGTAAAGAATATAACCACTGTTACCCGCCACGCATGTCGTAAGAGGCGACTAAGAAGGTTTGACTGAAATCGGATGCATATGTCCTAAACGTGTAGAATATGCGTTTAGGGGCCTGCAAACCAATGTGCAACGTATACACGTTCTTGGCAAAGATCAAACATATCACAAAGAGGATTAAAATTGGTCGTAAAGAACGAACGCAAAGAAGAAGAAGAAGGAGGAGCCATTGGACCCTGGCCAGATCGGAGCATATTTGTCTGACAGGACAAACTGAAAGATCATGTAAAGTTTCCGGCAGTCTAAGAAATTGGAGCCAGCTTGACTGTTGGTGTGATGTAATAATAACTAAATCGCTAGAAGATTTTCGTATATAGAAACTTTTGGGATCCACGACTGCAAAATGTATTTAAAAAGGTGTTCGCGGTAATGCAAAGTTTGGGAACCGCTGCAATAGGAGATTCTTTTTATCGTTCCAAAACTAGGACCGACAAAGAACATCAAACTGCTCATTAATGCGTGGGTGCAACAGCATGACAGTAATTATATGCAAGCTCAGTTAATTAAAGTATTTGATTGAAATGTCTAGACCTAGAGAGTTCCTGAAAGTGACGATTTAAAAAAAAATCCAAATATCATCTTTTTCGAATGCTCCATATCGACCACTTTTTAACCACACTATGTGAATTGTATGTGATCTGAGCCGAAGAGCGATTGAACGTTTTGCCAGTTATGCACTTACAAGTAGGCCAGCACATCCGATTTCTGCATGCTTTTTGTTTACTAAGGTAGCTTCCATAGGGCCTACATCAGTCGCCTCTTACGACATGAATTGTAGGTCCCAGTGGTACTATTCTTTGCTTGCGGGACCCGGTACCACATGGACAAGAAAATCAAAATATTCATCAATTGAAACGTTTTTGAACCTAAAAATCACCAGTGTGTCATTAGGGAAGTTGCCTAGTAAATAAAAAGCGTCGCAGAAATCGGATGTGCTGGCCTACTTGTAGGCTCATAACTGGCACAACGTACAATCTCTCTTAGGCTCGGGTCACATACAAATCACGCATAATGGTTAACAAGTGGTTGATATAGAGCGTTCGAAGAATTATCCATACCATTTGTTATATTTATGCAGTTATTTAAATTCAATAACTTCATGTCGTATCGTCTAAGGAAACGCAGCCTCTTGATATAAAAGAGGGCATTTATGGTATTGAAAAGAAATCCACCAAAAAAGTACCTTCTTCTTTGCGTTCGTTCTTTACGACCAATTTCAATCACTCTTTGTGATATGTTTGATCTTTGCCAAGAACGTGTAAACATTGCACATTGGTTTGGTAGGCTCCTAAACGCATAGACTTCTACACATTTAGGACACATGCATCCGATTTCAGCCAAACCTCCTTAGACGCCTCTTACGACATGCGTGGCAGGTAACAGTGGTTCTATTCTTTACACCCAAATTTGAGCCCGTAACCACTCGGGGCGAGAAAAAAAGTACAAAAACACGACAATTTTTCTCATGCAGATTACAAAACATGTCTTGCAATGCCTAATGTCGGATTTCTCATTGTTTGTCCTATCCACTGTCAGCGTCTCTTCCGTAGCTCCTTTTCCCACTGGTATCTGCTTATTTCTTTCTCTGAATTCGTCGTTTGTAATCTGATCAGGTGACGCCTGTGGCCTAAGGGGATAGTGACTCGGTGTATTAACCCCGACGTTCTGAGTTCGAAGCACGCTACGGACAGTTTGGCTGCAAATTGTTTCTCGTGGATTTTACAAAGGACGATGGCACCACCCGTTCAGAAAGCAATGGCAAACTACTGAACGTAATAATGCCTAGAAAAATCACTTACAGCGTTAAAAAGCTGGGGTTGATTCGCATAGTCCTGTAAAGGATATGCAATTAACTTTTTTTTTAATCTGATCATACCATCTCAGTCACTCTATTCTACGTAAAGTTTATTTATTGTCCATACAAAAAAGGATAAAGCATGCATTTTTCCCCTGGGAATTTAAACAAAAGACGGAGTGTTGTGTTACATCAATTCTATTGTCAAAACTAATCGCTTTGAGAAAGAGACAAGGAAGGCCAATGCGAGGAAATGTTAGACAGTTTAATCTCATTGTATATAAGAGAATCATCGAGAGAACTGACTCACAGACATAGCAATAATGAAATTATTGAGACCCAAGATCGTATATACCAGCCACAATAACACACGCGAGAGCCTCCGAGTGGTTACGGAGCCCAAATTGGGGGTGTAAAGAATAGAGCCACTGTTACTTGTCATGCATGTCGTAAGAGGTGACTAAGGAGGTTTGGCTGAAATCGGATACACATGTCTTAAACGTATAGAAGTCTGTGCGTTTAGGGGCCTGTCAAACCAATGTGCAACGTATACACGTTCTTGGCAAAGATCAAACATATCACAAAGAGTGATTAAAATTGGTCGTAAAGAACGAACGCAAATAAGAAGAAGAACACACGCGAGAGTGAGAAAGAGGTAGAGAGAAAGAGTTTGCGGTTTATGTGCATACACAGTGAAATATTCTCGCTAGAGCGCCGCCACGGTACCTTTTATGTAACCAGTTTGCGCATTACATGCCTTACACAACTACATTTTCCTCGTGTGTATTATGAGCAGAGAAATTTTGATCCGATTTTTAAATTGAAATTACTTGTTTCCAGATGATGCAACTAAAATTGTTCCCGCTTATCGCTGCGCATGCTTAATGACCTAGTGTAATGGCTGACTAGACACGATATGAAAAGTATACATACAAAAATCTTAACTATTTTCTTCTTCGAACGCTCCATATCGACCCCTTGTCAACCACTCTGTGTGATCTGAGCCTAAGAGCGATTGTACATTGTGCCAGTTATGCACCTACAAGTAGGCCAGCACATCCGATTTCTGCGCTGCTTTTTATTTACAAGGGTAGCATCCCTAGGGCCTACATCAGTCGCCTCTTACGACATTCATTGTAGGTCGCAGTGGTACTATTCTTTGCTTCCTTGCGGGCCCCGGCACTACACTGGCGAAAATCTTAACTAAGTAAGTCAATAAAGACAGCGCATAAAGAGTTAAAAACGACAGAATTGTCATACAAATTTCTGCAAGAATAAGCTATCACAATTTTATGATTCCAGAGTGTGGCGCTTTCAAGTTGTTCTTGTGACATACAATCTATGGGATATCTGTGGCGTAGAGGCTAGGTGCTCGTCTCTCGTGCAAAAGGTAGCAGGTTCGCTCCTTCCTGAAGCCATCTGGATATTTTCAGAGATCAGTGATCTCAGTGTAGGCGATATCGATTTCCTAGTCCTATCGGAGACGGACGATAAATCGGAGGCCCCGTGTTCAATTTGAGCACGTAAACGACCCATTGGCAGTTCAAATCTAGAAGAGCAGGCTGGAAAACCGCTGCCCGGGCAAAATTCATTTTAAAATAAAACTCCTATAAACATATCCTCAAAATTATATCGAGGCCCTCGTTGGTGCTACGACGTTCGTGCATTGCAGCTGAGATCTTCCTGTGTAAGAAAGATATTTGGAGCACACATGGTTACTCACCGAAGTGCAGTGATGATGGTCCTATCAACTTCTTCTTCGAACGTTCCACATTGCAACTTGCAAACACTCTGTGATTTGCAGTGATCTGAGCATAATAGCGATTGCACGTTGTGCCTGTTATGCACCTACAAGTAGGCCAGCACATCCGATTTCTGCGCTGCTTTTTATTTACAAGGGTAGAATCGTGGCCAACGTTACTAACGTAGTTACGTTGGCCACGGTAGAATCCTAGGCCTACATCAGTCGCCTCTTACGACATGTATTGTAGGTTGCAGTGGTACTACTCTTTGCTTCATTTGCGGGCCCCGGTACCCATGGTGGACGCCCAATCAATCAATCAAGAAAACAAACAGGCAATCCGTTTTATAATTAAAATGATCGCTTAAGGCAGTGAACACCATTCTTTCGTTTTGGTTATGTTAGCGGTTATTATTTGTTAGCTTTCATTAACTCTTGTAACCAACAAGTGTTGTATAGTTGAACCGACTAAGTGTATGTTGTATCTGTCGTTGCTATTTAAGGCAGTGTAGGACAGGGGGGACGTGAGCCTGAATAAATTAATGGCTAGTGCTGTTGCCTCGAAAATGTTCAGGTTATAATTTTTATTTTATGCCTCCGACAGAAAAATCATTGGTCGTACCGTGAATTTAACACGGGTCTCTCGCATGGAAGCCGCGCTCTAATCTAATTGACCAAACGCACCTAATTCTTAATTGCCCAGCGTCAGGTGTCGTAGCGCGTTAACTACGGGTGACTATCCCTCTGTGTGTGCGGGTTCAATTCCGCGGGATGGCAGAAAAAGCCACAGATTCCCCAGATTTACGGTGTTCGTGGCACCGAACCGAAGGATTACGATGTCCATGGCACCGAGCCGGAGAGCTGAAAAGCTCAAGTGCTTCTGGATTGAAAAAAAAAAAAAAAAATCTAATTGACCAGACGCACCTAATTCTAAATTAAAATAATTTAACTCCAATGTTAAAATAGATCGACTTTTTGACGCAGAAATATGGAGAAGAACTAAAACGTGTAAATTGCAAACATTCATCAACTGGTGTCTGTGCAGAATAGATGGACTGAAATTGTATGATAAGGTCAGACAAGAGGAACGTATGGAGAGAACGAGACGGATCCTAGTGAACCAATAAGTGAGGAAAGGGCATTGGATAGGACACACCTGAGAAAACCGAGGGAATATATAAGAAGTTCCCTTACCGGGAACTCACAGGGAAGCGAAAGAGAGGGTAGCCTAGAAATACACAGAGAAGAGATTTGAAAGCAGAGATTAACGGTATGTTGAAGATCTGTAAGGAGCTGCAAGAGATATTTTTTTTTTACCGATCCTCCAGAAGCACTTGAGCTTTTCAGCTCTTTGACTTGGTGCCATGGACGTCGTAACCCTTTGGTTCGGTGCCACGAAACCGTAAATCTGGAGAACCTGTGGCTTTTCTGCCATCCCGCGGAATTGAACCGCACGCACAGGGACTTGTCACCCTCGTCCAACGCGCTACGAACACGTTAGGCGGGCAGGCTGCAAGAGATAGTTAAAGATGGGTATACTTGGCATGCGAGGTAAAAGGCAAAGAGAGAGAGAGAGATACTTGGCATGGATATAGTCGATGATGATCTCAGCGCATGCACCTACCAACACGTCTCTCCTGTCCAATGATGAGTCAAAGATGATTCATCATACAAATCAGACGCCCGTGTGGTTACCGGGGCCCAAATTCGGGGTAAATAATAGAACAACTAATACCTATCACATGCCATATACGGCGATAGCGGTGGTTTGACGCGGAATTAACTACCCCATCCAGTAAAAAACACTCAGCTATAAAACCGCAACCAAGTGCACGAGAGCTTGCAAGGCCTTGGTTGGGGACCTATGCCTCCTTTGGGGCGAGTGGTAAAAAACACTCAACTGTAAAACCGCAACAAAGTGTACGAGAGCTTGCAAGGCCTTGGTTGGGGACCTATGCCTCCTTTGGGGCGAGTGGTAAAAAACACTCAGCTATAAAACCGCAACCAAGTGCACGAGAGCTTGCAAGGCCTTGGTTGGGGACCTATGCCTCCTTTGGGGCAGTGGTAAAAACACTCAACTGTAAAACCGCAACAAGTGTACGAGACCTTGCAAGGCCTTGGTTGGGGGAGGGGGGCTATGCCTCTTTTGGGGCGAGGGGTAGAAGTAGAAGAACATCTGACATGAGTTGGTTGAGGCCTATGCTCCAACGGAGTTTAAAGAAGGTATAGGAGAGAGAGAGAGAGATTAATAATATACGGAAGAGCTGTAAAGAGCTGCTAGAGATAGTTAAAGATGGGAATACTTGGCATGAGTTGCGTTGGAGTTGCATATGAACCCTAAATCGGATTTAAAAGACACAGGAGAGAGAGAGAGAGAGAGAGAGAGAGATTGTATACGTGTTGTACTCGCCAATGGTACCAAGAAGACAGAACATGAGTTTCATTGTAAATGAAATTTTATTCACGAAATGTCAGCAGTCCCATGAGAATGTACCAAACTGTCACATGGAGAGACATACAATATCTGATTACTTGTGAACAGTGTCAAATGTATCAAGCGGCGTATGACGGGATAACCAACTGATAACATGTACGCCTCGTCTATTGTTCTATCTATTCAGTTCATATGAAGCTAATATTCAGTGGATGGTTCGTAGTCATGTTGTGCTGTACCGAAAACTGCCCTTTTTCACGAATGAATGGTGTATTGGTTCGTTCGTGCTGTTAGTGTCTCGAAAATGAGATTACTTGTGGTCACGGTACTAATTACCTTCACCATTGACAGAACAATAGTGTTTCACTAGGATTTCCTGCTAAATTTAATAATTATGGGTGACATCGTTTATCAAGGTCATTTGCCAGTCAGCTTAGACCATAGATTCCCAAACTTTTTCGCCCCACCGCCCACTTTGCACGACATAAACTTTGTACGCCCCTTCCCCATTATAACAGCTTACCAACGCCCTCCACTATATACATGCTCTATTTTCACTTTAACATAGACAATTTATATATTTCTGTCATACATGGTCGAATTTCAAATGATTATATGCATGAAATAGAAAATTTATTTTAAAATGGATCGCTAAGATGGGCATAAGATAAATTAAAATGCAGAATTCAAATTTTATGATTATATAATCGCACAATCACGAAAAAACTCCCCCAAATGCTTCTGATCCCACTATCGCCCCTAAGAGCTTCAGCGCCTACTGGGGGGGGGCGGTACCGCCCACTTTGGGAAACGCTGGCTTAGACATTGAATTGTTGATATTTTCACTTCTTCGTTCACCATGTAAAGGGGGGGTCATCTGTGGCTTAGTAGTTAAGTCAATGCCCTATGTTCCTAAAGTCGGTGGTTCAAATCCGCTCGTGTATTGCCGGAAGCTCGCAAGGGCAAAGAATAGTAACACTGCGACCTACAAGGCATGTCGTAAGATGCGACTGAGGTACGGGCCTAGGGAAGTAAATAAAAAGCATCATAGAAATCGGATGTGTCCATAACTGTAGGCTACTTGCAGACGCATAACTGGCACCGCGTACTCTTAGGCTCGGATCACATACAAATCACAAAGAGTTGCTAACAAGGGCTCGATATTGAGCGGTCGAGGGGGTTCAAATCCGGACCGCGTCGTTCTGTTCACGGGTGCATTTTTCCCGAAGATCTCTAGGATTGTTGCAAGAACAACGGAATTCGTGCTATGTTCAATACTATCTGCTGAGATGGACGGAGTCATATGCTGTAAAACTTGGTGAAGTGTAGTCTTCTTCTTCTTCGCGTTCGTTCTTTACAACCAATTTCAATCAATCTTTGTGATTTGTTTGATCCTTGCCAAGAACGTGTATACGTTGCACATTGGTTTGGTAGGCCCTAAACGCAAAGACTTCTACACGCTTAGGACACATGCATCCGATTTCAGCCAAACCTCCTTAGTCGCCTCTTACGACATGCATGGCAGGTAACAGTGGTTCTATTCTTTACACCCCAAATTTGGATCCCGGTAACCACTCGGGCGGTGACCCCCAACAGCGCCGCCGATGATGGCTGGATCACCTCTCGCAGATGGATGATGACGGAAGTGCAATAATGATGGTTCAATCAATCCCGAAGAATTTTCTATATGGGAATTTGGTTTCTGGCGTAGCAGCTGAGGGGTCACCTCGCATTATTTGCAAAGACGTATGCAAGTGTGACTTAAAGCCGTTTGACATTAGTATGATAAAAAAAAAATAGACAGTGAAAAAGTTTTAAGGGCTTCCGGAAAAATAAATAATTACCAAACACCGGATTCGAACCACAAATCTTTATTTCTCACGGCACCCATTACCTAACCCCACAGACGTGTATTTTGAAGAACACAACCAGCTAGCTCTCCTATGTAACTATACCACGAGAGGAATATATATATATATATCGCATACTATATTTCCGAAAATCGGTGTGCTATACACGGCTTCAGTTTGCATCCAAAATTCACCAGGTACACAAATTGAAACACCCAGCTATTCCAGTAGTGACTAAAAGACAGATTATAAATTCAATCTTTATACCAACACTGTACAGAGCCAAACATGGGCACTGACAAAAGAACAAGAAAGGAAAATTACCACATGCGAAATGAGATGCCTGAGGAAAGCAGTAAATAAAACAAGAAGAGACCATATAAGAAATGAGGAAATTAGAAGAACAGTCGGAACAGCACCTGCTATTAGATTTATTGAAAAACAGAGACTCAAATGGTTTGGCCACTTGGTCAGAATGAACCCGAATACACCAGTTGCAAGAGCGTACAACCTGAAAATGGAATCATCAAGAGGAAAGGGCAGACCAAGAAAAAAGATGGGTTGATGGAGTTAGAGACATCTTAAAACTCCACAATACCACAGCATATCAAGCGACCGAACGTGCATTATCTCGGAAACCGATCATCAGTTAAACCTGCTACGATTAGCGGCAAAAAAACAGAGAAGGACAAAAGAAAAAAGAGACACATTTTTTCGGGCTAAATTTAGATAAACTAAAGAAAAAGTTTCGATATCGGATCAATGTTCGTTTAAAAAAAAAAAAATCGAACTTGTGATGTCTTGTTCACTTTTTTAACCACGTGGTGAAGAAAGGTACAACAGTCAAAGGGATAGATGCACTAAACATATCATGTGGCCATTATCACCCAAGCATAGACTACATCCCTTAATCAAAATACATTATTAGCTATTCAACGTATGCTATATACGTACAATAGCTATGTCAGAAGTTTTAAGACAGTATTAGATCAGTGTTGACCGAGGACGGCTTGAAAATTGCAATCCGCTTCGACATAGTTCCGACCGGTCAACACAAGCGGACTTGAAACTGGCCAGTAGTAAACGAAGTGCTGGGATTGATTTAACATCGGACTGCTTTAGCTATGGTTAGTTAGATGTGGCATGTCTAGAGTTGAAAGGGAAAAAAATGTATATGTGCTTGTAAACGACGTGAAAACAAGGAATGTTGTTTACTATCGGGCTCTCACAGAGACATAAGTATAGCTTACACAATAATTATGTAATTTATGCTCATTAAAACAAAATAGTACAATTAAAACAATTTTAAAAATATTTTTTCAATTCCTATTGCATACGCGTTTGAATCCCGAGCGAAGCCGGGTTAATTAGCTAATATATATATATTATCCTCTTAATGTCTGATGGCATTTTAGGCTTCAGTCAAGTCTTTCCATGTTCACTTTCCCATTACAATCTTCAGAGCAGAATTCCACGTCAGAGATACTACCTACACACAGTTCTTCCATCATTCGTCTCCATGATCCTTCCTTTCGTTCGTATGAACTTCACTGTCTTTTGTAGCTCACACAGAGGTCCGTGTAGTGTCTCCATGATATTCTTGGTCTTCATTTCTCTCTATCCCCTCTGGTTCCCATGTTGTCTGTTTTCGCTCTTATAGCTGGATTCATTCGCATAACATGTCCAAAACATTTCCATTTTCTTGTATGATCATATTCATTGTTTTCTGTGTAGTTGTTTGAATAATGATGAGAATCTCATGCACTACTAGAATAACGGATGTGGAGGTGTTGAATGAATCCAAAGCACAGAGAAAAAAACAACTTATTATCAATATAAGAAAGAGGCAATCATCATTTTTCGCGCATATGATACATATTGGACAACGATAACATCGAATGGAGACGAGACAGGAACACGAAGAAATGTTAGACTGCCTGACATAATGGCACGGAAGAGCGTCAACATCTGAGATGATAGAAACAAGCCTGTTAGAGGCAGACAACTGGGATTCCTGACAAGATAAGAGGATCGAAAATACAGATCTGATCACTGCGCCAGCCAGACACGACAGTCTAATGATGATGATGAGTTGAATTCATTCGCAATACACATGGCTAAATGCATTTCCATCCTCGAGATCAATGATCTTGAGCCGAGTAATGATGATGAGTTAATCACGCAAATGGCTACATTTCATCTTTGAGATCTATTATTGTTTTTTTTTTTTCCGATCCAGAAGCACTTGAGCTTTTCAGCTCTTCGGCTCGGTGCCATGGACATCGTAACCCTTCGGTTCGGTGCCACGAACACCGTGAATCTGGGGAATCTGTGGCTTTTTCTGCCTGCCCACGGAATTGAACCCGTACACACAGAGGGCTAGTCACCCACAGTCCAACGCGCTACGAACACGCTGGGCACGCGGGCTTGTTTTCTGCTTAGTTGTATGGTATTTATTTATTTGATAGAACCATCATCATTGCACTTCGTTAGGTAACCATGTGTGCTCCGATATCTTTCTTACACAGAAAGATCTCAGCTGCAGTGCACGAGCTCCGTAGCACCGGCGAGGGTCCCGATGTAATTTTGAAGATATTTTTGTTGAAATCGTATTCTTATTCTTTTCTAATGAATTTTGACCGGGGCAGCGGCTTTCCAACCTGCTCTTCTGGATTTTGAGCTGCCACGGTAAGACTGTTATCTGATATGTAAGACTTATCAGATATTCTTTCTAACAAGAATGTTCTCACGATCCTGTGCAGGTGTGAGGAGTGATGGAAGGCAGATAAGACTACCTGCATCATTTATTGTCATTCTTCAAAATTCTCATCCATAAAACAGGACTAATAGTAATGTGATACTTTTAGATAGATTTAAGTCAGGGGTAACCGTTAAAGCGGTCGAGGTTCTCAGCAGCACGTACAGCCTTAAATGGTATACGATCCTATTGAATTTATCGTTCTCTTGTGTCAGGGACTCAGTGGGTAAAATTGCTGGTGGTGACCTTTGTTCACTCTTTGTTGCTGGCCTGTTACGATGAGACGGAAGACGATACAGGGATAATGTACTAGGATGGTAGATGAGGCATGAAATCGCAACCACTTGTGCGTGCACACACTATATAAATATACTTTATTTGTGTTCATTATGAAAAGTGAAGATGGGCGGAGAGAGAGAATGAGAGAGAGAGAGTTTAGCGCGCGCGTTTTTCCTTTTTATATTATGTTATGCACAGCCAACTATAAACTCATAGGGCCAGATGACTGAGGTAAAAATTATAGGAAATGAGACCCTAACCGTCACGTGACCTAGCATTCCAGTATTTGTGTACATAGACGAGTTGATTTTAAAATCAACACAAAATGCTAAATCAAGGTTATATTATGCAACAAGTTAAGTTTAACAATAAGGAATACAAGTGTTACGAATATTTTTCTTCAATAAATAACCACAGACTCATAGAATTGAGTAAAATTGCAAAATAGCTTGCACTGTTCTATCAAACATATATAAAATCCAGCCCTCAAAACAAACTAGGTCAGGGTTTCCCCGTTAGTTATGTGGACCAATATTAGAGTTGGCTGTGTGTTATGTTATGTTATGCGATCGACGTCATGGCACATTGGGCATTCCATTCGTGCTCTGTCCTTCGCTGCAGCAGCCATCCTAACGTCCATTTGCTCACCGTACCCATGAGAAGTTGATTAGTATACCTTCTCTCTCTACTATGAAGACGACACTGTCTGGCATGTCCAGACTTAACTCATGGATAGATAATATCAAGACCACACTAAATAAACACTGATATTACACAAGGGCGACTCATCTGGTTAGTTAGTCTTTCCTCTTGGGCCTGTGGGCGGCGCATAGGGCATAGGTCATAGCTCTCCATGTCTCGCGGTTCGTTGCTATTTGTTTTAAGTCTTTAATGTTTACTAGGCCCATCGTTGAGCCTTCTCTGGTGATGGTTCTACGCAGAGTCTCTCTTGGTCTTCCTCGTTTTCTTTTTCCCTCTGGTGTCCATATGAGGGATTGGTAAGGAGTCTTCTCTCATCCATTCTAAGTGTGTGGCCGATGTAGTTCCAGCGGCGCTTTCTTATAAAATTTGATACATTTTCTTGCTTGGTCTCTTGTCTTATTTGTGTATTGGGTCTGAAATCTGACCATTTGAGATTCAGTATTCTTCTAAGACATTTATTCTCAAAGTTATCTAATTTTCTTTCTAGAGCTTTTGTTGCTTTCCAACTCTCGCATCCATAAGTTAATACTGGAATCACACAAGAGTTAAAGATCTTTAATTTTAAGTGCTTGCTGAGTGAATTGGACTTCCATATTCAGGACTCATCTGGTCCTGGAACACAAATTAAAGCTCCCATCCCCTACGTTTAACAACAAGAGGGGACAACTAATTCCATCATCCACCTGGGAAGAAAGGAGAAACAGTAGACAATAGACGAAGATTATACATTAAACTAGATTCGGGCGCACCTATGCAGTCCACTTCATCATCACTGACCGCTGAAGTACCAACCTAAAGTGGTACACTTGCCTATTTGCAATAATAAGGGACTACATCTTCACTATGTCCAGCGCGTTTCCTCCCGTCCAACTTCTCTGATGTTTGGTTCTGGACTCAATTGAACATACTACGATAAGTGTAACACATGTGACTCAGGGCAGATGTCGATGCTGTGAATGGAATGGGGGACGTGTAAATTAAATCTGAGGTCGCTAATGTACAAAGTTAATCAAACGCCGCCATTTCTTCTTCTTGCGATTAATATTTTAATTATTATACCGTCAGACGCGTTCTTATGATGAAGTCGACTGTTGTGTGAAGTCGCCGCCATTTGAACACAACAACCACTTTCGGTCATCTCTTCAGGACAGCAGTTATCTTTGTGTCATGATATTGAAAACTTCAGCTTTTACATCATTTCCCAAACTTTTAGCACACTTTCCACTTTGCACGACAAACTTTGTAACGCCCCTCCTCATTATAACAGTTTGCCAACGACACCCCCTTCCCCTCCCCGTATATATATATATATATATATATATATATATACATGCTCTATTTTCATTTTGACATAGAAATTGATAAATATTTCTGTCATACATAGGGTCAATTTTCAAATGATTATTTACATGAAATTGAAAATTGATGAAAAAATGGATAGTGTAAGATGGACATAAGATGAATTAAAATGCAGAATTCAAATTTTTAATGATTATTCAATCGCAAAATCACGAAAACACCCCCAAATGCTTCTTAACCCATTATCGCCCCCCTGGAAGGTTTCAACGCCCACTGGAGGGCGGTACCGCCACTTGAGAATCCATGTTCTACTTAACATTAAGTCGGAAATTTGCTTTAAGTGAGATGGTATCTATGCTTGACAGTGAATTAAAGAAGATGTAACTTCTATATGTTGTGGTCTCTGTGACATAGTTAGGTGTTCGTCTCTCGTGCCAAAGGTACCAGGTTCGCTCCCTCGTGGAGCTATCTGTATATTTTTCCAGAGAACCCTGATCTCAGTGTAGGTAAGATCGAGTTCCTAGTCCTATCGGAGACGGACGATAGAACGTAGGTCCCATGTTCAATTTGAGCACGTAAAAGAACCATTGGCAGCTCAAAGGTGAAAAAGCAGGCTGAAAAGCCGCTGCCTGGGGGCAAAATTCATTAGAATAAAAATTATCTACAAAATTGTTTTCACGATCTTCTAAATTAAATCGAGAACCCTTGACGGTGCTACGGTGTTCTTGCACTGCCACTGAGATCGTCATGTGTAAGAAAGATTGGAACACAATTGGTTACTCACCGAAGTGCAACGATGATCCAATCAATCAGCAGCGACTACATTAGCCAATCGTTTGGTCGTACAGGATAAGAGAGTGCCCGAATCTGAGCTACTCCAAGTTATTGAATAACTCCTTTGAGTAATGTATTGGGGACATCAAGAATCTATTGATCTCTTTCTAACGCCCGAGTGGTTACAAGGCCCAAATTTGGGGTGTAAAGAATAGAACCACTGTTACCTGCCACACATGTCGTAGAGGCGACTAAGGAGGTTTGGCTGAAATCGGATGCATGTGTCCTAAACGTGTAGAGGCCTATGCGTTTAGGGGCCTAACAAACCAATGTGCAACGTATATACGTTCTTGGCAAAGATCAAACATATCACAAAGAGTGATTAAAATTGGTCGTAAAGAACGAACGCAAAGAAGAAGAAGAAGAAGATCTATTTCTATGACTGTCTTATTGCACGTACTGTGCGGCGTATCACGTGGTTTCTACAGTGCTTCTTTTAGGATTTACACTGACTTAAAACAAGTCAAAGGCTTTACATATCTAGGAGCATTTTTTCAGCGAACGAAATAATAAGTAATGAAATCCAACATAGATGCAACAAAGCAAATCAAATTATAAGACAAATGGCGCCAATTTTAAAATGCAAACATGTCATCATGAACACACAAAAAGAGCAAAGTTCAACACAATCTTTCTCCCTACATTATGCTATCAGTGCCAAACCTGGACGCTGACAACAAATGATAGAAGGAAACTAGTCACGACAGAGATGAAGTGTCTACGCAGAATGCTGGGTGTAACAAGAAGAGACCGGTTGAGAAATGAAGACATCAGGAAAAAGTGGGTACAACATCAGTACTAGACTTCATCAAGAACAACAAATTAAATGGTTCGGTCACGTAAGCAGATTACCAACAGACAGTGCACCTCAAAGACCAATGTTGCTCCGATACAATAGGGTACAAAGCAATAGGCCTGCCACGCAAAAGGCAGACCACAGAGATAACAGAGGCGAAGAAAGACACTATGTATGAAGCACATGGCTCGTTCTAAAAATATCTTCTTATCCTGACACTGTGATGTCAATCAGGATTTGAGAAAAGGGAAACAGAAATAAATACTGACTACAACAATTTTCCTGCCCAGCGTGTTCGTAGCGCGTTGGACGACGGGTGACACGCTCCCTGTGAGCGCGGGTTCAATTCCGCGGGCTGGCAAAAAAGCCACAGGTTCTCCATATTTACGGTGTTTGTGGCACCGAACCGAAGGGTTGCGATGTCCAAGACACCGAGCCGAAGAGCTGAAAGCTGAAGTGCTTCTGGTCGAAAAAAAAAAAATTTACTTAGACGTACAAAATATGTTGTACACACCTTGAGAAGAAATGATCAAAGAATATCAAAGCGGGCATTTAAGTGGGATGCAAAGGTTCAAGAAAGAGAGACATATGGAGACGCTGAAACGAAATTGTCTGAGAGAGGCATGAAATATCGGTCTCATTTCCATGGGGGAGATTGAGAGAGTTGCACATGATAGAGCGGTATGGAGACATTGCTGAGGGAGGCAAGAAATATCGGTCTCAGTTCCATGGGGAAGATTGAGAGAGTTGCACATGATAGAGCGGTATGGAGACATTGCTGAGGGAGACAAGAAATATCGGTCTCAGTTCCATGGAGGAGATTGAGCGAGTTACCCAGGATAGAGCGGTATGGATAAATTGCCTGCAGGCCCTATGTAACGTATAACGGCACGAGAGGAATTATAATTATACTGAAGATGTGTGTCGGTGCCTCGCAGAGAAGGATGAGAAATGTACGATAAAAGTGAGCTTAAATGGAGGGATGTCTACTCCGTGTTACCAGACACAAACATGGACCATGAGCACAGCACAGTCGCAAAAATTAACTACATGTTACGTTATGTTATGCGATCGACGTCATGACACATTGGGCATTCCAATTCGTGCTCTGTCCTCCGCTGCAGCAGCCCATCCCCAAGTCCCTATGTTCACCGTACCCACGAAAAGTTGATTAGTATATCTTCTCTCTCTACCACGAAGACGATACTGTCTGGCATGTATAAACTTAACTCCTAATTCTCACACTCGTTCCAGTGTCTGAGACTCGTTCCAGTGTCTGAGACTCGTTCCAGTGTCTGAGACTCGTTCCAGTGTCTGAGACTCGTTCCAGTGTCTGAGACTCGTTTCAGTGTCTGAGACTCGTTCCAGTGTCTGAGACTCGTCCATATCACATAAATTAGATCGTACCGCATTGATGACATCGGATCTGTCCATACTTCTGCCCGCTTGAGTCGGGGCATCGTTTGCAAGAAAACCAGCACGAATAGTAAATGCTATGCCTACGAAAAGTTACCAATAACACCAGAAAAGACAAAAGAGTCCGCAACATCATTATGAGAAAGAAACTTAGGACAGACCTTGCTTGAATTACATTGAGAAACAAACTTGGGACAGACCTTGCTTGAATTACATTGAGAAACAAACTTGGACAGACCTTGCTTGAATTACATTGAGAAACAAACTTGGGACAGGCTTTGCTTGAAATACATTGAGAAACAAACTTGGGACAGACTTTGCTTGAATTACATTGAGAAACAAACTTGTTACAGACTTTGCTTGAATTACATTGAGAAACAAACTTGGGACAGACTTTGCTTGAATTACATTGAGAAACAAACTTGGGACAGACTTTGCTTGAATTACATTGAGAAACAAACTTGGGACAGACTTTGCTTGAATTACATTGAGAAACAAACTTGGTACAGACTTTGCTTGAATTACATTGAGAAACAAACTTGGTACAGACTTTGCTTGAATTACATTGAGAAACAAAGAATGAAGTTGTTCGGCCACTTAATAAGAATTCAACCAAACAGTATAGAGTCTTCAACAACAGAACATCAGGAAATAAGACAAGAAATACCATGGAAAATATAGTTAGATGGTATCGCAGAATCCTGTCAAAGAACAAAAATAACGAACGGAAGTCATTAGAGCAGCGCAAGGCCCGTCTGCCCAGCGTGTTCGTAGCGCGTTGGACTACGGGTGACTATCCCTCTGTGTGTGCGGGTTCAATTCCGCGGATGGCAGAAAAAGCCACAGATTCCCCAGATTTACGGTGTTCGTGGCACCGAACCGAAGGGTTACGATGTCCATGGCACCGAGCCGAAGAGCTGAAAAGCTCAAGTACTTCTGGATTGGAAAAAAAAGAGCAGCGCAAGACAAAAACAGAAAACCGCGACACTGGACAACAAACCGGTAACAGTGTGACGACAATAGAAGTGGTTTTCCGTTATGACTTGTTGCGGAGGCTTTAAAATAGATTAAGTTCGGCAATATTATCTCAAAGTGCACCATTCCCAGAGGAATATCTTCTTGTCGGGACATTTAACACATGAGTTCTCCCTTAGGTATACACATGATCGGTAGCTATCGCGGTTACGCCTCAACTTACTGGTCTGTAAACGGCCTAGAGTTAATCACTCTCTCATCTCCACTATTCAATCAACTTGTCCTATTCTCTATCAATCATTAGGATTGATCTCGTCCTCGGCCGTGTCGCGCCGGGGCCCATAAGGGAAACAAAGAATATACCACTGCGATCTACAAGACATGTGGTGAGAGACGACTGACGTAGGAGTGTAAGGAAACTACCCTAGAAATCCGATGGGCTAACCTACTTGTAAGCGCATAACTGGCACATCGCACAATCGCTCTTAGATCACATACAAATCACACAAAGGGGGACTGCCTAGAGTAGTTGATAGTAGCTCGGCCTGCTAGCTGTGAGACGCCTCATAGCTCGGGTTCGAACCTACTGTCCGGCATTTGTTCGAGTCCCTGGTCTTACTCAGGACGATAACGTGAGTACCTCTGAAGTCGGAGAAAATCTGCCTGTATGGCGAGGAATACTAATTACGAGTACATTGAGCACACGGCTGCCAGTGTAAAGTAATTTACAATGTGCACGCTGCTGCCATTGTAAGAAATTGGAAAAACAGATTTTCAAGCAAAAATCAGTTTCAAAGATGAAACTTCGTCTGAGTTGAAAGCGGACGAAAGAAAAAAAGAAAAAAAAAAAAAAAAATCACACAAAGTGGTCGATATGGAACGTTCCTAAAAGAAGGACTCTTCCAGCAATATCAAACTTTCATCTCATTCCGACAAAGACTTTTAATAGATGTTTCTAGAAGGGCAATAATGTCTTACTTTGCCTTCGGGTTACTCGCTTACAAATTACATATCTAGTAATACAGGGTGTTCAACTTAAAAGCAGCCCTTGAATATAGCTAACCTAACAAAGGTTCAGTTATGGCGTAGTATATGTCAAGGTTGTGTGACGTTGTGTAATTGTAGTGCGGGAAGGGGCGATGAACAAATGTGACGTAGGACGAGCTAGTCAGAACCGGTTTAAATAGTAAATAAACACAACTCAATGTGTACCTGGCAAGTTTCGAATTGTCAATGGGGCTGCAATTATCTTGAACACCCTGTATAATCATACATATTTCTGCTCTTTTTGTGTTCATGATGACATGATGACAACCTTGGGATCTTAAATTTCTATCCATCTTTTGGCTAATACCTTCTTCTTCGAGGACTCCAAATCGACCACTTGTTAACCACTCTGTGTGATTTGGATGTGGTCTGAGCCTAAGAGCGGTTGTACGTTGTGCCAGTTATGCGCCTACAAGTAGGTCAGCACATCCGATTTCTGCGATGCTTTTATTTATTAGGGTAGCTTCCCTAGAACCCTACACCAGTCACCTCTTACGACATGCCTTGTAGGTCGCAGTGATACTATTCTTTGCTTCCCTTGCGCGCTCATAATGCGGGCCATTTACTTGTAGGCGCGTAACTGGAACAACGTACAATCGTTCTTAGGTTTGGATCACACACAAATCACAAAGAGTGTTAACAAGTGGTTGCTATGGAGCATTCGAATAAGAAATGTTACAACGTTCAACCGTAACTGCGCCCACCCACTGCGGCACTGCCGGGTAAGAGCCTTATTAAAAACAATATTGAAAATCTTAGGTAAAATATTCACTATCTTCATAGTCAGCAAATTGTTTGTCCTCAAAGTTCTGTTATTTAGTATCCATTTTTTAGTATTTAGTTTAGTATTTCGTGTGTTTGTGTGTTTTGTCTTGACAATTGTATAAACGTCCATTATTTTTCATATTTGATGATGTTTTCATTGCGTACGTAAAACTGCTATAAACTTGTTTTCATTCGAATCACGAGGAGACAGCTTTGGGTTTGACAAAGTGAATGAGATTACAGAAGTCAGGGTCAGTGAACCATAGCTGACCAAGACCCCACACACAGTCAACTAGATAACTAGACCAGACAACTGACTGGGGAATCCCTGACCTAGATCAGAGAAGGGGCTGGAAAATATAGATGTTTGATAGAAAACTGCATGCTTTTTTTGCAATTTTACTCAATTCTGTCTTTGGTTATTTGGTGAAAAATATTCATAATATTGATATTCCTTATTGTTAAACTTAACATGGATAATATAATTTCGGTTTAGCATTTTGTGTTGATTTTAAAATGAATTCGTCTATATACACCAATACTGGAATGCGAGGTCACGTGGTATAGTTGTGCTCTGATTTTCCATAATTCTTACCCGAGTCCGAAGGCCCATAAGTTTGTAGTTGGTTCTGCCCTACCCCACCTCCAAGTGTTGACCCATGTAACAAACTGCATCACTGCAGTCTAACTAAGCAAAAAAGGAAGCGAAGAGGGAGGGTAAAACCGGACCCAATAAATTTCTGGCTGACATTGATGTGCATGCTGAAAGGAGCCAGATATCAAAGTCTCTACACATACTGCTACACAAAGTAACACACACACACCATGACGAACACAGAAGTAGAAAGTCTCTACGCATACTGCTACACAAGTAACGACACACACCATGGCGAGCACAGAAGAAGAAAGTTTCTACACATACTGCTGCACAAAGTAACACACACACCATTGCGAACACAGAAGAAGAAAGTCTCTATGCATACTGCTGCACAAAGTAACACACACACCATTGCGAACACAGAAGAAGAAAGTCTCTACACATACTGCTGCACAAAGTAACACACACACACCATTGCGAGCACAGAAGAAAAAAGTCTATGCATACTGCTACACAAAGTAACACACACACACCATGACGACCACAGAAGAAAACAGAAATAGATCATATGTTGCACGAGCTGTCTACATATCCATCTACATTGCCCGCCTGCCCAGCGTGTTCATATCGCGTCGGACGACGGATGGCAAGCCCCCTGTGAGTACGGTTCAATTCCGCGGGCTTGCAGAAAAGCCGCAGGTTCTCCAGATTTACGGTGTTTGTGGCACCGAACCGAAGTGTTACGATGTCCATGGCACCAAGCCGAAGTGGGCCACTTCTTTCTTCTCAAGTCTGCACACTGGGGGCAGTTCTGTAGCATATAATTCATATGATTTCTGCTTCCCGTTTGTGCCGACCTCTTCCCACAGTAACTTTTGGCCACCCTCGTGATGGTAGGTCTGACATTCTTACTGCGTGGCTAAATCTCCGAGACAGATTGGCGACCATAGAATCCGTTATCCCATTCCTCATAGTGAGGGGTCGTTGCACCATGTTATGCGCCTTACGGCTTGGCGCATCCGTTTTCTGCAAGCATTTGTTTCGGGTTAGCATTCCCTAACTCGTACATTTAAAGTTCTATTACAGAAAAACAAATGTCATTGAGAATTAAACTTGTTTTGAAAATCATTTCCACTATAGCGATATACTGGTTTAATTTGACAATCATTTCTACTATAACTACTATATACTGGTTTAATTTGACAATCATTTCTACTATAACTACTATATACTGGTTTAATTTGACAATCATTTCTACTATAACTACTATATACTGGTTTAATTTGACAATCATTTCTACTATAACTACTATATACTGGTTTAATTTGACAATCATTTCTACTATAGCTACTATATACTGGTTTAATTTGACAATCATTTCTACTATAACTACTATATACTGGTTTAATTTGACAATCATTTCTACTATAACTACTATATACTGGTTTAATTTGACAATCATTTCTACTATAACTACTATATACTGGTTTAATTTGACAATCATTTCTACTATAGCTACTATATACTGGTTTAATTTGACAATCATTTCTACTATAACTACTATATACTGGTTTAATTTGACAATCATTTCTACTATAACTACTATATACTGGTTTAATTTGACAATCATTTCTACTATAACTACTATATACTGGTTTAATTTGACAATCATTTCTACTATAACTACTATATACTGGTTTAATTTGACAATCATTTCTACTATAACTACTATATAGTGGTTTAATTTGACAATCATTTCTACTATAACTACTATATACTGGTTTAATTTGACAATCATTTCTACTATAGCTACTATATAGTGGTTTAATTTGACAATCATTTCTACTATAGCTACTATATACTGGTTTAATTTGACAATCATTTCTACTATAACTACTATATACTGGTTTAATTTGACAATCATTTCTACTATAACTACTATATACTGGTTTAATTTGACAATCATTTCAACTATAACTACTATATACTGGTTTAATTTGACAATCATTTCTACTATAACTACTATATACTGGTTTAATTTGACAATCATTTCTACTATAACTACTATATACTGGTTTAATTTGACAATCATTTCAACTATAACTACTATATACTGGTTTAATTTGACAATCATTTCTACTATAACTACTATATACTGGTTTAATTTGACAATCATTTCTACTATAACTACTATATACTGGTTTAATTTGACAATCATTTCAACTATAACTACTATATACTGGTTTAATTTGACAATCATTTCTACTATAACTGCTATATACTGGTTTAATTTGACCATCATTTCAGGTATGGAGAACTGCCTGAAACGTCGAGACCACAATGATAGTAACGGATTAGAGAATGAAGAGAGCAGTGATCTGGAAGGTGATTTCCAAGAATGCTTTTTATCAGAGGATCGCAGCCGAAGTCACGAACAAGAATGCTGTTTGATTAGCCCTTACAAGAGACTACGGGTTGAAGAGCTCACCCATTCTTCTATAGAGTCGCAATCTGGAGAAGGAGAAGCACATAGCCTTTTAAAGTCAAGTGATGAAGCTGATGTTTACAGTGACAGTTATCTTAAAACAAACACTTTTAAGGGGTTTAATGTTCCTGGTTTTCCGGTATCACGAGCTGTAGGGGTTAACCAAATATTACCATCACATCACCGACATATCGGATCTTCTGGTTACAATCAACACGATACTATGTTGGTATCAAATAAACACAAACCTATCTTCTCAAAGTTAGCAAGTTCAAACAAGGGACATGCTTTTGAGGCTGGAAGCAGTCGCAATGAGGTTAATCACTCTGCTCAAATCACAGAATCAGAACCGAGACTCGCTCGCAAAGGTTCTTCTGGGAAATTCACAGAATCAGAACCGAGACTTGCTCGCAAAAGCTCTTCTGTTGAAATGACAGAATCAGAATCGATACTCAAGCGCAAAGATACAAACAGTCTTCGAAGATCATGTGACAGTACTAATGGTAAAACGTTAGCACACGGATTGAATCATGCGATAACTTTTGGCAGGAAATCAGACAGAGAATGCAGCAGAATTCCCTCCATTGACGAAATATGTATGGAGAAAGAAATAACATCAGCTGACAAGCAGTTGCAACTAACAACAGGATTACAAGCAGAGATAGAATGTATGCCGTCATCAAGATTCCAGTCTTACAATTACTTACACAAGACGAGTTATTATCCAGAATTTCATACTACTCATTCTGAGCACATTTCATGTCAAACTTCAGACTTAAAGCATCCAGAAATGTGTAATCAGGAGAGAGCGCACCTGCTCTTACCAAACGATCATGTAACAGAGTCTCGTGGAATGAAATTCTCAGAGTCAAACGATGTGCTAGAACTTCATAGTGGCAGCATCGGGATGAGTGCAGATGAATATATTCAACCTGACGTACAATCTTGTCAAACCTCAAGTTGTGATAAAGAAGCATCTGCTTATGATGATGAGGATGATGATGATCATTATCAAACAATAGATGACCTAGATGTTGCAGCAGTCGTCGCTTCCAGTAAACCTTCTGGAGTAGCTGACCCTTCTAGCGTAGCAACGTTTGCAGACACCAGGGAGTATGACATTTATCCAAAAACATCAGAAATCATGAAAAATGACTTGAACTATTATAAAATAAATCAGATAAGATCGATCGGTATCAGTTGTTTGAGTATTCCATGTCACGTGAGAAAAGCAATGACCACTACAAATTATCACGTGCATAGTGACATTGTTGATATGTCCGGTGTGCATGAGGTGGCGAATGGGGACACTGAAAATATAGGCAGCACGTCAGAAATCAAAGAGACTAAAAGTGCATCATTAAATGTAATCAAATCAACAGCACATTCAGGAACAAGCACAGCTGCACATCCAGATTCTGACGATGTTTGTGGCAATCACGATGTGATGAGAGCCAGGTGAGTTAATTTCCTTTTATATTCGTTCATATTTTAAAACATACTCTTCTTCTTCTTCTTTGCGTTCGTTCTTTACGACCAATTTTAATCACTTTGTGATATGTTTGATCTTTGCCAAGAACGTGTATACGTTGCACATTGGTTTGGTAGCCCCTAAGCGCATAGACCACTATACGTTTAGGACACATGCATCCGATTTCAGCCAAACCTCCTTAGTCGCCTCTTACGACATGCGTGGCAGGTAGCAGTGTTTCTATTCTTTACACCCCAAATTTGGGCCCCGGTAACCACTCGAGCGTTTAAAAATATATATACATAACAGTTAATAGAGTAGAAAACTTTGCCATAACTTGTCTTTATTGTCTATTGTTTTTCCCCATGTGGATGATGGAATTGGTTGTCTCCTCTTGCCGTTAAGCGTAGGGGTGGGCGCTTTAATTTGCGTTCCAGAGCCAGATGGGTTGTGTGTTATGTCCGTGTTTATTTAGTACGGTCTTGTGGTCATTCACTGAAAAAACATAGGATACACACTATATAACTGATCAGCTGGATTTGCTGAGGTGGAGGTTGGAGCACCTATGGACATGTCCGGAGTGCTATGATGATAGTCCTCATATAACTGATTCGAGGAAGACTTGAAGTATGTTCTCTGCAGGCTGTGGTGTATTTTATGTCATGTTATGTTATGCGATCGACGTCACGGCACATTGGGCATTCCCATACATGCTGTCCTCCGCTGCAGCAGCCATCCTAACGTCCATTTGCTCACCGTACCCATGAGAAGTTGATTACTATATCTTCTCTCCCTACCACGAAGACAACGCTGTCTGGCATGTCCACACTTAACGCCTAATTCTCGAACTCGTTCCAGTGTCTGAGACGTGCCCATGTCACATAATTGAGAGCGTACCGCATTGATGATATCGGCTCTGCTCTGTGGTGTATGACTGACGTGACTGAAATTGTCAGTCTTGAATTTTGTATTTCTCGCCCGTGTGTTACCGGGGCCCGCAAGGGAAGCAAACAATAGTAACATTTCGACCTACAAGGCATGGGGCCGTGAGATGTGACTGAAGAATGGCATAGAGAAGCTACCATAGTAAATAAAAAAACGTCGAAGGAATTGGATTTTTTTTTTCCGATCCAGAAGCACTTGAGCATTTTCAGCTCTTCGGCTCGGTGCCATGGACATCGTAACCCTTTGGTTCGGTGCCACGAACACCAACCATAAATCTGGGAAATATGTGGCTTTTTCTGCCATCCCGCGGAATTGAACCCGCACACACAGAGGGATAGTCACCGTAGTCCAACGCGCTACGAACACGCTGGGCAGACGGGCAAGAAGGAATTGGATATGCTGGCCTACTTGTTTGTAGGCGCATAACTGGCACAACGCACAATCGCTCTTCTTTCCTTCCTTTCGTTCGCTTGAAATATTGTCTATATATTCAATGTTGTCTCTTGTATAAACTCCATTGTCTTTTGTAGCTCACACAAGAGTTCCGTGTAGTTTTCTGTCGAGCGTTGTTTCGTTAGGCCAGTGATAATCGCTCTTAAAGCTCAGATCACATACACATCACAAAGACTGATTTAAAAGGTTGTCGATATGGAACGCTCCAAGACGAAGTAGAATTTTGTATATATGTAGCTAGACCGTCTGCCCAGCGTGTTCGTAGCACGTTGGACTACGGGTGACTATCCCTCTGTGTGTGCGGGTTCAATTCCGCGGGATGGCAGAAAAGCCACAGATTTACGGTGTTCGTGGCACCGAACCGAAGGGTTACGATGTCCATGGCACCGAGCTGAAAAGCTCAAGTGCTTCTGGATCGGAATTTTTTTTTTTTTAATGGGGTTTTATAGCCGAAGGGTTGACTTTATTGAAACCGGGTTTTACACCATATGTCACGGTCCCTCTCCACATAAATGGCACGACACCTGCCGAGAGTATTGCACAAAGCACGAACTACGTGGCTCCGACAACAATCCTAGGTGGTCTCTGGAAAAAAATGCACAAGTGAACAGAACGGCGTGGTCCTGATTCGAACCCACGACCATCGACTCGCAAAGCAAGGTAATAATTGTTATTGTTATGTTCTGTACCTGCTTGGATTATGATAATGGTTCAAACCTTGTTAACTTGTATTGTCAATGTTTCAGATATAGCTCAAACCAGGAGCTTTCGTCAACAAACTCACGGTGCCTTGATCCCAAATATGAGCTACTTACCCATGCCTGTACACCGTCTTCATGGGACAACGCATATAAGCAGTACAATGAAGAGTATCATTTGCATCAACAAGGACTAGACATCCAGCATTACCCTGGAACATACATCAAGTCGAATCCCTCTAGTGTTCAGTCATATAGCGTAGAAGAACTACGGGTCCATCTTCCTGGCCCACCAAACGGTGAGCATGATCTTGGCTTCGGTGGCACCAGAGACATTGACTCACACTCAGGATCGTCACGTTGCAGTTCTAGAGGAGACGTACAGTACCAGAGTCTCGATGGATATCAGAACCAACATCACATTAGCACTGCACGGAATCACTCAGCAGGATCTGGGAATCATCACTCAGGGTCTTCCCATGCAAGCACAGATCACACGGAGAAGTCTTATCCCAGCAGTCTGGCTGTTTCGGAACACAGTGCGAAGAAAGCAGTTCTTCAAAGTTCAGGTATGTTTACGTAAACTGTTATACCTTGCTTATATCATCAATGTCCAGGTATGTTTACGTAAACCATAGATTCCCAAATTTTACGCCCATCGCCCACTTTGCATGACATAAACTTTGTAACGCCCCTCCCTCCTACAACAGTTTTCCAACACACACCCCTTCCACTCCCATATATATATATATATATATATATACATGCATCAGGAGTGAAACAAGGCTGCGTCTTATCGCCAATGCTCTTTGGAATAGCAATTGACTGGTCATGCGAAAATGCACCAATAACGCAAATATGGGCATCAAGTGGGTTGATAAAATTTTAGAAGACCTTGATTTTGCCGACGATATAGCCCTTTTGAGTTCATCACATCAAGATATTCAAATGAAAACAAACCTTCTCCAAAATATCTCAGGACAAATTGGTCTCCAAATAAACACCACAAAAACAAAAATTGTTGACCTTACCAGCAGTCCAGAAAATATTCAACTAAAAACTACACTCTTGAAAAAGTCCAAAGTTTTACATACCTAGGGAGTATGATGTCATCTACGGGGAATACAGCGCCAGAAATTCCACACAGAATCGCATTGGCATCAAGTGCTTTTAACAAATTGTCAAATATATGGAAGTCCAATTCACTCAGCAAGCACTTAAAATTAAAGATCTTTAACTCTTGTGTGATTCCAGTATTAACTTATGGATGCGAGAGTTGGAAAGCAACAAAAGCTCTAGAAAGAAAATTAGATAACTTTGAGAATAAATGTCTTAGAAGAATACTGAACCTCAAATGGTCAGATTTCAGACCCAATACACAAATAAGACAAGAGACCAAGCAAGAAAATGTATCAAATTTTATAAGAAAGCGCCGCTGGAACTACATCGGCCACACACTTAGAATGGATGAGAGAAGACTCCTTACCAATCCCTCATATGGACACCAGAGGAAAAAGAAAACGAGGAAGACCAAGAGAGACTCTGCGTAGAACCATCACCAGAGAAGGCTCAACGATGGGCCTAGTAAACATTAAAGACTTAAAACAAATAGCAACGAACCGCGAGACATGGAGAGCTATGACCTCTGCCCTATGCGCCCCACAGGCCCAAGAGGAAAGACTAACTAACTAACATGCTCTATTTTCACTTTGACATAAAACATTGATCTATATTTCTGTCATACATAGTCAATTTTCAAATGATTATACACATGAAATAGAAAATTGATGACAAAAATGGATCGTGTAAGATGGGCATAAGATGAATTAAAATGCAGAATTCAAATTTTTAATGATTATTCAATAGCAAAATCACGAAAAAACTCCCCCCAAATGCTTCTGAACCCACTATCGCCCCTCTGGAAGGCTTCAGCGCCCACTGGGGGCGGTACCGCCCACTTTGGGAACCCATGACGTAAACTGTTATACCTTGCTTATATCATCAATGTCCAGGTATGAAATAGGGACAAAGTTTTACCTGATGTCATCAGTGATTCGACGTCCAGGTATGTATAGGAACGATTGATAGGTATGGCCATCATCATTACGTTTCAGTGAGTACCATGTGTGCTTCGATCTCTTTCTTATCTAGAAAGATCTCTGCGGCATTGCACTTCGGTGAGTAACCGTGTGTGCACCGATATCTTTCTTATATATGAAGATCTTAACGGCAGTACACAAACTCCGCAGCACAGGCGAGGGTCTCCGATGTTATTAAGATGGTAAAAACTTTTTTATATGAATTTAGTTTTAAATGTTCTAATTAATTTTGCTCAGGCAGTGGCTTTCCAGCCTGCTATTTTCGACTTTGAACTGCCAATGGTTCTTTTACGTGCTCAAATTGAACACCAGACTTACGTTTTATCCTCTGTCTCCGATAGGATTAGGAACTTGATCTCACCTATACCAAGATCAGGATGTCTGGAAAAATATCCGATGGCTCAACAAGGAGCGAACTGTGCACCTTTAGAACGAGAGGCGAGCAGCTAACCTTTCCGCCACAGAGACCACTCGTATTTCACCTTTTTTTCCGATCCAGAAGCACCTGAGCTTTCAGCTCTTTGGCTCGGTGCCATGGATATCGTAACCCATCGGTTCGGTGCCACGAACACCGTAAATCTGGAGAACCTGTGGCTTTTCCTGACAGCCTGCGGAATTGAGCCCGCGCTCACAGAGGGCTTGTCACACCGTCGTCCAACGCGCTACGAACATGGTGGGCAGGCGGGCATCATATTTCACATACTCGACTCTGGCGCCCATATATATATATATATATATATATATAATATGCCCGCCTGCCCAGCGTGTTCGTAGCGCGTTGGACTGCGAGTGACTAGTCCTCTGTGTGTGCGGGTTCAATTCCGCGGACTGGCAGAAAAGCCACAGGTTCCCAGATTTACGGTGTTCGTTTGCACCGAACCGAAGGGTTACGATGTCCATGGCACCGAGCCGAAAAGCTCAAGCGCTTCTGGATCGGAAAAAAATTAAAAAATACATATTATATATATATATATATTACTGTATATTCGGGCCGTTGTAACTCTTTAGACTTTAATCATTTCTACGGTTGACAGGAGAATCTAAATACAAGCCACTTGAATCATTAAGCTTCAGTTATGATTGTGACTACAAATTTTCAGGCAAATAGACCGTTTTTTGAATGATTTAAGATCAGACTACACTTGAATCAGATCGAAATACAAAGAAGTAGTCGACCGTGTCTTTACAAAATCCTTATCCAATTTGTTCTTTACGGCTTATGATAATAGTAGCCTCTTATCAGTCAACCGTATCACACAGTGAGTTGCTGACTTGTAAGTAAAAGCATTAGACAGATCATAAAGTAGGAGAGTGAAGCAGGGATGTGTCTATTCTTCATCTTTGCGTTCGTTCTTTACCACCAATTTTAATCACTCTTTGTGATATGTTTGATCTTTGCCAAGAACGTGTATACGTTGCACATTGGTTTGGTGGGCCCTAAACGCATAGAATTCTACACGTTTAGGACATGTGCATCCGATTTCAGCCAAACCTCCTTAGTCTCTTCTTACGACATGCACGGCAGGTAACAGTGCTTCTATTCTTTACACCCCATATTTGGGCCCCGGTAACCACTCGGGCGCAGGATGTGTCTATTAATAATTCTTCTCGTACCATTATACGTTACATAGGACCTGCAAGTAATTTCTCCATACCGCTTTATCCTGGGCAACTCGCTCAATCTCTTCCATGGACCTGAGACCGATATTTCTTGCCTCCCTCAGCAAGGTTCATTTCAGGGTCTCCTTAGGTCGACCTCTCTTTCTTGAACCCTTTGCATCCCACTTCAATGCATGCTTTGATATTCGTTTATGATTTGTTTCGTTGATGTGTCGATTGCAGATTTGAAAACTTTCTTCTTCTTTAACCTTCTTCGAACGCTCCATATCAATCAATTGTTAAACCACTCTTTGTGATTTGTATGCGATCTGAGCATAAGAGCGATTGTACGTTGTGCCAGCTATGCGCCTACAAGTAGGCCAGCATATCCGATTTCTCCGACGCTTTTTATTAACTAGGATAGCTTCCCTAGGCCCCTACCTCAGTCGTCTCTTACGACATGCCATGTAGGTCGCAGTGAAACTATTCTTTACTCCCTCTGAGGACCCCAGCAACACGCGGGTGCTTCTTCAATGATCCAGCGACACTTGCGCTCTTGCCCTTCGGCCCAATGCGCATGTGTTTGTAAGTTGTTCTTTTTTCCCGATTAATGCTTTCCATGTATCTGGTCTTGGGGGAAGTAGGGTCTTCCTGATGTCATCTAGTGCTTGGCACCTGAAAAGGTGGGGGTGAACGGTTTCATGATGGTGGACATACAGTTGGCACTCTAGAGTATGTTGTGGTTTAATTCTGTTCAAGTGATTATTAAGTGTTATGTGTTGGTTAGAAGTCTAAAAATGGTGCTCTGATCTCTTCTTGTAAGGTAGTTGATGTTGTCATTAAGCTTAGGGCTGTCATATGTTTGTAAACCTCTCTTCCCGTGTCTGTCATGGCTCATCTGTTCGGGAGCCACGTACTTATGTATGTATTACAGACTTGAAACATATAGGAGAGAGGCGTATTAATGTATTTATTGCAGGCTGATGTTATTGTCATCATCGCTTACGATGGACGGTTATTATTATTATAATAGCCGCCCGAGTGGTTACCGGGGCCCAAATTTGGAGTGTAAAGGATAGAACCACTGTTACCTACCACGCATGTCGTAAGAGGCGACTAATGAGGTTTGGCTGAAATCGGATGCATATGTCCTAAACGTGTAGAAGTCTATGCGTTTAGGGGCCTACAAACCAATGTGCAACGTATATACGTTCTTGGCAAAGATCGAACATATCACAAAGAGTGATTAAAATTGGTCGTAAGAACGAACACAAAGAAGAAGAAGGTAACCTAGTATCGACTGTTACCATTGTTATCGTTATTAAACGTAGGAGTGTGGAAACAAGCAAAGAGAACGATATATTTCTCACATTTTCTGTATAGCATTATTGTTGTGTTGGTTTTTTTCTTCATTCTTATTGTTTAGTTGTAATCTTTTCATAACTGGCTGGTGTCACTGGTAAATGTTAACATAGTGACAGAGGGTATTTGTGGCTGTCGACTTATGTTCCATAGGTCATCATCATCAGGTGCCGTGCCGGATGGCGTAGGCGATCATGGATCTCGACAAATCTCTGTCGTTGGTGTTTGCTATCAACTCAAATGTTGACGCTCTACCGTGCTATTAAGTCAGGCTATCCACAATCTTCTCTCGCTGTCTTCCTCTGTCTCGTCTACTCTCGATTTTACCAGTAGTCACAATGTGTTCTAAATCTCCCCTTCTCATCACATGCCCGAAAAATGATGACTGCTTCTTTCTTATATTGGTGATAAGCTTTCTCTGTGTATTGATCTCATTCAGCACCTCAACATTAGTCATTTTAGCAGTCCATAGGATTCTCATCATTCTTCTGTAAAACCACATTTCTGTGGCCCTCAGAGATTTTTCGATTTGTACATGGTTCTTTCTCTTATGGAGATTTCGAGATGTTTTCCAGAGATCCTGATCTCAATGAGTTCCTTACAGGCGATAAAAACGTGGCTTTTCACCACGCACTTGCGGTCTGGAGGTAGTGATAGATTTGGCTAGATTATCATACAAATACATATAGTGATAGATGTTATAAAACATATGTCCAGTACTTTCGAGATTCTTCTTCGAACATTCCATATCGACCAACTTGTTAAGCCACTTTTTGTGATTTGTATGTGATCTGAGCCTAAGAGCGATTGTATGTCTAGCTCATAGATTTCCAAACTTTTTCGGCCCACCGCCCACTTTGCACAACATAAACTCTGTAACGCCCCCTCCACATTATAACAGTTTGCCAACGCCCCCACCACATATATACATGCTCTTTTTTTCTATTTGACATAGAAAATTGATATATATTTCTATAATAAATGGTAAATTTTCAAATGATTATATGCATGAAATAGAAAATTGATGAAAAAATGGATAATGTAAGACGGGCATAAAATGAATTAAAATGCAGAATTAAAATTTTTAATGATTATTCAATCGCAAAATAACGAAAATAATTTATTTTAAAATATTTATTATTAATTTCATCTTTAAGGAGCCACCGACCCCTAATCGCCTGAATACCACCCAAATTCTTCTGAACCCACTATCGCCCACCTAGAACGCCTCAGCGCCCACTTTGGGAAACGCTGGTCTAGCCAGTTATGCGCCTACCGGTATCCTATTTCTGCGACGCTTTTTAAAAACTATGGTAGCTTCCATGGCCCTACACCAATCGACACTTTCGGCATGCCTTGTAGGTCGCAGTGTTACTATTCTTTGCTCATATTGCGAGCACCGGCAATGCACGGGCGGCTTTCGACATTTATGAAAATTGCAGGAGAAACCGACTGTTATCTCTACCACACCACGGTAAGTATCATATCGTTCGTTACGTGTACACAACAGGGAGCGTAGGAGCTGACATCTGTGCGATATGTGGCTAGACGAAGCAAACCGTATTGTAGAGGGCGTGGGATAGATGCAGAATATCTGTATGACAGCCGTTAGAAATGACGCTAGACAACACAATACTTACACGTCTACATAATTTCAGTACGTGTAAAGTATGTTTCCTGCTAGTTTCGTACGAGTGAGTTATATTGCCGGTTGTAATACTGTCACTCCACCAGGTAGCGACCCTGAAATAGGTAAGAATTCCCGTTTTCGTTGCTTCACACCTGTTGGAGCAAGACAGGTGTTAACATTTTAGTCTTATCTGCTTTTCGTTTTCAGATAGTCTGGACCATAAAAGTGACAACTTTCTGAATAATTTATTTACTGGAATAATTTCACGTCAATTAGCCTTTCCCTGTCGTGTCGATTCGGTAGAGGACCACACCATAATAGGAGAAACGGGCGCGGGAATCAGTTTAGAAGGCAGATAGTGAGAATAGTGACATATGGAAGGTGTCCGTCCACGCTAAGCTTCAGTATCGTCGTCCGAGATAACCAATAAAGCGCCGAAGGAGAATATGATTTGTTTAGCAAGTCTACTAATTAACAGTTCAGACAAGTGCATCAATTTAAATACCTCGGATTCCTGGTAACATCAGATGGCAGTTGCGGATTAGAAATAAAGAGCAGAATAGGGCAGGCCAAAGCAATGTTCCAGAAAATAAGAAGCATTATATGCAACAAGTCATTGTCAATTGAGATCAGAATGAGAGTTATACAGTGCTGCATAGAACCAATACTGACATACGGATGCGAGTTATACAGTACTACATAGAACCAATACTGACATACGGATACGAGTTATACAGTACTACATAGAACCAATACTGACATACGGATACGAGTTATACAGTACTACATAGAACCAATACTGACATACGGATGTGAGTCATGGACAATGAACAAACAGATCGAAGAGTCTCTGAGGTCACAGAGATGTGGTTTTACAGAAGAATGATGAGAATCATATGGACTGCTAAAATGACTAATGTGGAGGTGTTGAATGAGGTCAAGAAAGGTTATCATCAATATAAGAAAGAGGCAGTCATCATTTTTCGGAAATATGATGAGAAAAGGGAGATTTAGAACACATTGTGACAACCAGTAAAATCGAGGGTAGACGAGACAGAGGAAGACATAGAGATAACATTTTAGACAGCTTGACTTCATGGCACGGAAGAGCACCAACGACAGAGATTTGTGGAGACTCATGATCGCCTACGCCAGCCAGCACGGCACCTGATGATGGTGATGATTACCAGTTGGCATACCAGACCGACGATGTTTATACATATACCTTACAATCAGTGGCGACTCGTGATCGTTTTTGTTCGTGGGACCAGACACACATTTTCGGGAAAATCATTGTTTTGGGTTAGGTTTTATTTTAATAATTACATAATAAATACACGTTACACATTTTTTTGGTGGGGCCCGGCCCTCTGGCCCTAATGATGAGCCGCCACTGCTTACAATGTTACATTATCTGTATAGATGACCCCTGGCAACATATGTTATAGGCGGCCCCGTCTGTATATAAGAAGATCTTCTTCCTTCTTCTGCGTTCTCACTAGATTGGGATTTCGGATTCTCTAATAAAGGCAACCGTCTGCCTCAGATTATCAGCCACGCAATACAGTTTGTCTTGGACGCTGGTGTAAGTGGGCCACCTCTTTCTTCTCAAGTCTGCATACTGGGGACAGTTCTGTAGGATATAATTCCTATGATTTCGGCTTCCCCGTTTGTGCTGACCTCTTCCCGTAGTAAGTTTTGGCCACTCTCGTGATGGTAGGTCTGACATTCTTACTGCGTGGCTAAATCTCCGAGGCAGATTGGCGACCGTAGAATCCGTTATCCCATTCCTCATTGTGAGCTGTCGTTGCATCATGTTATGCGCCTTACGGCCTGGTGCATCCGTTTTCTGCAAGCATTTGTTTCGGGTTAGCATATATAAGAAGATCAAAAGCCATCATCGTTTATAAAGTTAACTCATTAATCTCAAATGATTGTTTCACCTTCTTGGGATATTCACCTTCTTGGTGATATTTCACCTTCTTGGTGATATATTCCCAAATTATGTTATTTGTTCATCAGTTCTTCTTCTTTGCGTTCGTTCTTTACGACCAATTTTAATCACTCTTTGTGATATGTTTGATCTTTGCCAAGAACGTGTATACGTTGCACATTGGTTTGGTAGGCCCCTAAACGCATAGACTTCTACACGTTTAGGATACGTGCATCTGATTTCAGCCAAACCTCCTTAGTCGCCTCTTACAACATGCGTGGCAGGTAACAGTGGTTCTATTCTTTACACCCCAAATTTGGGCCCCGGGAACCACTCGGGCAGATTCACCTGTTGTTTCTCACCCTCTCATAACGTTGTCTTTCTCTTACCCGACTGCCCTCAGCCTATCCTCAGAAATGAGTTCGTTACCTGCATATACTGGCCGATTTCTTCTTTTCTCTCTCACAACCTTCCACCGCGCGAACTACTGATGATTGATTGATTGATTGATTGATTGATTTATAGGATCATCATCATTACACTTCGGTAAGTAACCATGTCTTCTCCGATCTTTGTCTTACACAGGAAAATCTCAGCTGCAGTGCACGAACTCTGTTGCACCAGCGAGGGTCTCGATGTAATTTTTACGATGAGAATTTTATTGTTTAATATTTTTTAATGAATTTTGTCCGGGCTGCTGCTTTACAGCCTGCTCTTCCCGATTTTGAACTGTCAATGGTTCTTTTACGTGCTCAACTTGAATACGTTTTATCGTCCGCGGGGATATAACTAGGAACTTGATCTCACCTACTGGAGTCGTCTCTGGAAAAAAATATCCAGATGGGTATATCGACGAGGGAGCAAACCTTTAGCACAAGAGATGAGCACCTATCGTCTACGTCACAGAGATCCCCCAACTGCAGATGATAAGACGGTATAATGTCGGTCTGTGATACAATCAGCGGTTACAGCAACTACTGCTTTGTTTCTCAGATTTGTCTAGTGACATGCTGAAACAGACAGTATTATCGACCCTTGCTTACCCACAGAAAGGCTGGCGCTAATCGTCTCTTCACACGGACCAGCGAGTTACTTTCCCTTGTTGGCTCTATCATGCACAACCTGTAATTTATTCACATCAATCTGAAACCTTTTCACTCTGGTCATCTTTGTGTGCTTCCAGAAATGTCTTCTTATCTTATCATTGTATCGTCTAGTCCGTAGATTAACTTTTTTTCGGCACACCGCCCACTTTGCACGAAATAAACTTTGTAACGCCCCTTCCCCATTATAAGTTTGTCAACTCCCCCCTCCCACATATATATATATACATGCTCTATTTTCACTTTGGCATAGAAAATTGATATATTTTTATGTCATGCATGGTCAATTTTCAAATGATTATATACATGAAATAGAAAATTGATGAAAAAATGGATCGTGTCAGATGGGCATAAGAGGAATAAAAATGCAGATGAATTCAATCGCAAAATCACGAAATAAAACTCCTCCCAAATGCTTCTGAACCCGACTATCGTCCCCCTGGAAACCTTCAGCGCCCACTAGGGGGTGGTACCGCCCACTTTGGGAAGCCATGGTCTAGTCGATTCATCATTTTCCAACCACAGCCAACTATAAACAGCGAACTCAGGTAAAAAATTATAGGACCCCAACAGTCGCGTGACCTCGCATTCCAGTATTGTTGTATAAAGACGAATTCATTTTATAATCAACACAAAATGCTAAATAAAGTTATATTATGTAACAAGTTAAGTTTAACAATAAGGAATATCAGTATTATTAATATTTTCATCAATAAATAATCATAGACTCATAGAATTGAGTAAAATTGCAGAAAAAGCTTGCAGTGCTCTATCAAACATATACAATATCCAGCGCCCGCCCCCGCCAACTAAAAACTAGGCCAGGGTTTCCCGGTCAGTTATGCGGCCGAATATTAGAGTTGGCTATGTCCCAAGAAACCGCGAAGCCGTAGCAATCATTTCACACAATCCGACAAATGTTCACAACAAAACCACTAGCAATAATATATATATATATATATATATATATATATATATATATATATATATATATATATATATATATATATATATCTTTTTCTTTTCCTCACCTATTGTAACTATGTACTTCCATATATTGTTAGTCTGTAGCTTAACCCTTTCGCCCCTCCCAGCTGATATATTGGCTTGCAGTATTTTTTAACGTGACGCAAAGCCTGTGTTCTGGCTAATTCAGTACGCATTACCGCCTGAGTGGTTACCGGGGCCCAAATTTGGGGCGTAAAGAATAGAACCACTGTTACCTGCCACGCATGTTGTAAGAGGCAACTAAGGAGGTTTGTCTGAAATCAGATGCACATGTCCTAAACGTGTAGAAGTCTATGAGTTTAGGGGCCTACCAAACCAATGTGCAACGTATACACGTTCTTGACAATGATCAAACATATCACAAAGAGTGATTAAAATTGGTCGTAAAGAATGAACGCAAAGAAGAAGAAAGAGTATGCATTACAAAAAATGCGTCTGGGGTATTACAAAGATGGTTAAGCGGCAGTGAGATTGATCACAACCCAAGCTTACCTGGTTCAAACACCGCGGCGGACAGTTTGGAAGCAAATTTGTATTCCCCTTCGGTTTTCTGAAAGTGTGTCCTATCCAGCGCCGGTGTCCTTTTTTAATCTTTTGGTTCACTGGAATATGTCTTGTTTTCTCCATAAGTTCTTCATTTATGACCCTATCATACCATCTTATTCCCTCTATTCTGTGCAGACACCAGTTGATGAATGTTTACAATTTATGCGTTATTATTTTAGTCGTTCTCCATGTTTCTGACCCATACATGAGAACTGCTTTAACATTAGAGTTAAATATCCGAATTTTTGTTCTAGATTTGATTTCTTTAGACTTCCATATGTTTCCCATTGCAATGGAAGCTCCTCTTGCCGTGTTTTTATTTTGACATCTCTATATGTTACACCCTCTTTATCTACATTGCTACCCAGGATGTACATGATTCTACCTCTTGAAGTGGGATTTCACCCAGGGAGATTGGATTATCGTTTGCTTGGTTAATTACCGCTAATGATAATATAATAATAATAATCGGATAGCGAAGAGAGCTTCATCTTCTTCTTTGCGTTCGTTCTTTACGACCAATTTTAATCACTCTTTGTGATATGTTTGATCTTTGCCAAGAACGTGTATACGTTGCACATTGGTTTGGTAGGCCCCTAAACATATAGACTTCTAGATGTTTAGGACACGTGCATCCGATTTCAGCCAAACCTCCTTAATCGCCTCTTACGACATGCATGGCAGGTAACAGTGGTTCTATTCTTTACATCCCAAATTTGGCCCCTGTAACCACTCGGGCGGCAAAGATAGCTGAATATAGCATTAATGACTGTCCACATCATGCTGAAAATCGGACGTTTTGAGTCTACATGTCGTAGGTGCCCATGAACCAGTGCTCAGTAGTTTTCGGCGCAAACCACACAGATCACAGAAAGTAGTTAAATTGGTTGATAAGAACGAGCGCAAAAAAGAAGACTGTCCACATGGCAAAGAAAATGCAAAGTGTAGGAAGTCCAGGTAGTTTATGATTGATTGGAAAGGTCGGCTGACAGGACTTTTAATATTTGTTACTGAGACAGTGGACAGGATCAAACTGATCGTATCATCCTCAAACGTCCACTCCACCTTGAAAATCAATAGTAAGATACCGCTTGAATGTGGAGAGTGTGCTCGCTTAGTTAACCCCGTCTGGACAATAATGTTTCTCCTTCACTCAAATCCTGATGTTCTTGACAGTTTAATAAAGGAGAGACCATGACAGTTTTGTTTGCCATGAACAGACCTGCCTACAACATCTGCCTTTTTTAATTGACAATATGTTTGTGCTTGGGTTATTCGTTGTTTCTATTGATCCAATCTGAACGTAGTTTGGCGCGTGTGTTGCCGGGCCCCGCAAGAGAAGCAAAGAATAGTACCACTGCTACCTACAATGCATGTCTTAAGTAGGATCTAGGAGGCTACCTAGTAAATAAAAAGCATCGAAGAAATTTGATGCTGGCCTACTTGTAGGCACATTACTGGCACAACGTACACTTGCCCTTAGGCTCAGATCACATACAAATCACACACAGTGGTTAACAAGTGGTCGATATGGAGCGTTCGAAGAAGAAGAAGAAAGATGTGCTGGCCTACTTATAGGCGCATTACTGATACAGCGTACAATCGCTCTTAGGCTAGGCGCCCTGACTACGTCTGTATTCATAACGGGTGAACACAAGAAGAATACCTTTGGTTCGCCCGAGTGGTTACCGGGCCCAAATTTGAGGTGTAAAGAATAGAACCACTGTTACCTGTCACGCATGTCGTAAGAGACGACTAAGGAGGTTTGGCTGAAATCGGATGGATGTGCCCGCTAGGAAATGCTAACCCGAAACAAATGCTTGCAGAAAACGGATGCACCAGGCCGTAGGCGCATAACATGGTACAACGACCCCTCACAATGAGGAATGGGGTAACGGATTCTACGGTCGCCAATCTACCTCGGAGATTTAGCCACGCAGTAAGAATGTCGGACCCACCATCACGAGGGTGGCCAAAACTTACTGCTGGAAGAGGTCGACACAAACGGGAAGCAGAAATCATAGGAATTATATCCTACAGAACTGCCCCCAGTGTGCAGACTTGAGAAGAAAGAGGTGGCCCACTTACACCAGCGTTCAAGACAAACTGTATGGCGTGGCTGATAATCTGAGGCAGACGGCTGCCTTTATTAGAGAATCCTAAATCCCAATCTAGTGAGAACGCAGAAGACAAACTGTATGGCGTGGCTGATAATCTGAGGCAGACGGTTACCTTTATTAGAGAATCCAAAATCCCAATCTAGTGAGAACGAAGAAGATAAACTGTATGGCGTGGCTGATAATCTGAGGCAGACGGCTGCCTTTATTAGAGAATCCAAAATCCCAATCTAGTGAGAACGCAGAAGATAAACTGTATGGCGTGGCTGATAATCTGAGGCAGACGGCTGCCTTTATTAGAGAATCAAAATCCCAATCTAGTGAGAACGAAGAAGATAAACTGTATGGCGTGGCTGATAATCTGAGGCAGATGGTTACCTTTATTAGAGAATCCAAAATCCCAATCTAGTGAGAGCGCAGAAGATATACTGTATGGCGTGGCTGATAATCTGAGACAGACGGCTGCCTTTATTAGAGAATCCAAAATCTCAATCTAGTGAGAACGCAGAAGACAAACTGTATGCGTGGCTGATAATCTGAGGCAGACGGTTACCTTTATTAGAGAATCCAAAATCCCAATCTAGTGAGAACGCAGAAGACAAACTGTATGGCGTGGCTGATAATCTGAGGCAGGCGGCTGCCTTTATTAGAGAATCCAAAATCCCAATCTAGTGAGAACGCAGAAGATAAACTGTATGGCGTGGCTGATAATCTGAGGCAGACGGTTACCTTTATTAGAGAATCCAAAATCTCAATCTAGTGAGAACTCAGAAGACAAACTGTATGGCGTGGCTGATAATCTGAGACAGACGGTTACCTTTATTAGAGAATCCGAAATCCCAATCTAGTGAGAACACAGAATATAAACTGTATGGCGTGGCTGATAATCTGAGGCAGACGGTTACCTTTATTAGAGAATCCAAAATCTCAATCTAGTGAGAACTCAGAAGATAAACTGTATGGCGTGGCTGATAATCTGAGGCAGACGGCTGCCTTTATTAGAGAATCCAAAATCCCAATCTAGTGAGAACAGAAAGACAAACTGTATGACGTGGCTGATAATCTGAGGCAGACGGTTACCTTTATTAGAGAATCCAAAATCCCAATCTAGTGAGAACGAAGAAGATAAACTGTATGGCGTGGCTGATAATCTGAGGCAGATGGTTACCTTTATTAGAGAATCCAAAATCCCAATCTAGTGAGAGCGCAGAAGATATACTGTATGGCGTGGCTGATAATCTGAGGCAGACGGTTACCTTTATTAGAGAATCCAAAATCCCAATCTAGTGAGAACGCAGAAGACAAACTGTATGGCGTGGCTGATAATCTGAGGCAGACGGTTACCTTTATTAGAGAATCCAAAATCCCAATCTAGTGAGAACGCAGAAGACAAACTGTATGGCGTGGCTGATAATCTGAGGCAGACGGTTACCTTTATTAGAGAATCCAAAATCCCAATCTAGTGAGAACGCAGAATATAAACTGTATGGCGTGGCTGATAATCTGAGGCAGACGGTTACCTTTATTAGAGAATCCAAAATCTCAATCTAGTGAGAACTCAGAAGATAAACTGTATGGCGTGGCTGATAATCTGAGGCAGACGGCTGCCTTTATTAGAGAATCCAAAATCCCAATCTAGTGAGAACGAAGAAGACAAACTGTATGACGTGGCTGATAATCTGAGGCAGACGGTTACCTTTATTAGAGAATCCAAAATCCCAATCTAGTGAGAGCGAAGAAGACAAACTGTATGACGTGGCTGATAATCTGAGGCAGACGGCTGCCTTTATTAGAGAATCCAAAATCCCAATCTAGTGAGAACGAAGAAGACAAACTGTATAGCGTGGCTGATAATCTGAGGCAGACGGCTGTCTTTATTAGAATCAAAATCCCAATCTAGTGAGAACGCAGAAGATAAACTGTATGGCGTGGCTGATAATCTGAGGCAGACGGTTACCTTTATTAGAGAATCCAAAATCTCAATCTAGTGAGAACTCAGAAGACAAACTGTATGGCGTGGCTGATAATCTGAGACAGACGGTTACCTTTATTAGAGAATCCAAAATCCCAATCTAGTGAGAACGCAGAATATAAACTGTATGGCGTGGCTGATAATCTGAGGCAGACGGTTACCTTTATTAGAGAATCCAAAATCTCAATCTAGTGAGAACTCAGAAGATAAACTGTATGGCGTGGCTGATAATCTGAGGCAGACGGCTGCCTTTATTAGAGAATCCAAAATCCCAATCTAGTGAGAACGAAGAAGACAAACTGTATGACGTGGCTGATAATCTGAGGCAGACGGTTACCTTTATTAGAGAATCCAAAATCCCAATCTAGTGAGAACGAAGAAGATAAACTGTATGGCGTGGCTGATAATCTGAGGCAGATGGTTACCTTTATTAGAGAATCCAAAATCCCAATCTAGTGAGAGCGCAGAAGATATACTGTATGGCGTGGCTGATAATCTGAGGCAGACGGTTACCTTTATTAGAGAATCCAAAATCCCAATCTAGTGAGAACGCAGAAGACAAACTGTATGGCGTGGCTGATAATCTGAGGCAGACGGTTACCTTTATTAGAGAATCCAAAATCCCAATCTAGTGAGAACGCAGAAGACAAACTGTATGGCGTGGCTGATAATCTGAGGCAGACGGTTACCTTTATTAGAGAATCCAAAATCCCAATCTAGTGAGAACGCAGAAGATAAACTGTATGGCGTGGCTGATAATCTGAGGCAGACGGTTACCTTTATTAGAGAATCCAAAATCTCAATCTAGTGAGAACTCAGAAGACAAACTGTATGGCGTGGCTGATAATCTGAGACAGACGGTTACCTTTATTAGAGAATCCAAAATCCCAATCTAGTGAGAACGCAGAATATAAACTGTATGGCGTGGCTGATAATCTGAGGCAGACGGTTACCTTTATTAGAGAATCCAAAATCTCAATCTAGTGAGAACTCAGAAGATAAACTGTATGGCGTGGCTGATAATCTGAGGCAGACGGCTGCCTTTATTAGAGAATCCAAAATCCCAATCTAGTGAGAACGCCGAAGACAAACTGTATGACGTGGCTGATAATCTGAGGCAGACGGTTACCTTTATTAGAGAATCCAAAATCCCAATCTAGTGAGAGCGAAGAGACAAACTGTATGACGTGGCTGATAATCTGAGGCAGACGGCTGCCTTTATTAGAGAATCCAAAATCCCAATCTAGTGAGAACGAAGAAGACAAACTGTATAGCGTGGCTGATAATCTGAGGCAGACGGCTGCCTTTATTAGAGAATCAAAATCCCAATCTAGTGAGAACTCAGAAGAAGAATACCCTTTGGTTAAGAAACTAAGAAACAACAAATAAAATGGTTGGACCGCATAACTAGATTACCAACAGACAGTGCACATCAAATGGTAATGCTACTCTGATACATTGGATACAAGGCACAAGATCGACCCTGCAAAAGGTGGAGCGCAGAAATACTCGAGGCAGGTAAAAGACACCATGCAGCAAATCGCAAACAAGAGCTCATTCTAGAAGCTTCTTTTTATCCTCAAAGCTATGAGTCAACCCATAGTTTTTTTTTGGGGAATTAAAGAAAAGGACAACGCGTTATACTTATTTACGCCCGTCTGCCCAGCGTGTTCGTAGTACGTTGGACTACGGGTGACTATCCTCTGTGTGTGCGGGTTCAATTCCGCGGGATGGCGAAAAAGCCACAGATTCCCCAGATTTACGGTGTTCGTGGCACCAAACCGAAGGGTTACGATGTCCATGGCACCGAGCAGAAGAGCTGAAAAGCTCAAATGCTTCTGGATCGGAAAAAACCAATACTTATTTACCTGTGGTAAAACATATGATGGTCTTACTTTTCTTTAATCCTATTTTGCCCCACATCGTTAGGATAAGATTTCTTTTTTTTCGAACGCTCCATATACGTGTAGACCACTCTGTGTGATTTGTATGTGATCTGAGCCTAAGAGTGATTTACGTTGTGCCAGTTATGCGCCTACGAATAGGCTACAACATCCGATTTCTGCTATGCGTTTTGTGTATTAAGGTAGCTTCCCTAGGTCCTTCATCAGTCGCTTTTTACGACATGCCTTGTAGGTAGCAGTGGTACTATTCTTTTTTTTCCCTTGCGAGTCCCGGTACCCCATGGGTGAAGATATTTCTAGAACGGACTTTTGTGTGTGCTTCATAAACAGTGTCTTTTGTCGCCTCTGTTATTTTTGTGGTCCACATTTTGCGTCGACGACCTTTTGTTTTGTGTCCACTTTATCAGAGTAACATTTACTCTTTGAGGTGCACGGTCTGTTGGTAATCTGCTTATGTGGCCGCACCATTTAATTTGTTGTTTCTTGATGAAGTTCAGTACTGATGTTGTACCCATTTTATTTCCTTCATTTCTATCGTGACTGAAATGAAAATCGTGGCATATCCTTTACAGGACGTAGCCATCAACCACAGTAAACGAGTTGTTGATTTTTTAGGCACCCCTTATACGTTCAGTAGTTTGTCATTGCTTTCTGAACCAGTCGTGACTACATATGATAGTAAATTGTATATTCATGATGAATTCTAGCTATTGTCTCACGTCGCATTGTTTGATTTCTTTTAAATTACTTTCCTTGTTTAGGTCACCTCAAGGTAGCAGCTTATTGGAACGCAGGACTTCTCACAATACATGGTACGTACTCAATAAATATCTGCTACTACTGTCTTTACTGTATGTGTATCGTCTTTTAGAGCGGTGTAGAACAGAGGGGAACACACACGCGACATGAACCTGATGAATTTAATGATCACATTGCTAGTACAGTCAACCGCCAGAGTGGTTACCGGGGCCCACATTTGGGTGTAAAAAATAGAACCACTGTTACCTGCGACGCATGTCGTAAGAGGCAACTAAGGAAGTTTGGATGAAATCGGATGCACGTGTCCTAAACGTGTAGAAGTCTAGGGGCCTACCAAACCAATGTGCAACGTAAACACGTTCAGATCAAACATGTCACAAAAAGTGATTAAAATTGGTCGTAAAGAACGAACGCAAAGAAGAAGAAGAAGAGTCACCGTGAAACTGTTCAGGTTAAGATGTTTTCTTAATACCCCGACAAAAAAAAACCACTCATTGATTTTATCAGGGTCTCTGGAATGGGCGCCCGCGCACTAATCCAATCAACCAGACGCTTATCCAATGAATATCAACAATAAATGGTGTATGTAAACAAAACTGTAATACTTCTATATTTAGTTTGTGTTTTATTATAGAAGAATTTAACGTATTCCATGCACGCAAGACACAAACAAAGGTAGAAGTAAATATAGAGAGTGTGACACTGCTGTATCCTTCCTACTTATCTTTTCAATTTTATATACCATGGACAAAATAACATACGAAACGAATCACGAAAACAACACAGACAAGACAATACAGAACTCAGCAAACTACTTTTCGCAGACGACCAAATTCAAATATAGGAAAACGAACATAAGTTCCAATAACATGTAGCTGCGTTACAAAGAACATGTGAAAAATATCACATGAATATTAGCTTTACAGAAAAGAAGTCATAGAAATAAATATATCAATCAAGATCAATATACATATCTGCAATAGTATGACAGGACTACAAACAGAGAACTCTGGGATAGAACGGGACAACGGCAGGTGGAACAATAGATAAGGAACAGAAGGAGGCGATGAATAGGACACACACTGAGAAAACTCCCTAACATCATCACGAGACAGGCTCTCAGATGGAACCCCCAGGGCAATAGAAGTAGGGGAAGACACAGGAACACCTCGAAACGGGAGTTGGAGACGGAATGCAAGAAAATGGGGAAAGAGTGGAGAGATTTGTAAAAGATGGCCTTGGATAGCCGGCTTGAGAAACCTTAGTTGTGGACTAATACTTCCCTAGGGGTGAAGGGGAAGAAGAAGATCAACATACATGGGAACAATATAAACATCATCCAGGTCCCGAAATTCAGATATATGGAAAAGGAAACGCGTAATCACAAAAACAACATACAACGACGTTTCTTCCAAAAGATCTGTATCAAGCCATAAGGGAAGACTGTAGTAAAATCGTTTTATAAGGGAATACTGCTTAATAAGATCGAAAAGTCGCTATGTCATGTTTTTGTGCTTTGTAAAACTACAGTACTTTTTTTTTTACGTTTTTATGACCGTGCTACATAGTTTTACTGCAGTCTTCCCTTATATCGATAAATGGAAAGTATTTTTTACAGAAATATGGAAAATAGACAGAAAAACTCGAGACTAGATTACAAAAGGCCATCGCAATCTTCTTCTTCTTCTTCTTGCGTTCGTTCTTTACGACCAATTTTAATCACTCTTTGTGATATGTTTGATCTTTGCCATGAACGTGTATACGTTGCACATTGGTTTGGTAGGCCCCTAAACACTTAGACTTCTACACGTTTAGGACATGTGCATCCGATTTCAGCCAAAGAGGCCATCGCAGTGACATACCAAGTGTCACCATTTCTCAACCAATCAAACATAAACATGACAATCAAGTGATAAATAATAAACTGTCTAGTTTTTTAAAAGTAAAGTCTATGTTATCAATGTCAAACATGGTCCTTAACTAAAACCCAAGAAAGATCACATGCGAAATGAACTGTTTAAAGAAAAGTTGTTTGGCTGAAATCGGATGTACTAAACGTGTAGAAGTCTATGTATTTAGGGGCGTACCAAACCAATGTGCAACGTAAACACGTTCTTGGCAAAGATCAAACATATCAAAAAAAGTGATTAAAATTGGTCGTAAATAACGAACGCAAAGAAGAAGAGAAGAAGAAGAAAATGTGTCAGTGTTACAAGATAGGATTGAGTAAAAAATGAGGACATGTGAAATAAAGTTTGAGTCACTGGCGCAAGTCACCAAGTTCAATGCAAATAAGATTCATACCTTTGTCAATGGATAACTTTGTTGTATTCCCAGACTGTAATGTTTGACAGAGTTGCAAACACATACCGGTGGATGTGAACAGGACATGAAACCATGATGAACCAGGTTAAGAAGAGAAAAAGGCGATGAGTCAGGGAATACCTACGAAAGACATAATCGAGTGTCACTAGACAAGCACTTGAGTGGAAACCACAAGAAAAAAGGAAAAGGGAACGTCCTAAACAGTCCTGGAGAAATAGTCTTTTTTAGGAACTGAGAGGTGCTGGACTATCCTTTTTAGTTCATACAGAAAACAGCCAGAGATCAGGAAATGTGGCGAATAACTGTTGAGGCCCTATGCTCCAAGAGGAGGGGAGAGGAATACGTAAAGTGACACTATCTCTCTCTCTCTTTGCCGTTTTAACCCGGATTGGAGCATAGGCCCTCAACCATCTCATGCCAAGTCTTCCTATCTCTAGCTATCTCCTGCAGCTCTTCTTTATATTGTTGATCTCTGCCTCCAAATCTCGTCTCCATGTATTTCTCGGCCTCCCTTCTTTCGCTGTCCCTGTGGGTTCCAGGCAAGGATCCTTTTGTTATATTCCCCTCAGGTTTTCGCAAAGTGTGTCCTAGCCAGCGTCTTTTTTTTATCCTGTTCGTTCACTGGAATCTGTCTTGTTCTCTTCATAAGTTCCTCATTTGTGACCCTATCATACCATCGTATTCCCTCTATTCTACGCAGACACCAGTTGATGAATGTTTGCAATTTATGCGTTATTGTTTCAGTAGTTCACCATGTTTCTGATCCATACAGTAGAACTGCTTTAACATTAGAGTTAAATATCCGAATGTTTGTTCTAGATTTAATTTCGTTAGACTTCCATATGTTTCCCAGTGCAATGAAAGCTCCTCTTGTATTCAGTACTCTAAGTGACACTATATATCCAACAAGAACCAAAAGTCACGTTGTTTGAGCTTCTAATGAAAATAGAACTAGATCTAAAACAATTAAGTGCATTTAATAATTGAAAATGGGGCCTCAGGACACGAGGAAGACTTGAAAACCAGATGGATAGATAAGATCACATAGATTCTACGATACATGGGCTATCACCTACGGATACAGCACATCTGGCACACAATAGAATGCTACGTCTCCCACGAAGCTTCGCGGCAAAGTGAACATGATAAGATAAGAAAAGCCATAGCCTCCGATAACCATACGGACAGCGGACTGGGGTAAAAGTTCTAGTAAATAAGACCACAGCCATCACGTGACCTCGCATTCCAGTATTGTTGTATATAGATGAACTTATTTTAAAATCAACACCACATGCTAAATCCAGGTTATATTATGTTACAAGTTCAGTTTAACAATAAGAAATATCAGTATAATTCATTATTTTCATTAATAAATAACCATAGACTCATAGAATTGAGAGTTGGCTATGGAAAACTAAGCTTAATGAAATAAAATGACTGGAATTGTATCACACATCGTCCGTACGACGTTGCCATGACTCGCAAGGGGAGCAAAGAATAGTACCACTGCGACCTACAAGACATCCTAAGAGGCGTCTGAGGTAGGGGCCTAGGGAAGCTACCCTAGTAAATACAAAGAGTCGCAGAAATCTGATGTGCTGGACTACTTGTAGGCGCATAACTGGCACAATGTACAATCGCTCTTCGACTCAGATCACATACACATCAGAAAGAGTGGTTATCAAGTAGTCGATATGGAGCGCTCGAAGAGGAAGAAGAAGAAGAAGTATGACTAGTAATCAGAGTGACTTCTTCGTACCAGGGTGTCCCATATGTCTCGTTCTTTCACAGTAGAAATACAAAGCCGCTTGTCGAGAGTATTTTGCACAAAGCACCAACTCCGTAGCTCCAGAATCGATCCTAGACATTTCCATAAAATATTGCGCTTGTGAACCAAACGGTGCGGTCTCAACGACAGTGCGCGAATTCCGTAGCACCGGCGAGGGTTCCGATGTAAGTTTGAAGATAGTGAAAATATTTTGGTAGGTATTAAAAACAAAATCTTTCTAATGAATTTTGTCCGGGAAGCAACTTTACATGCTGCTCTTCTCGATTTTGATCTGTCAATGGTTCTTTTACGTGCTCTACTTGAACACGAGACCTACGTTTTATCGCCCTTCTCCGATAGGCCTAGGAACTCGATCTCACCCACACTGAGATCATGGATCTCTGGAGAAGTATTACGATAGCTACACGAGGGAGTGGAACCAAGTACATTTGGAACGAGAGACAAGCATCTAACCTCTACTCCACAGACACCCCAAACCTTATACAGGGTTTGCAACTTAAAAGCAGCCCCAGTGATAAATATAAATTTGCCAGGTACGCATTGCATCTCGTCTATTTACTATTTAAACCGGTTCTGACTAGCTTGTCCTACATCACATTTGTTCATCACCCCTTCCCGCACTACAATTACATACCGTCACACAACCTTGACCTATACTACGTCATAACTGAACCTTACATTTCCATACACATATGCCAGATTAGCTCCATTCACAGGTTGCTTTTAAGTTGAACACCCTGTCGCCCGAGTGGTTACCGGGGCCCAAATTTTGGGTGTAAAGAATAGAACCACTGTTACCTGCCACGCATGTCGTAAGAGGCGACTAAGGAGGTTTGAATGAAATCGGATACACATGTCCTAAACGTGTAGAAGTCTATGCGTTTAGGGGCCTACCAAACCAATGTGCAATGTACACGCGTTCTTGGCAATGATCAAACATATCACAAAGAGTGATTAAAATTGGTGGTAAAGAACGAACGCAAAGAAGAAGAAGAACACCCTGTATAATACAACGAGGTATGAAAAAGGGTTCGTTACGATTTTTTAAAAATCTGTTAAATACAGTATAAGCTTCCATTACTTTGTCAGTTATCCAAGCAAGATGCCTGTCCTCCTCCTGGAAATCCCACTGTTGCTCTTACGTGAAGATGTCCCTGGTGCCAGACGAGACGAGGCGTACACGATGCAAGACTCGCATACATCAGAACAACAACAACCCAATATTTGATGAAAAGTTCTCCCTGTAAGTTACTTTCTGCTTTCTTTTAACTTTATTAATGTTTTTAAGCACCACACTGGGCAACAACCCGGTAGCAGTGTGACGACAAAAGAAGAACAAGAATGTTTTTAAGAGTCCTTCGTAATCTTGGACAGAGAAGAAAAATAGATCGATCCAGAAAGAACTCAAAATTAAAGAAAACTGGCTGATGCTACAAATAAGAAAAACAAAATTTAGGTATTTTGGACATATAAAAGACATGAAGGGCTGGAGAAGATCATCATGGAAGGAGATATACCGACAAAGAGAAGAAGAGGAAGACCACGGAGAAGATGGATTCAGGATGTAACTGATGGTTTGAACATGACGGCTGCAGAGGCAGGACATCTGGCCTATGATAGAGAGAGAAATTCCGGAGGACTGTTGGGGTGGCAAAGTTCTGCTCAGGACAAGCTATTTGATGATGATGTGTTTATAAGTGTTTGTTTTCCTTGTTTGTTGAAGAAAAAGACGCTGGCGATGGATAGTATACACATTGAGAAGACGGACTAGAAGCAGTGCAAGACAGGCACTGTTTTTGAACCCGCAGGGAAAGAGAAGTAGGAGAAGGCCTAGACATACCTGGAGAAGTGAGCTGGAGGCTCGCCCGAGTGGTTACCGGGGCCCAAATTTGGGGTGTAAAGAATAGAACCACTGTTACCTGCCACGCATGTCGTAAGAGGCGGCTAAGAAGGTTTGGCTGAAATCAGATGCACATGTCCTAAACGTGTAGACGTCTATGCGTTTGGGACCTACCAAACCAATGTGCAACGTATACACGTTCTTGGCAAAGATCAAACATATCACAAAAGTGATTAAAATTGGTCGTAAAGAACGAACGCAAAGAAGAAGAAGATCTTAATGTAAAATATGTTCTCTTTTTCTCATTTTTTTCCATTTGATTGTTAATTCTCAGGGAAGTCTTGGATGAAGATAAAAGAAAACGGCTTCTGATCTCTGTGTGGCACAAGGATCCATGCAATGGGTAAGTCTGGCAGTAATCAACTTGAGTTCTATCTCAGAACCCGTTAACGCCCGAGTGGTTACCGGGGCCCAAATTTGGGTGTAAAGAATAGAACCACTGTTACCTACCACGCATGTTGTAAGAAGCGACTAAGGAGGTTTGGATGAAATCGGATGCACGTGTCCTAAAAGTCAATGCGTTTAGGGGCTTACAAACCAATGTGCAACGTATACACATTCTTGGCAAAGATCAAAGAAGTTGTTTACGACCAATTTTAACCACTCTTTGTGATATGTTTGATCTTTGCCAGAACGTGTATACGTTGCACATTGGTTTGGTAGGCCTCTAAACGCATAGACTTGTACACGTTTAGGACACGTGCATCCGATTTCAGCCAAGTAGTTTATTCGTTATGAAAGCTCATCATTTGCTGTCATATTTGAGCATAAAATATTGCAAAGTACAATATTAGCTTTGAACACATTGTTGGCAGGTATTGCCTGATAGCAAAATATTCTTCTATCCTTATCCTAACGGAAGTAAATAAGTCTCAAACCTGAAATAATCTTTTAACTCGTCAAGCCATTCTCCACACACGACGCGAAATAGAACCACACATGTCTGACTGTGTGTTTGTTTATATGTCAGTGACACTGTCACCAGGAAAGATAGACTACGAAACGAGGACAACAGACGCAGAGGAGGCATAACTTCGTATACCGAATACATTGAAAGACAACAAATGTAGTGGTTTGGACATTTAATGAGAATGGAATACAACCAACCACCAATAACAGCATTAAAAAGAGATCAGGTTCTAGAGCCAAGGGTAGACCAAAAAAAGATGTATAGACAATATCAAGACCACACTAAATAAACACGGAAATAACACAACAATGGCTGCTCATCTGGCACTGGAACGCAAATTAAAGCTCACACTACTACGCTTAACGACCATAGTGGACATCCAATTCCACCATTAACATGGGAAAAGACAATAGACGACAGTGACACTGTCTATTAGAATACACTAAAACGTGTGCTTGACATCAGTATTATTATGATTAGTTTTGTTTTCTATCTCTATCTCCATTACACTGTCGTTCATTGTTTTCGTTACCACGAGCAGTGGATTGTCTGCAAGTTTACATTTCCGCCCTCTAATAACAACAAAATCAAAATGAAGTTCAAATAATAAACAATGGGCGGAGTCGAAACTAGCATGCATGACATCTGCATCCAGTATAATGATGGAGGTTGAGGCCGTTACTGATGCCTTACGGTAGTTATCTGCGACTCCGTCTACTGTGTCGACTCTCAGTCGATGCTCCAGAAGGTTTAAAATGGCAGATTGTGATATGAGTGGATGTAGTTTATTGAAGTTTCCAACATCCAGAGGCGTGTGTGGATGTAGTCACATGAGGGAACTTACTACAATGAGAGAGTGAACAGAGGGGAAGGAGATTTTCTGTGGTTTTTGACGACCGCCTGTTGGATGAGGACATTCAAATTGATGTTGAATCAACTAAGAGTGTAGCCATATAACTAAAAGTCTAGTATCACACTATGTAAGAACTCAAGTCAGAGTAGCAAGACCCTCGCAGAACCTCGCTTTCATCACAACTCGTGTGAACAACTGTCTCTAGCAAGTTCTCCCACCTCCTCCAGTGTCATTTTCAAGGTTTCTTTGATGTCCTGCTGCCACCTTCGTCTTGGTCGTCCCCCTGCTTCGTAATCCAGGAACCATGCCTTCCATTACCGTTCTCTCCAAACCACTGTGACGTTTAACATGGCCAAAATATTGAATCTCCCGGGACATGATGTTACTTATGAGTCAATTCTCCACGATATGCACTGTAAGAACTATATAATAAACGGAATTGTATTATTAATGATAAACAGAGAAGTCATTGAGACTTGTTATATCGGGAAGTATTGATGGCAATTGAAGACTTGAAAATGAAATGTGCTGGACAAGAATAATCAGCAACACAATTACACTTATTTTATAGAACTGATTTGTGTCTACAACCGAATCATTGACTTCATTGTATCTGGTGTTACCCCATATGACTCGATCCCTGCCAAGAGTATTGCACAAAGCACGACTCCGTAGCTCCGATAACAATTCTAGGGATATGTTTGGAAACATGCATTTGTGAAAACCACGTACGATTGTAATGAAGGAGTTTATACTTGCTACATGATGATCAATAATATTAGCACGTTAAGCCGCAGTTTACGAAGCGCATACTAGGGCCCGTTTTAGAAATCTCTTCCTGACCTGACGCTGTGAGGCATACAGGATTCGAGAAAGAAAGAAAGAAGCCGCAGTTTATTTGTATTTGTAACATTGATGCTAGACGTCACTCACATTCAAACTGACAGCGAACCCATCTTGTATATTCTAAATCCAACAAACCAAACAACCAACGGACAACATATATTTTGAACTGTCAGAACACACGCGCATCGGGCCCAATTCTTGAGCAGTTTCGCTCCTCCTCTATAGGTTTCCCCCCATCACCCTCACTTTTCCCCCCACCTGCTGTCTTTAGAACAAAACGCTATTGATCTCCATGACGCAACCTGCCACAAATGTCAAAACAAACTCCTCCCCACTAGTCAGTTAGTCAGATGTGATTGGTTGATACAATTACTACTGGAGAAACAATTTGTAGCGAAGTGGGGGGTATATATATAAAATCACTTTTTCAAACCTCTAAGTTATCTAGTCTTACTCACACAATCTGTACGGATTCTGTAATAGCTTCCAGTTTGACCAGTGAAAGTGTGATCAACGGATTTCTATGTATTTGTGACTTGTATAATTCTTGGGAAACTTTTATTTACGAATAGATACGATAGAAGAAGGTAGTGTGTTCGAAACTTTGAATTTCAAATTTACAAACTTTCGAAATGAATATGCGCAGGACTACGTTTCATATTATGTTATTACTGTGATCTTGCACTGCCTAATATAATTATGTGATTATTATAATTAGATCGCTATTTATTATTATATTATTTTCACTTTCACGGACAAGTTGGTTTCTTTTGAAACGCTCATGCCGAATCTGACGAAATCTGTTTAGTTGAGCAGATGCAGGTTTAGTGTTTAGAGACATACCGAATTATAGGTGTTTGGTGAGTACTGTTCATACTACGCATCCGACTGATTATCTTTTAATATATATATATATTGTGAGTGTAAAACTTTCTTTTCTTTCGTCGTTACCAGTTGTTGTCTCAGTGTTTTCTGTTTTGGTCTGACGCCTAGGCTGGATAATTATTATAGTTATTATTGCTTTGTTTTGGACAGGATTCTGCTATGCCATCTAACCATCTTTTCGTGGTATTCCTCTCGATTTATTTCCTGATGTTCTGTTGTAGAAGATTCTGAATACAGTGAAGTTTGGTTGCATTCTTATCAGTTCCTTCCTTCCTTTCGTTAGCTTGAAGTATGTCTATATATTCAATGTTGTCTCTTGTATGAACTTCACTGTCTTTTGTAGCTCACACAGAGGTCCGTGTAGTATTCTTATCAGTTATATCATAGCACTCCGGACTTTCTTATTCTTATTAAGTGGCCAAACCACTTCATTCTTTGTTTCTCAGTGTAATCACGACCATTTATAGAATAGGTCGTGGTGTAATTCAAGCAAGGTTCAGTACCAACTTTCTTTCTTATGCTGATGTTGGGGACCTTCTTTTCTGGTGTTGTTGGTAACTTTTCGTTAGACATCGCATTTCACATATATTTATTTTTTGTGTCTATGCTCTGCTTATTGTCCATGTTTGGCTATGGTAACACAAAGTAATCATGACAATGATGGTGATGATCTGTTGTTTTAAGCTGTCAGGAGATTTTGGGCGCCTTAACAATAGGTAGGTTACAGTATTTGCTTTGTACTGTAGCTCTGTTAGTCTAAATACGTTAAATAATAAATAGTACGCATTTCAGCTTTTGGCTCATACCCACTATTAATTTCTATCCTGCAACATTTTTTCAATATCTTCACAAACACCCGACTACTAACCGTTTGCATATCTCATCATGTACTTTTTTGCCTACTCGTTACTCTTTCCATATTGGTTCTAGAACAAGTCCCTCCTTGCTATACTTGTTGCTTCTTCTTAATGTTTGCTCTTTGATGGTCTTATCCCATACTAGCAACTTTTAAAAAGATCATGTTTCACTTGAGCTTGTTTGTTTATTCCCATGAGTAACTCGATAGTAATTTTGTTATACAATCGACCCCTTATTCTACTCTAAGCACACATGTATGAGAAGAGAAGCCGGTATCTTTTCGGGTGGTCGATGTTTTCTCCATGAAATAATTTATCGACTGTTCTTATATGTTAAAATAAAAAGATGAAAAAGTTGGCGTAATCCGTCGATACATAAAGCAAACTATTTATTATTAGAGATTCGTTTTTCAATTCATTTCTGCTATCTGTCTGTCTATCTACCGATGATTGCGCCACATTCTCGGCCGATAGATATCAATTTCGATATGAAAAACGGGTTTGGAATGAGATCTTTACACTTGCGTCATCAACATATGTGCTTAGTCGCTTTCAGCCATCTTATTATGTTATCAACGGAGCACTTACACTGTAACTTCTGCGGCGAGTCAATATTTCCCGCCAACTGAGTAAGTCCTGGTTCCTACTATTTGCAGTAGACTAAACTAGGAAATTGACGTCTTAAATACTACACGTTGGTGCGTAAAGACATCTAATTGTTGTGCTACTCCCGACTCTCTCCATCAGTCATATTACTGTGTGACTTACCAAGTCAGTCACATTCATCTAGCTGCTGATCTGATGTGCGATTTCCACTCTTACCATCAATCAAATTAAAACCACTTGGGGTGTCTCAGTGCGTAGATGTTCGTCTCTCTTGCCAAAAGGTACCATGTTCGCTCCCTCGTGGAGCCATCTGGATATTTTTCCAGAGATCCTGATCTCAGTGTAGGTGAGATCGAGCTCCTAATCCTATCGGAGACGGACGATAAAACGTAGGTCCCATGTTCAATTTGAGCACGTAAAAGAACCCTTGGCAGTTCAAAATGGAGAAGAGCAGGCTAGAAAGCCGCTGCACGGGAAAAAAAAATTCATCACAAATATCTTCACCATGTTCAGAATTACATCGGGGACCCTCGCCGGTGCTGCGAAGTTCGTGCACTGCAACTGAGATCTTCCTTTGTAAGAAAGAGATCGGAGCACACATGGTTACTCACCGAAGTGCAATGATGATTGTCTATCAATCAATCAATTGGAGATGGACGATACTTCTTCCAGCAATTCCGCATTGTTGGAAAGCTGGATTCAATGGGAGAATATAAATCAGGGAATATAATTATAACTAACTCGTAAATTAGGTTGCGACAAAACGATACACGTCCCAAAAAGGTTCGTAATACGGAACGAGTCCACAGTAGGTAAAAAAAAAAAATACGAAAATGTGAGAGACTGTCAGATCAGACAAACTCGAGCATTGCTTTAGAATTACATTTTTGGATGTGCATGTCCTACATACGTATATCCGATCATTGATGACGAACAGGGATTCCTCTTCCATAACAATCACAAAGGGTCAAAATTTCAGTATGGTGTGCAATGCCGTGAGGTAGAGCCTCGACCTAAAGTGGTGTCCGTTCGGAGCATGTAGCAAGTACGATCTCCTATAGCTTAACGTCCCACCCCCCTCCTTTTCCAGTCGTGATCCATTTTTACTGTGTTTTCCGGTAACGAATCTAATCAGTCGACCGTGACATGTATATTGTCAGTATAAGTCTGACGAGTCAAGAAAACTCCAAACGAACATATATTTCTACTTAGACTGGAAACCATGGATTCGTGTTGTAAACTTCACTTTAATTATTTAATTTTATTTTTTGGTTTAGATTTCAGGAAGTACGTTTCGCGCAAGACATGAAAAAGCAGATTATCAACAACCCATTGTCCGCTCGTGTCCTGCTGGCATGTTTAAACACCATGTCATTATTCTCTTTTCACGCTGACGAACATCTTTAGTTCCATCCAACTCCAGGACGGAAAGTGTAACAATGAAATTCGAACACAAGACTTGAGAACAACATGACAACAGAACAACACAGTCCCGTAAAATCCATTTAAACATACATGAGACAGAAACAAGTCAGCAAAGAAAGTCCTTGATCTAGTTGGGAAGTTAATAATCTTGTCTCAAAACAAACCAGAAATCATCCGCAGGGTAACATGCCCATCGCGTGGGAGAACAAAAGGAAGCAGCTGAGCTAGAACACAAAAGGGAGTATACAAATATTTAAGTAACACCACTGGACATCGTGTGCAAACATGACGGAATAGTTCCAGTCAGAATGAGGGTCACTTTTGTTCTCATTCGATCGAGGATGGTTAATATGTCTAGCGGGCGACATCAATGCGTAATCAAACAAAAAAGGATCACTTCAAATAGTTTGTTTATAAGTGGTTATATAAAACAATCTAAGAAGTGTACAGAAATTTAAATTAACGTGCAGACTTTACTGTCGATCATGTGACGGTCAATACCAACAAATGCCCGAGTGGTAAATATAACGTAATTAGGAGAGTTGGTGTGTGAAGGTTGAACACTAAAAACAGACTGACTTAAATGTATGTACTGTGTTATTAACCCTTAAAGTGCAAGTTAATTTTGGTGTGTCTTAAAACGGGAACACTTTCCCCAGAGGTAAGAGTTTCCGGGATGCATAAGTAGAATTCATAGACAAATTCCGAGCTAGGAAACTACCTAGTAAATAAAAAGCGTCGAAGAAATTGGATGTGCAATGGTTAACAAGTGGTCGATATGGAGAGTTCGAAAAAGTCATATCTACCTTTGCATGCTGGTGGGCAGTGTTAAGTAGAAGTGTATGACGTCAAATAGAACTTAAAGCAGGAAGACAAAGATTCTCCAAGACACTGGGAGTCCTCGCGAGTGTATAATTAGGTCACAGGTGTCTTCACCCCCACAGAACTAGTACTTCACATACAAGCTCTAAACTACGGAGTATGACACTCGACAGCACTTAACTATAGTTAATGACTAGAATGCAGACAGTTGGCCAGATCTATGGAAACTCAAGTATGTTCAGTCGTGACTATGATAAAAAAAAAAGTAATTGAGCTTTGCCAAGCGAATGTTAAGCAGATGTGTTGCTAGTCAAACGTAGAACGTTGCAAAAACGACAGATAAACAAACAACTATATAAACACTTGGATAACGCATACAACCAAACAATCATAATCAAATAGAAAATTCTCTTCCGCAGAATCTAACCCTTTATACAGATAACGAGGCCAGCGTGTTCGTATCGTGTTGGACGACGGTTGACAAGCTCCCCGTGAGTGCGGGTTCATCTCCGCGGGCTGGCAGAAAGGCCACAGGTTCTCCAGATTTACGGTGTTCGTGGCACCGAACCTAAGGGTTACGATGCCCATGGCACCGAGCCGAAGAGCTGAAAGCTCAAGTGCTTCTGTATCGGGGGGAAAAAATACAGATAACGAGATACATAGCTATACTAAAAAAACCAAAATGCGTCTAACAATTTCATACAAACTAACATAACATATTACCTTGACTTCTTCTTTGCACGCTCCATTTTAACGTGTTAATCACTCTGTATGATTTGTATGTGATCTGAGCCTAAGGGCGATTTACATTGTGCCAGTTATGCGCCTACAAGTAGGCCAGCACATCCGATTTCTGCGATGCTTTTTATTTACTAGGGAAGCTTTCCTAGGCAGTACATCAGTCGCCTCTTACTACATGCCTTGTAGGTCGCAGTGGTACCATTCTTTGCTTCCATTGTGGGCCCCGACACAACACGGGTGGGAATCATTCACTCAGATAACGAGAGCGCCTGAGTGGTTACCGGGGCCCAAATTTGGGGTGTAAAGAATAGAACCACTGTTACCTGCCACGCATGTCGTAAGAGGGACTAAGGAGGTTTGGATGAAATCGGATGCATGTGTCCTAAACGTGTTCTATGCGTTTAGGGACCTACCAAACCAATGTGTAACGTATACACGTTGTTGGCAAAGATCAAACATATTACAAAGAGTGATTAAAATTGGTGGTAAAGAACGAACACAAAGAAGAAGAAGAAGATAACGAGATAGCTAGACTAAAAACATACAAACACGTCTAACAATTTCACCCAAACTAACTTAGAATATTACAGTGTTCTAATGTAATGACTCCATAGTAATATTAATTGAATTAGGGATCTCTGTGACTAAGTCCTGGCACTGCATTCCGATGGTCATTTCGGGGTTTAAAGTGTCGGACCAAAACCATGTTACTGCACATGTACAAATTTGAAAGTTATGCACCAACTTAGGCTCTTTTGTGCAACATTCGTCGCTGAGAAGAGGCAGGAGCATGACTGACAGAGCACCCCTCCCTTTGGCACCAGACTGGCCACTCCCCTGACAAGTGTCACTGAGAAACGAAACATGGCCGGATAATATCGAGCTAAATGAGAAGCTGTACGGAGGGACGGAGTCCCAAACATCAACAGTAGAATTTATGGGGAAATCTGGTACATCAGTCTAAAACGGTGATCGCGAGGGAGAGAATCCGGACCGCGCCGTTCTGTTCACGATTGCATTCTTTCCAGATACCTCTAGTGATGGTGACATAACGTTTGATACAATTGATATCTATATAGACATCTTCACGTTTTAATATGATTGATTAATATTTGATTGATAATTGATTTATTAATATGATGATTAATATCTGATTATTTTACAATGATTGATTAATATGATTGATTGACCAACATCATTGCGTTCGTGAATTTTCAACGTGGTGAAATGTTTCTTTCTTATACGGAAGATCTGTTGCAATGCACGAACTTCGTAGTACCGGCGAGGGTCGATGTAATTTAGAAGATGGTGAAAATGTTTTGATTTTATTTATTATCTTTTTTATGAATTTTCCCAGGCAACGTCTTTCCCGTCTGCTCTCTTGATTTTAAACTGCCAATGTTCTTTACGTCTCAATTGTCTTCTTCAATGCTCATAGACCTTTGTTAACATGATTGTAGATCTGAGCATAAGAGAGATTATACGTTTTTGCCAGTTATGCGACTACAAATAGGCCAAACACATCGATTTCTGCAACGCTTTTTATTTACTAGGGTCGCTTCCTACGTCACATCAGTCGCCTCATACGACATGTCTATATATTACAATGGCTTTATTCTTTGCTTTTCTAAGGGTCCGGCACCACACGGGCGGTGCTTAAATTGAACACGGAACCAACATTTTATCGCTGTTTCGTATAGGATATGAACTAGATTTCACCTATTTGGATGCATTTTCCCAGTGGCTACTTATGGTTGTGAATCATGGACTATTACACAGAAATTAAGAACGAAAATCCAGTCCTTCGAAACTAAATGCTACAGAAAGATTCTACGAATACCATGGACAGAAAAAGAAAGAACACTGATGTCCTGAAAGAACTAAATGTTAAAGAGAATTGGCTGATAAACAACATACTATACAGAAAAATTACATACTTTGGTCACATCAAGCGTCACGATGGCCTGGAAAGAAGAATACTAGAGGGCAGGGTCCCAGGACGCAGAGGCAGACCAAGAAGAAGATGGCTACAAGATATTAAAGAAACCATGAACATGACCATTGACGAAGTGGGTGAACTGGCAAGAGACAGAGTGAATTTCAGATGTCGCTAGCAACGTCCTATAAAGGATACGCACCTTGATGATGATGAGTGAAATCAGTCTGGAAAATATATCGATGGCTCCACGAGGGAGCGAATCAAGTACCTTTGGAACGCGAGACGATCACCTAACCTCCACGACACAGAGACCCCTCGTACAACTCCTAGGAGGGTAGTTTGACACTTCAGGTGAGTAAACAGTATTTTTCCCCGACACTTGTTCGATATTTTTGGGAACATATCTTGTTTATCACAACGATGGTGACAACTGGAGGACGGTGGAGAAAAATAACAATATTACGTCTGCAGTGTGAATCAAAGGAAAGTGTGATACATCACACAATTGTTAGTTGGCCGATGTCGAAGGTTGTTTATTGATGTCTTTCTGTGTTTAAGCACACACTAGCGTGATACCATTTCCATGTCAGTAACACGTAAACACAGGTGTCAATTAGGTGTTGTACATACAACACCTGTTTCATGCTGCATTCTGGCTTAATTGTACCTAGAGTAATACAGGAATAAACATGTTTGGGGGTCTCTGTGGCTGAGTGGTTAAGCCCTTTGCCTTGCGAGTCGAAGGTCGTGGGTTCGAATCCGGACTGCGGCCTTCTGTTCACGAGTGCAGTTTTTCCAGAGACCCCTAGGATTGTTGCCGTAGCTACGGAGTTTGTTCTTTGTGCAATACTCTCGGCAGGTAGCGTGCCATTTCTGCGGAGAAGGACCGAGTCATATGGGGTAAAACCCGGTGCAATGAAGTCAATCCTTCGGCTTTAAAACCCTTTATAAACATGTTTCTCTCCACCCCACCCCTTTCAGATTCATTAGGGACAGGGCATATGACCACCATTTGGGTTAAATTTCATTCTTCTGCGATCAGTTTCCATTGTTCAAAGGTCTTCTTTGAACGTTCCATATCGACCACTTGTTAACCACTCTGTGTGATTTGTATATGATCTGAGGCTAAGAGCGATTGTACTTTGTGTCAGTTATGCGGGAAGAAGGGACCCTAAGACAGTTGAAAGTTATGTATACATTTCATTCCATCTTCTGGCTTCCACTTCTTGTTTCCAAACGTAGGACTTTGTCTTTCTTTTGGATGAAATAGTATGGTAGAGAGTGGGGTTGTGTAAAATGAGCGAGTCACTTTTCTCATATCAGCTGCCCAGGCTAGGCATTAATGGAGAGGACACTTCATCCTTGCTTTCGGCACGGACACAACACGGAAAGCAACAGTCACGAGAGACGCATGAATGGGCTGAAAGGCAAGAGAGACAGACACGCGCAAACTTGAAAGTGTCACAGTAAAACCTTGCCAATTGACCGTCTGTAAAGACGAAAAAGGTCATATATTATATGGGGGCTTGTGGGTTAATTGCTGCCGCTCTTTGACTCCGTGTGCTTTTCTATGTCATTATGATAAGTGTTTTTGCTTTCCATCCGTGAGATTCTGTGGTGGAATTGCTCATAAACCCTGATCCGAAGTATGCATGTCTGATTCGGCGTAGAGTCATTAACATTATTTGTCGCCTGTTTAATATTCATATTTCACGACATCCCTTGATACAATTCTTTGGACGTATTCTATTCTGTGTTTCATAGAATCGAGACCAGATGTCCACACGACAGTTAGTGAGAGATGTTTGAGACGGGAGCTGGCGGTCCTCTTTGTCTCATCAACGAAAATATAATTTTATAACAGGGATCTTTTCCGGTTTATATCAAACTAAAAGTTAATTGCATATCTTTTACAGAACTTTACGAATCAATCCCAGCGGGAACGCAAAGAAGAAGAAGAAGAAGAATCAATCCCAGCTTTTTTTTACGCTGTGATTTTTCTAGGCATTATTACGTTCAGTAGTTTGCCATTGCTTTCTGAACGGGTAGTGCAATCGTCCTTTTGTTAAAATCCACGCGAAACAATTTGCAACTGTCCGCAGCGTGATTCGAACTCAGAACGTCGAGGTCAAACTACACACCTTATACAGGGTGTTCAAGATAATTGCAGCCCGTGAATGGAGCTAGTCTGGGCATATATGTATGGAAATGAGAAGGTTCAGTTATGACGTAGTATAGGTCAAGGTTGTGTGACGGTGTGTAATTGTAGTGCGGGAAGGGGCGATGAACAAATGTGACGTAGGACAAGCTAGTCAGAACCGGTTTAAATAGTAAATACACACAACTCAATTTGTACCTGGCAACTTTCGAATTGTCAATGGGACTGCAATTATCTCTAACACCTTATATATCTTTTTTATTTGTTCATTCTCTCTACGTTTTGTCTTACTTGCATATCTTCACTTTCTTTCTTAATTCCTACATTCTCTTCCTTGTACACGCTAATTTTTTGTAACCTGTCGCTATCTCTCTCACCTATAGTCTGTCCATTAATTCGTGAGCACGTTTGAAATTGATTTTCTCGAAAACTACCTGTTGGATCTCAGTGATTTTTGCATGCAGCCTTAGAATATCCATGACGCTAAAATAAAGCTAACCAGTAGTCCATAGATGCTACGGATTTTGCACATCGGCGAATTCCTTTGATCTTTTATGACAATTGCAAATACGGGGCTCAAATTTTAGATTTTACAGTAATCCCTAGAATTTGTCCATGTCAATTCTATTCATAGGTGTATCTCCATATTAACTTGATAGGTCAAGTAACTTGGATACAATATGCAACAGTTAGTCCTCCCCTTCAGTCACCATTAGACCCCAGGGTGTCTTAACTTCACCACAAATTGTATGATGGTAGACGCATTTGGATATGGAAATGTATACGTTGCTATTTCTCAGTCTGTAATCAAAATATGATTTGTATCATCCCGAATCTGACGATTCCATGAGGTTGATAATTGTTACTGGATGGACAAATTGTAATCCATCTCGGTGCCAGTACTCGTCTTCCTCTCGGAGCACATGTTCAACACACTTCTTCCAGAACTGCATGTCTATCATTGAGAGGGACTCACGTGTCAGAACTTCAACATCACACATTTTAAACGTCCTGTTCTGTTCGGCAACTTTCCCTTTTACTTTAGCCCAGACAAGCTCTATCGGATTGAGGTAAGCATGATATGGAGGTAGTCGCAAAGACGTGTGGCCGTATTCCGCAATGATTTTGTCAATATGAAACACCTTTGTCTTATTTGTCATCCTCACCAGGTGCAACACCTCGGGTTTCAAATATGTATCATCGAATCTGACATTTTCCTTAGCAAACCAAGTCCTAATTTGATCTTTTGTATTTGATGCAGTTGGTACTTTGTCTTCCGCTGATACTGCGTTGTGATAGGATGCATTATCCATTACCAAGCATGATGGTCTGTTTAGAATTGGAAGTAGATCTTTCTCCATCCAGTGCCTGAAAATATGTCCATTCATTTCTGTGTGGTAGTCCCTACCGTCGGTACTTTTGATTGGAAAATAAGTCCAGCGTCATGGACAAGACCTTCTTCACTGCTTCCTGCATGTGTTAGTATAATACGCTGGCTTTTGCTGCTTGGTATTTTTCTTTTCTGTTCACCGTCTACTGATTGCCATTCTTTAGCATTGGTGTGGTGAGCATTGACCCAGGATTCGTCCAAATATACAATATCATAGCCTTGCCTCCGCCGCTCACGGATCTGCCTCAGGTATTTACTTCGGGCAGCAATTAAATGTGGCTTTTCACAAATAATATTCATGCCGCCTATAGTTTTTCTGAAGGTGAAGCCGGCGGCTCTTACAATTTTCCATAGAGTACTTTTAGAAATGTCTATGCTGCAATCTGATTGCAGTTTTAATTTCAGTTTCCTGAGAGTAACAAGTTGATTTGTCGCAAACATTTTCAAGAGCTCCCGTCTTATGACATCTATGTCAAAGTCGTCAATTGTTCTTTTCCTTCCTTGCTTGACATTAGTGCACTTTGTGTCCTGTTTAATCCATCGGGAAAAGGATTCTCTATTCAGACCAAGCGCCAGTTGCGTTCGTTTCTCAGGGTTATGAATATCGCAATATAGATGACCTCTCTTAGATTCCCTACGGAAGTGTTGGTATAGTAAAACTGTAACCTTTTGCATTGTTATAAATGTGCACTTCAGACTCATTATGAATGTGATATCAATGTCAGTTTTGATAAGCCAACAAATATGATACAATAGCTTCATACAAATAGCGAGATACACATATGACTATACAACGGTATCCCAATTATAGAGAAGACTCCCTTACCAATCCCTCATATGGACACCAGAGGGAAAAGAAAACGAGGAAGACCAAGAGAGACTCTGCGTAGAACCATCACCAGAGAAGGCTCAACGATGGGCCTAGTAAACATTAAAGACCTAAAACAGATAGCAACGAACCGCGAGACATGGAGAACTATGACCTCTGCCCTATGCGCCGCCCACATGCCCAAGAGGAAAGACTAACTAACTATGCTTTCCGCTTTCAAAGTCGACTGGGTTCGGTGCACGGGAATTCCGTGAAATTGTTGTGTACTCACGATATTTCAATGTTACCATAATAGTGAAACACGTACAAACAAAGTACTATAGTTTTACAAAAACAGAAACAGTGACGATAAACAGCAACGTTTCGACCAACAAGGCCTTTATCAAGCAAACGAACAAACAGGAGTGACAAATTAAAATGAAACACAAATGGACGACCAAATACAACCGTATCTAAGGAAAAGCTGGAATAAAAACGAATAACGAAATAAATGTAACACAAAAACACACATAAAAACTAGAAATAGAACGGAAAAGAAACAATGAAACATCTAGTAAATATATAACTTGAATACATGCAACATATACCCATATAGAGTACAAAGCATAGGAAGAGAAGTACTAAGAAGCATAAGAATGTAATACGTTGAGCCCGCGTGGTCGCAAGGTACCATACAAAGAAATCAACCGATTCTCCAGATATCAAATCGACTACGATCATCAGAGGAACATGATCGGATGGCTGTGACCTGGACATCGCAAGCTCCTGAATGGCCAGTATCATTGAAATGGGTAGCTACAGGGGTCACAGAGCATTGGCGTATATCGCGCAAGTGTTGGGCGAATCGGTCACTGAGTCTCCTGCCGGTTTCCCCAATATAGGCCTTGTTGCACCGCTTGCAGATAATGGCATAGATAATATTACGGGACTCGCATGTGAAACTGTCTTCAACAACGAACGTGGCTTTGGAAAAGACACCGTGCGGGTCTGTATGACATAAGCACAAGTGTTGCAGCACCGACGGCCACACTGGATGGTGCCAAAATGACTCTGGATATTAGGCTTGAGGCGACTGTGAACCAACATATCCTAAGGCTTCTGTCCCGTCTGTACGCCACCAAAGGATAGTGTTGGAAGATTGAACGCGTCTCAGGATCAGACTGAAGAATGGAGAGATGACGGAATAAGACTTTCTTCACAAGGGAACTATGAGGGTGGAAAGTTAAGACAAGTTTCACCCTGTCAGAATTGGAAGTTCTATGCTGGTTAGAGAGAGCCTCCTGGCGAGAAATTTGTTGAACGCGCCGCATAGCAGAAGCAAGCACCTTATCCGGGTATAAGCGCTTACGAAGAAATCCAGCATCTCGTGAGCTCTATCGAGAAAATCGTCGTCCTCGCTACAGAGGCGACGAAGGCGCAAGAGTTGAGAGAATGGTAAAGAATCACGACAAGCCTGGGAATGGAAAGAGGTATAAAGAAGAAAACTATGTGCATCAGTAGGCTTGTAGTAAACTGATGTAGTGATGGTGGATAGGCTGATAGTGATAGTGATGTCAAGAAAGTTGACACAAGAGGTAGAGATGTGTGATGTAAACCGAATAGCCGGATTGAAGAGATTAATGAAATTAATGAAGCGTGACAAATCGGCTTCAGGCATATCGGTAATGCCAATACAATCATCAATGTATCTATGATACACAGACGGAAGAGGGCCATCATAGGAATTCCATACTAGGTGCTCAAGATGACCCATGAATAGACAAGCATAACTGGGTCCCATTTTAGTACCCATGGCGACCCCACTGATCTGCTCAAAGAACTGGTCATTGAACTGAAAGGAGTTGAGAGTTAGTACTAGTTCTGCAAGACGAAGGAGAGCCGAGGTGGAGACAAGTGGGTTAGTTCTCCTGTCGAGAAAGAACTGGAGAGCTTGAAGTCCGTCGGAATGAGGTATGGAGGTGTACAATGAGCACACATCAAGGAGGAAGAGACGGTAAGTCCTGCCAGGCAACAACTCAATAGACGAAAAAACAGACAAGGTGTGGTTCGTATCTTTCAAGAATGAAGGTAGTGTGGTGACTATAGGATTGAAGATTGAAGAATGTTACCATAATGTATTTTTAGAACAACGCGTCTGTGTACCGTAGATCTGTTACTATTGTGTACAATCCGGTGAGGTTGATTTTAATATAACCTGAAGAAGAAATATTTCAAACTACATCAAATTTTCTTGGAAAAAATATTTCTCTAGCGTCATGGATATTCTAAGGCTGCTTGCAAAAATCACTGAGATCCAACAGGTAGTTTTCGAGAAAATCAATTTCAAACGTGCTCACGAATTAATGGACAGACTACTCAGATTCTCTCTTACCTGCAAACTCTGTCCTCCTTTTTATGTATCTAAAATGCACATCTCTCTATCACCTGCACCCAGTGCCGGATTAGGCTAGCGCGGGGCCCGTAGCAAATTTTAGCGCAGGGCCCTAGGTTTTGTATGATAATAAAATAAAACACAACTTTACAAACAAACTTGTCTCGATTTAATGTGAGCAAATTTAGAGATAATACTAGACAAATCAATTTCTCTAAGTAAATTACATTCAATGTTCATTAAGGTGAGGTTATTTAGACGATCTTGTTCCATCATGTTCCTTAACTCACGTTTTATACGTTTTAATGTTGAAAAAGAACGTTCTCCGCTGCAGTTAGTAATCATTAAAGACGAATAAATTCGTAAGACTATTTCTACATTTGGGAAACACGACTCTAATGAATTTTCCATTATAAGTTTATAAAATTGCAGTTCAAGAGCCTCATGCTTTTCGTTGCTAATAGCAGCAGCTACATTAATTTTAAGAAGTTCAGTGAACTGCATAAGTTCGTCGCCTAGGCTTTCTTCAAATCCTCTTGGTAAGAGCTGACAATATTTGGAGTTCTTTTCAAGATCTCTTCTGCTGTAATAGATTTTAACTGCCGGAGTATTCCAAATACACCAGTCACTCTATGGTACAGCCTAAATCAATAACTTTGCAAACAAAACAGAACAGTTGTCCTTTAGTTTCTGTATAACACAACCAATCTCTCACGTGAGTTTTGTTTGTTGGTGTATGCGTGTATGTGAAAAACGACTTTCGACAAAATCGTGGATTGTTTTTTTAAAGACATGAAATCACTGTTCATATGTTGCACTTCGCTACTTTCTGTCACAATCCAATAATCTCGATTGAAGTTGTTTGGCCATTCACCAATATCGTTGGAGTACATTTTACTTTCGTTGTATTTTTGGCTTGTAGATGATGTTGCTACATTAGAAGCATGTGCTGTGCTTTATGCCTCTCTTTGGCTAGAAGATGATATGGCTAAATTGGGAGGACTTGCTGTACATTCGATTTCAGTTTGTCTTGTGAAAAATGTGGCTAAATCGTGAAGAGTTGCTGATCTTAATGGTAATATTGGTAATGAGGATTCTTCTATAGCATTGCCTTCATCTACTACACGGTGAGACACGTCTTCTGTATTTTCTGCTTCGATTTCGTTGGATTCAGCACCATCACACATGACATTTAAAAATTCAGACAGCTTGCGTGTTTTTATATAACATCTGGTTATTTTTTCCATTTTCATCTGTCACATAGGCGCGGGCCCCCTAGAAGCGCGGGCCCGTAGCATTTGCTACTTCTGCTACTAGGCTAATCCGGCGCTGCCTGCACCCATCATTTTCTCTCTATCTCATGCCTGTATACACACAAGCTCATCCTCCGTCTGATACCTGCACACTTTCTTTCTTGTCTACACGCTTCCGCTCCCCACCCCCACCGATATTATCCGTGTGTCCATCTCTCCCGTTCTCACTGTCCCCAAATGCAGTACCTGTCACTTGTCATTCACTCACGAGACACCTGTTCAGGTGCACTAAACTCGACAAGAAATAAAGAGAACATATGGTCCCTTTTGAGAAGCCATAAACATCTGTCTAGGGTCGGTGTCCTCAAAACCATAGCCCATACAAACTCTCGCGACAATCCTTGTGTCGTGCGCGTGTAAAGGAAAGCCCACGCTCCGTCATTGACCGCCTGTTGGAGCCTGATTATCAGAAAGGGGCACGAGATTGTCAGACTCTACATCTCGCGCAAGTTTAAATATTTGAACATTGCTAACCAATCAGATGCCTACGATTGATGTCGTTACGTTTGATAAATTGAATGATGCTCATGCAATTTATTTACGATCATATTCATTTAGTGGATTAATACGTACCAGCCAGTGTTTTCTACGGATTTGTACACGCTATGTACTTTTATTGCATTCTTCGTATAGGCTAAGGTGTTCATTATTATTGTTTATGTTCGTTGTTCTACACGTTCTTATATAACAAACGAGACTCGTCGTTAATCCGGCACAACAACAACTTGTGTGTACTAAATTTAGTATTCAGATGGCTTAAGGATTTGCTAGTTTTTGCTCAGTGTTAGTTGCTTGAGGATTTGTTATGTATGATAGTGACTGCTCAGTGTTATTTGTTTGAAGATTTGTTATACGTTAGTGACTGCTCAGTGTTATTTGTTTGAAGATTTGCTATACGTTAGTGACTGCTCAGTTTTAGCTGTTCAAAGATTTGTTATAAGTTGGTTTTTTAAGGCTCCAGTTTTAGCTGTTCAAAGATTTATTATAAGTTTGTTTTGCTCATTTTAGCTGTTCAAAGATGTATTATAAGTTAGTGATTGCTCAGTTTTAGCTGTTCAAAGATTTATTATAAGTTGGTGATTGCTGTTTCAAAGATGTATTATAAGTTAGTGATTGCTCAGTTTTAACTGTTCAAAGATGTATTATAAGTTAGTGATTGCTGTTTAAGATGTTTATAAGATGTTGTAGTTATATTGCTGTTCAAAGATGTATTATAAGTTAGTGATTGCTCAGTTTTAGCTGTTCAAAGATTTGTTATAAGTTAGTGACTGCTCAGTTTTAGCTGTTCAAAGATTTGTTATAAGTTGGTTTTTGCTCAGTTTTAGCTGTTCAAAGATTTGTTATTAGTTAGTGATTGCTCAGTGTTAGTTGTGGATTTGTTAAAATATAGTGGGTGTTCACCGTCATGTTTAGTGAGTCCAGAATTTGTTACAGGTTAGTATTTATCAGTTAGGTTGATATTCAAGGATATGCTATATAATACAGTAACTGCTCAGTAATGGATTTCTTCTCCGTCGTATCCTCCATATCAACAACGTTTTGAATAACTCTTTATATGTGTGTGTTTAGAGCGACAAGGATGTGTTGTATAATATAGTAATTGCTCAGTCCAGTGGCGGCTCGCAGTCATTTTTTGGTAGGGCCAGAACACATTTTTGGGATAATCATGTTTTTTTAGTATTTACTATTCCGGGAAGTTATTCCCCCTTTCGATTATTGGTGGGCCGAGCCCCACTGGCCCTTAATGACAGCCGCCCTGGCTCAGTCGATGTTAATGATTTAAGAGTTTTGTTTCGTATTCATTTGTAAACAGTTTCATTTTAGTCATGATTTACGTTAGTTTCGGGTATCTTTCTTATCACACCCCGATCGCGTCGTCTTTGTTCTCTTATCAACTATGACACCTCACCTCCACCCAGACCACTACATTATGCAGTACTTTACCGTCCTTCAAGTTAACTATGTTTGAAGTGTAACCTTCTATATTATATAACTTCTAGCATAAACTAACGCTGGAGTGGCCACAGCAAAAGAGATTTGAATAAACTGTGAGCGAAACTGTTGTTGGACTTGGTAGCATTTCATCATCAGTCAACATGCGACTTCTACCATGTTTGTCGCAGAACGTGTCAGTGGTTTTTGAAGAGAAGGATGCCGTTAGACATAAGTTGAAACGGAACTTTAAAGATAAACTACGATCAAACACATTCGAACGACGATCTATATCAACGCAGCGGGCAGTAGCAAGCGTACCACTTCAGTCGTATGCTGAACTAAATGAGAATGTTCTCCCTTCAGTCAGTGAGAACGAGTTTGTTTATCTTCGAGATGGCGCTAACGACTATGAACGACTGGATACAAGAGTCAAGTCTGTCAACGTTGGGTCTTCATCATCATCATTCGTATCAAAACCTGGACCATTAACTTTACTGCCTTCCGTCCTGAACTATACAGAAAGCACAATCATTGACACAACTAACGCATTTTACAATAATTCCGATTACCTTCCTTCTTTTGAGGTGTACTCACCATTGAAAGAAAATGAAGAAACTGGAACTGAAACAATAAATTGTTCAGCAAGATATGATCCTGCATGGGGATTATCACAGAGAGTTGTTGATTATTCGTTGGGCAGCGATAGCGACAGTGATGCAAGCTACCACAAAACATGTCACATCGATGGCAGTGCTGGTACAAGCAGCCCTGTATCTAGCGATGTTGAAAGTCAAACATCCAACGAGATCTCTTGCAGTAACTCAGACAGAAACAACGAGAACTTCAAGTCAATCAACTATTTTAACCACGACTTTATCAGAAACAATGACAGCATTCCCCTAAGAACACAAGGTAATATTGTTATCAATGCAGCACCAGAATTAACCAATATGTGCAAGAACAGATTAAGTGGTCCACAGGTCCATATCCCTGTTAGCGACACAAGATGTCCAGTGATGCATGAACAGTACAACCCCTACAGTTCAGCTCGAAACGGACTAGTGAAAAATATGAGAACATCTCCGGATCTATATGATTTTGTAGATGAATGTGATGAAGATACAGAGATTGATATTGAAACTGTTTCTCAATCTTCCAGTGCATCCGAGTTCCTTGGTTGTATGTCTTTTGGATTGTCCCATTTGCGGAAAAAGGTAAGTGATAGAAATATTTAGTTTATCTACATATGCTAATTAGATCCCTAGAATTGTTGTTGCAACTACGGAGTTCGTCTTCTTCTTCTTCACACTTCGCCCCTAGGAAAGCATAGGTCTGCAACCAAAGGCCTTCCAAACCTGTCTATCTAAGGCCATCTTTTCCAGATCTCCACTCCCCATTTTCTTGCATTCCGTCTCCAACTCCCGTCTACAGGTGTCTTCCCATACTCTGGGGTTCCATCGGAGAGCCTGTCTTGTGATGCTGTTAGGGGGCTTCCTCAGTGTGTGTCCTATCCATTGCCACCTTCTGCTCCTTATCTCTTGTTCCACCTGTCGTTGTCCTACTCTTATGGAGTTCATGCATTGTGCAAAACTCTTGAGATGTAGTGCCATATCTGCGAAGAGGGAATGAGTCACACAGAGGAGGGTTACGCTTGATTTAACCTGCACATTCCTGTTTAGTCATCATCTGAGACTGTTGCCCGGGGTGTGCCCAAGGAGGCAAGCACGAGCTAGGTGAGAAGATAAGGACCAAGTAGGATCATGACTATCCACAACCGAGATTCATCTGTCATTTTCCATGAGGTACTACCATTTCCCTCACACCTAACACCCTAGTCATAAAGAGAAAACCAGGTACAATGAAGTCATTCCTTCACCCGCCCGTGTGGTGGCGGGCCCCCAAGAAATCAAAGAATAGTACCACTGCGACCTACAAGACATGTCGTAAGAGCAACTTATGTAGGACCTAGGAAGGTACCTAGTAAATAAAAAACATTGCATAAATCGGATGTGCTGGCCTACTTGTAGGCGTATAACTGGCACAATGTACAATCACTCTTAGACTCAGATCACATACAAATCACACAGAGTGGTTAACAAGTGGTTGATATGGAGCGTTCGAAGAAGATTCCTTCACCTTAAGATCCTTAGATGTTGCTAATTAAATATAAGGTTGTTTGATTAGAGAAGTTCCACTTCTTTCATATTACATTAGTTGCTACTACATTTGTGTATATAAATAAATAACATTTCCCGTAGCCTTTTCAAACGTTGGGGTATGAAGTCACTTCACATTTCTAGGCCCTAGTGTGCAGGAGGTAGGATGGCCCATTCCTTTCCTTAAATGTTGAACGTCCAGTTTGTGATTGAACCTACAACCCTCTTGTGCCCAAGTCGACAGACGGATGCATATGCATTGTGCTAATTCACCCTACATTTGTGCATATACATGTTAATACGATAGTGTATATTGATATATTTCAGAGTTGTGGCTCTGCGTTGTGGTCTTATTACATGTTACCATCTCAACAGAAAATAACAAGTTGTAATATCCTGCACATCACGTACATTGACCACATTTGTAAAATAGCTAACACCAGCGAAGGAAACAACCTCGGAGAACTCTTAAATGAATTTCTTTTGCAGACGATCAGGCAATCATATCAACAACAGAAGAACAGCTACAACAACACATCAACAGACTCCAGTTAGCATGTAACGAATACAACATGAGAATTAACATCGACAAAACAGAAGTAATGACATTAGCCAGAGAGGAAAACACTACCAACATCTCCATCGATAATAATCTACTAAATCAAGCAAAAGATTTCACATACCTAGGGAGCATTTTTCAGCAAATGGAAGAATAACTAATGAAATTCAACACAGATGCAACAAAGCAAATCAAATGATAGGGCAAATGGCGCCAATTTTAAGATGCAAACACGTCACCATGAACACAAAAGAGCAATGTTCAACACAATCTTTCTCCCCACATTATGTTACCAGTGTCAAACCTGGACGCTGACAACAAGCGATAGAAGAAAACTAGTCACAACAGAGATGAAGTGTCTTCGCAGAATGCTGGGAGTAACAAGAAGAGACCGGTTGAGAAATGAAGACATCAGGAAAAAAGTGGGTACAACATCAGTACTAGACTTCATCAAGAAACAACAAATTAAATGGTTCGGTCACGTAAGCAGATTACCATCAGACAGTGCACCCCAAAGAGCAATGCTGCTCCGATACAATGGGTACAAAGCAAAAGGCCGGCCACGCAAAAGATGGACCTCAGAGATAACAGAGGCGACGAAAGAGACTATCTACGAAGCGCATACTAGGGCCCGTTTTAGAAATCTCTTCCTGACCTGACGCTGTGAGGCATACAGGATTCGAGAAAGAAAGAAAGAAAATATCCTGCACATGTAGAAACAGAATGTGATGTCATCTTTTCAGCACACTAAAGAGAGGAACTTCTAATGAATATGACTGGGGCACTGATACCGGTTTAACTTCTTATCAAAGACTGATATGTTATGTTATGCGATCGACGTCACAACACATTGGGCATTCCCTGATATGAGCTTCACATGGACAGAGAAAAGAACAAATGCTTCTGTTCTGCAACAGCTTGATATTAAAGAGAGTTGGCTATCAAAGAAAATTAAATATTTCGGACATATCAAATGACGTGAGTGCCTAGAGAAGATAATTTGGACGGAATGATGCCTGGAAGAAGAATGAGAGGAAGACCTAGAAGCGATGGGTGCAAGATGTCATTGACGATCTGAGAATAACTACTGCTGACGCCGGTCAACTTGTACAGAACAGAGAGTTTTTCAGGACTGCTGTCATGGGAGCCAAGTTGTGTCAGGGACAAGCTACATGATGATTTTGATGATGGACTTCACATGTATCATTGCAAGACAAGCCTTTTGAAGATCACACTAACATAAGTCTGACTATTGCTCTATTTGATCATGTTCAAGTTGACAGCTGCGAGTGAACGGAAAAAAAAAATTATAACGAAGATTTGTTAAAAAAGGCAACCAAAATATGTGTAAATATGAATACATGATCTTAGGAATGAATATATCATCATCACCAAAGAAACTTTTGCAATGAATCTTAGGTCACTGATTAAATATAAAATTAAAAGGCTGATCTCTTGAAAAAGAGGAAGATTACTCTAACATATTGAAAATGACATATAAGGAATTGAAGGCAGTCTCAAAGAGCAAATCTATCAACAACTGTCTTTTCAAGAGATCAAAACCCTCACACAGAGAAAATCTACAGTAGACTTGATGGTTTACACTGGATATGATTATGGAAACGATTTCCCCAAAGATCTCAACAGAACAGACCAGGTCACTATATTTTGCTTATGTACCCGACACTGCAGACTCAACAGACACCTACATAGATAAGTCAAACAGCTCAAGATTGGCAATTCAGCCATGTGGACTGCAGAGCCCATACTTCAAAACTGCCCCGAATATGATATACTGAGGCAAACTCACTGGCCTGACAAACAACACTCAATAGAAAACTACACGGAATTGAATATATAGACAATATTTCAAGCAAACGGAAAGGATGTCAAACAGCCCTCTGCCAGTGTCAGCAGGTGGAACTAACACCGGATCATGTCCTGTAAGACTCCTTTCCTGTGGACACCTGAGAAGCAATATGTGGTCACACCCAGTTGACAAGAGAACTAAACTTTGGAACAACCTGACAGACCTGAAGCTGACTGCCCAGTTTGTGGTCCACAGTAAATTATGCACATGACTAGAGATCACTGAAGAAATAGAAATATAAAATTTAAGTGCTGATCGTTTGAAAATGAGGGTAGCTTACTCGGAAAATATTAAAATGACTTGCATGTAATGAAAAGAAACAAATAAAAATAATTATTGAACAGTGTAGGCAAATGTACCCAACCGCAGAGCTCAAGGGTATGTGTCACTCAAATAACAAACTATTATACTCTAGACTAGAAACAAGAAACAGCAGACAAAAAAGGTGCAAATCACATATAGAGTCAACACAAAGTGCTTTAACAAGTGGTTGCTGTAGAGCGATCGAAGAGAAAGAAAAACACTGATATATGAAGAAAGGAAGGCAGCATGAAAGTTGTAGACAGAGATGAATAAATAATGTGTGAGACACTGATTATGTTGTGTGATTACTTCCAGGATCTAGATGGCTGGTACTACCTTCTGACAGAGGAAGCAGGCAGGAAGAAGCATCTTCAGTCCCACACTAAACCTACCAAACCTGTGCTGACTGCCAGATGTAAGTATAGAAATTATTCTCCTCCTCTGCTGACAATGTCATATCTCCTGTAGAAGGACGCACTGAGAACACAAGAAGTGATGGTAACCAGAAAAGTTTCTAGTATGCCATGTCCACCCAATGGAAACCAGATTAAAAATCTAGATTGTAGGCTGAAAGAACAACTTTTTTCCACCAACAAAAGACTGAGATAGGCAAACTCAGACCTACCAAAAGTTGGCATTCCCCTAAAGTCTGTGCCAGAGCAAACCCCTTGGAGAGAAGAGACTGAACCAGAAGTATGTATCCAGACAGAAGTGAAAGGAATATTCGACAAGGATGAGCAGAACAGCATACAACGCAAGACAGTCACTCTCAGTTTACTTGATGAAGAATACCCACATGACCTCTGGGTCCGGGTATACACGGATGGGTCAGCAGAAAATGCAGTGAAGAATGGAGGAGCAGGAGTGTACATAGAATACCCAAACAACGCTAGAGATGCGATTAAAGTACCAACGGGAAATTCTGTCACAACTATGATGCAGAAATTCAGGCAATCAAGGTGGCAACTGAAAAACTGTTGAATACCAGACCCGATCCTCAACCTGTTGTATTTTGACTGATGCAAAATCAGCACTCCAAGCACTTCAGTTCAGAAAATTGCCAGGTCTACAGACCCTACTGTCTAAATTGTCCAAGCATCTCAGGGTTGTCTTGCAGTGGATACCCTCTCACTGTGGAATACCAGGAAATGAAACAGCAGGCCGATTGGCCAAGGAAGGTGCTGCAGGAGAGCAGCCGGATGTGCCAGTTACCTACCACCAAAAGAAAAGGATGATTAAATCAATGAGAAAGCCACAAATACCAACACAAGACGATTACTATAATATGAGCAGATTGGAACAAGTTGTGATTCTGCGCCTTAGAACAGGACACAATCGGCTCCGCAGCCACATGTATACAAAATTCAAGATTGTCAATTCAGCCATGTGTACATGTGGACAGGCAAACCAGACTGCAGAGCACATACTTCAAGACTGCCCCAAATATGATACACTGAGGCAAACTCACTGGCCTAACGAAACAACACTGGACATAAAACTACACGGACCTCTGTGTGAGCTACAAAGACAGTGAAGTTCATACAAGAGACAACATTGAATATATAGACATATTTCAAGCGAACGAAAGGAAGGAAGGAAGGATATCTCCTGTAAATGACTATGGACTGCATCATTAGATTTATCCCGATATGTACAGAGTCATGGTGTAAAACTCGATGTAACTTTATTTAGACCTCTTTTTCTCACTGTAAAATGACATTGTCACACTCTGGGAAATGGCTACTTCACATTATCAAACTACCAGTATATATGTTTATACGGTTCATGAAAAATCATCCACCAATAAATACAAATCCTAGATACATGGAAATCAGAGAAGAATGATAGTAAAACTGATTTTAGTAATGAGCAAATATTGAGTAACCACTAGCTAACAATTGCTGTTATAGAAAAAAGATATCTTGGTATGACCATAGAAAAACGATCAACAAATACCGTGCTGTGATCACATCAGGCGGTGCCGTAAGTGGGACAACATAAGCAGCGAAATAAAATACAATCTAAGGTTATTTTAAAGCAAAAAACATTTAAGGGGCAGCATTTCAAAGACTTGCATCATACTGAGAAAATATACTGCACGACCCTGTATACAGTCAGCATTAGATTATTTTTAGTTACATTTAGTTTCACATGTATTAAATGTTGCTTTCATTTTCTTATTGAGCAGCTTCACAGAATATTCCTCCAGTTAACAGAGTTGTAGATAGTCAAGAAAGAGTAGTGGTAAGTTGTGATATTTGTTATAATTTGAATCTTCTTCTTCTGCTTCTCACTAGATTGGGATTTCTGATTCTCTAATAAAGGCAGCCGTCTGCCTCAGATTATCAGCCACGCCATACAGTTTGTCTTCTGCGTTCTCACTAGATTCGGATTTTGGATTCTCTAATAAAGGCAGTCGTCTACCTCAGATTATCAGCCACGCCATACAGTTTGTCTTCTGCGTTCTCACTAGATTGGGATTTGGATTCTCTAATAAAGGCAGTCGTCTAACTCAGATTATCAGCCACGCCATACAGTTTGTCTTGGACGCTAGTGTAAGTGGGCCATGTCTTTCTTCTCAAGTCTGCATACTGGGGGCAGTTCTGTAGGATATAATTCCTAGGATTTCTGCTTCCCGTTGTGTCGACCTCTTCCGCAGTAAGTTTTGGCCACCCTCGTGATGGTAGGTCTGACATTCTTACTGCATGGCTAAATCTCTGAGGCAGATTGGCGACCGTAGAATCCATTATCCCATTCCTCATTGTGAGGGGTCGTTGCAACATGTTATGCTTCTTACGGCCTGGTGCATCCATTTTCTGCAAGCATTTGTTTGGGTTAGCATTCCCTAGCGGACACATGCATCTGATTTCAGCCAAACCTCCTTATTCGCCTCTACGACATGTGTGGTAGGTAACAGTGGTTCTATTCTTTACATCCCAAATTTGGGCCCCGGTAACCACTCAGGCGTAATTTGAATCTTTGTTGTTTTCTTGGATTATTTTTGCATACACTCAAAACTAGTGGCCTGATAACATCATAGAATGAATAACTGTAGTTAGTCTAATCAGTTTCGAAATCAGATGCATGATAAGCTAAACACACTGGATCAAAAGTCCCAGCAGCTAGGGCTGAACATTCATAAGGGAAAGACAAAGAAATGAGAATTCACCCAAACGACAATTCGATCTTCCTGGATGAAATCCCACTTCAAGAGGTAGAATCATACACATATTTGGGCAGCAATGTAGACAAAGAGGGTGGAACAGATAGAGATGTCAACAAAATAAGAATACAGAAGGCAAGAGGAGCTTTCATTGCACTGGGAAACATGGAAGTCTAAAGAAATCAAATCTAGAACAAAAATTTGGATATTTAACTCCAACGTTAAAGCAGTTCTACTGTATGGGTCAGAAACATGGAGAACAACTAAAACAATAGCGCATAAATTGCAAACATTCCTCAACTGGTGTTCTGCACAGAATAGAGGGACTAAGATGGTATGATGGGGGAATTTTTCCTGACCGCGACGGCTCTCAAGTCGACCCAGCCTCAACTGGGTACCAGACGTGCTCTGGGAAAGTAAAGGCGGTCGGCGTGATGCTGACCACATCACCCATTGTGTGCCGTCAGTCAATGAAAAATACAGGCCTAACACTGTATTGCCCCATATACCACGAGGTATGAAAGGGTTCCTTTACTTTTTAAAGATGGTATGATAGGGTTACAAATGAGGAAATTATGGAGAGAACAAGACAGATTCCAGTGTACCATGAGGTTTTAAAAAAAAAAAGGCATTGGATAGGACATACTTTGCGAAAACCTGAGGGGAGTATAACAAGAAGGGTCCTTTCCTGGAACCCGCAGGGACAGTGAAAGAATTGGAGGCCGAGAAATACATGGAGACAAGATTTGGAGGATGAGATCAACAATATAAAGAAGTGATAGCTAGAGACTTGGCATGAGTTGGTTGAGGGCCTATGCCCCAATCTGGGTTAAAAAGGCAGAGAGAGAGAGAGAGCGTAATTAGTTGGGATGGTCTCTGGCGAAGTGTGTGATAAGTGAGATCAGCAGAGAATTGGTTTTATGATCAGTTATACTCTTATGGAGGTGCTGAAGTGGGGGTCATTGCTACTATGAACTTCCCATAGAGATGCACCTGTAACTTATAAGTTATCTAAAATTGTATAATTTGCCTTAATTGGACAAAGTCTTAATTGTTCCTTGTTGTTATAAATAAGCTAGTTCTACTTTTAATTTTACTGTCTTGAGTGTTATTATTAAATGCATATTCCTCTTCTACAGATTGACATTGCCCGGGGCAAGAATGGTTTTGGTTTCTCATTTGTGGATGAATTTCCACCAAAGGTCGGCAGAGTGGACAGAGGTATGTAAAGGTGTCTTTCTAAAGTTTAAACAATAAATAATTTAGAAGGAAAGCCAACTGCTGTTTAGTTTTAATTAACACATTGTCCCCATTGTTTATTCAACATTTAAGGAGAGCAATATCATTGTATTAATTTGGTGAGAATATGACTACAAAAAATAAGCAACATTAATTTTCTTTTCAATAGGATAAAATCATGAAGAGTTGCTTTTTAACCCACCTCCTGCACACACAAATCTAAGCGAAGAAGGTACAGAGGGAGATAGCTGGAAAACAGTTTTGGAGAAGAGTTAGCAAATAATCAGACTTATCTGATGTCCAACGACATAAATTGCCATGGAATATAAAAGTAACATTTCTCGACAAAAAACTATAGCAAAAGTGAACGCTGTCAATGTTTTTGTGCTCGGTTTGTCCCATAGGCACTTAATCTTTTCCAGCTTACTGCTTGCATAGTAACTCTGTCAATTAATCCTAGTTTCTGTTGTTTACATAGTTCAGTGATAGTGAGCATCCTTTGCATGCCAGGGGGTGGTGTTCAGTATCCAACAGCACCTGGACTCTTGCCCTTCAGTCCAAGTACACATAGTATTGAAGAACTATTGATGTTCGGTTGTCTGTTGGTTTTCTACCCACTTTGGACAGAAGTCAGAATTGGACTGCACTAGGTGATAAGGGAGCTATTTGTGGTGGTTAACAAAACATCTGTTTCATCTCTGTGAGTCCAGAATCTCAGTCTAAATTTAGTAAATGCAGAAGTTTTCAAAGATCACAATCTAAAATAATGTCTCAATGGTGCCGTCATCATCAGGTGCAGTGCCCGCTGGCGTGGGCAATCATGGATCTCCACAAATCTCTGTCTCTGGTGTTTGCTATCATCTCAGATGTTGACACTCTTCCTTGCCATGAAGTCAGGCTATCCAAACCCTTCTCTCACTGCCTTTCTGTCTCGTCTCCCCTCGATTTTACCAATTGTTACAATGTGCTCCCTTTTCATGACATGCCCGAAAAATGATGACTACCTCTTTTTTATATTGATGATAATTTTCTCTGTGCTTTGGCCTCATTCAACACCTCCACATTAATCATTTTAGCAGTCCATGGGATTCTCATCATGCTTCTGTAAAACCACATCTCTGTGGCCCTCAAAGATTTTTGATCTGTTTGTCTATTATCCATGATACGCATCCATGTCATTATTGGTTCTATGTTGCTCTGTATAACTCATGATCTCAATTGACATTGACTTGTTGCATTGATTCGTGGTTTCTTTTGTGTGGGAAAAACCAATTTTGAGATCACTTATTGAAAATCATTTATTGAAAATCATTTATTTCCTAGAATTAATATCCAGTTCTAAGAGTTGTTTTGTGTCGACCGTAGTTGTGTCTGAAATTGTTGACATTGAGTGTGTAATAATAGTTTGTCAATATTTCTAATTTCTTACAGCCTCCCCTGCTGAACATGCAGGAGTAAAGAAAGGTGACATGGTGATCAGGATTAATGGACAGAATGTGTCCAGATCAACTTGTGAGGGAGTGGCACATTTAGTCAAGTAAGTAAACTAGAAACTAGACTTGAAACATTTATGTTATTTCAGACATAAAACATGCTTGAAGTTCGAAAAGTGTTGTATGACAACTAAATATAATGAGAAATTGATACTGACATGGATCAGAGAAATCACCTTTATTTTTGTCTGTGGGCATGCAGGAATCAGGGGTAATGAACGAGCAGATTGGCTGGCATGTGTACGATATCAGAGGGAACTGCAATGGACCAAAATGACATTCTTAATGCATTGAGTCTTTCCGAACAGAGGAGTTTCCGGTTGCGAATCCTAGTCACTGACCAGATTGATGTATGGGTGTCTATATTGTCCAGTCCGAAAAGAACGACATACCAAATATGAACACAAACAATTGATTGATCAACAATCAACTGGCGTGTTGGGACGCTGCTAAATTTGTGGAGGATCGGAGCACATAGATATGTCTTGAGTGCTATGATGATAGTCCTAATATAATTGATGAGAAACTTGTCTGATCATTTATGTTGTTCAGAAATATAATAGCTTATATAAAGTGTATGTATGATGGTAGCTTCTGTGGCTCGCTGGTTTTACTCCTTATCCAACAGTGTCTTTGTTCTTAGGTTGAAAGTGCAGGCCTTGGCATAAAGAGGTTTGAATCCCTAAAAACTTTGAATCTTTGGAAGATGGATTGAGAGTTGGACATACTAACTTACTGTGAGTGCAGTTCAATTCCGCTGGCTGCGAATAGCCACAGGTTCTCCAGATTTACGGTGTTCGTGGCACCGAACCGAAGGGTTACGATGTCCATGGCACCGAGCCAAGAGCTGAAAGCTCAAGTGCTTCTGTATCTATAAAAATTAAACAAATCTGTCAATAGAAGAGCTATTATTGGCTGCAGTAATGTTACAAATCAGCATTGCTAGATGCTTCCAATACCAACACAAACACTACTACAGTGTGTTCAACTTAAAAGCAACCCGTGAATGGAGCTAATCTGGCATATATGTATGGAAATGGGAAGGTTCAGTTATGACGTAGTATAGGTCAAGGTTGTGTGAGTTGGTTGTGTGAATTTAGTGCGGGAAGGGCGATGAATAAATGTGACATAGGACCAGCTAGTCAGAACCGGTTTAAATAGTAAATAAACACAACTCAATGTGTACCTGGCAACATTCGAATTGTCAATGGGGTTATCTTGAACACCCTGTATAATATGAGTAGATTACAACAAGTTGTCATTCTGTGCCTCAGAATAGGACATAATCGACTCCGCAGCCACATGTACACAAAATTCAAGATTGACAATCAATTCAGTCCCGTGTACATATGGACACGCATATTAGACTACAGAGCACATATAAGATTGTCCCGATTATAACATAATGAGACAAACTCACTGATCTAGTGAAACAACACTCGGCAGAAAACGACACCTACCTCTGTGGGAGCTACAAAAGACAGTGAAGTTTATAAAAGAGACAACTTTGAATATGTATGGTTATTGGGTACTAAACTGACGTCATTGCACTCCAGGCAGACCCATAGGTGCTAAGTCACCCCCAAAATATATAAAAGAGTATGCATACTGATGGTTTCCATGGCTCGCTGATTAAATACACTCCTAACTCTGCCCCTTAGGCATACAGTTCTACTTGTACAGCAGGTAACCCAACTGCTTAAATTGCTGGATTAATTCAATATATATGGACAATATTTCAATCAAACGAAAGGAAAGCATCTATGCTTGTTATTATTTAATGACTTTTGCGATTTCATATATGGCTTTTGATTATTTATGAATATTATTTTGTAATCTAGAAAAATAAATCCTTCAAAACTGAGACTTGAGCTTCTGAGAGACCACACCATCAGCACAACTACAGAGATCACTGCTACGAGTACCCACCACACACATCAGTCCTCATCTTACAACAAACGAGGAGTAGGCACGTCCACTGATAACCTGTATGAAAGTATAGTGGACAAGCAGTGTAGTGACCATCACAAAGAAAACAGAGTTTATTTCAATGGGTCTTTAGAAGATGATTACTTAACTGATGACGATGTGACTGCTTCACGAAACAGCTTGCCTAATCACCAAAGAATAACAAGCACCCCTCGACTCTTTGTTGGACCAGGACATAAGGTTAGTATTGCATTTTTTCTTGTTTTTTTCTTTGAAGCAGTTATTCATGCCCATATATCTAAACATAAAATCAGGGCATAAGATTAGTATTGCATATTTTCCTTGAAGTAGTTCCTCATGCCCATATATCTAAACATAAAATCAGGGCATAAGATTAGTATTGCATATTTTCCTTGGAGCAGTTCCTCATGTTCATATATCTTAACTCTTAGTGGACCAGTGCAAAAGCCATGTTTTTGCAAGCCATTTTGCAGACCGGTTGAGAAATGAAGACATCAGGAAAAAAGTGAGTACAACATCAGAACTGAACTTCATCAAGAAACAACAAATTAATTGGTTCGGTCACATAAGCACATTACCAACAGACAGTGAACCTCAAAGAGCACTGCTGCTCTGATACATTGGATACAAAGCAAAAGACTATCCACGCAAAAGATGGACCTCAGAGATAACAGAGGTGACGAAAGACACTATTTATGAAGCGCACACAAAAGCCTGTTCTAGAAATCTCTTCTTGTCCTGACGCTGTGAGGCAAAACAGGATTGAAAAGACATTACTAAAGCAAATAGTTATTGAGGGTATGTCCAAGAAATGGTATCCAGTTGACAAGAAGAACTAGTTCATTAATTTATCCAATTATTCTTACATTGAAATATAAAATTCATTTCTTCCTGCAGGCTGTCAATGCTCCAACTCCATGTTCACTGATCAAACATGAATCCATCCATCGTTTGATGTCATTAGAATTGGACTACATAGACTATATGCATTATGGAATAGAGAGATATTCTCGACCTCTCCGTCACAGCATTTTGTCAGCAAACCAGCACATGGTAATTTTTCAAAATGTTGAAAAGGCAAGTGAAATGACTGAATGTTTTATGAATGAAAATCGTGGCATATCCCAAAGGACGTAGCCATCAACCACAGTAAACAAGTCGTTGATTTTCTAGGCACCACTTATACGTTCAGTAGTTTGCCATTGCTTTCTGAACGGGTGGCGCCATCGTCCTTTTGTTAAAATCAACGGAAACAATTTGCAAGCAAACTGTCCGCAGCGTGATTCGAACTCAGAACGTCGGGGTTAATAGACCGAATCACTAACCCCTAGGCCACAGACGCCACCTGTTTTATACATATTTTAAAACGTCACAATTTTCTCTGAATTATTATCCAGTGTTTACTTTACAGTGAAGATTTTGTTATCGAAATTTATACATTTATTTATTACTATACACTTTGTGTGATTTACATCCGTATTCTGTATCTTCCCACTTTTCTGTAACCTACCCGCTAGACTCATTTTTAAGGCACCCAAAAATCTCACTGACAGCAAAACAACAGATGATAACACCATTTTCATACCTACTTTGTGTTACCAGAGCCAAAAGTGGACAATGAGCAAAGCACAGTCGTAAAAATATAACTACATGGAAAATGCGGTACTTGCGAGAGTTACAAAGAACACCAGAAAAGACAGTCACCAACATCAGAATAAGAATGAAAGTTGACATAGAGTCTTGCTTGAATTACATTGAGAAACAAAGAATGAAGTGGTTTGGCCACTTAATAAGAATGCACCCAAACTCCACAGTATACAGAGTCTTCTATAACAGAACATCAGGGAAGAAGGTGAGGGAAGACCATGAAAAGATGGTTAGATGGCATACCAGAATCCTGTCAAACAGCAAAAATAACAATCACCCAAGAAACTAGAGCAGCGAAAGAAAAAAGAGAAAACCATAACACTGGGCTACAACCCGGTAACAGTGTGACGACAGACGAAGAACATCCGTATTGTGTTAAGAAGAAAATATTAATTGATAAAAATACTTTAACTGCATGAGAAAGATTTTAACAGCCAAGCAAATAGCAACGTAGTGATCTTGTGTGTGCTTATTTTACGGCACTTTGTAAGCTGATATTCATTTTCGTATGGTTGTTCTTGATGCCGTCGTTCTATCTTTTGCGTGGTCTTCCTCTTGCTTTGTACTCGTTATCCTTTTTCTGTGGAGCTCTCTCTGGTAGGCGGTACCAGGACATTCTTGTCAGGTGTCCAAACCATTTAATTCGTTGTTCTTTTATGAATTGTATGACTGGTTTCACATCCAGTCTTCTGATTTCTTCATTTCTAATTTTGTCTCTTATTGTCACACCTGCAGCTCTTCTAAGACACCTCATCGCTGTCGTTATGATTTCCCGCTCATTAGCTGTTGTTATTGGCCATGTTTGACTGTGGTGAATTTTATCAAACAGGATAAATAAACAATCTGGCAGAAATTATAACTTTGGTGAGTGCCAGAAATGAATGGAGATCTATTAGTCAACTTTTGATGTGCAGATGATACTTAACCCTTTCGCTGCTACATACTTTCGAAAGCTGAGCTAAAAATAGCTACGCTTTGTTTCTAGGTCACAAACGTGAATGTATGACTATAGCAGTGACAGTAGCAATGTTAACGCGTCTTTAACCCATAAAGGAGAGATAATAACAGACGTGTTAATGCGTCTTTAGAAGTGAATGGGAAAACGTATATATATGTCCTTAGCAGCTAAAGGGTTAATCTTGACTAGGTAGCATGTCTCTAACAGATCGATTACTTTATCTCCACAGCTTGTGACAATATCTGAATACCACATCAAACAAATGCAGGAGAATAACTCTTCCGTCAACTCAGATACAGATGATTCACAATCCAGTGAGACCAGTATGTTTCCAAACTCAGTAGCACTTATCTACCATTCAAAGGTAACAGAAATCATATTTTCTTGCTGCAATCTATTCTTGATAACTACCTTTTGGTTAAATCTTATATGTTTTTGTTGGGGCTCTCAAGGGAGCAAAGAATAGTATCGCTGCAACCTACAAGCCGTAAGTGAGAGGCAACTAAGATAGAGGCCTAGGAAACTACCTAGTAAACAAACCGGATGTGCTGGCCTACTTGTAAGCGCATAACTGACACCATGCACAATCGCTGTTAGGCTCAGATCACATACAAATCACAAAGAGTGGTTAACAGGATTGATAGGGAGCTTTTGAAGAGGAAGTTGATATGTTTATTCTTAAGATTGCGCCAGACTTGGTCCCGCCAAGAAAACTAAAACAAACCTTTGCCACACATCAATGAAATACAATAAGGAATAACTCCAGCACAGATGCACAAACTCTGTAGCACCGGTAAAGATCCTCAATGAATGGATTTCCTATTACTTTGTCATAACTCTGCATACAAGGGATAAAATTAACCACACCTCTTAACATGAAATAATACAGTGTCGCACAAAACTATACAGTGACATTTGCCATTGTAAAGAAGAATCATCATCAAGGTGCATATCCTTTATAGGACGTTGCTCTCTTTGCAGCGCATCTGAAATTCACTCTGTCTCTAGCCAGTTCACCCACTTCGTCAATGGTCATATTCATGGCTTTTTAACATCTTGTAGCCATCTCCTTCTTGGTCTGCCTCTGCGTCCTGGGACCCTGCCCTCTAATATTGTTCTTTCCAGACCATTGTGATGCAAAGAAGAATAGTGAACCAAAATAGAACCGGTGGCGTTAGCACATACTGAGGATGATATTGGAGCACTTATGGTTGTATATGCAGTAATGATGATCCAACAGCTAAACTAAAACTGAACTGATGTTTGTTGTACTGTATAAAACTAGCTTCCCAATGCAGTAACTTTGAAGGCGTCTTGATATTAAGTGACAAGATATGATCAGATAAGATATAGTAATCAACGTCTCATGGGTACGGTGAGCAAATGGACTTTGGGATGACTGCTGCAGGAGAGGACAGAGCATGAATGGGAATGCCCAATGTGCCATGACGTCAATCACATAACTTTGTCACATAACATCCATGAGCTGCAGACTTGTCGCAGTGAATGGAGGTGTGAAGAGTGAAATAGAAACACACTTCATTGCAAGAGGTTAAATTTATTGCTCAGAACATCGAAAGCACATTCTAGGTACAATCTTGGCAGTGTTTATTGAATCCCCTGTAACTTCTGGACACATTTTCTCAGGCTCTTATAGCTCAAACTAACCCACTGTTGTGTGCAAAGATGACATGGTGGCAATAACTTTATAAAAACTACCTTCATCAAATAGCTTGTCTTGAGCAGAACTTTGTCATCCAAACAGTCCTTCGAATTCTCTCTCTCATAGGTCAGATGTACCACCTCTGCAGCCGTCATGCCTAAATCATCAGTTACATTCTTCTAAAAACACCTTCAAATGCTCCATATCGACCACTTGTTAACCAATCTTTGTGATTTGTATGTGATCCGAGTCTAAGAGTTATTGTACGTTATGTCAGTTATGCTCCTACAAGTAGGCCAGCATTTCCAATTTTTGCTGCGTTTTTTATTTACTAGGTAGCTTCCTAGGCCCCTACCTCAATCACTTCTTACTACATGTCTTGTAGGTCGCAGTATTACTATTCTTTGCTTCCCTTGGGAGCTCCGGCAACACACAGGCATGAAAAATACCTTAAACTATCTAACATTTCATATTACCCCAAAAAAATGTGCATTTGATATTATTTAGCAACATCTTTTACACTTTCAGATCCACATGTTGAGTCAAGCTTATGAGGCATATGCAAGTGGGTTGTCAAAATCTAATACTCTGTTGAGAGAAATGAGAAGGAACCAAGACTTTATGCATTTTGTTAAGGAGCATGACTTCACAGACAAGCAGTGCGCAGATCATCCATCTGTTAGTGCTTTCATCAATAGACCTGTGTTGGTGAGTATTACTTTAATTGTAAACCAACAATAATGAAATCGTTTTTTGTGATTGATTGAGTCACCAACATCAGCACAAGAAAGAAAGGTGGCACAGAACCTTGCGTGAATTACATTGAGAAACAAAGAATAAAGTAGTTTGGCCACTTAATAAGAATGCGTCCAAACTCCACAGTATGCAGAGTCTTCTACAACAGAACATCGGGAAAGAAGGTGAGAGGAAGACCATGAAAAAGTTGCTTAGATGGCATAGCAGAATCCTGTCAAAGGGCAAAAATAACAAGGACTCCAAGCCACCAGAACAGCGCAAGACAACCACAATAGCGCAAGATAACCACAACTCTGGCCAAGAACCCAGTAGCAGTGTGATGAGAAAAGAAGACATTCATTTTGTAAAATAATGATTGCCATCATCCAGTAACTTGTACTGAGCTGAACTTTGACACTCTAACAATCCCATGAAATTTCTTGATCTCACAGACCAAATATCCAGTCAGTTGTCATATTCATATCATCTACTTAATACTGTTGAGGTTTTCTATGCATTGTCTTGAAAGGTAGTCTGCTATTGCTTTCCTTCCTGGCAATGATCATACTGGACCGTTAGTCATGTCTTTATTACAGAGATCTTCTGATTATCATCTGGAGACCATAAGTCGCCCGAGTGGTTACCGGGCCCAAATTTGGGGTGTAAAGAATAGAACCACTGTTACCTGCCACTATGTCGAAGAGGCGAATAAGGAGGTTTGGCTGAAATCGGATGCATGTGTCCTAAACGTGTAGAAGTCTTATGCGTTTAGGGGCCTACCAAACCAATGTGCAATGTATACACGTTCTTGGCAAAGATCAAACATATCACAAAGAGTGATTAAAATTGATCGTAAAGAACGAACGCAAAGAAAAAGAAGACCATAAGTAAAGGAACCTTTTTTCATACCATGAGGTATCTCTGAAGTTGGAGAAGGCATGCCTATATTACGAGGAACACTGATAATAAGGAAAGCATGCCTTCACGCCAAAAATCAGTCAGACGCGTCAAACAATGCGCTTGAATTCATAGCAGGCGAGCGTAGAAGATACTATGAGGTGTATTGGTTTATACAGTGTTAGACCTCGTATTTTTCTTTGACCATCGGCTCACGATGGATGATGTGGTCAACATCAAGCTGGCCGCCTTTACTTCCCAATGCTTTTCGCATACCCAACTGAGACTGGGTCAACCCGAGAGACGTTACCGTCAGAAAGGAAATTCCACTACAACTGTGACGACTATGCTATCACAGCTCTCACTGACTCTGTGTAGCACTCTCTAACTTCAGTTGACAACTGCACAATTTTTACACTCAAATTGGGATCTTAGCACTAAGCCACTAAACTAATATTTGATTCTCATTCTGCCCGTGTGGTGCCGAGGCCCGCAAGGAAGCAAAGATTTGTACCACTGCGACATACAAGGCATATCGTAAGAGAAGACTGATGTAGGACCTAGGAAGCTACCCTAGTAAATAAAAAGCATAGCAGAAATTAGATGTGCTGGCCTACTTGTAGGCGCATAACTTGAACAACATATAATTGCTCCTAGGTTCAGATCACATACAAATCACACCGAGTGGTTAACAAGTGGTCAATATGGAACGTTCAAAGAAGCTTCTTATTCAGCTTTACTGCTATCCACCCTATTTTTAATTTTCATTTCTGCTAAAGACCCATCATTATACACAATTCTTGCAGAAATTGATTGGTTTTTTTGGTACTGTTTATCCACATGTGCAGCATATCCAAGAAATGTACTCTGTCCTTAGTGAGGTTTTCTCAGCAACTCCCATACACAGCCCAGACTTTGCCAACCTGCAGCAGATAGTAATTAAACTGTCCAAATGCATCTCTTCTATAAATGGACTCAGTACGGCAGGCAGAGTTGAGAGCCTAGACTCTCTTACTTCATCACAAGGCAAGACTAGTAGTGGTATGTATCTGATACTATTAAACACTTATACGGTTGCTTTGTTGTGTTTATGAAACTAAATCCCTGGGAGAACTGGCCAATGATATGTTAAATGAGAGATGATGACATAGCGCAAAATCAAAAGTTGCATTTTTCCACATGAAAACTGCCCTCTGGGAGAACTAGGGTGGGAGATGTTAGTCAAGCACAAAATCAAAAGTTGCATTTTACACATGAAAACTGCCCTCTCTGAAAGAACTAGGGTGGGAGAAGTTAGCCAAGCACAAAATCAAAAGTTGCATTTTTACACATGAAAAACTGCCCTCTGTGGGAGAACTAGGGTGGGAGATGTTAGCCAAGCACAAAATCAAAAGTTACGTTCTTTCGCCTAAAATACTGGTCTCCCTCCTAGAACTAGGAGGGTAGATGCTGGCCAAATGCAAAATCAAAAGTTGCATCTAAGGAAACATTCTCCTGAATACCCTTTTTCATTCTCATTCCAAGAAATGTACAGAGTAGACACTTCAATTTGCCTTGTGACGACAAAACAATGTGTCCTTTGAGGACCGGTTGAGAATGCTCCTAATTCAGAATAACTTCACCGAGTCATGAACACGTTCTTCAGCATAGATCATACATAGCTCCATTAAATGGATTAAAAATTATCAATAAAGAGTTGGATAAAAGTTGCCAAAAAAAACTGAAAATGTGCATTCATGAAGCAAACAACCATGTCCAGATTAAAACCTGTGACCATCAGAGCACAAGACAAGCAGCATTACTGCTTCGCCATAAAAACCCCCCCATCATACACACACATAACTCGCTTAGCCAGGCCACAGTGGTGCATCCACAAAAATTGAGGAATGATTCACTAAGTTATAGATGACTTAACGTATTAAATATCACATTTTTTATTTAATGTTTATTTAAACTTTCTCAGGTAAAGGTAGCATGGCTTCATTGTCATCCACTTGCTCTTCATCTGAAGCTGATGTTCGGCATCCATTATTTCTTGGTTCAGCTGCATCACTCAGATCTATAGACAAAGATATGAGGCGTATATATGAGACGCTGGTTTTTGGTCCTGATGTACAAGTAAGAATATTTTGTCTCTTTTTGTGGTTTTTAATGTACTTTTATTTTTGTTTGACCATGTGTGAAAGGAAAATAAAGTGGTAGCAGGGTCAGTGAGCTGGAACTGACCAAGACCTTATTCTGCTTTTTCATGGTGGCCCTGAAAACAGATTGCTGCTGTGTGTTCTTGCAACGCAGGTAGTGATAAAGGTGAAGTAACCATATGATTATGTAGTAGTGTAGGTGCATGTACGAGAGGCATACAATTTCACACGACAGATGAGCAGTATTCTAGAGAGATACAAGCCTCATGGCTGATGTCTAGAGGCTGACATCAACTGATACAGAAGCATGCAATTGACCTATTGAACCAGAATTGCCTGAATCAGGCGAACATTTGATGTCAGATGTTCTGTACTGCTAACTCGTAATCAAGGGTCATTTTTTTTATCTGACCCTATCCGACAGTGGAAAAACATATATGTACTTTTGAATATAAGTGAAACAGAAGAATCCTCTATATACAAAATGCGGCTGATATCTGTTCTGGTTCAAAATTTGTCACACCACTAAAAGGAAAATACAGAGTAAAAACGTGAAATCCAGTGGGCGCGGCAAATAATTACATGTCCTAAAATGATTGAAATCTTCCTTATTCTGAACAGCATCACAGTGTCAAAAAAAGGACAAAGCATCAATATACTCTTCTGCTCAGATAATATACAATGAACGAATGAGAAAGAATCAATAAAGAGTTAACAATTAATAAAGAGTTTGCGAGAGAACGGAAGATGTCTGGGACTGTCATGTCAGGCATACCCAAGTAGAACTTTAAGTAGAACTCCTGTCCTAGATGCCTAAGTTCTCGATGCAGACGACACAGATCACAAAGAGTGGTTAACTTACTTGATAAGAGTGAATGTAAAGAAGAACAAGCTTATTCACAGAAGATGGAAGACTAGACAAAGATAGAGGCTAGAGTGCAAAAACAAATTATGTAACCTTCCAGCTAGCCCCAGTGTTAAGGCACCCAAACATCTCACTGACAGCTAAGCAACAGATTATCAACAACATTTACATGCCTACTCTGTGTTACCAGAGTCAAACATGGTCAATGAGCAAAGCAGTAGCAAAAAATAACTGCATGTGAAATGCGATGCCTACGAAAAATTACCAACACCACCAGAAAAGACAGCATCACCAACATCAGCATAAGAGAGAAAGCTGGAAAAGAACCTTGATTCAATTACATTGAGAAACAAAGGATGAAGTGGTTTGACCACTTGATTGAGTGCAACTAAACTTAATACAGAGTCTTCTACAACAGAACATCAGAAAAGAAGGCGAGAGGAAGACCACGAAAAAGATGTTAGATGGTGAATCCCGCCTGTGTGGTGCAAGGGCCCATAAGGGAAGCAAAGAATAGTACCACTGCAACCTACAATGCATGTCGTAAGAGGCGGTGATGTAGGCCCTAGGGATGCTACCCTAGTAAATAAAAAGCAGCGCAGAAATCGAATGTGCTGGCCTACTTGTAGGTGCATAACTGGCACAATGTACAATCGCTCTTAGGCTCATATCACATACGGTTGACAAGTGGTCGATATGGAGCATTCAAAGAAGAAGATGGTGTATCAGAATGCTGTCAAAAAGCAAAAATAACTGTCCCCCAAGCCACTAGAGCAGTACAAGGCAAAGACAGAAAAACCACAACACTGGGCAACATATGGTTACCATGAGATTCATGAGTTAACCATGTGAGAAAAAAAAAGCACTTATATTCAATACCTACATATACCTTATATCAATAAACATATATCCCTTTAGATTTAAGATTTAATTGATATATTACTATTTATGCTTATTCTACAGGCTTTTCAGTTGTTACAGGAAGGGAGACATCTGATTTACAGAGGAGAAATCTACAGACACAGTAATGGATTGTGGTCCAAATCACAACTTCTTTTGTTCTCTGACATACTATTGATGGTCAATGAGGAACCAGATGGCTGTCTATGTGTTACAAATAATCCAATCAGTATTCAAAATTTAGCGGGTATAGAATTTAAACCCGGGAAGTATGGTAAGTTGTGTGTACGATATGAAACTGAATATTTTTATTGGTTATCAAGGCTTACAAAGAGGGTCTCTGTGGCTAAGGGTTAAGCCCTTGCTTTGTGATCCAAAGGTCAGGGGGGTTTGAATCCAGAGTGCGTCGTTCTGTTCACGGGTGCATTTTGTCCTCAGGGACCCTTAGAATTGTTGCAGGAGCTTCAGAGTTCGTGCTTTGAGCAATACTTGCGGCAGGTGGCCTGCAATTTCTGCAGAGAGGGACAAAGCCATATGAGGTAAAAACCAGTGCAATGAAGTCACTCCTTCAGCTTTAGATCCTTCAGACAAAGACATGCTGGAGCTGGATAGGACACATACTCAGAAGTGATCCTCTTCTCGAGAACTACCAAGACGAGAGATCCTCATCTTGAGAACTACCAAGACTAGAGGGATTCTCATCTTGAGAACTACCAAGACTAGAGGGATCCTCATCTTGAGAACTACCAAGACTAGAGGGATCTTCATCTTGAGAACTACCAAGATCAGGGATCCTCTTCTCGAGAACTACCAAGACTAGAGGGATCCTCTTCTCGAGAACTACCAAGACTAGAGGGATCCTCTTCTCGAGAACTACCAAGACTAGAGGGTATATGGATGGTAGATTAAAGATAACCTGGCAGAGAGAAGGGAAGATGTACAATGTAGGTCAGGGGTCATGAAAGTTGAGGCAGGGGATACCCAAGGCAACGGGACATTAAAAACACCTTGAACATGATATTGTAGGAGGGGGGAGAACTTACTAGAGATCGAGCGTCTTGTTAACGGACATTTTCTTCACCATTCGCCCCTAGGGATGCATAGGTCCCAACCAAGGCCTTCCAAGCCTGATCATCCAAGACCATCTGTTCCAGATCTCTCCCCATTTTCTTACATTCCATCTCCAACTACTGTTCCATGTGCTATTTCACTCTGTCGCTTCATGAGCCCCTCCTTACAGGGTCCTTCTTCTTCCTCGGTTGGCGAGCTATGAATTTTCCTGTTTGTGGTTTCTGTAGCTATCTAGTGTTTTTTACCGGGTGGGGTAGCTAGCCCCACATCCGACTTCCTTAGTCGCCTCTTACAACATGCGTAGCTGGTTCTATTCTTTACACCCCAATTTGGACCCCCGGTAATCACTCGGGCAATGTTAACGGACATGCTGGTGGCATTTTTAGAATATTATTTTAGATAGGTTTAAAATCAGCACAACTTTTATAAAACAGAAAACATATACAATTTCCACATGGTTAGTTCCTGAGGCTAGAACTAAACTATGGAGATTGTGGCATTGAGAAACTGTAATTGCCTCACAATACAAAATTACTCTGTTCGTATCAAATTTGTGATGATCATGCTAGTTTCAAGTGATCCATGGTCATATCTTTCTCACAATCACTGCTTAGACTGATGTACCAGATTTCCATGTAAATTCTGCTGTTTTTTAGGACTCTGTCCCTTCGTACAGCTTCTCATTTAGCTCGGCATTTTCCGACCAGGTTTCGTTTCTCATGCCTGCTAGCAGTCATGCAGTAGGTGCTCTGTCATCATGTCTATCAGCATACTCACTAAAAAATGCTCAATTCCCACAAAAGATCACTGGTTTCTAAAGTAGTTACAGCCCAGCTGTTCGTAGGCGTTAGACGACGGGTGACAAACCCCCTGTGAGTGCGGTTCAATTCTGCTAGCTGGCAAAAAAACCACAGGTTCTCCAGATTTACGGTGCTCATGGCACCGAACCGAAGGGTTACAATGTTCATGGCACCGAGCCGAAGACTGAAAGCTCAAGTGCTTCTGGATCGGGAAATAAAAAGTAGTTACCCTAGAACAAATTAAGAACTATTACACTATCACCCCACATTTTCAGTCACAGTTTAGTTACATACCAAATAAAGAAAAATAAGTAGATTGAGATTGCAAAAATGTGTAGATAATTTAGCATAATAAATATCCCTGCCAACCTTAGAAGCAGATTAAACAGACATGTGCACTCAAAGGGCAAAATTGTCATTTCTATGATCCCTGTCTATACAAGTACCTCCACCCAGTTTGGTCTCACCATTTCTGTTTTAACTTTATGAATCATACGCATGTAGTCACTGCAATACTGCTGCCTAAAATGTTCAGTCATTTTCCTGCAAATAAAAATTGAGTATTCACTATACGCACTCACGCACATGATTGCCACAGCGACACGCTGTGAATGGAAACAAGTTAGCACACACACACTAAGGTTACCTACATCTACACACAAGAGGGCACCTCCTATACTTTTGTGTCTGCTGAAAATATCAAGCGCCCGTGTGGTGCCGGGCTCAAAGGGAGCAAAGAATAGTACCACTGCGACCTACAAGGCATGTCATAAGAGGCGACTGATGTAGGACCTAGGAAGCTACCTAGTAAATAAAAAGCATCGCAGAAATCGGATGTGCTGACTTACTTGTAGGCGCATAACTGACACGGTACAATCTCTCTTAGGCTCAGATCACATACAAATCACAGAGTGGTTTAATAGAGTGGTCGATATAGAGCGTTCGAAGAAGAAAAAAATATTATGGTTAGATACTTTTTGAACAGACCGTGTATATTTTATTATCTCGGTTAATTTTTTATGTCATTTACCTTTCTGTAATGAATATTGTTCTAATGTCCACAGCGTCAGAGTTCGCTCTCTACTTACATGTATCTACGTCTGCAACATTGCCCAGGAGACAGCGGTCATCTACATGTTCTTCTGGTGAAAAGATTAAAATAGTCATGAGAGCACCATCAGCGCAAGAGAAGTTTATGTGGAAGTCTCTGTTAGAGCAGCGTGTGTCAGCATTCAGTGGTAGCAAACTGCAACATTATGGCTCTATGAGAGATATTTCTCATGTGAAAACAAGTATCATTTTGTGAGAGGTGCGATATGAACAGCATCTCTAATGCTTGACTACACCATCAAATGGAAGATCACTTGCTAAACACATGTGAAGTAATAATTTGTAGAGATGGTTAAACATGCATTTGGTACTAGAACGTGGGCGTCTGTAGTTGGAGTGGGAGTGAGCTCAATTCACAACCAAAGCATTTCCTGGTTCAAACTCCGCTGCAGGCAGTTTGGAAGCAAATTTGTTTCCGTGGGATTTTTACGAAAGGTAAAAATTGACCTCATCGTTCAGAAAGCAACGACAAACTACTGAACATATAACTGATGCCTAGAAAATCGAATCTACATCTTGTAAGGTATATGTCACGATTTTCACTACTAGGACAGTTGATGTATGGTGAGCTTGAAGGCGGCAGACAATCGATTGGTGGACATAAAAAACACTTTAAAGACGCTCTTAAACTGTAACAACATAGGAACTTGCATAACTGAGAATCTCTGCACTGTTGAGGTGCAGAGAAAGCAGGCCGCATGAAAAGACAACATGCACCACCCGCATGTCTAACCTTGATCATGTATGCCCCACTTGTGCGAGGGGGTTGTATTTGAGGATTGGACTTTACAGTCACCTACGCACACCAGATAAGTGCAGCTGCACATGTCTGAGGCTGTCATTACAGCTTGCGATGAACAGCTATTATTACTAGAACTCATATATGAAAAGCTATCCACACATTTATATACATGCCTGTTAAAACACTAACTGAAAGTAGTATATACTTAACTCCTAGTGAACCCGTCAAAAATCATGTTTTTACAAACCATTTGTTTTTAGAATAAAAAGCGCCATTTAGTGTGGCTCGAGTAAAAGGTGTCCAACCTAAAGCCACATTAGTGTGGCATTTGGTCCACCAGGAGTTAATGCCAGCGAGTTCTATTTATAAGACTTCCTATCTGAAGCATAGTCTGTGCACACATTCACTTTTATTATATAGTGCTATTAGTGTCGTCTTCCAATTCTTCAGTGCAGTGAAACACAGGCTTGAAGAAAGTGTAGTTATGTAAATGTGTGTTTCAGAACTGTCAGATATCTTAACCTTGATAATGTATGCCCCACCTGTAGGGGATTGTGTTCGAGGATTGGTCTTTACAGTCACCTCCGGACAACAGAGAAGTGCAGAAGCACACATCCGAGGTTGTCATCATAGCTTGCGATGGACAGCTATGATTGCCATCTTCCAATTCTTCAGTGAAATGAAACACAGGCTTAAAGAAATTGTGTTTACATAAATGTGTGTTTCAGAACTGTCCAAGAACTGCTTAAGTGAGTATACAGTGATGAAACTATCAATGGAATCCAGACTTTTCAAGTGGCTCTCACATATTAAACGTCATTTTAATTCAAATTATTCTGATCAGTAAACAAAGAATAAAACTGCTGAACATAGTTGAAGTGGAAAAGACAGACCTTTCTTCCGGATAATCTCTCTATCTCATCTAATCTCACAATCTATGTTATCATTTTTCTACAAATATAATTATTAACTTGTATATTGTTTTACTTATTTCATTGTTACAGTTATTATTTATAATTATTATCTCAGTCAATAACCAGGAGAGCTAACTGGTTATGTTATTAAAACGCTGCCTGTAGGGTTACACAATGGATGCTGTAAGAAATAAAGGTTTGTGGTTTGAATTCTGTGTTTGGTAATTATTTTTTTCCAGAAGTTCCTAATACTTGTTCAGTGTCTATTTATTGGTCATATTCATTGGCTCCACCGCTGCACCTGAGCTTCTTAAAACTTGTTATTCTCTTCTTCCAATAACCAGAATAGTAAATTATTAGAAGCAACAGAGATATGGTTTTACAGAGGAGTTGTGGGAATATTATGGGAAGATACAATGACAACAGATACTATTCTCAAAAAAGCAGACAAGAACAGATTGCTTAAATGCGTAAGAAAGAAAAATCGTTGAACTTGTTATGAGAAGAGTGAAGATCGCAGAAGAAGTTATGTGAAGATTGCAGAAAAAGTGAAGATTGCACAAGAAGTTATGTGAAGATTGCACAAGAAGTTATGAAGATGAAGAGGTTTGAGAAGAGTGGTTTGCAAAAGTGGTTATGAGAAGAGTGAAGATTGCAAAAGTGGTTATGAGAAGAGTGAAGATCACCCAAGAAGTTATGAGAAGAGTGAAGATTACCCAAGAAGTTATGAAAAGAGTGAAGATTGCAGAAGTTATGAGAAAAGTGAACATTGCAGAAGAAGTTATTTGAAGATTGCAGAAGAAGTTATGAGAAGAGTGATTATGACAAGAAGAAGAATATATTGCGTCATCTGGCAAAGTACAAGGGAAAATAGAGGTCAACCGAGGGAAAATTTTCGACAGCCCAACATCATAACACAAGGTAAAAACAGTATCAGAACTCATACCCAGAACATGAGAGTTGTGGAAGCTGCAATGACTGAAATGACATTCTTGGCGCATTGAGAGTTTTTCCGAACAGTGGAGTTTCAGGGTTGTGAAAATTGAGGCATTTTGGACATATAAAAAGACATGAAGGGCTGGAGAAGACCATCATGGATGGAGGCATACTGGCAAAGAGAGAGGAAGACCACAGAGAAGATGGATTCAGGATGTAACTGATGGTTTGAACATGATGACTGCAGAGGCGGAACATCTAGCCTATGAGAGAGAGAAATTCTGGAGGACTCTGTCTTTTTAACCAGGATTGGGGCATAGGGTCTCAACCAACTCATGCCAAGTCTTACTATCCCTAGCTATCTCCTGCAGCTCTTCTTTATATTGTTGATCTCTGCCTCCAAATCCTGTCTCCATGTAATTCTCGGTCTCCTTCTTTTGCTGTCCTCGGGTTCCAGCAAAGGGCCCTTCTTGTTATATTCCCCTAAGGTTTCAATCCCACATGTGAGCCTCGCTCTAATCCATTTGGCCAGAGGTTTCTCACTTGTAGTGGACCAGGACAACAAAAACCATGTTTTTACAAGACATTTTTTAAATCATACATTTTTATACAGACAGCTGTTATTAGTTTTGTTATAAAACTTATTATTTTATAAATGGAACATGTACCATGTATCAAAATGTTTAGAATTGAATGCTCTGTTTATTTACATTGATGAAATATTTCAGAATATGAAAGAGAAATGCAAAATAATTTTTAGAATGGAAAACAATAAGAAAATGAGAACAAAATTGTCACCACTCAAATAAATATATTCTATACATCTGCAAGCCATAAAATTTATTTAGATTCATAATAATTCCTCTCGTACTGAAATACGTTACATAGAGCCTGCAAGTAATTTCTCTATACCGCTCTATCCTGGGCAACTCGCTCAATCTCCTCCATGGAACTGAGACTGATATTTCTTGCCTCTCTCAGCAAACTTTATTTCAAGGCCTCCTTAGGTCGTCCTCTCTTTCTTGAACCCTGTGTATCCCACTTCAATGCCTGCTTTGATATTCGTTGACTATTTCTCCTCAAGGTGTGTCCAACATATCTCTTTCTTATAACAGTTGTCACTAGTGGTTGACCAGGCATTTCTCTGATTTCATCACTTCTCCTGAATTCATTCCATTTATTTCTATTATACTACATACATATTTGCACAATACAGCAAAGTTTCATCATTTCTGTTTTTATGAATAAATACAATTTTTGTACGGTTTTTATGTCAGGAGTTGAAGCCCTTATTTCAAACCAAAATTGTGTGCAAAATAAACCAATTGTTGAATTTTTTTCATTTTATCACGGTTTACTAAACTAACGTCAAAAACAGGCATTTCCACATGGGAAACAGGAAATGATGAATACCTTATGTTAAATTCTTAAAAGTGGACTGGAATGTTCTTCTTCGAATGTTCCATATTGACCACCTGTCAACCACTCTGTGATTTGTATGTTATCTGAGCCTAAGAGTGGTTTTGCCAGTTATGCGCCTATAAGTAGGCCAGCACATCCGATTTCTGCAATGCTTTTTATTTACTAGGTAGCATCCCTAGGGCCTACATCAGTCCATTTATTATAGGTACTTCTTATGACGTGCATTGTAGATCGAGTGGTACTATTCTTTGTTTCCTTGCGGCCCCGCACCACACGGCGGGACTGGAATATAATGTTACATCTGTTTTTTAACTCTCAGTTTACTGAAGTCACTCTATGAGGTGTTTGTAAATTGTCATACAAGGCTCCAAATGGTGCTGAAGATAAAAACACACCAATGCTAAGGTTGCATGAATCAAATTTCCACATGAATAGAATTTATGGGGAGGTCTGGTACATCGGTCTGGGCGGTGATCGCGAGAGAGGGAGAACTGATTGGACTGTTCAAACAGTAGTGCCTGTAGACACAGCAATTTTCTATACCAAAGTTCTTTAAGTGCTGATTTTACATCTATTACATATACCACATGTTGTGGATAACTCTTGATACTCTACATTTTCTCATTTGCCGCTTTAACCCTTTCGCTGCTACATACTTTCTGAAGGTTAAGCTAAAAATAGCTACTTTTGTTTCTAGGTCACAAACATGAATGTATGCCTATAGCAGTGAAATTAGCAATGTATAATGTGTTAACACATTTAGCCCACAGAGGAGAGATAATAAGACATGTTAATGCGTCTTAAGAAGTGAATGGGAAAACGTATATATACGTCCTTAGCAGCTAAAGGGTTAATTTCCTAGATTTCTGCATTGTAGTTATGACAGAATTTCCCCGTTGGTTTAAAGGGGTTTTAAAGCCGAAGGAGTGACTTCATTGCATCGGATTTTACCCCATATTTTACCTCAGTCCACCTCCGCAGAAATGGCACGCCACCTGCCATCAAGCACGAACCCCATAGCTCCAACAACAATCCTAAGGGTCTCTGGAAAAAACTGAACTCGTGAACAGAACAGCGTGGTCCAGATTCAAACCCACAACCTTCGACTCGCAAGGCAAAGGGCTTAGCCACAGAGACCCATACTCTGAACATATCCAAAATTTTGTTCTAATATTCTATGTACATTCCTGCTTCACCATTCTTTACTGCAATTTATTCCCGACCCATTCTTGTATACCTGGACAAAGAGATCTTGTGGACATTCTTCATTCTGAAAATTGAAACTGGCTGTCATATGTTGCATACTATTCTGTTCACCTTTTTACTTGTCATTGCAAATATTAAATGTTACTTTTCATCACAGTCTGTCTGAATATATAGATAAGGTTCACCACAACTGGTTAGATTCTGGCTACTAATGAGGTAATATTCCAAGCGTCAGGTATCTAGACCCACCACCACCCATCCCAGAAAGACAAGGAGTGTAATGGAAGGGCAACATCAAACAATCCTTTCAATGACCAGATCTTAGACTGGAGTGAAGACAGAAAACTAAAATGATTGTTTCTTCTTCTGCGTTCTCACTTGATTGGGATTTTGGATTCTCTAATAAAGGCAGCCTTCTGCCTCAGATTATCAGCCACGCCATACAGTTTGTCTTGGACAGTAGTGTAAGTGGGCCACCTCTTTCTTCTCAAGTTTGCATATTGGGAACAATTCTGTAGGATATAATTTCTATGATTTTTACTTCCCCGTTTGTGCCGACCTCTTCTAGCAGTAAGTTATGGCCATCCTTGTGATGGTAGGTGTGACATTCTTACTGCATGGCTAAATATAAATCTCAGAGGCAGATTGGCGACCGTAGAATCCGTTATTCCATTCCTCATTGAGTCATTCACCATGTTATGCGCCTTATGGCTTGGTGCGTTTTCTGCAAGCATTTGTTTCGGGTTAGCATTCCCTAGTGGACACGTGCATCCGATTTCAGCCAAACCTCCTTAGTCGCCTCTTACGACATGCGTGGCAGGTAACAGTAGTTCTATTCTTCACACCCCAAATTTGGGCCCTGGTAACCACTCGGGCGAAAGGATCAAGTATTTTATCTATAGAATCTAGACACCCCCTCTCTCCCACCACCACCCATCCCAGAAAGACAAGGAGTGTGATGGAAGGGCAACATCAAACAATCCTTTCAATGACCAGATCTTAGACTGAAGTCGAGACAGAAGAGAGACAACTAAAATGATTGTTTGACTTTATGTATAATCTCTTCTAGAAAAGATTAATTAAAAGAAGCGTGACACAGTAAAGTAAAACTGTCAGTTTATCTATTTCTATACGTCACTTTTAGTTCCAGTTTTACTGTAACCCCCATCATTTTTGAAATATCAGATTACGTCTCAAGTCTTTGTAAATATGATTAGTACTGCTTTACTCAACTCTTGTCTGCTTTGTAAATATGATTATTACTTCAGAACGACAGATAAAAGTCTTTTTACACAACTCCTTTCTGCTTTGTAAACCTTATCTTAATCACATTTGCCATGAAGCGTCGTGGAGAGATTTAGTTTTCTATCTTGTGCCAGGTGTGTTGTGCTTGACGTTGCCAGTCCATGCTTTCGCGGGACTCTGAGATGTTATCTATCCATGCTTTGTAAATATGATTATCAGTTCTTTACTCAACTCTTGTCTCTTTGTAAATATGATTATTACTGTTTACTCAACTCTTCTCGGCTTTTAAAATATGATTATTACTTATTTACTCCGCTCTTGTCTGCTTTGTAAGTAATTATTATTACTTCAGAACGACGGACAAATGTCTTTTTACTCAACTTCTTTCTGCTTTGTAAATATGATTATCAATTCTTTACTCAACTCCTTTCTTTTTTGTAAATATAATTATTACTGCTTTATACAACTCCTTTCTGCTTTGTAAGTAATGATTATTACTTCAGAACGACAAGTAAATGTGTGTTTAATTAACTCTTCTCAGCTTTGTAAATATGATTATTACTGCTTTACACAACTCCGTTCTGTTTTGTAAATATAATTATTACTGCTTTACACAACTCTTGTCTGCTTTGAATCTGACTTTTATTACACATTAATATTTACTGTGCTTATATCAGTTCTGTTAATACAACTGTTTCATTTATGAACTACATACAGTTTCTAATAATGAAATGACATAACAGTTAGTGTGTAATGTAGCTGATGAGCACATAATATCCCAACCATAGTAATGACACAAGTCACATTGTTAAACCATTCATTTGTTTGTTTATTATATTTCTTTGTTTCACTAACGGGAGAAAACAGATAAAGTAGTTTGACAGAGTAAATGCTGGGCAATAATTGTATACTATTTTCTACCTGTTTGGGAACACTAAGCAGCTATAAATATATCCAGAGCACAGTAACGTTGATTCTTATTACCAAGAACCGAGTGTTTGATATTGTTAAGGTGCTATTAAAGTTACTGAATTGTATATGGTCATTAAGGAATTGCTGCCATCTGTTTAAGCAGTTGCTATGGTGAAGTTAAGGAGTTATTAAAGTTACTGAATTGTATATGGTCACTAAGGAATAGCTGCCATTTGTTTGAGCAGTTGCTATGGTGAAGTTAAGAGCATTAAGATTATTGAATTGTATATGGTTACTAAGGAATAGCTGCCATTTGTTTGAGCAGTTGCTATGGTGAAGTTAAGGAGTTAAGATTACTGAATTGTATATGGTCACTAAGGAATAGCTGCCATTTGTTTGAGCAGTTGCTATGGTGAAGTTAAGGAGTTATTAAAGTTATTGAATTGTATATGTGTTCCAGAAATATATGGGATTTGTTTGAGCAGTTTCTATGAATAGCTGTTAATATAATTTCTTTTTTTCCCAAAAATTGTAATCATTAAATTAATTTTTTTTTCTGTCAAGTTTAATTTTGTGTAACTTTATTGTAATGTCCTATTTACATGTGGTGCATATGTAGATGCATATAACAGTTTATGCTGGATTTTGGTGTCTCTTTTCTTCAAGATTTTTTAAATCTGGCTAGACATTCCCAAGATGGGAGATGTTAAGTTGTCCTATCATGTCTCGTCACTATTGGAGAGACAATGTTGTTTTAGTACCAAGTAAATACTAGATGGAATCATTTTGGGCTAAAATGTAAATCTCTGACTGGACAAAATTAAAACAAACCTACATGCAGCAGAAAAACTCTTGCAACAAACAGAATAGAAAATATTGTCTGAAGTAACACATTGGTCGGTGGGATGGTTTTGCTTTACCGTTCGCCTATCAATTGGACTCGAGAGGGTTGTAGGTTCTTCTTCTTAGAACGCTCCATATCATCCACTTGTTAAATCACTCTTTGTGATTTGTATGTGATCTGAGCCTAAGAGCGATTGTACATTGTGCCAGTTATGCATCTACAAGTAGGCCAACACATCCGATTTCTGCAGCGCTTTTTATTTTCTAGGGTAGCTTTTCTAGGCTCCTACCTCAGTCGCCTCTAATGACATGCCTTGTAAGTCACAGTGTTACTATTCTTTTCACTCTTTGCTGGCACCGGCAGCATACGGGCGGGTTGTGGGCTCAATCCCACATATGACGTTCCACACATTAGAAAAGGAATTGGCACTCCTACCTCCTGCACACTAGGGTCTGGAAATGTGAAGTGACATCATACCCTAAAGTCTGAAAAAGCTAACCGGAAATTTTATTGTATTTAATAAATTGGTCATTCTTACAGCCCAGTCATGACCGAGTACATCAATTATGTTTATGATTCTCTCTCTCTAAATATATATATATGTATGTGTGTGTGTGCATGCTTTCAACCGTATAAGTATATTGCCTGTCCACTGTAGCTTGAATGTGTACATGAAATATGAGTGCAGAGATATCTATACTGAGCACTTTAAATCAAAATTATTATTTCTGCATTTATTTATAAAGTCATCAATATTTTAAAATGTGTTCTGTGTTAAATATTTTCTGTTAAATTTTTCTGTGTTAAAGGTGTTCTGTGTTAAAGGTGTTCTGTGTTAAATATCTTGTGTTAAATGTGTTCTGTGTTAAATATCTTATGTGTTAAATGTGTTCTGTGCAAAATGTGTTCTGTGTTAAATATCTTGTGTTAAATGTGTTCTGTGTTAAAGAGAGTTGGCTATTAAATAATATAAAATCAAGGACAATTAAATATTTCGGACACATCAAGCGACAGGAGCGCATAAAGAAGATTTTAAAAATAAATTCTGAAAAGGACTGATCATCCATGTCTCGCTGGTAATCGTTCTGCCATCTGGCGTGATCCTCTGCTAAGACGCACCTTGGTCCTGAAAAGGTCTGATCATCCAGGTCTCAATGGCGACAGTGTTTTCATCTGGTGTTCTACGGCACTTAGAAGCACATTGGACCTGAAAAGGACTGATCATCGAGGTCTCGCGATCATGCTGTCGTCTGGCGAGATCCAGTGTTAAGAAGCACCTTGGTCCTGAAAAGGACTGATCATCCAGGTCCTGCTGTCATCTGGTGACCAATAATCACCATGGTCCTGAAAAGGACTGATCATCCAGGTCTCGCTGGCGATGGTGCTGTCATCTGGCGTGATCCTGTGCTTAGAAGCACCATGGTCCTAAAACGGAATGATCATCCAGGTTTCGCTGGCGATGCTATTGTCTGGTGTGATCCAGTGCCAGGCATGAACTTGGTTTCAGGGCCAGATGGGTCGCCCGTGTTGTGTTATACCCATGTGTATTCATCATCATCATCAGGTGCCGTCTCCACATCGAAGGTTGGCTGCAATGAATCTCCAGCATCCTCTGTCTTTCGCCTTGGTGTTGCACACTGCCAGACTGTAACCTGTCCATTTCTTAAAGTTTCCTCCCACTTATCTCTCGGTCTTCCTCTTGCTCTTCTCCCTCAACTTTCCCCTCTAGTAAATGTTTTATCATGGTGTCATGCCTTTTTATGTGCCCAAAATACTTTACTTGTCTGAATTTTATTTCTCTTAATAATTGTTTCTTCATGCCTAGTTTTCCTAAAACTTGTTTATTTGTCTGTTTTTCTGTCCATGAAACTCTGCTTATTCTTCTATATATCCACATCTCAAATGCATCAATTCTGTCTTCTAACTGCTTGTTCATTGTCCATGTTTCGAGCCATACATTAATATAGGATATATATAGCATTTGATCATTCTAATTTTTAGCCTGTTTGTGATTTGTTTGGATGTCAGTAACTTTCTCATACTATTGAAATTATCCTTGGCCATTCCTATTCTCTGTGTATTCCGTGTGGTCTAAATAAAAATCTTATTAGAGAAGAAAGTTGAAGAACGATGAGCAAGCAGATCGAGAAATAATTGGGAGGGAAACATTAAGAAATCTACAACAAATTACAATCTAGAAGAGTGCAACATCAAGGCAAGAGAATGTGGATGTTGGAAGTTAATTCTTCAATGATGTAGAGATGACGCCTAATGATGATCGGTACAATCGTTACCGGGTCAGCGCTCGGACACAATAAATATTGACATTTTTGTGTAGGGGATTTCGTCTTCTAGTGTTCATTTCTCTTGTAACTTTCTCTGATATTGTACAGGGCGAAACGCGATCTGACCTCCAGTGTAACAACATGATAAAAACAGGAAGACTATCAGAGAAGGGAAAGACTTGCAAAAACTTGCTTCCATCTTAATAAATTCACTCTGAGGGCCTGCATTATGAGCATGCAAACTCTTCGACATGTGAATACTGCGTACTCACGGGTGTGTTCGGAGTGCTCTGATATCGATTCAATAACTGTAATGGACTGGAATAAACATGTAATAACAAAGTACTGTAGTTTTACAAAAACAATGACATTACACAGCAACGTTTTGACCAAAAGTCCTTATTCAAGCAAACGATACAACAGGAGTGACGAATTTGATGGAATACAAAAAAGTGGTTAGAATCGACATTACTGCAGTAGAGGATCACTCTCTTTGCACCAAATTTATAGCATCAGCTGTAATTTTGGTAACCTGTGCATACTGTCACGATCGACTCTATAATAAGCCTTTTGAAAATTGTTGAAAATACGCCTCACTTTTCCGCTATTAAAGGGAGCGTTATGGCCAGATAAATATAGTTTGTCGTGATATTGTACGAGTTTGCGCCGGATATGGGCGGGGACAAATGTGTTGTGCATAGAAACAAAATGGAGGGCGAGTTATTTTTATGTGTGGTCTCATTGTATAAGAACCTAACATAATATTTTGCCTGTAAAGTAAAACTGTGTAAATAGTGCAATGCAAGCAGCAACTATATTAGGTCTCTGTCATGCATTGGTTTTTCTTCTTCAAAATTAAATGTTATGTTTCGTCACAACTAACGCGTGGGTGTGTTATTTAACCTCTCGCACTCTCTGGCCTACCATCATCATTGATTCATTCATCATGATCATAAATGATCATCAGCTGAGCTTGTGATTAAAATGTGACATGTGAAGTCTCCACATCGAATCAAAGGTTGGCTGTAGCAGTGGATTTGATTTACTTAATTTACAGACATAAACTTATGTTACTTGCTGTTATTGATGGTTCACGGTGATATATATATTAAAAAATATATTATATTAATAATATTATTTTGTGCTGCTTGTCACATTACTGTAATGATTTAATATTATATTTACAAAACTGTATTTTCAAAGTTTCTTCATCGTTTCTTCAAGTCATACAAAGTGTTGCCTGTTCACGTTTTATATTAACAACATTAATTTATGTTGTATCTATGCATAGTTTGCAACAATAAGGCAAGTTGATATTCAGATACATCCTATCAGACATGGCCTATTTATTATCAGCCATGGACCAAAAGAGCCACTTCAGTTCATCATATCTGACAGATGGAAGTGAAGATATAAGTGAAGCTGAAGAAATCCAAGAGGTACCATTTTATTTGTGAATTTTATTAAGAATTACAATAACTATATTTTTGCAGAGCAGGTAACCTATCACACTCAGATTTATCTACAATTGACTGATGACAACAGAGATAGCAGTTGTCTTTGGGCCAGTTTCCTGACTAGCAGAACAAAAAGTGACACATGCAGTGATAGTAACAGATAATGAATGGGCTAAGGAGGAAAGATGCTTGCAAGCTTTGCGCTAAATGCGTAAATGGGATTCAACAGTCTGTTAAGATAAACTTAAGAGAAACTGTATTGGCTTTACACACCTGGACATGCAGTGGTGAAGGGAACGTAAAGTGCAGATAAATTATCATTAAAGGCATCCATTGCAATTGAGAGAAGTATAGACAAGGTGGACATCATAAAGGTCCACTGTTCCACATATAGGGAAACAGAATCAGAAACAATGATTTGCATCAATGAAAGGAGGGTTAAGCATGTACATGTATACTAGTCGGGAGGGGGTAGAGAAAGAAGATATGCTAAACAATATCATCTGGGAACAGTGTATGCAGGAATATTGAGATGGTTGTTACATTGGGAGATGGAACAATTATGGGACATGTAAATTAGAAATGGTGGTAGGGAGAACTAAACTGAACAATTGACTGATAGTGGCAGGACCTCCAGAAATGGACTGTCCATGTTTCCCACTGGATGGATAAGCAGACACATGCCAAACTACAATGCCTATCCAGTGCAGCAGAAGTGGGACAATCTGACACTGATGTGTCCAGTAAAATACCTCGTATGGGTAATGATGGGAACATCATGCGCGCAATAGCTGCTATAAGGTCTAGTCACGGAAAGGAAACTGTAAACAAACAAACCTGCTACCTTGCAGCCATCAGGAGAAAGCTATGGAACACAACCCAAACAGAGACCACAACCTGGTCTATGGAAGATGGAGTGTTCAACTGTGGTATAAATCAGGACATACAAACAACTACAGGAATATGGACAAGCAACAATCAAATTTATCATCATGGCTTTGTTCTGTAACTGAGAAGAAAATAAGCCAATCTTCCATGAGGCCACACCTAAATAGGGAGGAGACTGTGGGCATGTCATAGTGGCAAATATGATGATCTTGCATGATCAATGGTTTGAACACAGCAGAAGAAGTCATAACTATATGCTTTTGATTTGCAAAATTCTGTATCATCTGATAATAGCCGCCCATCGCAAGCGATGATGACAACAATCTCAGACGTGTACTGTTGCACCTCTCTGGTGTGTGCGGAGGTGACTGTAGAGTCCAATCCTAGAACAGAATCCCCGACCACAGGTGGGGCATACATGATCAAGGTTAGACATGTGCGTGTTGTGTGCTCTGTCTTTTCGCTGCTCGTTTTCTCTGTGACTCAACAATACGATGATTCTCAGCTATTCGGGTTCCTCTTTGTTGTTACAGCGCCACTTTTGGGCGATCTTGCGCAAGGGATTCCCAGCACGTATTGTCTATATCGAGCATTTCAGAGACACTTTAAGAGTGTCTTTAAAGCGTTTTTCTGTCCACCAGCTAAACGTCTGCCCCCTTCAAGCTCGCCATACATCAACTGTTTTGGATCATGTCGTGTCATCATGTCGCCATACATCAACTGTATCATCTACAGTAGGGACTGTAGACCTAGTATTCATCTGGACTGAATTTCTTTGAGTGCTGATATTGCATTCATTCAAAAGCACACAGAGTATGAACCAAGATTGGTGCTCAACAGGATTGAAGATCGGAGTGGCCAGAAAAGAACGGCATAACAGATATAGGAGTAGGCACATCAATCAGAATCAACCTGGTACGCTCAGTCACTGGACGCTGTTGGAGATATTGCGCAGGAGATCGGAGCACATATGAACATGTCTGGAGTGCAATGAAGGTATTCCAAACTGAAACTGGTGTTCAACAGTTTCTCAGTTGCTACCTTGATTTCCACATAATAGTTATGACATAATTTCCCTCTTAGTATTTTTATCTCATTCCTAACATTTTTGGGTTTTTAATATACACTTTTGCTACTCCATTTTTTATGAAATTCTGCACATTTGTTAATAATACATTTGTTTATTGTAGGTGAGGTTGCTGCAAGAACACGGTAACCGAGCTGCTGAAGCATTGAAATTTGAAGATGCAATTAAGTATTACAATGAAGCTCTAGAAATTGACTCCCAAAATTGTGATGTGTTGAAATCACGGGCTTTAGTCTATCTCCAACAAATGAATACTGAAGAAGCTTCTTTGGACGCTGAAGCAATTTTGGCTGTTGATCCAAACAATTCACATGTAAGTTTAGAGTATTCTTCTTTTGCCTCCAGACATGGACTAACAAAGCAGTTTGGGGTTGTACATCTTGTAGAAGCAACAACAAAATCTCATTGTGTTTGATCAGTGACCAACCTTCACAGGGAGCACCATGACTGATGTACACTGTGCATCTTCTTCTCCACTGTTTTCTGCTAGATTGTCTTTGGTCTACTTTCCTTTCCAGGGTCACTAAAATGGCAGGTCTTTGGACCATATCTGAATGTGTGTTCTTCTTCGATCGTTCTAGGCCTGTTTTAATCATTCTCATTGTGATATATAAACAGCCAAACATCAGAACGTGATGTACGTGCACCAGCCTTCAGCACCTATTTGAGCTCAGTTGCTTATCCTTCGGTGGGGTGTTCGATTTCAGCCAGCTTTTGATTTACTAGGTGAGCTTTCCTAGGGTTCGATCAGCTTTGCCGTATTTTTGGGCTTTGTGATCTACGCCAGGACAGTGAGTTACGCTGTTTATGCCCATTCTGACTGAGAAATATTTCTCGGGGCTTGTAAGCTTATCCTCGGATGGAGTCTTACTCGTATAAAACACCGTGTAAAGTATCGGCCTTCGCCAATGTTCAGACCCGACCTTCCTGTCTGATCCGTGCATTTCGGCCTTGCTTTACCGTACATTTTTGAGTTTGATCCGGAGAAGGAACATTCTCAGCCTTTTCTAGACGCGCGCATTGGTACGTGGCAATTTGCAATTAACCTCAAAGCACTGGCATGGGGCCGAGTACAAACAATGTAGAGGGTCGTTTCAGTCGGCACTATCAGCGTAACTGAGGATTTTGCGCTTGCCGCCATCACCCGCCCCAGTTATTCCGGGGATGTTAGTTACGACTGCAATCGAACCTTGCCCGGTTGCCCCAAGGCTGGCAGTTCCGTTAGGCATCACCAACCTCAGTTCTTCCGGGGATGTTAGTTTTTAATCGCACAGTACCTTGCACGGTTTTCCCAGGGCGGGTAGTTTCGTTATGCACTGAACGCAACTTGTTCTTTTGCGCTCTGCAAACCTTGCCCAGTACATGTGTCTGCACCAGGCTACCATGCGGGTCAGCTGCAATCTTCTCTCGTACCGACACGAGGGTAGACTTTTATTCGTTACGGTCCTGTCTTATTTGTTCTTGCCGACGGGCTGGCAATGTTTGCCCCCTCCTCAGGGCTTCGAGCTTCGTCCTACTTGGGCATACGTTTGGTCACTGGATGCACCTCTCATCCATGTCAGAGACGTTTCGTTGCTGCTTCTTTGCTTCAGGGACTTGGGCAATATCTTGTTGGACATCGGTCAGGAGATTTGTGCATTTTCTTTGTATGTATCTTTATTGTATTTCCGTAATTGCACTGCTACCACTACCAGTAGTTTTCTCTCCCGATCCCTGCCCCTCTTAGCCAGACCGGAGCCAGAGTCTGTTTCCAGGGTCACCGCGTGGAGGTTGGGGGCAGGGTCTTGGTTAGCGCGCGCCCTCGCTAACCCTGGCTCATGTTACCACCATGACCTCATGAGCCTTTTGAGTTGAACCTCGACTGATTTAATGAGCCATTCGCGGTTTCACCGTGAGACAGTGTGAACTTAGACATGCATGGCTTAATCTTTGAGACAAGCATATGACTACTGGCAGGATCAACCAGATAGCTGTCATGGACGAGACTGGCCCTGACAATGCTCGGGGTGGGGAGACAGCGCTCTGTGCAGAGCGGATCCCGACGTCCCATGCGAAATTGAAGCGAACGACCGAGCCCCGCTTCCCACAGATTTGCCGGCAAGACTTTGCGCTCGCCAAGCAAAGAACGACACCATGTTTCTACCTGCGGACCCACAAGCTCGTTGCCAGAGCCGGGCCTTTTAACGAGACCACCGTCGAGCGTTTAAAATTTTAGACTGACTGCATCACATCGCGACCGAGAAACTCCGATATACGGACACACACACACCACCAATAAGACCGCGCGAGCGAGTCTTAATAGCAGACGCTACCTTGTCCCTTATTCGCTGGGAGCCTCGTTCGCGTGAAAAGCGAGGAGGCACGCGCAGCCGTTAGAGACTATGCACGCAATTGGTTATCGACACTGGGAACGCGTTCGCTGACTGGCTCGCCTCGTCCGGTTATTTTCAAAACGGGGAGGCACAGTTTGCAGACGCACAACCCAGATGAATGTGTGTTCTATCTAGCTCCAGTATCTGTCTTTAATCACCACCTGCAATTCTTCCTGATTGCACCTGTCAAGGAGCTGTTTTTGGTTGCTGACTACTTGATTGCACCTGTTAAGCTAGTTCTTTGGTTGCTGACTTCCTGATTGCACCTGTTGAGCAGTTTTTGATTGTTGATTTTGTCTGGCTATAATATTCAGAGAATTCTGTGCATTCAGATTGTATGGAATAGTTGCTATCTAGATATTACTTTTGCTATAGTTCTCCAGCATGCAGGTCCATAAAAAAAAAAAAAGTTATGAAGATAATAAAGTTATGAAACATGGTTGTGACATACTGAAGTAATGGCTAGATGTTGACCACACTATTGCATTGGATGTGTCTTTAAATTTCTTGTTTTCTCAGTCATCATATCATATTACCACTATCTTATATGAATGTATGACTCTCTTCAGGGTTATCTATCACCCGTGTGTTGCCGTGACTCAAGGAGCAAAGAATAGTAACACTGCAACCTACAAGGCATGTCATAAGAGGCGACTGAGGTAGGGTCCTAAGGAAGTTACTCTAGTAAATAAGAAGCGCTGCAGAAATCAGATGTGCTGGCCTACTTGTAGGCGTATAACTGGCACAACGTAAAATCGCTCTTAGGCTTGGATCACATACAAATCACACAGATTGGTTGACAAGTGGTCGATATGAAGCATTTGAAGAAGAAGAAGACCAGATATCTACTCTGTGGCAAAAGCTTAGAAAATTGTGATTTGCAAAACTCTTTTTTTTTTTTTTACATATTTAGTCTTTGGATCATCTTCATCATACATCGGACACGTCCATAACTTCTCCGACTCCAACCTCCCCCTCCCAAGCATGTATGTCAATGTGTTTAGACTAATAACTCCTATTCTGTGTTGGTTGATGTATCTACTGGGGTTTCATTCATAGTTTTCCTATTTGCAGCCCTATCAGCATTTTGTAGCACCTATCAGCATTTTGCAGCACCTATCAGCATGCATAACTTGCGCAACGGAACTAGAGCATACGCTTTATCTTCATTGAAATCTTTATAGCGATTGTTTTCTCTTATAGCATTGATGATGCCATTTTGTCCATAGAAGCCCAAGTTGACACACAATGTAATAAACATTATTGTGTTTCTATAATTCCAGGGTTATTTCCTAAAAGGACTTATATATGAACAAATGGATATGTACAAGCCTAGTTTGGATGCTTTCCTTACTGCTATTGACCATAAGCCTAGGGATGTTAACATGTTAACTAATCATATCGCAAAGATAGTGTCAAAACTTTGCCAGGTTTCTTCAGATTTGACTGGTAAGTTTTCTTTACTGTTGTATTGGGTTTCTTCTTCTTTTGTCTTTGCGTTCGTTCTTTAAGACCAATTTTAATCACTCTTTGTGATGTGTTTGATCATTGCCAAGAACATGTGTACGTTGCCCATTGGTTTGGTAAGCCCCTAAACGCATAGACTTCTACACATTTAGGATATGTGCATCCGATTTCAGCAAAACCTCTTTAGTCGCCTCTTACGACATGCGTGGCAGGTAACCGTGGTTCTATTCTTTACAACCCAAATTTGGGCCCCGGTAACCACTCGGGCGGTTGGGTTTCTAATATTATCGATATAGTGGAAGACTGCAGTAAAACTATGTAGCAGTGAGTTTCTTCAAATCTCCTATCAGTATTGGATTTCTGTGATTTTTATAATCATTTCTAACATTCATTTGCTACCTTTTTTTAAAAATTGTTGCTATATGAAGCAGTGTTTTTTAGAGTTTATAATGTTGATGTTTAAATTGTCAAAGTTGGAAACTTAATCTGAAGATTACTGTTAATATCGTCATGGTGACAGGTCTAGGAGATGGCTCTAAATATTGTTGTAGTGGCAAGTCTGATAATCTAGAAAAACCAATGACTTAAATGCAGAAAAATAAAGAAGAGACTAGAAATTATACCTGTACATTGGTATTATCGAGTTAAGGAAAGACTGCAGTAAAACTATATAGCAATGGCAAAACACATAAAACAAAGTACTGTAGTTTTACAATGTACAAAAACAATTATACATCAATGTTTTGACCAAATGGCCTTTATCAAGCAAAGGATACAACAGAAGCTAACAAATTCTGACGTCCTGTACAGCAGACATAACATATGCTGTCAGAAAATAAATCCCTAATGGCCAAAAATGAGTCTACAGAAGAGTCCTCTATATACCATGGCCAAAGAAGAGAACAAATAGATATATCCAGAACAAACTCAAAATCAAAGTAAACTGGCTGATGCTACAAATAAAAACGAGGAAATTGAAGTATTTTGGACATATAAAAAAACACCCAGGGTTGGAGAAAACCATTATGGAAGAAGGCATCCCTGCAAAGAGGAGAAGACGAAGACCACGGAAAAGATGAATCAGGATGTAACTGATGATTTGAGTATGATGGCCGCAGAGGCGGGACATCTGACCTATGAGAGAGAGAAATTCTGAAAGATTGTTAACGTGACAAAGTTCTGCTCAAAACTAGCTTTGGGAGGATGATGATGAAGCTCACTGAAATGATCCATACTCCATTTCTATAAATTTTGTATAAAAGATAACAATTTATTTTTTTTTACTTTGTCATCATTCATTTTCTTTATGATTTCACAGCCATGGAACCGTATGAGAAGCTTAGCGAAACTGGTTTTATTTTGTTTCAAAACCAACAATATGAAGCTTGCATTAGTGTTCTAGAAATTGCTAGAAAGTTCAAGACAAACCAACATGGCATCACTATGCGTATTTTATTAACACAAGCTAATGCCCATTCTGAACTACAGCACACTGGAATAGCAATTGGGTTGTATCAGGAGTGTTATTATCTAGCATTGGCTGTCCATGATCAGGTAAATTGGTAACAAGATTGAACACAGGTAATGTCTTTGATGTTACATGCATATCAGAAGTTGTTTATGCTTTTGTGCCCTTATTCCTTTTATCCTCTTCCCTTATATTTGGTGATCATTCTAAAGTAGTTTAAACTTTTTACTAAATCTTGCTTTATTGATGCACTGAAACATGTGGGGATTATTTGTCATTATTTTAGTCTTGTTAGCACTTATCTCTATTCTTTGTCATTAATGTAATTGCAGAACTTTGTTCCCATTTCTTAGAGCATGCTTGGGGATTGTATAAGACAGATAAATTAAGGTTACTTGTCCAATGATCTTACCATGCATGTACAGATCATCAGTTTTATTTCTCCCAATAGAAAAATCTTGTCTTCTTCTTTGCGTTCGTTCTTTACAAGCAATTTTAATCACTCTTTGTGATGTTTGATCTTTTCCAAGAACGTGTGTACGTTGCACATTGGTTTGGTAGGCCCCTAAACGCATAGTTCTACACGTTTAGGACACATGCATCCGATTTCATCCAAACCTCCTTAGTCGCCTCTTACGACATGCGTGGCAGGTAACAGTGGTCCTATTCTTTACACCCCAAATTTGGCCCCGGTAACCACTCAGGCGGAAAAATCTTGTAACTTTACAGAGAGATCAATCACGGGACACCACCTGGTTTAACCATCTGACTCTACCTTTTATTATCCAACAATAGTGAAATGAGAACGGATGATGATGTTGATAATGTTTACCAGTATTGTATAATAGTAATAATAATAATAAAATAATAATAATAATACATTAAAATGAATATGTACTGTGTTAAAGTCATTCTCGAAACATTGTTTTTATAGAGTATAACATTCTCAGGTTGATCGTAACCAGAATAAGACACATAAAACAGTACAAATACAGAAGTTGTAATCTGGTTTGCATGGCTTTTTATCTTTTGTCTCATTCTTAGGCCTACCAAACAAGATCTTTGGTCAATACTGCTGCCTTGTATCTAGATGACAATGACATATACCAAGCTGTCATCTGCTATGAGAAACTTCTTAATCTGGAGGTAGAACTAGTTTTAGAGGCTGGATCAGAAACAGCAATGCCTGAATATTGGACGAAAGATCTCCATTGTGGGTTGCATCTGAATATAAGCATTGCTTACAAAAAAATAGGGAACATGTCATCTGCTGTCATGCATGCTAAGAAGTGAGTACTGTCATTGTTAGATAATTTACAAGTAAATTTGTGTAGTCTGCAAATGATATATTTAAGTAACAGATAATAGAAAATGGAACAAGTGGAGTCTTTCTGAATTTTTGTAACTGCACCAGAAAAGATTGTCAGTAGTAACAGGTAAATTATCTAGCAACTTTAGAACACAAGTCTTGAAAACTGAAGCAGAATTGAGAGACATGCCATCTTTGTTGTTTTAAACATATTCTCATCATCATCAAGTAACTTACCCCTTCAGGAACTTGGCTCCCATGACAACAGCCCTGAAAAACTCTCTATTCTGTGCAAGATGCCCGGCATCAGCAGCAGTCATTATCAGCTCGTCAGTGACATCCTGCACCCATTGTCTTCTAGGTCTTCCTCTCATTCTTCTTCCAGGCACTGTTCCCTCTAGAATTATCTTCTCTAGGCACTCATGCCATTTGATGTGTCCGAAATATTTAATTTACCTTGTTTTTATGTTCTTTAATAACCAACTCTCTTTAATATCAAGTTGTTGCAGAAAGAAGCATTTGTTCTTTTCTCTGTCCATGATATTCTAAATACTTTTCTGTAGCATTTGCATTAAAACGCATTGATGATCTTCTCTGCTGCTTTGTCAATGGTCGATGTCTCACATCCATACATTGCCAAGGGAAAAACTCAGACACTTAAACACTTGATTTTTGTTCTTATGTCAGTTCCCTTCCATTGGTTAGTTAGTAGTTCTTTTAGTTTTTACGAAGCAATGCTCAGCCTTCTTTTAATTTCTTTTATAGCATTCCCATCATTTGTCAGCAATGCCCCATGGTATTCAAAGCTGTAGACACTTTATATTTTGTGACCGGTGACACATATATTAGCCATCATTTCTGTATTAGAAACATTTTTAGCAAAAATAATAAATGCTTGCTGAGAAAATTTGTAAATATTTAAATTTTTTATTATTTCCAAAATAAAAAAAGCTTTACAAAACCTTAATTGAATTGAAATAATAATTATATTACCTTGTTAGTTACTTCTGCTATAATCGAGGAAGTGGATGAACTAGCTAGAGACAGAGTGAATTTCAGATGCCCTGCAAATAGAGCAACGTCCTATAAAGGATGTGCACCTTGATGATGATACTATTGTACTTTATTTATTTTAAAATCCAATCCAGGTATTTGATACTGGCAGAGAAGTTTGGTCTGGAAACAGTATTAAGAGCAAAGTCTCATCATAACCTGGGAGTACTGTTTGAAATTTTAGGTAATGTTTCTGTCCTGTCTCTGTGTTTAATTTATGTCCAACTGCATGATTGACAGACCATTAGTGTGTACTGTACTTAACTGCATGATTGACAGACCATTAGTCTGTGCTGTACTTAACTGCATGATTGACAGACCATTTGTCTGTGCTGTACTTAACTACATGATTGACAGACCATTAGTCTGTGTAAATGTTTATCCATTATATCTGATATCTGATGCAAAGAGGGAGGGGGGGTTTCTCTGTAAGGTGTGAAGATCTCACTCCAAAGGTACTCAGTTCGTTCCAATGTGGAGCAATCAGAATATTTTTCAGATATCATCCCTGATCTCAAGGTAGGTAGAATAAATGCCTAGTCTTATCTAAGATGAATGTCGGCCTCGTGTTCAAGTTGAGTACACAAAAGATTTTTTAGCAACTGAAAATTCATAAAAGTAGGCTGCAAAGCCGCTGGCTGACGAAAATTCATTAAAAGATTTTTAAAACTTCCTTCAAACATTTTACCATCTCCAAAATTACGTTGGGGACCCCAGTCGCTGCTACACAGTTTGTGCACTTCCACTGAGAGCTTCCTATGTAAGAAAGAGATCAGAACACACATAGTTATTCATCGAAGTGCAATGATGATTGTCCTGTATATCAATCATCTGACATACAAATTTATGTTAAAAACTATTTCAGTTCTGTAATAAAATTGTTTAATTATATAATAATAATAATTCCTCTTGTACTGTTATATGTTACATAGGGCCTGCAAGCAATTTCTCCATATTGCTCTATCCTGGGCAACTCGCTCAATCTCCTCCATGGAACTGAGACTGATATTTCTTGCCTCTCTCAGCAAAGTTCGTTTCAGGGTCTTCTTAGGCCGTCCTCTCTTTCTTGTACCCTTTGCATCCCACTTCAATGCCTGCTTTGATATTCGTTGATCATTTATTCTCAAAGTGTGTTCAACATATCTCCATCTTCTCCTTCTTATAGCATAATAACATTGTTTGCTGTTATTAAATTGTTTTCTTCCATTTATACAGGAAACTATCAAGAAGCTCTTCATCACTACAAAAAATATGTTTCTTTGAGTCAGGATTCTGGAAATGAAAGGAACATTGGTCAAGCTTATGGGTATGTCTATGTAAAAGTTAATCGTCAGAATTAATTGTATATTCGGGGTCAAAGGCGCATAGGGACAACGCTGTGCCAGGATTAGTGAGCTGGCACTAATCAAGATCCTACCCCACCTCCACATGGTGACCCTGGTAACAGACAACCGATCTTGTCTGGCTAAGCAGGTAGGGATCGAAGGAGAGCTACTCTGGTATAAGTAGTGATGCAGACGTAGTCACATTGGATGAGATCCGCTAGCAACACAGACAAGCGGAATATCAGAGTGACTATTAATAATGCACATCTCTCCCTGCCGATGGGAAAAAGCTGAACAGATAAACATAAAAGGATGTGGGGTACATCCAGAGAAGAGCGTGGACCCACATGCGGCGAATCTCGGTCCCAGAGGTGGGGGCCCAAGCTGGCTGAAACCAAATACATCGCCGAAGGATAAGCACCGGAACTCCAAATGGTGCTGAATGATGTGATGTAAGAATACGTTCCTGGCAAAGACTGTTTATATATCACAATAAGGATGATAAAAATGGCCAAAAAGAATGATCACGAGAGAGAGAATTGTATATTCTTGCGCACATTTTTTTTCTCCATCCATATTTATACTCATCACTAGCTTAACAACACAGAAGACAGAAATATGGCAACTTCTTCTTCTGACACCCCAACAGTTCTTCTTCTGCCACCCCAACAGTCCTACGTAATTTCTCTCTCTCATAGGTCAGAGGTCCTGCCTCTGCAGCCGTCATGTTCAAACCATCAGTTACATCCTGATACATCTTCCTCGCGTCTTACTTCTTCTCTTTGCCGGTATGCCTCCTTCCATGATGGTCTTCTCCAGCCCTTCATGTCTTTTGATGTGTCCAAAATACCTCAATTTTCTCTTTCTTATTTGTAGCATCAGCCAGTTTTCTTTGATTTTGAGCTCTTTCTGGATCGATCTATTTGTTCTCTTCTCTGTCCATGATATATGATTGGTAATAATAGGCAACTAAATACATTTAAGCAAATATTGAGCAGCTCTCATTCGAAAGAATGACAATGCTCTGAGTTTTTATACCTTCAAATGTAACTGGGTCAACTTGCTGCGGCAGTTCTGGATAAGGATCCAATAAAAAAATTTAAAAATCTTTAAAAGTTTTGATACTCTGATATATATTGGGGAGTACAGTATTAGACCTTCATTTTTCTTTCATCAACACCACATGATGGATGCTGTGTTCAAGATCATCCTGCAGCCTTAACGTCACAGCTTTTCTCTGTGGTATGAGTCAGCTCTGATGGCATTTGAGATCTGATACCATGCCACAGTACAACTCCAGATAGGATACTTTATATTGGGGCTTTTCTGTTTGTAAAACCTTACAGTTACCCGTCTGTACAAATTTATGCCCAGTGGAACAAGATAATAATATTAATAATTCCTCTCGTACCATTATACGTTACGTAGGGCCTGCAAGCAATTTCTCCATTCCACTCTATGCGGGGAAACTTGCTCAATCTCCTCCATTAGCCATCAGAAGCAAACCCCAGACCATCGCAATGACTGTGATGCAGTGAACTTTAGAGGGAAGATGAATAAAAGACAGACTAAGATATAACATTCCGGAGAACAGTGAAGGCATCGATGCACATTATATGCCTGACTAAGCACCCTGTGAACGACCGTGTGGGCCAAATAAAGTGGAGCAGTTTTGTCCTATAGGACACTCCAAGGTATGTTGGCCATTGATTTCCTTGTGAGTCCTTGTTCATAGAAAAAAAAAATATGTGCGAGAACTGGGTCCCTTCATGTATACCTCATGGTGCAATCTATGAATGAAAGCTAGAAATAATTCTAAGGATGCATCTAATACTGCATTGTTATACATTAACATATCTTTCAAAGGTTTGATCTCTGTGGCTAAGTGGTTAAGCCCTTTGCCTTGCGAGTCGAAGGTTGTGGGTTCGAATCCGGACCACGCTATTCTGTTCACGCATTCAGTTTTTTCCAGAGACCCTAGGATTGTTGCTGAAGCTATGGAATTCATGCTTTGTGCAATACTGAAGTCAATCCTTCAGCTTTAAAACCCTTTGAAAACCCTTTTTAATTCTTACAGATGTTTGGCACGTGTTTATGGAGCTCAAAAAAACTGGTCACTTTCATTGCCACTTCATGATCAATACATTGACATTGTAACTACATACAAAGATACTAAAATGATGGCAGAAGCTCATGAGATCAAAGGAGACACACTGTGTTTGAATGGGGATTACCAGTAAGTCTCTACTCTAAGCTTGTTCATATTTTGAATCGCATGTTATTTACATTTGAGTAGATTGTTAAAATATATGTTCGGGATACTATTAACTTCAGTAACAATATTCTATTAACTCTTTCCACACTGAGTTATTTCCTCAATTTTTAAACAGTTAATTCAAGGTAGGTAAAAAAAAAGCAATTCCCAACTATTCGTCAATAAAGAATCATATATATATTATTAAATACTAAATTGAAGTAAACTAGACAAACTAATAGAATAACAAGGTTAACAAGGTTAAAAAGTAGTAGAAGTAAAACAGTAGAAGTAAAACTACGCAGTGTGTGGCTAATGGCGTTCAACGGACTTCCGCCGTGGCGCAGTGTGCGGCATACAGCGTGGAAAGATTTAATAATTATGCTAATTAGCTGTACTTACGCAAAGCACAAGTAGCCCTGCTGTCATTCTTGAATTATAGTTTGCTTCGGATCCATTACCTGCGTATGTTTTAATAATCTTAAATAATGGAGATTCAAATTTAAGAAGTTTGGAATTACACATTGTACAAGTAGAGAAGGATGCTTGAGGGACAGAGAGAGATGAGTGTGTTTAACCAGCGAGCCACAGGTACTATCAGTATGCATGCCCTTAGACATCTGTTGGAGAAGACTGAGTACTTATGGGTCTGCCCGGAGTGCTGTGGTGTCAGTTCAGTAACCAATAACAAATCTCCTATAGAGTAGAAGACATTCTAGCTCATGTCATTATACATAGAGTCCACCCGAGTGGTTACCGGGGCCCAAATTTGGGGTGTAAAGAATAGAACCATTGCTACCTGCCACGCATGTCGTAAGAGGCGACTAAGGAGGTATGGCTGAAATCGGATGTACATGTCCTAAACGTGTAGAAGTCTATACGTTTAGGGCCTACCAAACCAATGTGCAACGTATCACGTTCTTGGCAAAGATCAAACATATCACAAAGAGTGATTAAAATTGGTCGTAAAGAACGAACGCAAAGAAGAAGAAGAAGATACATAGAGTCAAACCTTTATTTTAGATTAGAAAGAAAGCACTTGTAATTTACCTGGTCTCTCCATCTCTCTAGTCTGTGACGTCCTTGGCACTTATAGCAGCAACAAATGCTGCCTGGTCAGGAAAAGTTAACCCTTTCACTTCGTAATGTTTTTTTTACACTCTGACACATTTCTATTGCAAAGTTTACTGAAATAGTCAGTATACTGGTTTTGCGTTATCTTCAGCCCACAAGGACGAAGGGGTTAAAGGAGAAATATTGACACAGCATCAGAAGTAAATGAGGTCGCTGATAGCAAAAGTAATAACACTGTGCTAGTGACCATCTGCTGGGGAAATTTCAGAGTTCGAGGCCAGCTTAGCCAGAATTTCTTGGTGCACACCAAATTTGAGGTTGCACTTTGGAATCTAAATTACCAGTACTTTTAAAGTCAGAATAAGGCTCACCTGAACAGCGAGGACACTGGTGATAAGGAAAGCAAGCCTTCATACAAAAAATCAGCCAGAGGCATCATATTAGGTGCCATGACTAGATCTGAATCATAATGGTCAAATGAAAAAAAAAATACACACACTGCCCCTGACACAGATGACAAGAGTGCAAACTTATACTCCTTACGGTATCGAAACATTAACAGTATAATAAGTCAATTTAAAAAAAGAGCTAAACTAAAAAAAAAACATCTAAAGAATTGCATCTCTTAATTTAACCAACTAGTAGCTTTCAATTATGTGACATGGGCAAGTCTCAGACACTGGAACGAGTTCGAGAATTAGGCATTAAGTTTGGACATGCCAGACAGTGTCGTCTTCGTGGTAGAGAGAGAAGATATAGTAATCAACTTCTCATGGGTATGGTGAGCAACTGGACTTTGGGATGGCTGCTGCAGCGGAGGACAGAGCATTTAATGGGAATGCCCAATGTGCCATGACGTCGATTGCATAACATAACATAACCAACTAGTATCTTGAGGAAAAGTGTACTCTATGCATAGTTCTACTTCCAGCAGGGTTGAGAGTGGCTAGTCTCTCTTAGGAAGGATGAAAAGTGTACTCTATGCATAGTTCTACATCCAGCAGGGTTGAGATTGACTAGTCTCTCTTAGGAAGGATGAAAAGTGTACTCTATGCATAGTTCTACATCCAGCAGGGTTGAGATTGACTAGTCTCTCTTAGGAAGGATGAAAAGTGTACTCTATGCATAGTTCTACATCCAGCAGGGTTGAGATTGGCTAGTCTCTCTTAGGAAGGATGAAAAGTGTACTCTATGCATAGTTCTACATCCAGCAGGGTTGAGATTGGCTAGTCTCTCTTAGGAAGGATGAAAAGTGTACTCTATGCATAGTTCTACATCCAGCAGGGTTGAGATTGACTAGTCTCTCTTAGGAAGGATGAAAAGTGTATTCTATGCATAGTTCTACATCCAGCAAGGTTGAGAGTGGCTAGTCTCTCTTAGGAAGGATGAAAAGCCTGCAGATGATGTGCACAAAAAAATTTTGTGAAAATGCCACATATTCCAAGTTAGTTTCTCTTTTAAACTGCAACAGTATTTAATTTGTGACCACCCTTTTCCTCAGCCAGCGGAATGTTGACCACATCACCTATCGTGTGTCGACAGTCAATGAAAAATTATGGGTTCAACACTGTATTACCCTATATATCACATGGTATAAATAGGGTTATTTAACTTTTTTTGAACTTCCTTTTTCCTGTAAGAATTTGTTTCTTTTGTTGGCACTATTGATCACTGTTTTTGGTTTTTGTAGGCAAGCAATTGAACATTATAGCAAGATGCAGATGCTGTGTTACAATCGTGACAATTTTGGTTATGCTGTCTCATATATGAAAATTGCAATGGCTCACAAGAATCTTGGTCAAACACAATGCAGCTTGTATTACTTCAAGTAAGGTCTAGATTTGAATGCTTTAGTTACAATATTTATGTATTTAAGTTCTTTCCTTCCTATTCAGTTTCAGTTTGGAATATCTTCATTGCATTCTGGATATGTCTGATCTCCTTCACAATATCTCCAACAGCATCCAGCGACTAACCGTACCAGTTTGATGTTGATTGATGATCCTGCTAATATGCCTGTTGTGCTGTTCTTTTCTGACCACTCACTCTTTAATCAAGCTCTTGCAATCTAGTAGTTGACATGGATTGGTTTAAATGAAAATCCTTTGCTGCTACACACTATTAGGGCGTTCAGAATGTCAGTTATATCCATTGGTTGATATGGTAGCAGAACCAGCTAGCCCATCTGCTCTCTCATTGCCATAGACATCAATGTGCCTTGGAATGAAGACGAGTGTAATTCTGCAAATTATTGATGCTTCTAGTCCTTTTTGACTTGAAATATTGTCTATTTAGTCAAGTTGTCTCTTTATTATAAACTTCACAATCTTGTGTAGCTCACACAAAAGCCTGAGTAGTTTTCTTTCCAGTGTTATTTCATGAGACCAGGAGGTTTACCTCATCATCATCAAATAGCTTGTCCTCAGCAGAACTTTGCCACCCTAACAGTCCTTTGAAATTTCTCCATCTCATAGGCTAGATGTCCTGCCTCTGCAGCCATCATGCTCAAATCATGAGTTACATCCTGAATCCATCTTCTCCATGGTCTACCTCTTCTCCTCTTTGCAGGGATGCCCCATTTCATAATGGTCTTCTCAAATCCTTTGTGTCTTTATATGTCAACATACCTCAATTTTATCTTTCAATTTTGTAGCATTAGCCAGTTTTCTTTGATTTTGTGTTCTTTCTGGATAGATCTATTTGTTTTCTTCTCTGTCCATGATATACAGAGGACTCTTCTGTAACACTTTTATTCAAAAGCATATATGTTTTTCCACTACTTTGTTAAATGTCCTTGCTTCACACCCACAAGTGGCCACTGGGAATACGCATGCTCTTAGTATTCTGATCTTTGCTATCTTATCAGTTCCATTCCATACTGTTTTTAGTTGTTTAATTTTTTTATAAGGCCATGTTTGTTCTGCTTTTAGTTTCCTTCAACCCATTTCCATCTCTTGTTAAAGTACTTAGAAGTATTACAGAAAAGTACTAGGCTGTGTTACAGAAACCTAGCTCAGCCCTGTTAAAGAAATATTTGAAACAAGAAATTAGAGGTTTCAGAGCAAATCACGGGGCAGTGTTAGAGAAGAGTACTCTTCTGTGTTTTTTTTACTCCCACTTCAACCTTGATATAAATAAATTGTGCTTTGTTTCGTATTTTTATTATTATTATTTGTTTCTCTAATCCTGTTTTTCCTCACAGCATCAGGATACGAAGAGATTTCAAGAACAGGCTTTTGTGTGCGCTTCATAAACAGTGATTTTTTAGTCGTCCCTGAGGTTTACCTTTTTTGGATTCATATGTGTTTATATTTTGTAATATTTTTAATGTAGCCAAAATGCATGTATGTGCGAGTATTCATCTTTATTTCTGTGGAAAAAAATATATTTATATTTACATATTTATCTATTCCCACAGTGAAGCCCTGTTGCTTGCTCAGAAATGTGGATTTACAGAAATGGAGACAATGGCAGAGTTGCATGGAGCATGTCTCAATAAAGACTCCAGCCAGTGCATGGAAAGGGAGGAGGCACGAAAGTCTTTCATGAGACTCATACCTTTCTTTGGTAATACTTTGTCTTATACCTTTCTATGGGATAATAAACATGGTTGAAACTATTTTTGGTGCTGCTTGAGGTTCATACCTTTCATTGGATAAGATGCATCCACTCCACAAGACCAGCTAATGATGTTAAGGGCACAGAAATTAAGGTTGGCATGTTGTGGATGGCCCAGGATAACTACATTCAGAGCTAGACTACTTAATGAACGTACACAGTCAGTGAGAGATAACTCAAGAGATAACTACATTCAGAGCTAGACTACTTAACTCTAGTGGACCAAGCGCCACGCTAAGTGGCGTTTGAAGTGGAAGCGTTTTTACATTCCGCCACGCTAAGTGGCGTTTGGTTATCAAAACGTGAAAGTGTTTGTAAAAACATGACTTTTGCCCTGGTCCACTAAGAGTTTCCGGTTTGTTGTTCAAGATGGCGGGACGTGTTTTCTTCTAGCTTGGCCAACAAACTGTTGATCGTCGGCCCGACAAGTCGTCATCATAAAAATTCACCACTGTTGGAGAAACAGAGTTTAGGCTCTAATGATCGATGATTCGTTCAAATTTGTTTAATTCTAAGGACATCTCTAAAATTAGTTACTGAATGTAAGAACCATGTTTCAGTTGGGAAAAACAGCCCAAGTGTGTAGTGTTATGAGCGATTTCAAACTGGATATACTCGGGGTCAGTGAGTGTAGGTGGACTGGCTCAGGTAAGACGTTTCTTAACAACGAACAAAAACACGTAATTTATTCAGGAGACTTGCGACCATCATTCAAACGGAGTTGCTATTATAATGTCACCCAACTCGGAGAAAGCACTAGTTAGCTGGGAACCAGTCAATGACAGAATTATATCAGCGCTACCAAACAAAATTTTTCAAGTTAACAATCAACAGTACTAGCACCTACAAACAACGATTCAGACGACAACAAAGACACTTTTTATAATTTACTAATAGGTACCATCAACAAAATACCTAAACACGACATTACTGTTGTGATGGGTGATTTAACGCAAAATAGGGTCAGAAAACAAGGGCGTAGAAAAATATATGGGAAAACATGGACTAGGAGACTTAAATCAAAACGGAGAGAGACTAATAGAATTTTGTGGAATAGCAAATCTGGTAATAGCAAACTCCTTGTTTCACACAAAAACATTCATAAAATTACGTGGAACTGCTCATGATAACTCACAAAAACCAGATTGACCATTTTGCATTAATGCAAATTCCGTTCATCAATACAAGATGCCCGAGCCTACAGAGGAGCAGATGTTGGCAGCGATCACAATCTCTGCATTGCCAAAATAAAATAAAACTCAAGTCACTATATAAACCACCTAGAAGCAAGAAAATAAACTCACAGTCCCTACTGGTAAAGAACAACAACTCACATTTAACACAGAGTGCGAAATACCTGCACGAACAAAAAACAAAGCGGTAAATGTGAGACACAAAGAACAACATAGAAGAAAATTGGGACTTTCTCAAAAACACGCTGATAAATGCTGCAAAAACACAGTAGGGTATGTCCAAAGACAGAAGAAAAAGTGGCTAAGCGATAACACCTGGACAAAATTCAAGAAAGGAAACAAGCAAAACTAACTCTTCTATCCACGAAGACAAGCTGCATACGATCCAGAAACAAAAATACACCATGTTAGATAAAGAGGTGAAGTCAAGAACACGAAAAGATAAACAAAACTTTATTCACAATCTAGCCACCGATGCGGAAACAGCTGCAAAAACTGGGAACAACAAGACCGTATTCCATTATGAACACTATGCAAACATACTCCTACACCAAATAAACCCATCAAAGACAATCAAGGTAGGATACTGCTGTCAGAAGAACAACAAAAACAACTTGATGGGCAGAACATTTTAAAGAAATAGCTAAAGAACGGCAACAAAGCATTGTTTAACTAGATGAGAAATCACATCCACATCTTAGAAGCTTCCTCTTCAGTTCAGTGAAATTCACACTGGATATGTCTGATCTCTTCAAATATCTAAAGCATCAGCACAACGTCGTTTGATGTTGATTGATGATCCTGAAACTCAAAGCCTGAGTGTGTCTTTACACCCACTTTTAACAAGCTCTCAATCTAGTAGTGAATGATTGGTCTAAATGAAATCCTTAGCCACACACTATGAGGCGTACAGATGTAGTTATCATTTTGAATTAGCTAAACCAGTAGCCATTGTCTCATTGCATAGACTCAATGGCCTTGGAATGAAGAGAGTTATCCTGCATATGCTTGTCAGTCCTTTTATGAAAATTTGTCATTTATCGAGTGCCTGAAAAGCTTCAAGTTGAAGGCTAGAAAAAGCCTAGGAGTTTCAGGTTATTTCACAAGACCAGAGGTTTACTCATCATCACAAATAGCTTGTCCTCAGTAGAACTTTGTCACCCTAAAGTCCTTTGAAATTTCCATCTCATAGGACTTAGATTCACTGTCTCTGCAGCATGCTCAAACATCAGTTATCCTGAACATTTCCCTGTCTACCTTCTTTGAGATCATTTCACTATGGTCTTCCACTTGTCTTTTAATGTCATCAACATACCTAAATCTTATCTTTCAATTTGAGCATTAGCCAGATTTCTTGATTTGTGCTTTCTGGAAGACTTTGTTTCTATTGTCCAGAGTAAACAAGAACTCTTCTATAACACTCTATTTCAAAAGCAATTGCTTTTCATGCTTTATTAAATGTCCTTCACACCTACGTGCATGAATATGATGCTCAGTATGTTGATTTATTCTTATAGCGTCCATACTGTTTTAGTTTGTTTAATTTTGTACAGCCATGTTTGTTCTCTTACCTCAATCATTTCAACTGTAAATACTAGAAGTTTCAAAAATACTAGAGCAATGGTTCAGAAACCTAGCACACTAAAAAATATTTAGAATTGAATGAGTTTCAGAGCAACACGGCAGTCAGAATACTCTGTGTTTTATCATTCAACCTAGATTAAACAATATAAAAATTGTCTAGTTTTATCTTTATTGATTATTATTCTTTCTCTAGATCCTGTTTTCATCCCAGAATCAGGATTGAGGATTTCAAGAGGCTTTTACAAAGTTTCATAAATAGTGGTTTAGTCATCCCTGCAGCACTTTTGATTCATATGATTTTATATTTTGTGATTTTTAAGTAATAAAATGCATCATGGTTGGAAAGAATTCATTATTTCTATGGAAAAAATATTATATTTACATATTTATTATTCACAGATGTGCTTGAGAAATGATTACTAGAAATGGAGAAATGGCAGAGTTTCAGGATCTCAATAAAGACTCAGACCAGGAGGAAGAGGCAAGAAAGTTCATGGACTCAACTTTCTTATGAATAGCCTGTCTTGAACTTCCATGGGGTAAATACAACTTGATTGAAACTATTGGTGCTGGAGGTTCAACCTTCTTGAAAGTGCAATCCCTCCAAAGACCCTATGATTTAGACACCAGAATTAAAGTGAGTGTGGGTGGCCCAGGAAACTCATTCAGAGCAACTACTAACTTCCACGAAGCCACACTGCCCATGAGTTGCTTCCTAGTAAAGCTCAAGTTACTTACTATTTTACTTATAGACTTTAACCTTGTACTTGGTCAGTCTTCATTAGTGTAAATACTTATATGCTTATTTATTGCAGTAGTGACAATAAAACTCTTGAATTAACTGATAAATGTCGAAGAGTTAATGAATGTACATTCAGTGAGAGATAACTCAAGAGATAACTACATTCAGAGCTAGACTACTTAATGAATGTACATTCAGTGGAGATAACTCAAGAGATAACTTATTCAGAGTAGATTACTAAGAGATACTACATTCAGTGAGAGATAACTCAAGAGATAACTTCATTCAGGCAAGATACTCAAGATAACTACATTCAGTGAGAGATAACTCAAGAGATACTACATTCAGAGAGACTAACTAATGAACGTACATTCAGTGAGAGATAACTTAAGAGATAACTGCATTCAGATTAGAAAACTCAAGAGAAACTTGCTCAGAGATATCAAGAGATAACTCATTGCAGGATTCCATTCACTGTATGCAGGCAATAGGCAGTCAGCTAGAGGCAGTAGCAAGAGAATTACAACCCTGCTTTCAAGAGTCAAACTCTTACAGAGAAAATTGCAGTCAGTGGAAGACAAACTGGATATGATTCATGGAAAGACTCTTCAAGACTAGAGCTAAAGACCAGGTCATTATATGTTAGAATACTACATCGAATGAGACTCACAACACTTATAAGACAGAATAAGTCAACACTTCTCAGTGCAGAGAGAAGACTCAGAGCATATCCTGCAAGATCTGCTTCTGTGTGACTGAGAAGCAACAGTCAACCAGTGACGAATAAGCTTGAACTGAGACTGACTTGCAGTTGGGTCCAGATAAGCTGCCAAGAGATGAAAAGAAGATACAAGAAGATCAGACTCTAATGACGTAATTCAGAGAGATAACTCAAGAGATAACTCAAGAGATAACTCAAGAGAACTACATTCAGAGTTAGACTACCATAAGAACAATTTCTTATTTTTAAAACAAGAAACCAATTCTTTGTGTTATCTGTAGAAAAAAGTATTGTGGAGCACAGGGAGAAAGATTCTCCATGCCTTGAAGAATATGAACAATATCTGAGCCAGTGCTATGATGGAATGCAGACTGTTTTATCTAATGTGGACGACAAAATGGAATGTCTACAGTATGCAGAGGCTCACCCAGAGCGTAGCATGATTTCATGTCCTGAGGTTAATTTATCGTGCAAAGCCAGTACTAACAGCATTGATTCAAGTGACGAGGTGAGATTGTTGATTACAAATGTTTTGTATAGAAATTACATTAAATATCTTTTCTTCATTTGTTTTCAGACTTATATGTTAGTCACAGATTTTCATGTTATGACGGTTGTAATATCTTTGTCAAAGTCTATATGTAGTGTGTTGTGACATTCGTCACTTTTGTTGTATCGTTTGTTGATAAAGGCCTTTTGGTCGAAACTGCTTTGTCATTGTTTGTATTTGTACATTGTGTTCTTATGTCATTTTTAGCTTAAAACACTACAGTACTACTTTATAATGCATCGATGCCTCTTCAGACTTAGCATGATGCTACGATAACTCTAATGAAGGTAAGTTCAAACCCATCTAAGCTGTCAACATTGAGGTAAAGTTTTTTTTTTGTAGGGAGACAGTGTTCATGAGATCTCTGGGACTGTTGTTGGAGCTACGGAATTTATGCTTTGTGCAACACTCTTGGCAGATGGTGTGCTATTTCTGCCGACAGGGACAGAGCCATAAGGAGAAGCCCAGTGCAATGAAGTCAATTCTTTGCTTTTATACCCTTTTTTATATGCCTCCCAAACTGAGACCCATTTGCTTGATTTCATTGACCAGTTCTCACCTCCGTGTGTTTCTTGGTCTGCCTCTCTTCCTTTTTCCCTGTGGATTCCAGTTCAGTTTATGCCTTGCAATGTTGTTGGGTGGCTTCCTCACAGTGTGTGTCCTATGCATTTCCATCTTATACTGTGTTTCTTCTTCAACAGTTCTTTGTTTGGTTGGTTATTGTGGCTTGCTGGTTAAACACACTCTTCTCTCTGCCCCTCAAGCATCCAGCTCTACTTATACAACATGTAATTCCAAACTCCTTAAATTGCTGAATTGATTCAACGTCAATTTTAGTGTCCTCATCCAACAGTAGGTCGCAAAAGACTGAAAATATCCCACTTATCTATCCTAAACTCCTTAGATACGTTTGTATTTGGTCGTCCATTTGTGTTTCATTTTAATTTGTCACTCCTGTTTGTTCGTTTGCTTGATAAAGGCCTTGTTGGTCGAAACGTTGCTGTTTATTGTCACTGTTTCTGTATTTTGTAAAACTATAGTACTTTGTACGTGTTTCACTATCCTAAACTCCCCAACAATCAGTGCTTTCGATGCAAGCCTGACTACTTTCTCGTCGCAAACACCCGCATGCCCATGGCAGTAGTCTCTAGAGATTGAAACCCTCAATAGATAATAACCACTCATCCTGCAACCTGCTATTCTGGATCTTCCAAAGCATCAACTGAGAATCAGAAACAACAACAGCACCAGTAAATGAAGACCCAGAGATCCAATGGAGGACAGCAGTAATGACCTCAACCTCTATCCTCATACTGGAAGTAGTGTTTATAGAAGTTTCCCCAACACCTCGTCACTTGAATCATGCATGGAATGCCAATGTGCAGTGACATCGATCGCATAACATAACATACCATAACTGGAAGTAGTTGTCTTGTATGCTCCATTTTGTTCTACAACAACCCTACCATGTGTTCTAGCCATGAAATCACCAGTCTGACTTCTCACCATGATGCAAAGATCTATCGGTATAAACAACAACATCATCATCACTTTCATTAACTTCTATCATCTGCTTAATTGTGAGTTCAGCCATCATATTGCTCCAATATCTACATTCTCTTCCAAGAGTTCATTTGGTTCTGTACCAGAACTCTTAATTAGTAATGAGAGAGCAGACAGGCTTGCATCAATAGCATCCATTGTTGGGAAGTTGAGGATGGATAAGGGGGATGTTCTTCAGTCTCTTTGTAACTGCCTGTTGGACGAGGACACTGAAATAGATGTTAATTCAATCCAGCGATTTAAGCAGTTTGGGATTACCTGTTGTACAAATAGAACTAGATGCCTGAGGGCAGTGAGGAGTGTGTACTCAGTGAGCCACGGAACCATCAGTATGCATACTCTTGACATCTGTTGGGGAGACTGAGCACTAAGGGTCTGCCGGAGTGCAATGACGTCAGTTTAGAAACAAATAACCAATAACTCTTAATTACTAACTACCTTTGGCCAATGTATGGGTAAGATCTTTCTCATGATACTATTAATAAATACTTCTATTTTGTTAGTAATCTGCTTCATAGTTCTCCATGTTTGTGATGTGTACATGAGTAGTGCTTTTACATTGGAATGGAAAATTACATTAAATAAGTTATTTGTTTCCTTCACTATATTGCATTGGATATTGGTTACTGAACCATTGTTATAACAATCTGAGCAGACGCATAGATGCTCAGTATCTCCCAGTTGTTGTTTTGTTGTTGTCGAACCCTCCAGATATTATCTGTTTTCACCCTTTTTCCTATATCTGAGCGGGGAAGAGTACCTGGCTTTCCTGTAGAACCAAAAGACTCTTACAATTCTACGCCTATAGTACAATGCACAGTGTTAGGAAACTCCTACTCAGGTAGCGTCTATATCCAGTATCCCCCCAGTAGATATGAAAGGGTATGCATGCTGATTGTTCCTTTGGCTTGCTAGTTAAACATACACCTCATTCTGCCCCTCCGGCTTCCAGTCCTGCTCATACAATATATGATTCCAAACTTCTTAAAATATTATATTATTTAAACCCACCTTTACCATTTTATATTAGTGAATGAAGTTAGTGAATTGCCTACCACAGAGAGCCACACAGAAAAGTATAATTACAAAGCAAGAGGAAGATCATGCAAAAGATGGAGCGATGGCATCAAGAACAGCCTTACGAAAATGAATATCAGCTTACAAAGTGCCTTAAGCACACACAAGATCACTACAATTTTCCCCAACACTTCTATAAAGAAGTAAATGGTGGAAGAGAAGAAGAATGAAGTTGCTTATTTTGCTGTAAAAATTTGCAAGTTTTAGTCACTTTTTTAACTTTCAGATTTGGGACACAGAATACATACAGAGAATAGTCTCAGAACAGAATGCTACCATTTTGTATTATTCTATGCTAGAGAGCCAGCTTTTGCTTTGGGTGCTGCAACCTGTGAATGGAATTGTACGTTTTTGTACTATCAAAGCATCAAATAGCCAAAGATTTTCCCAACAGGTAAGAATATACTTTTGGGAAGATGGAGATCAGCTTTGTTCTTAAGTTTAAAATATTTATAATAGGGAGACATAGAACATACAGCAATGACCCAAAAGACCCCATCTTAACTCTTAGTGGACCAGAGCAAAAGGCATGTTTGTACAAGTCAATTGTATTTAGAATTAAAAATTCCCTTTAGTGTGGCTTCTGGTAACGAGATGTCTAACCCAAAGCCATGTAGTGGTGCGTTTGGTCCACAAGGAGTTACAGCTAAACAGAAGCGAATAAACCAGAATCTTTAGGATCCACATAGACTGTAGACTAGAAGCTCATCTTCACAGAATGAAACTGCTTAAACTGACCAACGATTGAATAGCTCACAGACTATTGGACATATTCTGTAAACATGCCCCCTCTTTAATGACTCGAAATTCTCAAACCTTACCACATTAGACTAATTGGAAAAATAAATTGTGGGCTATTGTTGTGGACCTCCTGTTTGCTACTTGAGTCATGAAGGGAACTGATTTCACTGTTTAGACACCTGAGCATAGAAGACTGATCACAGAAGAAGTACTTTGAAGTTTGCACATCATTTACTGAGATATTGTAAGCTTATAAATGCTCGCTGGGAAATTAAAATCGTGGTATATCCTTTATAGGATGTCGTCATCAACCACAGTAAACAAGTCATTGATTTTCTAGGCACCACTTATACATTCAGTAGTTTGCCACTGTTTTATGAACGGTGAGGTCTATTTTTACTGTTCATAAAAATTCACGGGAAAAAATTTGCGTTAAAACTGCCCACCACGGATTTTGAACTAGGTACTCTTGGATTGTTAAAAATGATTGCTATTTTGTTAAAATTGAAATTTGTTAAGTACTACTAGTATTCTACCACTGACTTCTACCATTCACTTTATCAGATCTCTGACTTACTGTTTGAGATGACAGAAGGTTGGAACACAGTGGAGTTAATAAACACATCTGAATCTCGAGCGATCCTCTCAGAGATCAGCAGACAACACAACTAAGATCACAGAACCTGGAATTATGCCATGAGACACCAAAGGTTTGACATTTTAACACATTGACTACCGCATTGAAGAACATGCTGGGGATAAATTAATTGTGGTAGGCGGGCTTGGAAGGTCTTGGTTGGGGACCTATGCTTCCTAGGGCGAAGAGTGAAGAAAAATATGATTCCAAACTTGTAAAAAAAAAAGTAGAATTTTAACAGTGCTCATTGTTTGGTTTCCAGTCAAGTGACATAAAAATTGTTTCAGATATAATTTGTCAAAATTACTGATTGATTGATAGGACCATCATCATTGCTCTTTCGTGAGTAACCATGTGTACTCTGATTTCTTTCTTACACATGAAGATCTCAGCGGCAGGGCACAAACTCAATAGCACCGCCAAGCATACTTCAAACTCTATAGCACCGCCAAGCATACTTCAAACTCTATAGCACCGCCAAGCATACTTCAAACTCTATAGCACGCCAAGCATACTTCAAACTCTATAGCACCCCAAGCATACTTCAAACTTATAGCACCCAAGCATACTTCAAACTCTATAGCACCGCCAAGCATACTTCAAACTCTATAGCACCGCCAAGCAGACTTCAAATTTATAAGCATGGTGCAAAAGTATGAGAATTTAAACTTATAATGCATTTTGCTAGGCAGTGACTTCAAACTCTTATGTTTTCAACCTAAGCTTACTGCTCAAACTCTGATACAGATGACATGTTTTATCTTCTTTCAAACTCTAGCACCGCCAAGCATACTTCAAACTCTATAGCACCGTCAAGCATACTTCAAACTCTATAGCACCGCCAAGCATACTTCAAACTCTATAGCACGCAAGCATACTTCAAACTCTATAGCACCGCCAAGCATACTTCAAACTCTATAGCACCGCCAAGCATACTTCAAACTCTATAGCACCGCCAAGCATACTTCAAACTCTATAGCACCGCCAAGCATACTTCAAACTCTATAGCACCGCCAAGCATACTTCAAACTCTATAGCACCGCCAAGCATACTTCAAACTCTATAGCACCGCCAAGCATACTTCAAACTCTATAGCACCGCCAAGCATACTTCAAACTCTATAGCACCGCCAAGCATACTTCAAACTCTATAGCACCGCCAAGCATACTTCAAACTCTATAGCACCGTCAAGCATACTTCAAACTCTATAGCACCGCCAAGCATACTTCAAACTCTATAGCACCGCCAAGCATACTTCAAACTCTATAGCACCGCCAAGCATACTTCAAACTCTATAGCACCGCCAAGCATACTTCAAACTCTATAGCACCGCCAACATACTTCAAACTCTATAGCACCGCCAAGCATACTTCAAATTCTATAGCACCACCAAGCATACTTCAAACTCTATAGCACCGCCAAGCAGACACAGTGTAATTTTAAAGATGGTGAAAAGTATTGTAGAAATTTTATTTTAATCTTTATAATGATTTTGCTAGGCAGGGCTTGCAGCTTACTCTTATTGGTTTTCAACTTCTAGAGGTTCTTTTACATGCTCAACTTGAACAGATGACCTTTGTTTTATCTTACATTTCCAATAGAACTAGGAACTCAATCTTACCTAACATTCAGATGAGGGTTCTGGTAAAATATCCCAGTTACTCCGTGTAAAGAACAAACCGAGTACCTTTGTAGGAAAAGGCTAGAACCGTACCTAACAGGGAGCCCCCATGACTCCCATCATTGTGGCTTTCTCATCTGACAGTCTTGTATGCTCCAAAATGTTGATGTCCACCAAACAGTAAAGTGTGGATTACTTTCTTGTTTTTTCTATAACCATTAGCCCTGTGTTTCAAACCTCAACCTGCAGGATTGTGGTGCTAGTTTAATCTGGTTCCTCTCCTCAAGACTTGGTCTGCCAGAAATACAAGGACCCTGTCAACATAGCTCTGAGAGTCACTGGAGTACTTGAGCACTTCCACCATGAACCAGCATAAACACAGTGGAAAAGTTGTTAGATATTGTCTAATGATATTTGAAAGGGCATTCACTAATTTATACATTATAAAGAGCCTCTATGATGGTTCACAGTGTGCAGTTCCACTGATGGTGGACACAGCGACTGGTTTATGGTTGAAACCGGAGTAAAGCAAGGCTGTATTCTATCTCCGCTATTGTTTGGAGTGGCCATTGACTGGGTGATGCGAAAATGTTGCAGGGCGAAACTGGCATCGATTGGGTAGAAAATAGTCAACTAGAAGATTTGGATTTTCAGATGATATTGCCTTGTTAAGTAGAAACAACCAAGATATGCAAAGAAAAACAGACAACTTGTCATCTATAACATCAAAAGTTGGACTGCAGATAAGCTATGAAAAACAAATATAATGAAGACACCTATGGCAAGTAATGCAGATATCACACTGGAATCTAAAATGATAAAAATAACAGAGCAGTTCACCTATTTGGGTAGCAATTTTGATTGCACAGGAAATGTTAAAAAGAAATTATGATACGAATTGGCAAAGCAACATCAGCTTTTAAAAGTCTAAATAAAATATGGAACTGCAAGTTATATAGTATTAAAACTAAATTACGAATCTTCAATTCAAATGTTGTATCAATCCTAACATATGCCAGCGAGAGTTGGAAAATGACTAAAGATATAGAAAGCAAGTTGAATGCATTTGAAAATAGATGTCTCGAAAAATAATGAATATAAAATGGAACAATTCAGGAGAAGTGATGAAATCAGAGACATGTCTGGTCAACCACTAGTGACAACTGTTATAAGAAAGAGAAGATGGAGATATGTTGGGACACCTTGAGGAGAAATGATCAAAGAATATCAAAGCAGGCATTGAAGTGAGATGCAAAGGGTTCAAGAAAGAGAGGTCGACCTAAGGAGACCCTGAAGCGAACTTTGTTGAGAGAGGCAGGAAATATCGGTCTCAGTTCCATGGAGGAGATTGAGCGAGTTGCCCAGGATAGAGCTGTATGGAGAAATTACTTGCAGGCCCTATGTAACGTATACGAGAGGAATTATTATTATTCACTAATTTGAGATTTATTGATCTTCACTATAGTTTATAATCGGCAACCTGGATGCAGAGCCTGGGGAAGACCAAGAATACGATGGATAGATAATATCACAGATATCCTGTGCCAACAAAAGCTAACAACTACAGATGAAACACACCTACTGAAACTACCCAAGAAACTTTACAGCAGATGTGGATAAAACAAGACTATATCACAAGATCCAGAAGGGCAGGTTTCGGTATGAGCGGATGTCGTCTATAGAAGTTTCTAACCTCCAGCGGCTTACGTGGATATACTGTCCAGGGCATGCAGGTGTTTATGGTAATGAGAGAGCAGACAGGTTAGCATCAACTGCATCGATTGTTGGGGAGTTGAAGATGGATAAGGGGATGTTCTTCGGTCTCTTCACGACTATCTGTTGGATGAGGACACTAAAATAGATGTTGAATCGATCCAATGAATTAGACAGTTTGAAGTTACCCTGTCCGGTGTACAAGTAAAACTGGATGCCTTAGGGGCAGAGTTAGGAATGTATTTAATTAGCGAGCAACAGGAACCATCAGTATTCATACTCTTTGATATCTGTTGGGGGAGACTGAGCACCTATGGGTCTGCCGGAATGCAATGATGTCAGTTTAGTAACCAATAACCAAAAGATAAGACTATAATCTATTCATTAAAAACATTTTGTTTTAGCTTTCAAAAAAAAGGTTAACCTATTTACTTGTATTAAAATTCTCTGCTCAGAACACAACAAATGCAAGCCCACAAGAAAAGAAGCCAGTATTACAATGTCTGTATGACTTGCTTATTGCCCCAGTTAATGATATACTTGCCCAACTTGACAAGTGGAGCCCCCTAGTGATAGTACCAGACAAGCAGTTATACAAATGTCCATTTGGCGCTCTACTTGATCATCATAATACATCTCTATCTAACAGGTATAGTCCTACTTGATCATCATAATACATCTCTATCTGGTATAGTTCTACTTGATCATCATAATACATGTCTATCTAACAGGTATAGTTCTACTTGATCATCATAATACATCTCTATCTGGTATAGTTCTACTTGATCATCATAATACATCTCTATCTAACAGGTATAGTTCTACTTGATCATCATAATACATCTCTATCTAACAGGTATAGTTCTACTTGATCATCATAATACATCTCTATCTAACAGGTATAGTTCTACTTGATCATCATAATACATCTCTATCTAACAGGTATAGTTCTACTTGATCATCATAATACATCTCTATCTAACAGGTATAGTTCTACTTGATCATCATAATACATCTCTATCTAACAGGTATAGTTCTACTTGATCATCATAATACATCTCTATCTAACAGGTATAGTTCTACTTGATCATCATAACACATCTCTATCTGGTATAGTTCTACTTGATCATCATAATACATCTCTATCTAACAGGTATAGTTCTACTTGATCATCATAATACATCTCTAACAGGTATAGTCTTATTTGAACATCATAATACATCTCTAACAGGTATAGTTCTACTTGATCACCATAATACATGTCTATCTGGTATAGTCCTACTTGATCAACATAATACATCTCTATCTAACAGGTATAGTCCATCAGGATACTTGTTAGTTACTGGTTATTGGTTACTAACCTCTATCATGGAGTATAGAGTTGAGATAGCTAAGTACATGCCCTATTTCAAATAAGTTCCAAAAAGGATCACCCATTGCATGAACAGCTCAGCGTCAGTGGTGGACATCGGTTAAAGCAGGGCAAGTCATGGGTTGGCCATGCCCAGAATACTGTTCAGCTGGTATGCGGGCTCAATAATGTTGACTATGGAGAAGAATGGATATCGATGCCTCCAATATACTGGAACACTTTTTCAACAATCATTAAATTTGACAAAGGTTACAGAGGGAAATCCACGGCGTTGAATGCAGACGTCAAAGCCATCATCGATGAAAACTGCAATGCAGACACGTTGGATTTACGGATGGATCGGTAGTTCGTCACGGAAAGTCTGCATGGGCCTTCTCTGCAAGCTCATGTGGCGAATGGTCAAGAAGCCAGTGGTGCATTTAGTATGACAACAAGCAGCATGACAATGGAGGTACTGGCGGTGACCAATGCACTACTCTGGCTAGAGTCACAAACTACACTCATGCGTGCATTCTGAGTGACTCATTGAGTATGATCCAAAAGGTGGAGGCCGGTTCGGTGCGCAGACAATGGACTGAATCACTGCAGGCGTCAACAATTTGCAGAATTACACTTGTCTTTGTTCCGGGGTACATGGGTGTCATTGGCAATGAGAGAGCAGACAGGCTGGCTGGTTCTGCCGCTATATCAGAGGGCCAGCCAATGGACAGAGCGGACATCGTGAACGCCCTCATAGGCGTGGCTGCAGGAAGACTTTCATCTAAACCAATCCACGTCAACTACTAGATTGCAGAACTGGGTTTGAAGATTGGTGTGGCAAGAAAAAACGTACAACAGGTATACGAGTAGGCTCATCAACCAAAATAGAACAGGTATGGTCAGTCGCTGGACGCTGTTGGAGATATTGCGAGGAGATCAGAGCACCTATGGACATGTCCGGAGTGCAATGAAGATATTCCAAACTGAAATTGGTTACTAAACGGATATCATTGCAGTCCGGGCAGACTCATAGGTGCTTAGTCTCCCCCAATAGATCTCGAAGAGTATGCATACTGATGGTTCCCGTGGCTCGCTGATTAAAAGCACTCCTAACTCTGTCCCTAAGACATCCAGTTCTACTTGTACACCGGGTTACTCCAAACTCCCTTTTCGGGCTGTACCAATATCAAGACTCTCTCAATCTAGTTGTCGACTGGGATTCACAACCCTGAAACTTATCAGTTTTGAAAGACTATCTCAATGCGTTAAGAATGTCATTTCGGTCTATTGCAGCTCCCTATGATATTGTAGCTGGCAGTTCTTGGTTATTTATTGGTTACGAAACTGACGTCATTGCATTCCGGACAGACCCATAGGTGCTCAGTCTCCCACAACAGATATTGAATATTATGCATACTGATAGTTCCTGTGGCTCGCTGATTAAACACACCTCTCACTCTGCCTCTCAGGCATCCAGTTTGACTTGTACAACGGGTAACTCCAAACTGCCTAAATCGATTGATCGATTCAACATCGATTTTGATGTCCTCATCCAACAGACAGTCGCGAAGAGACCAAAGAATATCCCCTTATCCATCTTCAACTCCCCAACAATCGATGCAGTTGATGCAAACCTGTCCGCTCTCATTACCGTAAACACCCGCATGCCCAGGACAGTATATCACGTAAGCTTCTGGAGGTTAGAAACTTCTATAGACGACATCCACTCATTCTGAAACCTGCCCTTCTGGATCTTGTGAAGCATCGATTGAGAGTCAGATACAGCAACGGCCCCAGTAAATGAAGTCCCAGAGATCCAATGGAGGGCAGCAGTAACTGCCTCAACATCCATCCTCATACTAGAAGTAGTTGTCCTGTATGCCCCATATCGCTCTGCAACAACCCTACCATACGCATTAGCCAAGAAATCCCAGCCGGACTTCTCACCAGTTTAACCGACCTATCGGTATATACAACAACATCATCATCCCTTACATTAGCTTTTATCAGCTGCTTAACTGCGAGATCAACCTTCATTGTTGGCAGTTCTGGCTTTGGCATTCAAAGGAAATGCCCAGAGAAATTGTTTCCTATTCTACTAACTGGTGCATTATCTCGGTAGTATGTTCTTGTTATGTTTGTAGGTATAGAAGGCTGAGAGTTTCACTAAAATGCCAAAGAGAAAGTGTTCTTTCAATAATAAACTTCAAGAAGATTTTCCACACATTTGAAAATCAAAGTTGAAAAACACATTAAAGTACACACTATCCAATTCAAAATTTGAAAAATCACATGGTAAAAAAGCAGACATCAATGACCACATTAATTAAAACACAACATAAAGATTGCAACTTTACCATCGTCATTAAAAAAATGTCAATATTTTTTCAAGTCTATGATAGCTGGCCAGAGAATAATTCATAATTAAAATTTACAGAAGAAGGCATTTCTATATGTCACATCAACAAATAAAAATTAAAAAAAATATTTGCTTAGTTTTGTTTATTTTTTGAGCAATGTTGTATCAATATTGAGTGTCCTAGTTTTTTTCTATTTCGAAATCTAATCATCTTGTTTATGACTCATAGTTCTATGTTTATATTACTAAAAGTTACAGAATGCAGACATTACTGTTATTTCACTAGATTCAGAATAAGTTACATCCCCTGTCTGCTACTTCTGCACCAAGTTGTGACAAATGAAATCAATTCAACGAGTATAGACGATGACCTTGAATTTCAGCGACAGCAGGCCAGGAAAGGAGGTTTACCAAATGAGATCCAAGAGTGTTCAGAGAATTTGACACTTGAGACAAACTTGCTAGACATCAAAAACACAACTGGTGAGTTATTATAATGAGAGGATTGCTACAAATAAGAAACACTAACTCAAATCCATTGAGAAATAAAGATACTAAAGAATGTTTCATAATCTTCTTCTTTTTCTTCTTTCTCGAATCCTGTATGCCTCACAGCATCAGGTCAGGAAGAGATTTCTAAAACGGGCCCCAGTATGCGCTTCGTAGATAGTCTCTTTCGTCGCCTCTGTTATCTCTGAGGTCCATACCAATGTTTCATAATATTGATAAAAATTCATGAAATAAAAGATGAAATAAAAAAATATAAATATTTCTACCATTTTCAAAATTACATTATGGACACTTACTGGTGTTACAGAGTTTGTGAACTACCACTGATATCTTCCTGTGTAAGACAGAGAATGTAGCACACATGGTTATTCACCGAATTGCAATAATGATGATCAATCAATAGTATGGATCTCTAGCTATCCTGTTACTCCCCTGGCACTTAGAACAGCAACAAATACACATCATTCTTCTCTATTCGCGACTGTCCTCTGTATTGCATTCTAGCTGTGATTCATTTCTTTTAGTTCTTATTCTACTGTTTTCCTCCAGGTCGTTTTTGGTCTTCCATGTTTTCATTGAGAGCCACTGTAGCGTAGTTGTTAGTGAACTCGCTCGCAAGGCTGGTGGTCTTGGTTCAGCTCCACGCATGGAATTTTCCCGACCACGACGGCTCTCAGGTCGATCCAGCCTCAACTGGGTACCAGACATGCTCTGGGAAAGTAAAAGTCGGCCGACGTGATGCTGACCACATCATCCATCGTGTGCCGACGGTCAATCAAAAAAAAAAAGGGCTAACACTGTATTGACCTATATACGACGAGGTATGAAAGAGTTCCTTTACTTTTTAAAAAAAATGTTTTCATTTACCCGCTGGTGCTCATCTCAGTGCAGTTTTCATGACAGAGTTAATTTCTAAGTGTATCACATGTCTGATACATCTCCAGCTTCTTTTTTGAATGATGGTTCTAATGTTCTCTTATTGACACTGGGGAAGTAATTCTTGATTAGAGATGGTATTTGGCCAGAGCCCACGTAATATCTTTTGCAAACAAGCTGTATGGAAGGTGGAGAGTTTGAACATTTCTTGTTCTGTCATTTTCCAGCATTCTGATCCATATAGCAAGGTTGAATAATATGGATAGGGGTTGTACTTTAAGGTCTCTTGAGGACTATATTTTCCATAATAATATGAAGGCCCATAACCAATTAGGATTGTGCAGGTGTTATGATGGAGTTGCCAACATTTAAGTCCCTCTAAAGATCTCTTTCCTTTGTGTGGGGGACAAATGTTGAAAAGTCCTTTCCTAACCAATCCTTGATGTTATCAACCCATGGTTTTCTTTGTCGTCCTCTTCTCCTACCACCTGTAACTGTTTCCTAGATAATTGTTTTCAAGAGGTAGCCATATTTGTTTACATGTCTGAACCATGTGAGCTTGTGATGTTTCACAACTGCAATAAGTGCTTCTTGCTAACTTGCCAGCATAGTTATCCTATTCCTATCAAATTTTTTTGGTAAGAGATCTGCAGCATTCTTCTACAATATTTATAGTCAAACGTCAAAATTATTTGCTATGTTGATCTGTTATTAACACTGATGTGACCTTGCACTAATTTCAGACCATGTTTCTAAATCTAACTGGTTTACTACACAAAATCTAAATTTAGACTTTCTTAACCGAGTCATTCCGATGCAAGATCTAAATTTAGATTAATTATTTTGTAGTTTTTTGTTAACTTTCACACTTTATATCAACTGCAATTAAATTACTACACAAAGTAGAAGATCTTATTCAGATATCCTGCGTGTTTTTGTCATTTTATCGACCGGCATGGATGTCTGAATATGTCATATAAACTTCAATTTCGCATAAATTGGATGTGCTGGCCTACTTGAAGAAGCATAACTGGCACAACGTACAATCATTCTTAGTCTCAGATCACATATAAATCACACAGAGTGGTTAACAAGTTGTTGATATAGAACGTTAGAAGAAGAAAAGAAAGAAGATATACATTAAGTTATCCGTTAATCGAAATGAAGTGTTTATTATTTCAGGTCAATTAACATTTGTGTCTGCAATTTTTGAAACAAAATAAAATTATGTCTAGGGACTAAAATAATTACCCGATGAATCAGCTAGTCTTGATTTTCTCCTTCTTATAGTTAATTATTTTTTTTTTAAATATCACAAACCCAACTTTACATAAGCAGATCGGAGTAGTAATCAGAAAATTCTATAAACAATAAACCATTTGATCATTGAAATGAAAATCGTGGCATATCCTTTATAGGACGTAGCCATCAACAACAGTAAATGAGTTGTCAATTTTCTAGGCACCACTTATACATTCAATAGTTTGCCATTGCTTTCTGAGGTCTTCTGCACTTCTGATTGATTTTTGCATGAAAGCCTGCTTACCGTGTTATTGGTTTCCTCGCCATATAGGTGGGCCTTCACTGACTTCAGAGGGGAATGGTGAGGTCAATTTTTATCGTTCATAAAAAGCCAAAGGAACTCATTTGCTTCCAAACAAATTTGCTTGCCCACTGCGGAGTTTGAAGCAAGTACACTTGGGTTGTGATCAAGCTCACTATCGATTAAGCTATAGACGCTCACAATTTGATCATTAGCTGCAATAAAAACATTCTGATTCTTTTCATGAAACAAATAGTGCGTTGATAAATATTGCATATTGCTGACGTATTAGGATAATTTATGTGACTTTATGTGTTAATGTTGTTCATTTCAGTACTCATTTGTTAGTGTGTGTATGTGCATGCCAGTGTATGCATGCCAGTGTATCTATGCACCTTTCCTGTGTGTTTCTATCCTTTTAAATACATATCAGCTATAACTGCAGCACAATAAAATGGCTGTGTTTTAAATTGCAATACAACAGAATTAGGTACTCTCCACCTAAACCTGAAGGAAGTCTCTAATCCAAGACTTGCAAGTTCAAGGACCCAGGTTAGACCTGTGAAAACACCAAACACACTCAGAAGTAGAGAATCAACTTGTCACTCCATTAGGGGTCAATCATTTAGGGAACCACAAACATCCCATTTTAAAGGTATGGTATTATAAGTTAGCATTGTTGGTTTTTTGTTGTTTGTTAAATAATCCATGAAGCATGTCACCATGATTTAGTCATGGAAAATGACTAAAGATATAGAAAGCAAGTTGAATGCATTTGAAAATAGATGTCTGCGAAAAATAATGAATATAAAATGGAATGAATTCAGGAGAAGTGATGAAATCAGAGATATGTCTGGTCAACCACTAGTGACAACTGTTATAAGAAGAGAAGATGGAGATATGTTGGGCACACCTTGAGGAGAAATGATCAACGAATATCAAAGCAGGCATTGAAGTGGGATGCAAAGGGTTCAAGAAGAGAGGTCGACCTAAGGAGACCCTGAAATGAACTTTGCTGAGAGAGGACCAACAGGAAATATGGTCTCAGTTCCATGGAGGAGTTGACAGTTGCCAGGATAGCGGTATGGAGAAATTCTTGAGGCCTATCAACTACTAGCAGTCCAGAATTATTATTATGTCACCATGAACACTGAAAGGGAATTGTACAACACAATCTTTCTCCCAACATTATGCTATCAGTACCAAACTTGGATGCTAACATTAAATGCTGGAAAAAAAACTAGTCACGACAGAGATGTCTATGCAGAGAACTTGGGATATCAAGAAAAGACTGATTTAGAAAAGAAGACATCAGAACAAAGGTAGGTACAACATCAGTACTGAACTTTATCAATAAACAACACATTAAATAGTTCAGCAATATAAGCAGATTACCAACAGCTTCAAACGACAATGCTACTCAGATAAAGTGGATACAAGGCAAAAGGTCATCCACACATAGGTCACCACAGAAATAACAGGCGCTGGGAAAGACACCAAATAGGTACGCAAGAGCCCATTATTGAAATCTTTTCTTATCCTGACACTGTGAGGTAAAACAGGAATAGAGAAAGAAGAATAAGAAGATAAAGAGATATTTATACATTTTTCTGTTATCAGTTATATGCGGACTATAATCATAGAATTCTGACATGTCCATAGGTGCTCCGATCTCGGCCTCAACAAATCCAGCAGCATCCAGTGGCCCAACACGCCATTTTTGCATATTTAGTATGTCTCTCTTTTCGGGCTGCACCAATATTGCCACCCATCTTTCTCAATCTGGTCAGCGAGTGGGTTTCACAGCATTTTTTCTGTTATTTGATTCCTTTGTAATTTAGCTATGATTTAGCAGTCAAAAATCAACACAATTAAAGGAAGTTGAAATCAGGGTGTCTACTATGGCATCTATGACTTATTTTTTGGATGAAGGCTTGTTTTTCCTATCACTAATGTCCTTTGCTATTCAAATGAGCCTTGCTTCGAATTCAGAGGTTCTTTTAATTAGATTCCCAAGTAAAGGATCAGGGTCTCTTGTAGTCCAACCGCACACCAAGAATTTTTGTCCAAGATGGCCCTTAGCCCACAGAATTTCTACGGAACTCGGTCACTAGTGTTATCAACTTTACTATCCCTGACTCTGTCATGCCAAGTAACACAAGAGGCTTCCACAAGAATTCTGTATACTACTGTACTCATCTTTATTTAATCTTTAACTAATTAACCTGACAGAACATCAGGAAAGAAGGCGAGAGGAAGACCACAAAAAAGATGTATAAATGGCATAACAGAATTCTGTCAAAAAAGTAAAAATAACTATCACCCAAACCGCTAGAGCAGCGCCAGATAACAGCAGAAAACCATGACACTCTGCATCAATCTGGTAACAATATGATGACAAAAGAAGAAAGAAGAATTGATGAATGGTGCAAGATGTTTAAAGAATAGTTTCTAACTTCCTAAATACAAGCTAATATTTTCCCACAGATTTTGAAAAGATTCTTGCCATGCACACTTACTCCACACTGACCAGTCGTACATGGACAAACACAGACATTACTTCATCCAGTCAGTTAATCACACAGTTTCAACAGATTAGTGACCCAAGAAAAACCCTGGTCTTTGGTTGTCCCAAAATAAAGCATAAGTGAGTTTATTTTGTGGAATATTTTTGTTCCTTCTATATTTCTACTTTTAGAATCATATTTCAATTTAGTTCAAATACCTAGAGACGCCCGAGTGGTCTTCTTCTTCTTTGCGTTCGTTCTTTACAACCAATTTTAATCACTCTTTGTGATATGTTTGATCTTTGCCAAGAACGTGTATACGTTGCACATTGGTTTGGCAGGCCCCTAAAGGCATAGACTTCTACGCGTTTAGGACATGTGCATCCGATTTCAGCAAACCTCCTTAGTCGCCTCTTACGACATGCGTGGCAGGTAACAGTGGTTCTATTCTTTACACCCCAAATTTAGGCCCGGTAACCACTCGGGCGGCCTGAGTGGTTACCTGGGCCAACATTTGGGGTGTAAAGAATTAAACCACTGTTACCTGCCATGCATGTCAAGAGGCGACTAAGGAGGTTTGGCTGACAATCGGATGCCGTGTCCTAAATGTGTAGAAGCCAACCTGCTGCCTTGCAGGTCGGCTGGACACAGCCAAAGTCTGACGGAAGCGAACCTAGTAAACGCTGGCTGAATCCGGACACATCGTCGAAGGATAAGCACCAGAGCTCCAAATGACGCTGAAGATATGACGAAACCCATCCATGCTAAGGCTGCATGAATCAGATCTCCACATGAATGAATTTATGGGGAGATCTGGTACATCGAGTCTTTTAGGTGATCATGAGAGAGAGAATCATATTTCAATTTAGTTCAAATACCTAGAGGAAATTTTTACTTTACATGGAAAAATGGATAAAGAAATGAACAAATGGTGCCTCAAATGCATACTAGGTACTGGGACAACTAACAACACTTCTGACACATAAGACATAAAGGGTCCTTCTTCTTCGAACGTTCCATTTCAGCCACTTGTTAACCACTCTGTGTGATTTGTATTGATCTGAGCCTAAGAGCCTACAAGTAGGCCAGCACATCCGATTTCTACGATGGTTTTTATTTACTAGGGTAGCTTCCTAGGTCCTACATCAGTCGCCTCTTACGACATGCCTTGTAGGTTGCAGTGGTACTATTCTTTGCTTCGCTTGCGGGTCCTGGCACCACATTGGCGATAAAGGATCCAAAGGTGAAGGATTGACTTCATTACATCAGGTTTCTCCATATGACTCTGTCGTTGTTGGCCGCAAAGGAATACCATCTACTGAGAATGTTGCATACAACATGAACTCCATAGCTCCAGCAACAATCCTCGAGATCTCATGATAAAATTGCACATGCGACAATATGAATTTGAATCCACAAATTTCAGAATAACTGGCAAACTTTTTAACCACTTTGCCATAGAGAACCCTATATTGATGTTTTATGAGAGCAGCAGTATCGTAGTTAGTGAACTCGTTTCTTAGGCTAACAGTGCGGGTTCAATTTCCCAGTGGCTGTGGAATATTTTTCAGACGGTAACAGCTCTCAGGTCGACCCAGCCTTAATTGGGTACCAGGAAAAGCACTGGAAAGTAAAGGTGGCCGGCGTGATGTTGACCATATCACCCATCGTGTGCTGACGGTCAATGAAAAATATAGGCTTAGTGCCATATTACTCAATATACTTCGAGGTGTAAAAAGATTCCTTTACTATATTGATGTTTTTTTTATTGATGTTTTATATTGATGTTTTATATTGATGTTTTAGTTGAAACAAAGATGATGATGTGAGAAAAATTTGTATATCTACCATGGAACCCATTTCAGATTAAAAATCTATGACAAGAAATGGATGCCCAAATCTGAGCTTGTACAAGCACAGAAAGAGCTGATTCTTGTAGCAAAATGTTTGGGTACCTTTCCGACCATGGGAGAGCAAGCAACAAAACAGGAACTGATGTGCAGACTTGAGACAGCAGAGGTTATACATATTGGTCAGTCATGAATATTTCACAAAAATCATATCACTCATGTTTGTTTCAGTATTTTTATTTTCTTTAGGTAGACTTTTGTTTGTTTGCAAAAATGTAAGGGCTTTAAATTCAGGCATAGTCATAGCGCATAATAGGTCATCTCTGACTGATTTTTGTAGGTAGCTTGCTTTCCTTATCACTATTGTCTCTCCACATTCAGGTAAGCCTTACTTTAACTTCAGAGGTACAGGTAGAGTTAATAATCATTTATTGAGTCTAGCAGCAACAACATAATTTTAAAAACATTTAATTGCAAAGTTTCTTCTTTATTCATTCTCTAACAGCATAGAAAGGTCAACACAAGAATAACCAATCATGGCAACAACTCTCCATACAGCAAAGCAAATCCTAATGACAATAAATAAAGAAATAATTTGGCTGAACAGATGGGCCATGGGAGACACGGGCAGAGAGGTTGACAAACATATGGCCAGCCCTAACCTTAATGATAACATCAACCACATTGCAAGAAGATATTAGAGCACCATTTTTAGACTCTGAACCCAACATGTAACACTTAATAATCACTTGAACAGAATTCAACCGCAACACACTCCAGAGTGCCAGCTGTGTGCATCATCATGAAACTGTTCACCACCACCTCTTCAGGTATCAAGCACTAGATTACATTGGGAAAATCCTCCTTCCTCGAAGGTCAGATAAATGGAACACATTATACAGAACAAAAGAACAACTTACAAACACATGCAGATACCACTACATAGGATTGGGCCGAAGGGCAAGAGCTTAAACGTCGCTGGATCATTGAAGAAGAAGAAGTTCAAATAAAGCAGTGGTCAATATCAAGTTGACAATATCTCCAAAGACCTTATCATGCAAAGGCACTGGTAGTGACCATGTCACTCTTCTCTCTCTGTTCATCACATGCTGAACAGCTTTGTAAAAGATATTCAGATGTAACTCCTTCAGTACCACAGTCACATTCATCAGAAGCACCTATCTTTAGTTTGTTGAAAAGATGTTATCTAGGTCTGTTGTGACCTGTGCGGAATCTAAACATCATAACTTACTCTTTTCTATTGAGCTGGTAATATGAATTTCATGTCTGGTGGCAATACTGTTCTGCTTTCTGCTTACTCCTGTATTTTCATAAAAACATTACTTTGTCTGGGAGCTGCAGGAGATAAATAGATATAGGAAGACTTGGCATGAGTTGGTTGAGGGCCTATGCCCCAACCCGGGGTAAAAGGCAAAGAGAGAGAGAGATTACTTTGTCTATAGTTCATGCTGATATCAGGTTGGGGAAAGGGATGGGGTGGGGAGAAAAATGTTCAATAAAGAAAGAGCGCCCTAGGAAAACCCTGAAACTAACTTTACTGAGATAGGCGAGATATCTGACTTAATTACATAGAAGAGATTGAATGAGTTAACCAGGATGGAGTGATATGGAGAAATTGTTTGGCTCCATGTAACATATAACGGTATGAGAGGAATATAATCATTTAAAAAAACTTCTCGTATATATTTTGCTATCTACATTTCAGCTACGTGGGCTTGCTTGCGGGAAGGCTTACTGCTTGTCACACCTGGGCCACTGACAAACCTGCCAGAAGACAGTTCTCATCTGGTTACAGTCTCAGACATTTTGAATCACAAACTTATAGCCAAACTTGTAGTTCTGTCATCTTGTGGTCTTACACCAGCCCGAACTGATCAAGAATGCGCTATGAAGCTAGCTGGCTCATTCCTGTCTGCAGGTAGATAGTTACAGAGAGGCAATTCTTGCTGGTACAGTAGAAAGTTAAATGAGAGTTAATGTGTTGACCATGTAGAGAAATCTGTGCATGGAATGGGTGGACAGCATTCGGAGATCACATCTCAAGAAAATGACTTGGTTGTACACACCTGGACATGCTGGACTGCAGAGTAACGAGTGTGCTGACTTTCTTGCAAATGCCCCGACTCAAGCAAGCAGGTGTATGGGCAGAGCCGATGTAATCAATGCGGTACGCTCTCATTTATGTGATATGGACGAGTCTCAGACACTAAACCAATTGCGAGAATTAGGAGTTAAGTTTGGACATGCCAGACAGTACCGTCTTCGTGGTAGAGAGAGAAAAGATATACTAATCAACTTCTCATGAGTACGGTGAGCAAATGGACTTTGGGATGGCTGCTGCAGCGGAGGACAGCATGTATGGGAATGCCCAATGTGCCATGATGTCTATTGTATAATATAACATACCATTACATAGTGTAGACCACTACAATTGTTTACATTTTTTAAAGCGTCCTTTTAAACAAAAATATGCAAAACTCTTAGAATTTTAGAGCAGTTGTGTCATAGTGGTTAGTGCATTTCCTTTAGTGGATGGAAGACACTAAAATAGATGTTGAATCGATCAACCGATTTAAGCAGTACAGGTAGAACTGTATGCCTGAGGAGTAGAGTGAGGAGTCAGTTTAATCAGCGAGCCACAGGAACAATCAGTATGCATACTCTTTGATATATGTTGGTGAAGACTGAGTACCTATGGGTCTGCCTGGAGGGTAATGGCGTCAGTTTAGTAACCAATAACCAAAGCATTTGCTTAGTAGACTTGAGATCCCAGGTTCAAAATCCACAGTTAGGATAAGATTCTTTCCAACTGCAATGATTTTAGGTTACCAAGCCTCAGTTTGGTACTAGAGAAACACAGGAAAGAAGAAAAGGTGTGATGTTAACATTGTAAAGAAAAAGAAAATACTGAACACTGTTTTTCCCAATATACCATATATGCCCCACCTGTGGTAGGAGATTGCATTCAATTATTGGACTCTACAGTCACCTCCGCACACACCAGAGAGGTGCAGTAGCACACATCTGAGGATGTTGTCATTATCGCTTGTGATGGACAGCTATTACCATATAGCATTTTATCAATAATGTTTTTGACAGATTCTCAAGCTGAAATAGTATGACAGTGGTAAATAAGGACAGGGCAGAAAACCATGATGACTTGGGTCAGGAGGAGATAATTTTAGTGGGTCGGGCATACCTGCAGAAATGTTGTTGGGTTGGGCATACCTGCAGAAGACACACTCAAGCGCCACTAGATTGACTCATGACAGGAGTCTGCAAAAGAATTTTAAAGTTGGTGCTCTAAACAGACCTGAGAGAAGTCTTCTTGAGGAATTGATGGATGTTGTATTATCCTGGAAAAATTGAGAGAAAATGGCCAGAGTTTGTTGAAAGGGGAGACAACAGTTGAGACCCTATGCTCTTTGAGAAGTGGAGAGGAGTTTAAAGAAGAAGACCATGTGACATAAAATTGTTTCTTTTCTGTTTTCTTCACCCTTCGCTTCTAGGGAGACATAGGTCCACAACCAAGACCTTCCAAGCCCACCTATCCAAGGTAATCTTTACCAGATCTCTCCACTATCTTCCCATTTTCTTGCCATGAGCCCTCCTTGCAGGGTCCTTCTTCCTCGGGCGGTGGACTGTGAATTTTTCTGGTTGTAGTTTTTATAGCTATCTAGTTATTTTTACAGGGTGAGGTAGCTAGCTCCATGACCAACCTCCTTAGTCGCCTCTTACAACATGTGTGGCAGGTAACAGTGGTTCTATTTTTCTGGTTGTAGTTTTTATAGCTATCTAGTTATTTTTACAGGGTGAGGTAGCTAGCTCCATGACCAACCTCCTTAGTCGCCTCTTACAACATGTGTGGCAGGTAACAGTGGTTCTATTTTTTACACCCCTAATTTGGGTCCCGGTAACCACTCGGGCGTCTTTTCTGTCTTACTGCTCTTAAAACATCTTTTTGTTTTCTTTTAATCCACAATTTTGTTTTTTCTCTACCTTTTGATCCACCCCTAAACTTGCTTGACGCACAAACTGATAAATAAATGTTATTATTATTATTGAATTGCAAAAATTATTACTTTAAATAACAACAATATAACACATTTATATCAACAATTTTCAGGTGCTGTGTGTGTACTAGTGTGTATGTGGCCTATCCCAGATGACACACTGTGTAAATTTATGTTCAATTTTTATTTAACACTTCAAAATGGAGAGTTTGTTTCTGAGGCTTTACATAATGGTATCAAGTCCATACAAGATGATGATAGGTGAGGAATATATTATTACATGAGAAATAATTATTTCATTGTTTTTGTTAATTTTACTTTCGATCACAATTAAGGTGGTCTTGCTATTGGTTAAATATAATAGATATGTGGCCTTTTTAGTCTTTAAAGACGGTTATATGGCAAGTGGATGACTTCTGAGTTTGCCTTGTTTTCTTGTCTTCAAGCTCATAAGTTTCTCTCTCTTTTTTTTCCGATCCAGTAGCACTTGAGCTTTGAGCTCTTCAGCTCGGTGCCATTTACATCGTAACTCTTCAGTTTGGTGCCATGAACACCGTAAATGTGGAGAACCTGTGGATTTTCTGCCAGTCCGCGGAATTGAACCGCACTCACAGGGGGCTTGTTACCCATTGTCCAGCACGCAACAAACATGCTGGGCAGGCGGGCATAAGTTTCTCTTTTAAAGATTCTGCACCTTTGTGTAATGTTGTTTTTCATATATCTTGATTGCCAGCTGGTTTGTCCTATTTGTTGGAACAGATACAAATTATTTTCATTGAAGCCTTGCAGATATTCTTATATTTGAGCAGTGGTCTTTCAATACTTTTTACACTGAGCCTCACTACGTGGCTGTGGGTTGGACACCTTTTTACCAGGATCCACACTATGTAGCTTTAGTTTGGATGCTTTTTACCACTTTTGATTAGGCCACACTAGTGGCTTTGGTTGTTGACCATTCTGTTGACACTTTACCAGGAGCCACATTATGTGGCTTTGGGTTGACACTTTTACCAGGAGCCACACTATGTGGCTTTGAGTTGGACGTTGACATCTTTACCAGGAGCCACACTATGGGCTTTGGTGTTGGACACTTTTACCAGGAGCCAATTATGTGGCTTTGGGTTGGACACTTTACCAGGAGCCACACTATGTGGCTTTGGGTTGACAATTTTTACCAGGAGTCACACTACATGGCTTGGGTTGGACATCTTTTTACCAGGAGTCACATTACATGGCTTGGGTTGGACATCTTTTTACCAGGAGTCACACTATGTGGCTTGGGTTAGACATCTTTTACCAGGAGCCACATTACGTAGCTTTGGGTTGGCGCCTTTACCATCAGTCAAACGGTTTGTAAAAACATGGCTATTGCCCAGGTCCTCTAGGATTTGAGTTGTCTAATAATGAACGAAGAAGAGAAAAAATCTACTTTCATTGATCTGTTTTTTCCCTTCAGATGGAGTCATGTTTGTTACTGGGCATGCTTTGCTATGATAGGCAAAGACACTAAAGTAAACATCAGTGTAATAAAACATGCCCAGCTTGATCAGACCATTGACAGATGTGAACTGGTTGTTGAAAATCAATCAGACAAGTCAACTCTCAATCCAAAAGCAGATGTACAAGAAGGTTAGTAATGTCATACCCGTTATCTTTATCTATCCTCCTGCTTCTTTTTCTGTTATTTTTTTCTTTTGTTAGAGAATCAAGACAATCTTCTTGCAATTTAGTTTCTTCACATTGGAAGATTTTCGTATTTGGTTTGAAAAGAAATAACTTTAAAAATTAAATGTGTTTGTATTTAATGTTATATATGTGAATGTATATATGTCTGTAGCTTAAGCGGTAGTGAGCTCAATCACAACCCAAGTGTACCTGGTTCAAACTCTGCAGTGGGCAAGTATGAAAGCAAATTGTTACCTTGGATTTTATGAACTGTAAAAATAGTCTGCACCATTCAGAAAGCAATGGCAAATTACTGAAAGTATAAGTGGTGCCTAGAAAATTGATGACTCGTTTACTGTTGTTGATGGCTACCCCTGTAAAAAAGGATAGGCCACGATTTTCATATATATATGTATGAAAATGGGTCTCTGGAAATGGGAAAAGGGGATCTCTGTGGCTAAGTGGTTAAGCCCTTTGCCTTGTGAGTCAAGGTCGTGGGTTCGAGTCCGGACCGCGCCATTCTGTTCACGAGTGCAGTTTTTCCAGAGACCCCTAGGATTGTTGCTGGAGCTACGGAGTTCATGCTTTGTGCAATACTCACAGCAGGTGGCGTGCCATTTCTGCGGAGAGGGACCGAGCCATATGGGGTAAAAACCCGGTGCAATGAAGTCAATCCTTCGGCTTTTAATGAAAATGAATATCGTGGCATATCCTTTACAGGGTGTAGCCATCAACTACAGTAAACAAGTCATCAATTTTCTAGGCACCACTTATACGTTCAGTAGTTTGTCATTGCTTTATGAGCCGTGAGGTATATTCTTACATTGCGTAAAAATCTCACGGAAATGAATTTGCTTCCAAATTGCCTGCCACAGAGAGTTTGAACCATGGTTTGAACCTTGGGTTTGTGATCGAGCTCACTACCGCTTAAGCTACAGACGCTCATGCCATAACTATGTTACACATCTAAATTCCTGAATGATATTCCACTTTTCAACTTAGTAAATGTAAATTATTTCTAATTTAATTAACAGTGGCAAGCAAAGAGGAGAATCTCACTATCTTGCAGATGCATGTGAAAAGCCTGCTGCTTGAAAATAATAAAAACCCACAGATCATTCCAGGACTTGTTGATTTGGTTTGAATTTACACCATCTTCATCATCATTAACCTGCGCCACTAACATCATCAATACTATCATTATCGATATCCTATCACCACTATGTTTTGTATGAGTAGTCCACATAGTGTCCTTAGTAGCGTTCTTTGTCTATGTCGCATGAAGTTAGATCACGCTTGAAAAATAAGTCAGGCAAAAATAGCATTACAGAAAATGAAAGACACAAAATGTCATAAGTCATTGAAGTCAGAAAGAGAGCTCTTCAGTGCTACATAGAAGCAGTACTGACATGAATGTGAGTTATGGACAATAAATAAATATATTTCTCTCTCTCTCCCTCGCGATCATTCTTAAGGCCGTTTTTATGATTCAAATGTGATATATAAACACCTTTAATACCAAGAACAGGTATAGTTCACAACCTTCAGTACCAATTGGAGCTCTGGTGCTTAATCCTTCGGTGGTGTGTTCAGTTTTAACCAGCGTTTACTGGGTTTACTCTCCATTAGCCTTTTGCTGTCCCCAGCCAAACCTGCAAGGCAGCAGGTTAAATATATTTCAATATCTCTGAATGCCACAGAGACATGGTTTTACAGGAGAATGCTAAGAATCCCATTTACTGCTAAAATGATTAATGTTGATGTGTTGAACTGGGGTCAAAGCACAGAAAAACTTATCAATATAAGAAAGAGGCAGTCATCATTTTTCAGTCATATGATTAGAACAGAAGGCTTGGAGCACATTGTGACAACTGGTAAATTAAATGAGAGACAGGACAGAGAGAAAATTGTGGACAGCGTAGCTTGATGGCACGGAAGAGTTTCAACATTCTAACTGATAGTCAATACCGTGGACCCCGGAAACATAAGGCTGACTGGCTCAGATAAGAAAATCAAAATTCCTGTTTAATGGGGGCTGGTGTTTGTATATGTTTGATAGAATGCTGTAAGCTTTTTTAAAATTTTACTAAATTCTCTGAGTCCGTGGTTATTTATTTATGAAAAATATAAATACCTATATTCCTTATTGTTAAACTTAACTTGTTACATAATATTACCTTGATTTAGTATGTTGTGTCGTTTTAAAAATGAATTTGTTTTTATACAACAAAGTTGGAATGTGAGATCACGCTATGGTTGTGTTCTTATTTCCTAGAATTTTTACCTGAACCTGCTGGCCGTATGTTATCGGAGGCACAGTCAATACTAATGACAGACATTTTTGGAGATCCATAGTTGCCTATTCTTCTTGACACTTTGCCCTAGGGAGGCATATGTCCAGTTCAACATCTTAACTGAGGCTTTCAAAACTTCCTATTTATCCAAGCGATCTTTTTCAGATCTCTCAACTGTCTGCCCATTTTCTTACCATGAGTCCTTCCATTCGGGGTCCTTCATCCTCGGCTGGCAAGCTATGAATTTTCCTGGTTGTGATTTCTGTAGCTATCTAGTGATTTTACAGCGTGGGGTAGCTTCTTCTTTCTTCTTTTGCGTTCGTTCTTTACGATCAATTTTAATCACTCTTTGTGATATGTTTGATCTTTGCCAAGAGCGTGTATACGTTGCACATTGGTTTGGTAGGTCCCTAAACGCATAGACTTCTACATGTTTAGGACACATGCATCCGATTTCAGCCACACCTCCTTAGTCGCCTCCTACGACATGCATGGCAGGTAACAGTGGTTCTATTCTTTACATCCCAAATATGGGCCCCGGCAACCACTCGGGCAATGTGGGGTAGCTAACGACAAGCTCAACCTCCTTAGCTGCCTCTTACGACACACGTGGCAGGTAACAGTGGTTCTATTTTTGCACCCTAATTTGGGCCCGGTAACCACTCGTGCGATAGTTGCCTATGCCAATAGAAATGTCACATGATCCAGGCACCATGTCACATGATGATGAATAGTCAGTCCACATTTGTCTGTTACATTAAATGTTTAGGAGGTCTCTGTGCTTGAGTGGTTAAGCCCTTTGCCTTGCGAGTCGAAGGTCATGAGTTCGAATCCGGACCGCGCCGTTCTGTTCATGAGTGCAGTTTTTCCTAAGACCCTAGGATTGTTACCGGAGCTACGGAGTTCGTGCTTTATGCAATACTCTTGGCAGGTGGCATGCCATTTCTGCGGAGAGGGACTGAGCCATATGGGGTAAACCCGGTGCAATGAAGTCAATCCTTCGGCTTTAAAACCCTTTAAATCAAATGTTTTGTTCCGTCTCAAAATTAACCAACTTGTTTATTACTATCTAGTTAAATTCTGCTTTGAAGAGACTGTGCTCGCATGAGAACAATGATAAACCAGATCAACTAAGTGAGGTTACTGTCGGAAGTCATAGTGCGCTGGATCTGCTTAAGTGGCTTGGTTTCAGTTTCAATGTCACAGGCACACAGTCCACACATCTATACATCATTTTTCCATACTGGGACACAAATGAAATGCTTGTACCAACTTATGATGTCCTCAATGCTGTCTCAGGTAAATCAGAATGTGTACAATGGTTCAATAACTGTTAATAATCATCATCTAGAGCTTGCACCTGTTGGCGCCCATGTGGCAAACAATAGTAACACTGTGACTTACAAGGCATGTCGTAAGAGGCGACTGATGTAGGGGCATAGGGAAGCTACCTTAGTAAACAAAAAGCTTCGAAATCAGATGTTCTGGCCTCACTTGTAGGTAGGCACATAACTGGTACAGCGTACAATCGCTCTTAGGCTCAGATCCCATAAAAATCTCACAGAGTGTTTAACAAGTGATCGATATGGAATGTTTGAAGAAGAAGTACCTGTTGGAACTTGGCTCCCATTACAGCAGCTCTAAATACCTCCCCCTCCTGTATGAGATATCCATAGTCTGTCATCATCATCAAGGTGCGTATCCTTTATATCACGTCACTCTCTTTGCAGCACATCTGAAATTCACTCTGTCTCTAGCCAGTTCACCCAATTCGTCGATGGTCATTTCATGGTTTCTTTAATATCTTGTAGCCATCTTCTTCTTGGTCTCCTCTCGTCCGGGACCCTGCCCTCTAGTATTGTTCTTTCCAAGCCATCGTGATGCTTGATGTGACCAAAGTATATAATTTTTCTGTATAGTCTGTCATAGTCATATTTAACTCATCTATCCATCTTCTTCTTCGTTCTTCGTCTTTCTTGTCTGCCTGGTATAATACCCTCCAAAATAATCTACAGAGAATTATGTGAGGTTTTTCCCAAAAAATTTAATTTTCTAATTTTTATTTTCTTCCTCAATACTTTCTTCAATTTTAAGGCATTGCAAAGTGGACATGTTTGTTTTTATTCTGTCTATGGTATTCTGTTAAGTGGCATGGTTAAGTGGCCAGAACCAATCAGAAAGCAATGACAAACTACTGATTGTATGTTGCCAAGAACTTGATGCAGAACATGAAATTAACACCATCGATGAAGTGGGTGAACTGGCAAGAGACAGAGTGAATTTCAGATGTGCTGCAAAGAGAGCAACGTCCTATAAAGGATACACACCTTGATGATGATGATGATATTCTGTGTACATTTCTATAGCACTTGCAATCAAAGAAATTAATTGAATTTTCAACTTTTAATCTTCTTCTTGACGCTCCATATCCACCACTTGTTAAACCACTCTTTGTGATTTGTATGTGATCTGAGCCTAAGAGCAATTGTATGTTGTGCCAGTTATGCGCCTACAAGAAGGCCAGCACATCCGATTTCTGCTACACTTTTTATTTACTAGGGTAGCTTCCTAGGCCCCTATCTCAGTCGCCTCTTACAACATGCCTTGCAGGTCGCAGTGTTAATATTCTTTGCTCCCTTGCGAGCCTGGTAACACACAGGCAAACTTTTTTATAAATAATCCATGCCTCACAGTCATATATTGCCATGAGAAAAATAACATGTTTAAGATATTTACGTTTTGTCTTTATATCATTTCTAATCCATAATTTTTGTAGCTCTATCACTGCTACATATGTTAACAAATTAAGAGTTTTAATATAATGCATGCATTCTCAGTGACTCTATGAGCATGATACAGAAGATCAAGACTGGTTATGTACGAAGGCAGTGCGTACAATTAATTCAAAATGAGACAATCCAAGCACTTACCTTCATCTTTGTCCCAGGTTATGCTGAGGTGAAAGGCAATGAGAGAGCAGATGCACTGTCGGGCGATGCTATGATCGAGAATGGGTATGGACAAAAGCGACATCATCAATGCTCTAGAGAAAACATAAGCTCTGAAGATTTCAACGACGAAGATAACAGGTATTCTCTATCTCAGTTGCGCACGTTGTGCATACCGAAGTGTGCAGCAAGACGGGAAAATCACAAGCGAAACCCCAGTAGATACATCAATCAACACCGACGGAGTTGTTAAACACACTGAAATACATGCTTGGGAGGAGATCAGAGCAATAATGGACATGTCCGATGTGTGATGAAGATGATCCTCAAATGAATAATGAACAATATAATTAGCCCTGTTTGTACATGATCTGTTGTTTGATCTTTAGAACTTGTGTCCAGTCCCAGATGTATTAGTACACTTTATGAAGTTCTTCCTCTGACACAGAACAACATTTCCAGTCTAATTGACCTGGTAAGCCATTATTTCTGTGTTTAGTAAACACTGACAGCACAATAGAAAAGAAGAATCTAAACAACAGAGTTGAAGTGCCCTATGACAAATATTAACTCTTTCCATAAGCAGATATTCCCTCAGTTGTACACAGTTAATTCAAGGGAGACAAAAAGAATTTAAAAAACAACTACCCGTTAATAAATAAACATATATATATCTTATTACATACAAATTTGAAGAAAACTGGACAACCTATTAGAATAACAAAGTTAAAAAGTAATAGAAGTAAAAATAGTAGACGTAAAACTAGAAAGACTTGTATAAAGGGAAACAACTCAAATGGCGAAGTGTACAGCGAATGGCATTCAACGGAATATGCTGTGGCGCAGTGTGCGGCGATTGGCATAGAGTTAATAATAGTCATCCATCACAAGTGATGATGACAATAGACTCAAGCATGTACTGCTACTCCTCTCTGGTGTGTGCGAAGGTGTAGAGTCCAGTCCTCAAATATGACAAATATTAAACATATCAAGAAAAGACAAAATCATAAATGATAAGATTAAAAAAAGAATGGGAACAATGCCAGTGTTGAACTATATTAACAAACAACAGTTCAAATAGTTTGAACATGCTTCAAGACTAACACAAGAAAGTGGATCTGCAAAGAACGTTAATATTCAGATATGATGGAAACAGATTCAGAGGCACCTGTGTAAACGATGGATCGATGGAATATCTGAGACTGTATGCACTACTTTGCTCAAGGTGTGCACAAAGACTCACACCAAGTGTTTCTCCGTAGCCCGATGTTGCTGAAAGGCAAAAAATGGATAGATAATAGATATAGAGAATAATATTTAGATTTACTCCTCGCTTGTGGGGTGCCTGCGCCGCAAGAAGCAAAAATAGTACCCCTGCGACTTACAAGGCATGTCATAAGAAACCTAGGGAAGGTACCCTAGTAAATAAAAAGCATTGCAGTACTTGTAGGTGCATATCTGGCACAATGTACACTTGCTCTTAGGCTCAGATAACATACAAATCACACAGAGTGGTTAACAAGTGGTCAATATGGAGCGTTTGAAGTAGAAAATTTACTCCTAATGATGTTTTCAAAAATGTCATATTATATACTGTATTCTCTTAGAATATATGTAAGCCAAGCCAAGAATTGTAATCCTGAAAATACTGTAGCCATCCACTTGAAGAGTAGAATATGACAAGCAAAAGCAGTATTCCAGAAAATTAGAAAATTTATATACAACACATCATTGTCTGTTAAGTCAGAAAGAAAGTTGAATTTTTCAAGGTCAATGACATCTTGCACCCATCGTCATCTAGATCTTTCTCTCATTCTTATTTCAGTCACCACTCCCTCCAAAATTATCTTCTCTAGGCACTCGTGTCATTTGATGTGTCCGAAATATTTAACTTTCCTTGATGTTATGCTCTTCAATAGCCAACTCTCTTTAATATCAAGCTGTTGCAGAACAGAAGCATTTGTTCTTTGGAAATAGTTTGTAAAAGAGATTTAAAATGTATACTCATAGAAAGTTTGTTTTATCAGTTTTTGTTTTACTCAAAATGACAGATGAGTATTACCAAGCATGCACCAGAAATCCAGCTGAAAGTTACAGATCTCTCAGTACATCCTTTGTGGCATCATAACAAAATCAGGGCACTGCTGTCATCAATTGGTTTTCACCAAGTTGGACTTCTGCTCATTCATAACATGACGCTTATTCACAAGTAGGTCAAATTATATTAATTCCTTGTGGACCAAAAGCCACACTACACGGCTTTGGGTTGGACGCCTATTTACCAGGAGCCACACTACATGGCTTTGGGTTGGGCGCCTATTTACCAGGAACCACACTACATGGCTTTGGGTTGGGCGCCTATTTACTAGGAGCCACACTAAAGGACGTTTTTTATTTTAAAAACAAATGGCTTGTAAAAACATGGCCTAACCCCTAGTTCACTATGAGTTAAGTTTGAGGTAAGCAAGCTTCGATGGAACCCCCAGTGTAGTAGAGGTAAAGGAAGACCCAGGAACACCTGCAGGTGGGAGTTGGAGACGGAATGCAAGAAAATAGGGAGAGAGTGGAGAGATCTGGAAAAGATGGCCTTGGATTAGAGGGTTTGGAAGACCTTGGTTGTGGACATATGCCTTCCTGGGGGTGAAGAAAAAGAAGAGGTAAACAATATATCATCATCAGGTGCCGTGCTGGCTGGCATCATGGATCTCCACAAATCTCTGTCGTTGGTGTTTGCTATCAACTCAGATGTTGACGCTCTACTGTGCCATGAAGTCAGGCTATCCAAAATTTCTCTCTCTGTCTTCCTCTGTCTAGTCTACCCTCAATTTTAACGGTTGTCACAATGTGTTCTAAACCTCCCCTCCTCATCACATGCCCAAAAATGATGACTGTCTCTTTCTTATATTGATGATAAGCTTTCTCTGTGTCTTGATCTCATTCAACACCTCTACATTAGTCATTTTAGCAGTCCATGGGATTCTCATCATTCTTCTATAAAACCACATTTCTGTGGCCCTCAGAGATTTTTCGATCTGTGTGTTCATTGTCCATGACTCACATCCGTATGTCAGTATTGGTTCTATGTAGCTCTGAATAACTCGCATTCTGATCAGGATTGACAAAGACTTGTTGCAGATAATGCTTCTCATCTTTAGGAATGATGTTTTCGCTTGTCCTATTCTGCTCTTTATTTCTGATCGGCATCTGTCATCTGATGTTACCAGGACTCCGAAGTATTTAAATTGCTGCATTTGTCTTAGATCAGTCCTATTTCCTGTGATGATGCATTTTGGCAAGATCTGCTTTTTTGATATGATCATAACTTCTGTCTTCTTAATATTAAAACTGAGTCCTTTGTTGTTACTTTCTGTCACAACCGTATCAACTAATTTCTGTAGCTCCATTTCATTTCTTGCTATTAAGACAGTATCATCAGCATATCTCAGGTTATTTATGATATGTCCTCCCACAGCTATTCCAGGAATATCTTTTATAGACCTAAAAATGCTTTCACAATACAATGAGAACAGGTCTGGTGATAATACGCATCCTTGTCTAACACCTTTTTGATCTTCTGGAAAGTTCCAATCTTTTTGTCTATTCTGATAGCTGCTGTTTGCTGCCAATATATATATGTCTCAAAGTCTGTTGTAGTGTACCATTTTTAGGGAACACATTTCCAGATAAAATAATTCAATGCCTGAGGTTTGCTGCAGAAATTTTACAAATATTGCGGTCAGATTTAGTCTTGCAAAACAAATATATATTTGTTTTTTTAAACTAAGAAATTTCCTTCTAGAGGCCAAACAAATTTGTGTAGCAAATTAGTTAATGAAGTGTAACTGTTGTTACTGCTTGTAGTATCGCTTGCTAGGGCAGTGTAAGACACTTGGGACGAGAGCCTGAAGAATTTAATGGCCGCATGGCTAGTGCAGTTGCTGCGAAGCTGTTCAGGCTAGGATTTTTTTATTTATTGTGTCTTATAACACAATCAATAAGATCATTGGAAGCCATAGAGGTGTGGTTTTACAGAAGAATGCAGAAAACTCCATGGACAATGAAGAAAACAAAGGAGGCGGTTTTAAATCAGGCCTGCACAAAGAAACCTTATCAAAAGAATAAGAATCAGACAATCAAGGTTCATGGAACATATAATGCAAAGAGAAGGTTTAGAACATTTGATGACTACAGGTAAAATTCAGGGAAGATCGTGGAAGACAGAGAGAGAAGATATTGGATGGCCTGACATCATGGTTTGATAAAAGATTGACGTCAGAACTGATTACATTCACCAAGCAGAGAGTTGTGGAGAGACATGATCGCCTACGCCGGCAGGCATGGCACTTGATAGATTGATAACAAATTCGAGACTAGACTACAATGTTATTCACTGAGACTAGACTACAATGTTATTCACTGAGACTAGACTACCATGTAATCCACTGAAACTTGACTATGACTACCATGTGATCCCCTGAGATTTGATTATCATGTAATTTACTCAGACTTGACTATTCCATCATTGAATGAGACTTTACTTTCGTTACAGACTTTCCCAGCAAGTTTAGGGTTTTATAGCTTGTGTAGGCTGACTAAATGTTCTTATTGTCTTTCTGTCAATAATATTATCACTGATTGAGTATTATTATGAACACAGACAACATCTGACATGCATGCTACAGATCTTGCTGTCCTTGAGCTGCCATAAGAGCCCAGTATTGCTGTCTAGACTGGATGTGAATCTACTTGGTCAAGCTGGGGACAATACAAAAGTAGGCGATACTCTATGTGTGTGTATGAGTAGACATGTTGTGAATTTTGAAGCTTAATCACTTACTTTCTTTTCTTCTTTCTTTTGTCCTGCTCTGCTTTTTTGCAGTTAAGCTTTGCATGTCTAACTGATCATCGGTTTCCAAGATTGTGCGTACTCGGTTGCTTGATATGCTGTGATATTATGAAGTTTTATGATGTCTGTAACTCCTTCAATTCATCTTTTTCTTGGTCTGCCTCTTCCTCTTGATGATTCCATTTTCAGGTGCACTCTCTATCAACTGGTGTAGTCTGGTTCATTCCAAGTGGCCAAATCATTCAAATCTGTTTTTCAATGAATTTATAAACATGTGTTGTTCCGGCTGTTCTTCGAATGTCTTCATTTTTTTATACGGTCTCTTCTTGTTTTATTTACTGCTTTCCTCAGGCATTACATTTCACATCTCATTTGGTAATATTCCCTTCCTGTTCTATTTTCAATGCCCAAGTTTGGCACTGGTAGCACAGTGTTGGTATGAAGACTGCATTTATAATCTATCTTTTAGTTTCTATCAAAATTGGTGGTGGGGGGCTTCAAGATTGGTATGTAACATTGGCTTGCTGGATTCTAGTCTTGATCTCTATTTCCAGTCTACTATCAGATGTGAAAACACTTTCAGGGTATTTGAATTCTTGCACCTGCTTTAGCATTTGGTTATTTATTTATATGTTGAAATCTTTATCGTTCTCTGTACTAATTAAAAATAGAAAATGGGAACTCTGGTACCATGTTATCTTTTTTTTCATTCTTTCCTCTTACTCCTGTTATGCCTTTCCACATCAGGGTATGCAAAGTCTTTTGTCAAGTACCCTCGAGTTTGCTACATATTTGGTGGTTTCTACCGCCTCTAATATTTCTGCTGTCCATCATTTGGTCGAGCTTTGTTCTTGAAACCATTGTATCTAAATAGTAGTGTTGATTGTGGGGTATGGTTGAGGAGTAATAGTGTAACATGCCTGAATGATTTGGTTTATTGTTTCTTAATATGATCTAGCAATTATATTGTTCCTACCATGTTTCTTCTATTTGCATTCGTTCGCTATGAATTCAGGTGTTTTCTTTTTTTTCTTTCTTTTCTTCCGTCCGCTTTCAACTCAGACGAAGTTTCATCTCTGAAACTGATTTTTGCGTGAAAATCCGTTCTTTTCCAATTTCTTACAATGGCAGCAGCGTGCACATTGTAAATTACTTACACTGGCAGCCGTGTGCTCAATGTACTCGTAATTAGTATTCCCCCGCCATACAGGCAGATTTTCTCCGACTTCAGAGGTACTCACGTTATCGTCCTGAGTAAGACCAGGGGACTCGAACAAATGCCGGACAGTAGGTTCGAACCCGAGCTATGAGGCGTCTCACAGCTAGCAGGCCGAGCTACTATCAACTACTCTAGGCAGTCCCCCGAATTCAGGTGTGATTTCAATTGTAATTGTTTTTTTTTGTTTTTTCTCAGCCACTGTAAAGTATGAGCCTTGTGTAGCGCTTCTAACTGATTTTTGCATGAAGGTGGCTTTCCTTATATCAGTGTTGCCCACCATAGAGGCATGCCTTCTCCGACTTTAGAAGTATTTATAGTTTAGATCCTCAAGTATTTATCTGAAACCGCCCATGTGTTGCGGGCTTACAAGGGAGCAAAGAATAGTAACACTGCGACCTACAAGACATTTCATAAGAAGCGACTGAGGTAGGGGCCTAGGAAGCTATCCTAGTAAATAAAAAGCATCACAGAAATAGGATGTTCTGGCCTACTTGTTGCCGCATAACTGGCACAACTTACAATTCTCTTAGGCTTCGATCACATACAGATCACAAAGAGAGGTTTAACAAGTGGTCGATATGAAGCATTTGAAGAAGAAGAAGATCTGAATCGAACCCTGTTTCTAATAATTAAATTTTTTATTGTTGAACTATTGCAAATTTGGGATGGAGATCATATAATTGTCAAACTGCTAATCCAATTAAATGTGCACATGCTTATAAGCTGAAGTTAACAGGGAATCATTAATCATTGATTATTGTTTCAGTGCAAGGAAAAACGGTTTTGTAAACTACTATCTCTGAGACCAGTTTTACTTCCTAGAAATCAAGTAAGTTACCAATCTGCAACATTCATATAATAAGGTGTTTTAAAAAGTTACTTGTCTGTCTGCCCAGCGTGTTCATAGCGAGTTGGACTACGGGTGACTATCCCTCTGTGTGTGCGGGTTCAATTCCGCGGGATGGCAGAAAAACCACAGATTCCCCAGATTTACGATGTCCATGGCACCGAGCCGAAGAGCTGAAAAGCTGAAGTGCTTCTGGATTGGGGGAAAAAAAAAAAAAAAGTTACTGTCTGCTGAATGTAAAAACTATATGTGTACTCACTTACTTATTCATTGGGATGCAATATGTCATGAAAGATGTGAGGAATTTCATCATGACAATCCATGTTTTAAGATTATTATTCTTCTTCTTGAAAGCTCAATATCGACCTCATGTTAAACCACTCTTTGTGATTTGTATGTGATCTTGACCTAAGAGTGATCGTATGTAGTGCCAGTTCTGTGCCTACAAGTATGCCGGCACATCCGATTCCTGCTACACTTTTTATTTACTAGGTAGCTTCCCCAGGCCCCAACCTCTTACAAATTCCTTGTAGGTTGCTGTGTTACTATTCTTTGCTCCCCTTGAGAGCCCCAGTAACAACATACGGGTGGTTTCAAGATTCAGTAGGAAGTATTAGTCAGTACATAGTTGCTAGCTGCAAGTGTAACTATTTGGTGAATGAGAACAGTGTTTACATTTGAAGTGACATCATTTTTTGATGAAGCATGTATTTTATAATGGTGAGGTATGGCCTAAAGCTGTAGTTATGACTATTAGAACAAACAAGAAGAATACTAGAGGGCAGCACAAGATTATAAAAGAAATAAACTAACAGATGTCAGTTCACAAGAATCATGTTTCCAAAGAAGATCCCAGCTGCAGTGCACAAACTTGTATCACCGACGAGGGTCCCCGATGCCATTTTTAAGATGGTGATGATACTTTTTGTAGGAATTTGATCAAACATGGCCAATAAAAGCAGCTAATGAGCGGAAAATCATAATGGCAGAGATGAGGTGCCTTAGAAGAACTGCATTGGTGACAATAGAAGACTGGATGTAAAACCAGTCATGCAATTTGTAAAAGAACAACAGGTTAAATGGTTTGGACACCTGACAAGAATGCCTTGGTATTGTCTACCACAGACAGCCAGACTGAAAAAGTATGAGGAAGAGGAAAGCAGTACAAAAGATGGAGCGACAGTATCAAGAACAGCCTTTAGAATAACCACACTGAAAAAGTATAACGAGTACAGAGTAAGAGGAAGACCGCACAAAAGATGGAGCGGCAGCATCAAGAACAGCCTCAAGAAAATGAATAAACAAAATGCCTTAGAACAAGCACACACAAGATCACTACATTCCCCACCCCATCCCCCCTTAACACTTCTATAGAGAAGTAAATGGAGGAAGAGAAGAAGATGAAGTAAGAAAATTTGAAACCATTGATACAAGTTTTATTTAAGTGCTATGCCTCAAACACTTTCAGATTTCTGAAAAGAGCTGAACACCTGTAAAAGCTCCCCGAGTGAAGAAACATTGATTCTATCATGTTCCAGTTTATTGAAGAAATTGTTATTTGTATGGAAGATAATTGAAAATGACATTTTTCATGAATAAAATTCATAATATGCTGTTATGTATATATTCTGTAGCTGAGGATGTGTACGTCGTGGTTATCAGTCATAGAGATGGGAAATGAGATGCACAACAAGATGAAGTTAGCCAAGAGGTATTGTTTCCTTTGTATAATTAAAATTATTGTAGTGTTTAACCCGTTGAATCTTGGATCACGTTCTACTGGTCTTCTTCTTCTTCTTTGCGTTCGTTCTTTACGATCAATTTTAATAACTCTTTTTGATATGTTTGATCTTTGCCAAGAACGTGTATACATTGCACATTGGTTTGGTAGGCCCCTAAACGCGTAGACTTCTACATGTTTAGGACACATGCAACCGATTTCAGCCAAACCTCCTTAATCGGCTCTTACGACATGCGTGGCAGGTAACAGTGGTTCTATTCTTTACACCCCAAATTTGGGCCCCGGTAACCACTCGGGCCAATTCTACTGGTCTGAGATATAAACATATCTCGTCCAACGTGCCACTTTATAGTTCTTAGAAAGCCTCACTATTTTTTGCAGACCAAAGATAAATTGTATACAAATGTGGCGTCAAATACAAACCACATATTATTTGGTTTAGCAAGATGGTGGTTGGGGCGGTGGTGGTTGTTGTTATTCTCTGTGGTTACGCCTTTGATTGTGTTCCAAAGGTCGGGAGTTCTAATCCAGACCATGCTGTTCTGTTCACAAGTGCATTTTTCCCCAGAAACCACTAGGATTGTTGCAGGAGCTACGGAGTTCATGCTTTGTGCAATACTCTTAGCAGGTGGCATGCCATTTCTGTGGAAAGGGACCAAGCCATATGTGGTAAAACCCGGCACAATGAAGCCAATCCTTTGATTTTGGACCTAATTTTGATAATCAGAATTGAGTTTCCCTTGCTTGAATACTGTTTAATTTAGAGCCACGATAGTGAAAGTAAATAGTGCACTTGCTTTGTAGGTGCATGGTCCTGAGATCAATTTCACAATTTGAGTTGGATTTTTTGAGCATATAGGTTTTCATGTCAACCAGCCAAATTGTGTACCAGAGAAATGTTGGGTAATAATAACGACCACATCACAAATCGTGTGCTCTTGATCAAAGAAAAATGTGGGTCAAGCTCTGTATTTCCCAATTTACCTCATGGTATGAAAATAGGTTCACTACTGTACTTGACATTTCTTGCATCCAAGAATTACTTGAACTATATTAACTACAGTCACCAACATCAGCATAAGAAAGAAAGTTGGGACAGAACCTTGCTTGAATTACATTGAGACACAAATAATGAAGTGTTTGGCCACTTAATAAGAATGTAACCAAGCTCCCCTGTATACAGAGTCTTCTACAACAGAACATCAGGAAAGAAGGTGAGAGATAGATCACGAAAAAAATGGTTAGATGGCATATCATAATCCTGTCAAAAAGCAAAAAATAACCATCACCAAAGCCACTAGAGCAACACAAGAAAAAACAGAAAACCACGACACTGAGCAACAACCTGGTAACATTGTAATGCCAAAAGAAGCGTATTCCAACTATTATTAATTACTATAACTTTATGATTATATAAAATAACTAACTATTATTCCTGAATTTTGTTGAATTTTTTCATCTCTAAAAGCATGTCTGACTTAAGAAATCACTACAGGAAAAACTTACAGCAAGCCAAAACATGGCACCAAATGTCTATAATGAGCCAGGTAAGATGTGAAGTATTTATATTTTTTGGCTTGTAATTTGAAAAGGATTTTAATGTAGCAGCGTAATCTTTAAATCCTTACTTGCTCGAGTGGTTACCGGAGCCCAAATTTGGGGTGTAAAGAATAAAACCACTGTTACCTGCCACGCATGTCATAGGAGGCGAATAAGGAGGTTTGGTTGAAACCCGAAATAAAAGCTTGCAGAAAACGGATGCACCAGACCGTAAGGCGCATAACATGGTGCAACGACCCTCACAATGAGGAATGGGATAACGGATTCTACGGTCGCCAATCTGCCTTGAGATTTAGCCATGCAGTAAGAATGTCAGGCCTACCATCATAAGGGTGACCAAAACTTACTGCAGGAAGAGGTCGGCACAAACGGGAAGCAGAAATCATAGGAATTATATCCTATAGAACTGCCCCCAGTATGCAGACTTGAGAAGAAAGAGGTGGCCCACTTACACTTGCGTCCAAGACAAACTGTATGGCATTGTTGATAATCTGAGGCAGACGGCTGCCTTTATTAGAGAACCAGAAATCCCAATCTAGTGAGAATGCAGAAGAAGAAATCCTTGCTAACGCAAGTGATTTTTATATTGTTGTTATGTTATGTTATGCGATCGACATCATGGCACATTGGGCATTCCCATTCGTGCTGTGTCCTCCGCTGCAACAGCCATCCTAACTTCCATTTGCTCACCGTACCCACGAGAAGTTGATTAGTATATCTTCTCTCTCTACCATAAAGACGACACTGTCTGGCATGTCTAAACTTAACTCCTAATTCTCACACTCGTTCCAGTGTCTGAGACTCGCTCATATCACATAAATGAGAGCATTGATGACATCGGCTCTGTTCATACTTCTGCCCACTTCATACGGATGAGTATGGCATCAAGATGAGAAGTTAGTCTGTTTCCTAGATGGCACACACAATAGGATCATTGTAGAGCGGAATGGAGCATACAGGACAACCACTTCTAGTATGTGGACGGACCTTGAGGCCATTACTGGTGCCCTCTAATGGCTCTGGGGAAACTCGGTTACTGGGGTTACTCTGAAACTATTCTACACACTTTTTTGTTTTTACACTCAGGTATTTCATCTGCCCTTCTTCTTCTTCACCTTTCAACTCCCAACGGAGCACAGGTCTTCAACAAACTTCTTCCAGCTCTTCCTCTCTCTTGCCATCCCTTCCAATTCTTTACATGTTTTACATATCCTTTTAATATCAGCCTCCATCTCTCTTCTCCAGGTCTGAGGCCTTCCCCATCTCCTCTTTCCCTGCAGGTTCCAAAACAGTGTCTGTCTTGCAATGCTTCCGGTCGGTCTTCTCAATGTGTGTTCTATCCATCGCCAGCGTCTCTTCCTTAGTTCTTTCTCCACTGGTATCTGCTTAGTTATTTCTCTGAGTTCCTCGTTCGTAATCTTATCATACCATCTCAGTCCCACTATATGCCCTAGAAGGTATTGCATTGTCTAACGCAGCGCTGTCCAACATGGTGTCCATGTCAAACATTCACAGCATACTATTTTACTCTGTCTGCTTTAACATTAATCAGATTTCAAGTACACACAAATTTCCATTTTTTTTTCGTAGAGCTCACTCCCATGAACATGATCTTTCTGCTTTGCAAATCTTGTTTTATTTTGTAACCATTATACTGCGCCCTTAACCCAACCTATTTGCTTTTTTAATTGTAGAAAACATCGACATCTCAAATATATTAATATTACTGCTGTTATTAATAGAAGAAAACAAATGAGGTTTTAAATCAGAAACCTTACCTCTACCTCTACACAAAGAAACCTTATCAAAAGAATAATAATCCGGCAATCAAGGTTCTTCGGGCATATAATGCGAAGATAAGGTTTCGAACATTTGTTGACAACAGGTAAAATTCAGGGAAGGAGAGATCGTGGAAGAGGGAGGGAGAAGATGTTGGATGGCCTGACATCAGAACTGATTACATGAACCAAGCAGAGAGAGTTGTAGAGAGACATGATTGTCTTCAGTGCACTGGATTTGATCCCATATGGCTTGATCACCCTCTACAGAAATGGCATACCACCTGCTGAAAGTATTACACAAACTCGGTAGCTCTGCTTCTTCTTCTGCGATCTCCCGCTGTCAATTCAGGCGGTCGTTATGACGTCTGGTATTGCGCTTCTGACTGATTTTTGCATGAGGCCTGCTTACCATTTGATTGGTGTCCCTCGCCATGCGGTAAATTTTCGCCGACTTCAGAGGTACATGCAGCTCCTGCAACAAATCACTTTTGAACAAACGTCACTGTCAGATTTGAACCCACGATGTTCTGAGCTTAACCATTTAGCCAATGAGACCCCCTATATTAAAGGGTATACACGCTGATGACTCCCATGACTCACTGGTTCAACAAACACCACATATTGCCCCACGAAGCGTCCAGATCTACTCCTGCAACTTTTGATTACTAGTGTCCGTAATCAGAGTGGTCCGTAGTCAGAGGCACGAAAGACACTATTTATGAAGCACACACAAAAGCCTGTGCTAGAAATCTCTTCTTCCCCTGAAGCTGTAAGGCAAATCGGGATTGGAGAAAAGATAGACAAGGTGCATAGAGGCTCACTCCAGGTGTCTCCTTTTTCGACCTGACTCTGAAGGTAAAACAGGATTAGAGAATAGATAGATAGAGAATATATATGTCCGTAGTAACCGTATATTTGCTTAATTCATCAGTGTAATGATTTTTAAAAAAAGAACTGAACAATGAATTTCACAATGAATCTTTCACCTGTCTTTTTATTCCTCTTCTCTATCAAACAGGCAAATCATGAAACACTAGATACAAACAGAAATTCCTCAACAGTTCCTAAAGTCAAGGTCAAATCAGGATCAACGATGTCACAAGATAGAATACCTCTTGATGATGAGAGGCCGCTAACAATAGAGGATATCAAAGAAAGAAGAAATCATGCACATTTACTATTACAAGAAAGACTTGAAGATATTGAGAACAGAAGAAGAAATGGCATTGCCAAATTGTACTTGCCACATTGTACTCGTATTATATCAGATACTGTTTCAGCTTCAAAGACTTCTTCTTCACCCTTCATCCCTAGGGAGGCATAGGTCAGCAACCAAGGTTTTCCAAACACTCCTATCCAAGGCCATCTTTTCCAGGTCGCTTCACCTTTCACCCCTAGGGAGACACAGGTCCGCAACCAAGGTTTTCCAAACTCCTATCCAAGGCCATCTTTTCCAGATCGCTTCACACTTCACCCCTATGGAGGCATAGGTCCACAACCAAGACCATCTTTTCCAGATCTCTTCATCCCTAGGGAGTAATAGGTCCGCAACCAAGACCATCTTTTCCAGATCTCTTCACCTCTAGGGAGGCATAGGTCAGCAACCAAGGTCTTCCAAACCCTCCTATCTTTTCCAGATCTCTCCACTCTCCATTTTCTTGCATTCTGTTCCAACTCCCGCCTCCAGGTGTTCCTGGATCTTTCCTTACCTCTATTACTTTGGAGGTTCCTTTGGAGGGTCTGTCTCGTGATGCTCACAGGTCTCCTCAGTGTGTGTTCTATCCATCATGCTGTCAGGTCTCCTCACTGTGTGTCCTATCCATTGCTACCTTCTGCCCTTGTTTCCACCTGCCGTTGTTCCACTCTATCCCACAATTCCCTGTTTGTGATTCTGTCATACCATCATAGATGGAGTATCCTGCACAGGCATCTATTGATGAATGCCTGCAACTTTTTGGTATTCCACTTAGTTGTTTTCCATGTCCACATAGAAGGATAGCCTTAACAATTGAGTTAAAAATCATTATCTTAGTTTTTATTCCTGATCATTCTTGAGCTCCATATGTTCTTCAGAATAGCAAATGTTGATCTTGTCTTTTGTATTCTAATCCTAACATCTTCATCTGTGCCAGCTTCGAAGAGTCTTGGTAATAAATCTCTTGCATGTTCAGTCTCTTGCAGTGATGGTACATTCTAACAGATACTTGTCTGCATCTTGAGGTTTCTTTACCAGTTATATTATCATCTTCCTCTTGTCCAACAGTCCTAGAAATATCTGGAAAAAAATGCACTAGTGAGCAGAACTCTGCGGTCCGGATGAAAACCTTTAACATTAGGTGAAGGTGTAGCCATTTAGTCACAGAACCACCCCCTTATTAAACACCCCAGTACAGAGCACACCTCCATAGAATGGGGTTCAGGGACTCAGCTGCCTGCACCTGTGGAGCACCTAAGCAGTCCGCAGAGCACATCCTGCAAAACTGCCCAATCCTGAGCAGGGTGAGAATGGAAATCTGGCCAACAGAAACCATTCAAAACAAACTATGGGGTACCGGTGAAGACCTCAAGCGTACCACCCTGTTTATGACACATACCGGAGTAGTCGCATAGCAGAAGTTGAACGCAGAAGAAGAAACACCCCCATAGAGAACCCTATACTGGAGTGTCTCTAACCTTTCCTTCTAGTATGGATGTTTATTAATAAACTTATTTCTTTGCTACTCCTTCATGAAATATTTCCACTTTTTCTGCATATCCAAATCTCATAAGATTGTCATATCTTCTTGCAGCTTGTTGATTGTTCATGTAATTTCAGATTTCAAGAATTCATGTATTTATTTATTATCAATAAAATTATGAATAACATTTGGTGCATTTTAATACAGTAATCTGTTGATTTTAATATTCTTCTTCTTTTGTCGTCGCGCAGCTACCAGGTTGTTGCCCAGTGTTGTGGTTTTCTGTTTTTGTCTTGCGATGTGCAGAAACCTACAAATCTGATATGGTCAGAGTGGATCAGATCGGATCTGGAGAAAATCTAGGGAGGCTGTGGTGATACGTAATAAATAGGCTTTTCAGGACAAAGACACGTTTTTGTCATGTGCAGCTCTTGTGATTTTGGTGATAGTTATTTTTGCTTTTTAACAGGCTAATTGTTTATCTGTCTTCCAGGGGTCGGGGTCTCTGGCATGGAGGTACGATGCTCAGGGGTCGGGGTCTCTAGCATGGAGGTACGATGCTCAGCTTTCTGGTTCCACAGGTACTCTGTTCTTTTTCTGCATGGAGCGATCTGTCTATCTTTCCAGAGATATCCGATCTTTCTTCTTTGACGCTCCATAATGACTACCTGTCAAACCACTCTGTGATTTGTATGTGATCTGAGCCTAAGAGTGATATGTCAGTTATGTACCTACAAGTAGGCCAGCACATCTGATTTCTGCTATGCTTTTTATTTACTAGAGTACATTTTTTGAATGATGTGTACTTGGTTTTCTCAAGTAGTTTTACATATAAAGTGTAGTGAGACTTTAAAAACACCCTGTACTTCAACAACTAGAAGTTAAAAGAGAGCTGCTCAAGGAGATAGAAATTGGACAATTGAGATATTTTGGTTCACATTAAGAGATATGGCACAGTTGAAAACCATCTTGGAAGGAAAGGTTGAAAGCAGATCAAGGGGTAGATAGAGATACAATTGAGAGTGGACAGGCAGTAGTCTGGCACAGTGTGCCCAGGGCCATGCTGTGCTATGATACAGAGAAGTAGCTGCATCAGGTGGCACGGTAAGGAAGCGGCATAAGCAGCGAAATCAAAATACAATTTGAAACATTTAAGGGGCAGCATTTCGAAGACTTGCATCGTATTGAGAAAATATACCGCACAGCCCTGAGTGTGCCGTCAGGGCAAAGGACAGAACTTGTTGGAAAGTCATACATTCAACCTTTGACGTGGAGATGTCAGATTATTGATTAATTGATTACTCAAACAATTCCAAGAATCACTAACTCTGAATGTGACAAATCCACCTGTGTGTTGCGGGGCCCTGAATGGGAGCAAAGAATAGTAACACGCTGACCTACAAGGCATGTTGTAAGAGAAGACTGCGGTAGGAACCTAGAGAAGCTACCCTAGTAAATAAAAAGCTTTGCAGACATCGGATCTGCTGGTCTACTTAGGCGCATAACTGGCACAACGTACAATCACTCTTAGACTAGGATCACATACAAGTCACACGCCCGAGTGGTTACCGAGGCCCAAATTTGGGGTGTAAAGAATAGAACCACTGTTACCTGCCATGCATGTCGTAAGGCGACTAAGGAGGTTTGGCTGAAATCGGATGCATGTGTCCTAAACGTGTAGAAGTCTATGCGTTTAGGGGCCTCAAACCAATGTGCAACGTATACACGTTCTTGGCAAAGATCAAACATATCACAAGAGTGATTAAAATTGGTTGTAAAAACTGACGCAAAGAAGAAGAAGATACAAATCACAAAGAGTGGTTAATAAGTGATCGATATGGAGCGTTCGCAGAAGAAGAAAGAAGAAATGTGAGAAAACAAAGTCAAGGTACAGGATTCAATACAGATTCAGACTGTGTGTCATCTCCTGCATCAAAGTTTAATATACAATATATCTCCAATGTACACCATCTGTCCCTCGTTATCAACTCAATTAGTCAGGACATAATAATACAAGTACAAATCTTTATAATGGTCAAACCTCGATCTCATGGCATCATATTCCAGAAAGATGTTTCTAGTCAATTATTTCATGAAAGAGAAAAAAATGTGCAATTGGTCCAGTTTGTGTGTATTTGTAAGATATTTCTGGATCTGAATGACAATTAGTGGCATAGTTGAATATTGACAAAATAAATTTACTAACAATAACAAGATGATGTATTGAGTACAGTGGCGGCTCATGTTCATTTTTGTTGGTGGAGCCAGACACAAATTTTCTGAAAAATCATGGTTTTAGGTTAGGTTATATTTTAATTTATAAAATAATAAATACTGGTTACACATTATTTTTGGTGGGGCCAGGCCCCACTGGCCCCTAATGATGAGCCACCACTGATTGAGTATAATATCTATATCCTCTTCGTGTCCCGATTGACACATAAGGCTTCCATAAGAGACTTCCACTGTTGCCGTTCTGCTGCCTTTCTACCAACTGTCTCCCATGTCAGGTCAAACTCCTTCAACTCTCTCTCCACCATTCTTCTCCATGTTTCCTTTGGACGTCCAGGCCTTCTCTTCCCACCCGCTGTACATCTGAGAGCTGTCCTAGTCAATGCCCCCACTGGCATATGACATACATGTCCAAACCACCTCCATCTTCGTCTCTTAATGGTCTCCAAGGATGCACAGTCTGTTCGTTTCAAAAGCTCCTCATTTGTTATGGTATTTGTCCAGAAAACTTGCAGGATTCTTCTTAAACATTTGTTCTGAAATGTCTCCAACTTGTGTATTATGTGTTGGGCCATTTTCCAGCATTCACTACTGTATAATATCACTCCCAGTATATTACTTCTATATATTTTAAGTTTTGTCCTAAGATTTAGTCCTTGAGTTTTCCAAATTTTGTTGAGCACCGCAAAATAATATCCATATGACAATTCTGATCTATATTGAGGGGGGTTGATAGCCAAGTTGATAACATGCTTTGCTAGTAATCACAAGCTGTGGAAATCAGTGGTTCAAGGCCTCACTAACAATAACAAGATGATGTATTGAGTATAATATCCATATGACAATTCTGATCTATATTGAGTGGGGATCGATAGCCAATGTATCATTAAGCATGCTTACGCTAGTAATCACAAGCTGTGGAAATTCTGATCGATATTGAGGGGGAGTTGATAGCCAAGTTGATAACATGCTTCGCTAGTAATCACAAGCTGTGGAAATTCTGATCGATATTGAGGGGGAGTTGATAGCCAAGTTGATAACATGCTTCTCTAGTAATCACAAGCTGTGGAAATCAGTGGTTCAAGGCCAATTTAGGTCAAAAATGTTTTGCTGTGCACACAGTTGTATCCTTTACATGGTGGTAGTCTTCTTTGAAAGCTCCATATCAACCACTAGTTAATCCACTCTTTGTGACTTGTATGTGATATGAGCCTTAGAGTGATTGTATGTTGTGCCAGTTATGTGAATAGGCCAGTGCATCTGATTTCTGCCATGCTTTCTATTTACTAGGTAGCTTCCCTAGACCTCTGCCCCAGTCGCTTCTTACAACATATCTTGTAGGTCACAGTGTTACTAATTTTTTGTTTCCCTTGCTGGTCCCGACAACAAAGGGATCTAAATTACAAGTCAACTACTTCTGAAGTTGGAGTCAGACTCGCCTGAATGGCAAGGAACACTGATAAGAAACGCAAGCATTCACACAAAAATCAGATTGAACAGATTAGACACCCTGACTATGTCTGAATTATCAATCGTGACGAAAATAAAACACACAAAAATGATCTGTATTGAGTATATGGCCTTTTTCGTCTTTACAGACATCAATTGGCAAGTTTATACTGTGACAACTTCTGAGTTTTCGCTTTACTCTCTTGTCGTTCAGCTCACACATAAGTCTCTTCTCAAAAGACTGCGCACTTTCGCTTTCCACACAACTCTGTCATCAGCTAGTTTTCCCATGTGCTGGGACCTATAGAAAAGTTTTCATTGAGGCTTTGCAGACATCTTTATATCTGAGCAGTGGTCTGCCCTGGTGCCTCTTCCCTCCGAAAGTTTACAGAACAAACATTTGTTTTGGTATGCGACAAGTTTCCATTCTTCTCACATGCCCCAACCATCTTAGTCATCTACTGCTGAGCATGCCCATGATGGAAGGCAGATTTACACGTTGCAGTACTTCAGAGTTGGTTATCTTGTTGTACCACCTGATGTTCATAATCTTGCGGAGACATCGAAGGTGAAAGATGTTAAGTCTCCTCTCGTGTCTTGAGTAGGTTGTCCGTGTTTCTGAGCCATATAGTAAAGAACTAATTACACAGGCTTGATATATTTGAATCTTCGTCTGCAATGTCAGTTTTGTGTTGTCCCATGCTCACTTTGATAGTTTGCCAAATGTAGTAGCCACACTCCCTATACGAGCATTGATTTCTTCATCAAGAGAAATATTGAGTATGTCTGACATATCAACTCATGCATAGTTTGAAGCTCCCAAAATTATTGAATGTGTATGTTATTTTTTATGAGGAGCGTCTGACCGATTGGATTAGAGTGTGGCTCCCATGCAGGAGACCCTGTTCAATTCAATGTAAGGCCAAGGATTTTTTCTGTTGTGGGCATAAATGAAAAATCCTAACCTGAACAACTCCTGGCGGCTGCTCTAGCCATGTGGCCCCCATGCAGGAGACCCTGTTCAATTCAGTGTACAGCCAAGGATTTTTTTCTATTGTGGACATAAATGAAAAATCCCAACCTGAACAGTTCTGCGGCGCTCCTAGCCATGGGCCCATTAAATTCCTCAGACTCTCGTCCCATTTGTCCTACACAGCCCTAAAAAGTGGTACTGCAGTAAAGACAGTTTTTATCTCTTCCTTTTCCATCTACAATATATTCATCACATTTTATAATTTCATTTTCAGAACTTTGTTACAACAATTTTGTTCTAAAACAACACAAGAAATCTATCCTCCATTTAAAGTTTTCAACTCTGCCAATGTAAGTACTTAAGTCAGAATAAAAAAAGATAGGGAGTGGGATGAGTAGCATTCTGGTTTATATTCCTGGGTTCATTTGACCTGGCTGATATTACATAGTGAGGATACGTGGCTGATGTTACCAAGTTTAGGTCCTTAAATGAGGGTCACAAAGTGAGGGTCACTGGCTGATGTCACCAAGTGAGGGCCCCTGACTGATGTCACCCACTGTGGGGCAGTGACTAATATCACCCAGTGACGGTCTCTCTCTGATTGATAGGACCATCATCATTGCACTTCGGTGAGTAACCATGTGTGCTCCGATCTCTTTCTTACACAAGAAGAACTCAGCTGCAGTCCACAAACTCCGTAGCACCGGTGAGGGTCCCTGCTGTCACCCAGTGATGATCTCTCTGATATCACCAAGTGTTGGTCCCTGACTGATATCCCCAAGTGAGGGTCTTTGACTGATGTCACCCTGTATCATCCTGACTTCTATCACCGTGTGGGTTCTTACCTATGATTACAAGCTAGTCTTGTGAGGTGAGCCCACTCTGCGAATAAAAAGCTCAAGTTGTGTCAATACTGGAGCAGAAGGTGCACCAGAATTCACAGTAACACACAACTCTTGCTTCAGTGAACCAATAGATTCAACATTATATACAAAATATACATGGAAATAAAGAAGAGCTTTCAACAACTGTCAAGGAGGTCATCATTAGAGCTATCTGAAAGTGTCAAAATGTTTGCGACCACAAGAAGAAACTTTCAAATGAATACTGCTTTTCTATGTGCTTATCTGTGTGATTAACAGTTGCTGCGCCATTTCATGAAAGATGCCACTGGATAGAGCTGACATTCTGAACATCCTCATAGAATGCGGCCACAAAGAGGATTTTAATCTAAACCAATCGATGTCAACTGCTACATTGCAAGATCTTGGATTAAAGATTTGAATGGCCAGAAATGAACAGAACATTCATATGAGTAGGTTCATCAATCAACATCGAATTGATACGGTTAGTCGATGGACGCTATTGGAGATATTGTGAAGGGGATGCGAACACTTATGGCCATGTCCTGAGTGCAATAAAGATATTCCAAACAAACTGAAACAACGAACGTCTTTGACTGTTGTCATTATCGTTTTCGATGGCCTTCTATTTTTATTATTATGTTTGGTTTCTATTTCATTTTATCTACCTATCCTCTAGTCCTGTTTTGTCTTCCGGTTTGAGGTTAAAAAAAAAAAAATAGACACCTGTAGCAGGCCTCCTTATGAGCTTTGCACAAGGTGGAATTTAGTCTCTCTGATATTTTATTGATGCATCATTTACATCATGGTCGTCCTGGGTCTGTCACCGTTGTATCCGAGTGCTAGAGCTCTTAGTGTGGTAACCTTGATAGGTGCCAGAACCATTTGACCTGTTGTTTATATATTGTAGCACCGACAAGGACAATACAGAAAGTAAATAAAAAACCTGACTTAAACATCAGATTGAACCCATATCCTGGTGATTGAGAAACTGATGTGTGATATTAATGAATTACAATTAGAATCCCTTTAATACAACCCAATGATACAGACATATAGAATATGTACATTAAATTTACAAAGTCAATACCTGGTCAGATATATATCGTGACCTACTTAATTGTATGGTACAGTTATCACAAGTAAGAAAATTACAAGGTGCATTGTAAATATGTTTAGCCTAATGTTCTGCTGGAGTACGAGGCAGGGAACAACCAAGACGAAGGTGGAGGCAGGACATCAAAGAAACCTTGAACATGATGCGGGAACTTGCAGAGTTTTTCAGGCAGGCTGTGATGAAAGTGACGTTCCACAAGGGACTATTTGATGATAATCTGCTGGAGAGACAATTTGGGATCTTGGAGACTAAATGTAATGTACACTAAATGAAATGTACATAGTGCTAGGATAATCATTATCAAATAACTTGTTATGAGCAGAACTTTGCCACTCAGCTCTTTGGAATTTCTTTCATAGGCCTCTGCAACCATCATACTCGAATCATGTCACATTCGGAATCCGTTTCCGTGGTCTTCCTCTTTGCCAGCATGCCTCCTTTCATAATGGTCTTCTCCAACAATTCATGACTTTTTATATGTCAAAATTGTTTCAAATTCTCTTATTTGTAGCATCAGCCAGTTTTCTTTGATTCTGAGGTGGTTTTTTTTGGATAGATCTATTTGTTATCTTCTCTGTCCGTGATATACAGAGGACTCTTCTACAACACTTATTTTTAAAAGCACATATATGCTTTTTTCACAGTCTTGTTAAATGTCCATGTTTCACACCCATATGACCCACTAACAGAAAATCCAATTACAGTAAACAATGAAAGATTAGAAGAAGCTTAGTGACGCCTTGAAAGTGAAGTTTCAATAGAGGGAGACTCAGAAAAGGATGTAGCAGCAATAGTAGACAAAGTAAACAAAGCCTTTGTCATGCTTAAAAGCATATGGGGGTTAAAAGGATTTGGTTTGAAAATCAAACTAAGAATATATTGGAAGCAACATTCTTAGCATATGAAAAAATATTACACAGGAAAAAATATTACACAGAACCTTGCTTGAATTTCATTGAGAAACAAAGAATGAAAGGGTTTGGTCGCTTAAAAAGAATACATCCAAACTCCACAGTATACAGAGTCTTCTACAACAGAACATCAGGAAATAAGGTGAGAGGAAGACCACAAAAAGATGGTTAGATGGCATAGCAGAATCCTGTCAAAAAGCAAACATAATGATTCCCAAGCCACTAGAACAGAGCAAGATAAAAACAGAAAACCACAACACTGGGCAGCAGCTCGATAACAGTGTGACAACAAAAGAAGAACATTCTCGGAATAATGCTACACAATAAAGAAAGTTGGAAAATGGCCATACGCATTACATATAACTTAGAAATAAATATAAAACGAATTTCTTAAGGGAATCCTGTGAATATTTTGACCAGAAAAGATCACAAATGCTGCAGAAGAAAACTAATTGTACATCACCAACAGCCATGATGACATGAAGAAGATGAAGTTGGTTCTGACTTGTGTTTAGAATGCAACATGTCACTTTGGCAAATACAGTCCTCTTTGTGAGTTTATTGTGTATATAGGACTCACATACTTGTACAAGCTTCAGTTTCAGTTTGGAATATCTTCATTGCACTCCGGACATGTCCATAGGTGCTCCGATCTCCTTCGCAATATCTCCAACAGCGTCCAGCGACTGGCCGTACCAGTTCTATTTTGATTGATGAGCCGACTCGTATACCTGTTGTACCGTTCTTTTCTTGCCACACCAGTCTTCAAACCCAGTTCTGCAATCTAGTAGTTGACGTGGATTGGTTTAGATGAAGGTCTTCTCTGCGGCCATGCTCTATGAAGGCGTTCACGATGTCAGCTCTGTCCATTGGCTGGCCCTCTGATATAGCGGCAGAGCCAGCCAGTCTGTCTGCTCTCTCATTGCCAACGACACCCAGAACACCCAGATCATGTGCCCCGAACAAAGACAAGTGTAATTCTGCAAATTGTTGACGCCTGCAGTGATTCAGTCCATTGCCTGCGCACCAAACCGGCCTCCACCTTTCGGATCATACTCAATGAGTCACTCAGAATGCATGCATGAGTGTAGTTTTGTGACTCTAGCCAGAGTAATGCATTGGTCACCGCCAGTACCTCCATTGTCATGCTGCTTGTTGTACGAGCTTATCTTGTATACAGAAATCAAATACTTGTATGAGCTTATCTTGTATACAGGACTCACATACTTGTAAGAGCTTATCTCGTATACAGAACTCACATATATCAGTTATATGAGGACTATCATTCTAGCACTTCGGACATGTTCATAGGTGCCCCTCCAATAAATCCAGCAGCCCAACACGCCAGTTCAATGTTGATTAATCAATCTATTTGCATATTTGGTATGTCATTCTTTTTGGGCTGTACCAATATCGACACCCATCTCTCTCAATCTGGTTAGTGACTGGTATTCACAAACCTGAAACTCCTCCGTTCAGAAAGGCTCTCCCAATGCGTTAAGACTGTCATTTCGATCCATTGCAGCTCCCTCTGATAGCGTAGTCATGTCAGTCAATTTATCAGCTCGTTCATTACCCCCGACTCCTGAGTGCCCTGGGAGAAAAATGAAGGTGATTTATCTGATTCCTGTCTGTACCACTACTTCCACCCAGTTTCGTCTCACCATTCCTGTTTCAAATTTACAAATCATACTCATGGAGTCACAGAGTATAAAAACATGAAAGTAGTCAAGAAATGCCAATCACGTCACCGCCTCTGTAACTGCCCATACCTCCATTGCCAAGTTACTTGCGGTTGTCACATAAGCCCGCGCCTCTTATTATTATTCCTCGTATGAATTCTCATACTTGTGTGAGCTTATATACAGAACTAAACATGTATAAGAATTCTAGAGGACCTCCAACACTTGTAACTTTATCTCTAGTTGTTCTGTTAGACCCTGCTACGCCTGTGTGGCGCCGGGCCCGTAAGGAAAGCAAAGAATAGTACCACTGCGACTTACAAGGCATGTTGCAAGAAGCGACTGATGTAGGACCTAGGGAAGCTACCCTAGTAAATATAAAAGCATAGCAGAAATCAGATGTGCTGACCTACTTGTAGACGGATAACTGGCACAACTCAATCGCTCTCGCGCTCAGATCACATACAAATCACACAGAGTAGTTCACAAGTGATTGATATGGAGCATTCAAAGAAGAAGACCCCTGTTAAGTTATTCAGAAATGTCAGGCAGGCTTGTCCTCACAAGTTTTTAACAACATATAAACAAAGAAATAATAATGTCAACAATACATTTTGATTAAGCAGCTGATCAATGGATTGACATGAGAAAAAAAACAGCACTACTATTTACAAGCTTTAATGGACACAACAAAATATGCGGTAAAATCTATAGATATTACGATGACGTCCCACAGACTAGAGAATCTACGACTTTAATAAGATCCATACATCCTCAATAAAATCTGATGTCATGTCATGATTCTGTCATTTTTCTAGACAATTAACTCTTAGGGGACCAGGGCAAAAGCCATGTTTTTACAAGCCATTTGTATTTAGAATTTAAAAATGTCCTTTAGTGTGGCTCCTGGTAAAAGGTGTCCAACCCAAAGCCATGTAGTGTGGCGTTTGGTCCACAAGGAGTTCAGGTAAATTAACAGAATAATTATGGGATAACTTGTAGGTAACTCAATGATGATCTGCTATAGAGGGTGTGTTGGTACCAATGATCTGCTATAGAGGGTGTGTTGGTACCAATGATGTTCAGCTATAGAGGTGGTGTTGATACCAATGATGTTCAGCTATAGAGTGGTGTTGGTACCAATGATGTTCAGCTATAGGTGTGTTGGTACCAATGATGTTCAGCTATAGAGGTGTTGTACCAATGATCTCTATAGAGGTGTGTTGGTACCACTGATGTTCAGCTATAGAGGGTGTTGATACCATAATGTTCAGCTATAGAGTGTGATACCAATGATCAGCTATAGAGGGTGTTGGTACCAATGATGTTCAGCTATAGAGGGGTTGATACCAATGATGTTCAGCTATAGAGGTGTGTTGTACCAATGATGTTCAGCTATAGAGGGTGTGTTGATACCAATGATGTTCAGCTATAGAGGTGTGTTGTACCAATGATGTTCACTATGAGTGTTGATACCAATGATGTTCAGCTATAGAGGGGGTGTTGGTACCAATGATGTTCAGCTATAGAGGGGGTGTTGGTACCAATGATGTTCAGCTATACAGGGGGTGTTGGTACCAATGATGTTCAGCTGTAGGGTGTGATAATCAATGGTGCTTAGTTATAGGGTGTGAAAACAAGTGATGCTTGGCGCCAAGTACATGGAATCTGAGAACTAAATTCTGAGTTGAAGATGCTTCATTAACTTAAACTCTGAGTTGAAGGTGTTTCATTAACTTGGAACAGTTAACCAACAGACATTAACCAACATAACAGATTGCAAAAAGTCAAAATGACAACTTAAAAGATTGCAAAAAGTCGTGACACCAACTTAATAAATTGCAAAGAAGTCAAAATGACAGCAACTTAACAGATTGCAAAAAGTCAAAGTGACAGCAATTTAACAGATTGCAAAAGTCAACAAATGACTTTTTTGTGGGAGTTAACCTGACAAAAAAAACAAAAAAACTCCAAGTTAACAGATTGCAAAAAGTCAAAATGACTCCAATATGACTCCAACTTCGCAGATTGCAGAGTGTTAGCATGGCTCCAACTATGACTCTAGCTTAACAAGTTGCAGAAACTCATAAAAGACACATACAAAATCCATGAACCTGTACCCCCATACTCACCTCAAATCTATAGATGTCTATTAGTATGAGCTTTCAGAACCTTTAAATCCAATATAGGACATATTAAAACCGACATATACAAAGTGTCATAAGTTTTTTTTATTAACCACACACTCTCTCATTGTGCAATTCACCGGAATGCCACAAACAATGTTGACCAGCGGACATCACATTACAATAAAAGATAGAGTTGTTGTCATTGAAGTCAGACAGAGACTTCTTTATAGTGCAAGAAGAACAGCACAACAGAGATATATGAGTAGGCTCATCAATCGAAATAAAACTGGTACGGTTAGTCACTGGATGCTGTTGGAGATATTGCAAAGGAGATTGGGGCATCTATAAACATGTCAAGAGTGCAATGAAGATATTCCAAACTAAAACTTCTTCTTTGCGATCACTATTTTGATGATTTTACCATTGGACACATTCTTATGATGAAGTCGACTGTTGTCTGGAGCTCATATCTGGTGCCAAGTAGTTTTGAAGGAAGTGTAGAGTTGTAGGGCCAGCATTCCTTTCTAGGGAGGACATACAGGGGGCAGTCTTGCAGGACATGTTCTGTGGTTTGAAACAGAGATTTTCTTCAGTGCTACATAGAGCCGGTACTGACCTATAGGTACGATGAGCAAGTGGACTTTGGGGTGGCTGCTGCAGTAAGGGCGAGACATGCATGGGAATGCACAATGTGCCATGAAGTCGATCGCATAACATAACTGACATGTGGATGCGAATCATGGACAGTAAATAAACATAGCAAAACATCTGGAGGCAACAAAGATGTGGTTGTACAGGAGAATGCTAAAAATCCAGTGGACTGCTCAAATGACTAATGCTGATGTGTTGAAAGAGGTCACGACACAGAGAATCTTGTTATAAACATAAGAAGGGGAATCATCATTTATCAGGAATGTAATGAGCATGAGGAAGACCAAGAATCCGATAGATAGATAATATCAGCAACTACAGATGCAACACACCTGACACAGAACAAAAAACTGAATCTCCACACAACGCTTCACAGCACATGTAGATAAGACAATAAGAAAGGGAGGTTAAGAACACAGAGACAATCGGCAAAATCAATGGTAGACAAGAAAGAGGATAACAGAGAGAGAAAGTTCTGGGCACTGACTTCATGATATGGTGAAGAGCCAACATCTGAACTTACAGTCAGTACCAAAGACAGATGTCCGTGAAGATCCATGATTACCTACACTAGTAGGCACATGATAATGATGTCTCACACAATCTTCAGTTATATTTTAAGATTTCTGATTTCAAGAGCGAGCGGATTTGTAGTTGTGAATTCAGACTATCCTGTTCTATTCCTGTGTTGTGTGCTGGTTCAGGTTTTCAAATTCTACATGTGGGATTTGTATGCTCAATATGGGAATATTGTTGGTGGATGGCCATGCAGGAGTGGGATGGCATCCGGTACTTCACTGCTGCAGAGATGTGTTCGCTTAAGCTTGAATAAGGAGGTTCAGGGATGAGTCATCTCTCCCTCTGAAAATGTGCTGAAGTCAGCAATACTAGGCCAGAAAACACACCGAAAACCATAGAAGGCACACATCTAATGCTTATATATGCCGATTATACAGTCCAATAACTTATGCTGTTAATCGACCTACCAAGCCTTGCCTAGTTAGATTGCTACACTAAGAACTAATCTGCACCAGAGATCTTCTTCTTTGCGTTCGTTCTTTACGACCAACTTTAATCACTCTTTGTGATATGTTTGATCTTTACCAAGAACGTGTATACGTTGCATATTGGTTTGGTAGGCCCCTAAACGCATAGACTTCGACACATGCATCCGATTTCAGCCAAACCTCCTTAGTGCCTCTTACGACATGCATGGCAGGTAACAGTGGTTCTATTCTTTACACCTCAAATTTGGACCCCAGTAACCACTCGGGCATACACCAGAGATAAGCTCCACATAACAGTTCACACTTCATCATAAAAACACATCTGACTGTATAATTATCCAAACAGCGATTGCAAGAAGAAGAAAATGAGAAATTATATTTTACACAGGAAAAGACTATCTAAATATATACACTAGTAGTAGCTTCAGTTGTGATCAAGCATCATGCAGACATTTATTGCTTCAGATTCTGAACAGGACGTAGTAGAGAGAGAGAGATTACATATGCAGAAAGTTTGTGGTTATTTATTACTGAAATGATGTCATAGCGCTATGGACAGACTCCTAGGTTCTTAGTCTTCCCCAGTAGATATCAATGGGAATGCATATTGGCTCACGGATTAAACACACTTCCATTCTGCCTCTCAGGCATTCAGCTCTGTACGATATATAATTTCAAACTCCATAAATAGCACTGAAAAGTAAAGGCAGCTGGCATAACAATGACCACAATCCCCATCATGTGTCCATGAAAAATACAGGTCTTACACTGTATTCCCCAATATACCTTATGGTATAAAACGCGATTCCTTTACCTTTTAAAAAACAATTTACCCTAAATCGTTAGATTCAGTATAAATTTGTGTGCTTTTATCCAACAAGCAGTCAGTAATAAACCACAGGACAACTCCACTTAATCCATCTTTAACTCCCCAACAATCTATGCTGTTGATGGTAGATAATAGTTGTCTATCGCAAGCAATGATGACAATAGTTTCATGTGTGTTTGGAGGTCTTCTACTCCTTCTTCTTTGCGTTTGTTCTTTACAACCAATTTTAATCACTCTTTGTGATGTTTGATCTTTGTCAAGAACGTATATACGTTGGTTTGATAGGCCCCTAAACACATAGACTTGTACACGTTTAGGACACGTGCATCCAATTTCAACCAAACCTCCTTAGTCGCCTCTTACGACATGCGTGGCAGGTAACAGTGGTTATATTCTTTACACCCCAAATTTGGGCCCTAGTAACCACTCGGGCGTGTTCGGAGGTGAATGTAAAGTCCAAAATTCGAACACAATCCCTCTACCACAGGTGGAGCATACATGATCAAGGTTAGACATGTGCGTGTGTGTTGTGTGATTTTTCTATTCGCGCAGCTCTGTGCCTCAATAGTATGATGATTTTCAACTGTCCTAGTTCCTCTAGTGTTGTTACAGCACTACATTTGATGATCTTTGCGCAAGGGATTCCCAGCACATGGTGTCTATATCGAGGCATTTTAGAGAAATGTAGGAATTATCTCTCTCAAACTTTGCAATAACATTGAATGATACTGACACCCCTTACCTACCACCTAGCCCTAGAACTTCGTACACTTGTTACATCCCATGATATCAAAATAACTATGCAGTGGATCCCTGGGCATTCAAACACACCTGGAAATGATAACGCACATAGGCTAGCCAAGAAAGGGTCAACACAAGAACAACCAATCACAGCAACAACTCTCCACACAGAAAAGCAAATCCTAACGACATCACATAAAGAAATTTGGCAGAACAGATGGGCCATGGGAGACATGGGAAAAGAGGTTTACAGACAAATGATCAACCCTAACCTTAATGACAGCATCAACCATCTTACAAGAAGAGATTAGAACACCATTTTTAGACTTCAAAATCAACACATTACACTTAGTAATCATTTGAACAGAATTCAACCACAACACACTCCAGAGCGCCAGCTGTATGTCCATCATGAAACCATTCACCACCACCTCTTCAGGTGCCAAACACTAGAAGACATCAGGAAAATCCTCCTTCCTTCAAGGCCAGACAAATGAAACACATTATACGGAACAAAAGAACAACTTACAAACACATGCAGATACCACTACATAGCATTGAGCCGATGGGCAAGAGCTCAAGTGCCGCTGGATCATTGAAGAAAAAGACACCCCTTACAGAAACTTACAACAAATACATCCCTACATCTTTCATTTGCTATACAATTATATATGATTTTTCAAGAACTTGGTTGTATAATTCTGAGCTTTTCCCTCAAAAAAGGAAAGTTAATTAAACTCTTAAGCATGGATATCATCAATTTGAAATTAAAAAACATAGTATCACAATAAATTATTTTGTTTTTTAGCACACAGTCAACCTTTCAGGGATTCAGGTATCATTCAAAATAAATAGCATTTAAAAAACAGTAAAGATACAGGTTTTAGTAGTATGTTAAACAAGTTAATGAACTGCAAATAAAAGAATCCACTAAATCAGACAATATAATAAAACTGTAATATGAATGTGTAAGTCACATTAAACAATGTGTACAGCTCCTTTGCAGAATTTGCACGGAAGAAAGTTTCTGTCTATCAGTGGTACTTGCTCTACGAGGTGAGAGTGACCAAGTTCTGTGAGGAGTGTTAAAATCTTGTGCGCTGTCCGATCTCCTTCTGGGGGCTTGAAGTGTTGCTGGTGGTCATAATGATGCTGGTTATGATGATGATGGTGGTGGGGATGAGGGTGTTGATGGTTCTCTCCCTCTTCACTGTCTTCCTGGGAATAGTTCTCACTGCCGTGGTTGCTGTGTCCATCGTAGACATCATGTCTGAGGAGGCATAAACAAACAAGGTTATTTACTCTTGTTTAATAATTACGTGAGCGTCTTTAGCTCAAGCGGTAGTGAGCTCGATCACAAACAAAAGCGTACCTGGTTCAAACCCCGTGGCAAGTTTGGAAGCAAATTTGTTTCCGTGGGATTTTTACAAAAGGTAAAAATAGACCTCACCGTTTAGAAAGCAATTGCAAACTACTGAACGTATAAGTGGTGCCTATAAAATTAGACTCGTGTACTGTGGTTGATGGCTACGTCCTGTAAAGGATATGCTACGTTTTTCATTTTTAATAATTGCAAGACACAAACTGTCAGTTATTGGTGTTGATAATAGTAACAGATATTTATTGTGTGATAGCTGATGTGTGTTACCACAAACATTCAGTGTTTCTGTGGCGAAGTGGTTACGCCCTTCGCCTTGCGAGTTCGATTTCGGACCGTGCTGTTCTGTTCACGAGTGCACTTTTTTCCAGAGACCTCTAGGATTATTGCAGGAGCTACAGAGTTCGTGCTGTGTGCAATACTCTTAGCAGGTGGTGTGCCATTTCTGTGGCGAGGGACCAAGCCATATGGGGTAAAACCTGGTGCAATACTTCGGCTTGAATACCCTTTTAAACATTCAGTGTGTGATGTCTAATAATACATACATATTTTTCTATCAGAGTAAATTTCATTTTTTCCTTCTTAAATAACCATGTGAGTGTAAAATGCATTGCGCAGCAGGTTACAGTGGACTATGATATCGACTCCTTTCAGCTCAATTAAGTACATTTCTGTAAAGACTGGTTGAATGAGTGAGCGGGTGTGCATAATAATTTGTGAGCGTTGTCAGGTTATGGTGTGACTTGTGCGACAATCTGTGGGTATGATTCGTTTGTTTCACGATTTCCCTAGGACATTCTCTCTCTTTCTTGAACCCACTGCCTTCCACTTCAATGCCTGCTTGGTATTCTTTGATCATTTCCTCTTTTTTTTTTTTTTTTTTTATCTATCCGATCCAGAAGCACTTGAGCTTTCAGCTCTTCGGTTTGGTGCCATGAACACCGTAAATCTGGAGAACCTGTGGTTTTCTGCCAGTCCGCAGAATTGAACCCGCACTCACAGAGGACTAGTCACCCACAGTCCAATGCGCTACGAACACGCTGGGCAGGCGGACAATCATCTCCTCTTAAGGTAGGCTCATGTGTGTGTGTATTTGCATGATAATGTGTGTGTTGCATAACATCAGTTATCATACTGTGTGTGTGCGCATGTAGCTGATAATTTGTGTGTTTTGTAACTGACATTTGTTGATTGTGATGTATGCTACTATTTGTGCTGTGTGCTGTGTTGTATGACAATTTGTGTGTGTTGTAACTGAAATTTATGGTACCAAGAATTCCAGAAATGGCCCTACCTTTTGTGTGTCTTTGGTGAGCCTGGAGGAGACGACTGTAATGTGTGCTCTGAATCAGTCATTGACATTTGCTGTCCACCAACAATTGGTTCCACCTCGCTGTCTGTGTCACTCTCTGAGCTGGTGTAATCAGGCCAGTCTAAGGGATAAAATTAGCAATTAGCTATCAATCACATATTCTCCAAACATACATGATTACGACACTCTGAGCTGGTATAGTCGGGCCAGTCTAAGCGATAAAATTGGTATTTAGTTATTCTCCAAACATGCATGATTACAACACTCTGAGCTAGTGCAGTCAGGCCAGTCTAAGGCATAAAATTGGTATTTAGCTATTCTCCAAACATGCATGATTACAACACTCTGAGCTGGTATAGTCGGGCCAGTCTAAGGCATAAAATTGGTATTTAGTTATTCTCCAAACATGCATGATTACAACACTCTGAGCTGGTGCAGTCAGGCCAGTCTAAGGCATAAAATTGGTATTTAGCTATTCTCCAAATATGCATGATTACAACACTCTGAGCTGGTATAGTCGGGCCAGTCTAAGGCATAAAATTGGTATTTAGCTATTCTCCAAACATGCATGATTACAACACTCTGAGCTGGACAGCTCCATCCTCCAACTGAACAGTCCTCTCAATCTTCCCAAGCTCAATATAGAAATTCTACTAGAACTGAACTATATTGTAATATTGGCTCATAAGCAACATCATATCTTGGAAACCGAAATATTATGGTCAAATTGAATGCCACAGTGGTTTAGGAAAAACAATAATGAAGGGCTTGGTTTCTGAAAGAGAAAGCGTATGGGATCTTCTTCTTCTAACCAGGGCTGCGAGTTTTCACTCTTGGGCAGTCAATGCCAATTTGTAGAATCTGCATGTGTTCTGTAATTTTGGACGACTAGTGTAAAGGGTATTATGAATAGATGGGTGTGGAGGGAGGGGTTCTTGTCTAGCTTTATGTAGTCCAGGACATTCAAGCAAGATATGCTGTACTGTCTCACATGAATGACTGCACTTTCTACAGTGTGGTAGGTGTGTGGGGTTTATTCTGTGTAAAGCGTATGGGATCAAAAAGACGACAACGGATACAGTGATTAAAGAAACCTTGAGCATGATGGTGGAGGAGGTGGGAGAAACTTGCTAGAAATGTATAGTTTTTGAGATGAACTGATGAAAGCAACATTCTGAAAACTACTACATGGTGATAATGAGCTGGTATAGTGAGATCAGTCTATACTACTGCCTTGTAGTTTGATTGGGGACAATCAAAGCCTAGCGGAGTAAACCGATACAAAATTGGACGGCAGGCGAACCAAGTAGTCCAAATAAAGACCGGTAATCTGGGCAGATGACGCTCAACAAGCCGGGAGGGTAGGTCGTCTAAGGGTCGCCACCCTAAAAGAAAATAGCAACCTGCTGCCTTGCAGGTCAGCTGGGGACAGTCAAAGGCTAACGGAGAGCAAATCCAGTAAACGCTGATTGAAATTGGACACATCACCGGAGGACAAGCACCAGAGCTCCAAATGGTACTGAAGATGTGACGTAAAACAAACGTTCTTGGCAAATGCTGTTTATATATCACAATAAGAATGATTAAAATGGCAGAAAAAGAACGATCGATCGATTGATCGAGATCAGTCTAATGCAGGGATGGGCAGCATTCCTTGGTACGAGGGTCGAATACTGAATTATGAAATTGGTTGCTGTCCATAATTTGATAAATATTACTAAATACAACACCCTGGTTATGGTTACTGAATCAGCATCATAGCACTTTGGGCAGACCCATAGGTGCTTAGTCTCCCCCAAAAGATGTTGAAGAGTATGTATGCTGATAGTTCCTGTGGCTCGCTGGTTAAATACACTCCTCACTCTGCTTCTCAGACATCCAGTTCTACTTGTACAATAGGTAACTCTAAACTCCTTAAATCATTGGATAGAATCAACAGTAAGGAATGGAACTGATAGGAAAACGAAGAGCAGAATACTAAGAGCATGCATATTCCCAGTGACAACATATGAGTGTGAAACATGAACATTTAACAAAGCAGTGGAAAAACATGTATGGACTTTTGACTACAAGTGTTACAGAAGAGTCCTCTGTATATCACGGACAGAAAAGAGAACAAATAGATCTATCTAGAAAGAACTTAAAATCAAAGGAAAGTGGCTGATGCTATAAATAAGAAAATTGAAGTACTTTGTATACATAAAGAGACACAAAGGGTTGGAGAAGACTATTATGGAAAGAGGCATCTCGGTAAAGAGGAAGACCACAGACAACAGGTAAGATGGATTCAGGATGTATATGATGATTTGAACATGACGGCTGTAGAGGCAGAACATCTGGCCAATGAGGGAGAGAAATTCCAAAGGACTGTTAGGATGGCAAAGTTCTGCTCAGGACAAGATATGTACTGAATGAGTTAGTATCAATAGTGCCTGTGACTTTTAACAAGGCACTGATTTTAAATTTAAAAAAGCTATTCGAGCTTGTGTTTCAAATGGATTTGGAGTCGATGCGATTACCATTTTTTTCTACTTGTGAAATATATAGAAGTTCATGATAAAATAGTTCATAGACCTGATTTTGATGAACTTTGAGTACTTTTGACAGGTTTGATAGAAACATGTTGTGGCCATATCTGACCCATAGGCTGTCTAGCTCTGATTTAATAGATTCAGTTGATAATCACTTATTATTATTCCCATAAACTTTTAACATGCATGACTCATTGGCTTCTTTGTCTCAGGAGACAATGCTAGGAGGCACATGTATGATTACAGTGTATGATTACATGTATAACATACAGTCTGTTATAACTAGATCAAAATAACTCCATAAATATTCTCAGGCGTTGGTTATGAAGCTGATCTCACTGAACTCCGAGCAGATAGATACTTGGTCTCCCGTAATTCAGTTGCACTCCGGGCAGATAGGTACTCGGTCTTCCCTAATTCAGCTACCCTCCGTGACGATAGGTACTCAGTCTCCCCTAATTCAGTTGCACTCCGGGCAAATAGGTATGCAGTCTCCCCTAATTCAATTGCACTCCGTGACAGATAGGTACTCAGTCTCCCCTAATTCAGTTGTACTCCGGGCAGATAGGTATGCAGTCTCACCTAATTCAATTGCACTCCGGGCAGATAGGTACTCGGTCTCCCCTAATTCAGTTGCACTCCGGGCAGATAGGTACTCGGTCTTCCCTAATTCAGCTGCCCTCCGTGACAGATAGGTACTGGTCTCCCTAATTCAATTGCACTCCGGGCAGATAGGTACGGTCTCCCTAATTCAGTTGCACTCCGGGCAGATAGGTAAGCAGTCTCCCCTAATTCAGTTGCACTCCGAGCAGATAGGTACTCGGTCTTCCCTAATTCAGCTGCCCTCCGTGACAGATATGTACTCGGTCTCCCTAATTCAGTTGCACTCCGGGCAGATAGGTACTCGGTCTTCCCTAATTCAGCTGCCCTCCGTGACAGATATGTACTCGGTCTCCCTAATTCAGTTGCACTCCGGGCAGATAGGTACTCGGTCTTCCCTAATTCAGCTGCCCTCCGTGACAGATAGGTACTCGGTCTCCCTAATTCAATTGCACTCCGGGCAGATAGGTACTGGTCTCCCTAATTCAGTTGCACTCCGGGCAGATAGGTATGCAGTCTCCCCTAATTCAGTTGCACTCCGGGCAGATAGGTACTCAGTCTCCCTAATTCAGTTGCACTCCGGGCAGATAGGTACTGGTCTCCCTAATTCAGTTGCACTCCGGGCAGATAGGTACTCGGTCTTCCCTAATTCAGCTGCCCTCCAAGCAGATAGATACTCAGTCTCCCCTAATTCAGTTGCACTCCGGGCAGATAGGTACTCAGTCTCCCCTAATTCAGTTGCACTCCGGGCAGATAGGTACTTGGTCTCCCTAATTCAGTTGCACTCCGGGCAGATAGGTACTCGGTCTTCCCTAATTCAGCTGCCCTCCAAGCAGATAGATACTCAGTCTCCCCTAATTCAGTTGCACTCCGGGCAGATAGGTACTCAGTCTCCCTAATTCAGTTGCACTCCGGGCAGATAGGTACTCGGTCTTCCCTAATTCAGCTACCCTCCAAGCAGATAGATACTCAGTCTCTCCTCATTCAGTTCTGATCCCCATCTTCACACATTTCTGATCAAAAATATTCTCATGATTCTGAGAAAACTAACTAATAAACAATATATTTACCATTCTCATAAGAGTTGACTGCCCCATTATTTATGTGCTCATGATGTTGATGTTTCTGATGCTGCTGCTGTTGTTGCTGTTGTGGTACTGGTGACTGTCGACTCTCCACATTGTAGCTGTGAAGCATATTCCTCTCTCCTAGAAGCTGCATAACCAGTGCTTGCAGTTCACCTAGTTTATCCTAAATTTATAAACAAAATATTGAGAATACATTGAAAACACTATACATTAGGATGTTGCGTACTTCACTCAATCACATACAAGAAGATTCACATATATATTGGCACAGACGGAGATTAGAGAAATCACCATTATTGTCCCTGGGCGTGCAGCAGTCGGGGGTAATGAACAAGTTGATAGATTGGTTGACATGGCTACGATATCAGAAGGAGCTGCAATGGACCAAAATGACATTCATAACGCATTGAGAGCGTCTGAACAAAGAAGTTTTAGGGTTGTGAATCCCAGTCGTTGACCAGATTGAGAGAGATGGGTATTGGTACAGCCCGAAAAGAATGACATACCAAATATGCATAAAGATTGATTAATCAACATTGAACTAGCATGTTGGGATGCTGGGCGCTACTGGATTTATTGAGGCGGAGATCAGAGCACCTATGGACATGTCCGGAGTGCTATGATGATGGTCCTCATATAACTGATATCCATCAGCATGCGCCGACTGACAGTTCCAATACTGTGTTAGACTGAAGCATCATCTACTCTCTAAATATTATTCAAATCTAGCAACATCCAATTTTGACTCAAAATTTTTGCAGTCCGGACATGGACATAGAATTAAAGTCATCTCCTGAATCCCCTGTCCAACCCATCCCTATTCATATCATATCCAGGATATCAGTCCTATCCTATACATATAACACTATATGTCAAACATGTCCAACACATCCCTATTCATATCATATTCAGGATATCAGTCCTATCCTATACATATAACACTATATGTCAAACACATCAGTCCTGTCCTATACGTATAATACTATATGTCAAACATGTCCAACCCATCCCTATTCATATCATATTCAGGATATCAGTCCTATCCTATACATATAACACTATATGTCAAACATGTCCAACACATCCCTATTCATATCATATTCAGGATATCAGTCCTATCCTATACATATAACACTATATGTCAAACCTGTCCAACCCAACCCATCCCTATTCATATCATATTCAGGATATCAGGCCTATCCTATACATATAAAACTATATGTCAAACCCGTCCAACCCATCCCTATTCATATCATATCCAGGATATCAGTCCTATCCATTATATATACCACTATATGTCAAACCTGTCCAACACATCCCTTATTCATATCATATTTAGGATATCAGTCCTGTCTATTACGTATACCACTATATGTCAAATCTGTCCAATCCTTCCCTATTCATATCATATCCAGGATATCAGTCCTATCCTATACATATAACACTATATGTCAAACCTGTCCAACACATCCCTATTCATATCATATTCATGATATCAGTCCTATCCATTACGTATACCACTATATGTCAAACCTATCCAACACATCCCTTATTCATATCATATTCAGGATATCAATCCTATCCATTACGTATACCACTATATGTCAAATCTGTCCAACACATATCTTATTCATATCATATTCAGGATATCAGCCCTGTCTTATATGTATACCACTATATGTCAAATCTGTCCAACCATCCCTATTCATATCATATTCAGGATATCAGTCCTTATATATTACGTATACCATCCTATACTTCAAATCAGTCCATGTCTCAACACATCCCTTATTCATATCATATTGAGGATATCAGTCCTGTCTTATACGTATAACACTATATGTCAAACCTGTCCAATCCTTCCCTATTCTTTTCATTTTCAGGATATCAGTCATATGCATTACATGTACATATAAAACTATATGTCAAACCTGTCCAGCCCATCCATATTCATTTCATATTCAGGATATCAGTCCTATCCTATACATATAACACTATATATGAAGCGCACACAAAAGCCTGTTATAGAAATCTTTTCTTATTCTGACAGTGAGAGATGAAACAGGATTAGAGAATACAAGAAGAAAGAAGAATATGATAAAACAGAAAGAAAGCTGGTGTTCAATGGAGTGAGAGAATACAGATAAGCAACTATAAACCTGCTATTAGATTCATTGAAAAACAGAGACTCAAATGGTTTGGTCACTTAGTGAGAATTAACCCGAATACACTAGTCGCAATATCATACAACCTGAAAATGGAATCATCAAGAGGAAGGGGCAGACCAAGAGAAAAGATAGATTGATGGAGTTACAGATATCTTAAAACTCCACACTACCACAGCATATCAGCGACGAGCTGACACTATCTCGAAACCGATCATCAGTTAATCCTGCAAGCCTAATGACAAAAAGCAGAGAAGGACAAAAGACAGAAAGAACTATAAACCTGTAGTTGTTCCTATCCTTGCCAATTGAGCAATGTAGTCATTCTTCTGTGTTTCTCTCTGTTGAAGTAAGGCTCTCTGGTGATGGTATAAGGATATGTATTCTCCTGCAAGGAAGAAGTAAAGAGTCATGACACTCAGAGAAACTTGTGTTAAGGAATAGTACATGTTTTACATTTATTCATTCAGTAGTATGAATCAGCTTTGTTCAGAAAGCAATGGCAAACTACTGAACGTATAAGTGGTGCCTAGAAAATCAACGACTTGTTTACTGTGGTTGATGGCTACGTCCTTTGGGATATGCCACGATTTTTCAGTATACAGCTAACAAAACCTCGCTTCCATCATAACGTTCAAGAACCTCTTTATCATTAACAAGGTGCCACGGCATGATTACAGAAAACTACTTCTTTGTCGAACACTCCATATCGACCACTTGTTAACCACTCTGTATGATTTGTATGTGATCTGAGCGTAAGAGCGATTGTACGTTGTGCCAGTTATGCGCCTACACGTAGGCCAGCACATCCGATTTCTGCGCCACTTTTTATTTACTAGGGTAGCATCCCTAAGGCCTACATCAGTCGCCTCTTATTACATGCATTGTGGGTTGCAGTGGTACTATTCTTTGCTTCCCTTGCAGGCCCTGGCACTACGTGGGTGATTACAGAAAACAGGTGGTTTTAAACAAACAACTAATGTCTAGTTCATGAAAATCGTCGTCTATCCTTTATGGGATGTCACCATCAACCTAACTAAACATGCTGTCTATTTTCTAGACACCACTTATACGTTCAGTAGTTTGTGATTGCTTGCTAAGCGGTGAGGTCTATTTTTACAGTTCGTAAAAAAAAACATGGGAACTAATTTGCTTCCAAACTTCCTGCCACAGAGTTTGAACCAGGTATATTTAGGTTGTGCTCAAACTCACTAACGCTTAAGCTACAGACGTTCAATTCATAAACTTTCTAATTAGTTTGATAATAGTAAAAATGGTTCCTCCTGAGGACTTGATCCGAGCAGGACTTTGCCACTTCAAACGTCCTTTGGAATTTATGTAATCGATATAGGGGGAGTACTTTCTTCTTCTTTGCGTTCGTTCTTTACGATCAATTTTAATCACTATTGTGATATGTTTGATCTTTGCCAAGAACGTGTATATGTTGCACATTGGTTTGGTAGGCACCTAAACACATAGACTTGTATACATTTAGGACATGTGCATCCGATTTCAGCCAATGGGGGAATACTTTGTTATTACATGTTTCGTCATTTGGAATTTCTCTCTCTCATAGACCAGTCTGTTGCCTTGACGCTCAAATCATCAGTTGCATTCTGAATCAATTTTCTCCGTGGTCTTTTTCTTCTCCTCTTTGATGGAATGCCTCCTTCCTTAATGATCCTCACAAACCCTTTGTGACTTTTTATATGGGTTGATCAAATATAGACTGACTTTTACTACTCAATAAAATTATGAACATTGATTTCAATGGCAAAAAAACTATACGAGATTGAAAGAGTTTACTAGGACAGAGCGATAGGGAGAAATTGCTTGCAGATACAAAATAACGTATAACAGTATAGTTGGAATACAATAACATAATAAGAAGGCAAACCTATAGTGTCCGTTTCTCCTTGTAATTGTAATACCAAGTGTTCAAGCTGGTCAGCTTTGTCGGAAAGATCAGCTTTGTCCTTCATGACATGCATGTACTTCTGCTGAATCATTTCCATAGCAGTCTTCAGCTCAATGTACTCAGATCGACTGATCTTGTCAGTCTCCTGACTATCCGAAGCTGTCAGAAAGATATTGAGTAGATTATAATTATGCGCTAAAACTATATGACAATCATTAAAACCAACATACTAGGTAACATATCATTTGATGACAAAGACACCTAAGAGCAGGCAATGGACTGAATCACTACAAACATCAACAATTTGCAACATATTGGGTCTAAAGTCGAAGGATTGACTTCAATGCACCGGGTTTTACCCCATATGGCTCAGTCCCTATCCACACAATTGGCATGCCATCTGCCAAGAGTATTGCACAAAGCATGAACTTCATAGCTCCTGCAACAATCCTAGTGGTCTCTGAAAAACATATATATGTGAACAGAACGGTGCAGTCTAGATTCAAACCCAAGACCTTCGGAACGCCAGGCAAGGGCTTAATCCCTTGGCCACAGCGACCCCTGAATTTGCAGCATTACACTTCTTCTTCTTCTTCCAACGTTTTCAGACATTGATTTGTATACTTTTAAAGTAGTTAGTGGTCAACCGAGTCCATGTACATCTCCGTATAGCTTGTCTTGGACTGATATGGGGATTGGCCATGTGTTTTTTTCTCTGTTCCATGTACGTTGGACATTCTTGCAGTATGTGTGTCTCTGTCATCTTGCTGGTGCCACATGTACATATGTGAGATGGGCCTATTTTATACTTGTTAAACAGATGGTACCTCAGTCTATTGTGCCCTGTTCGTAGACGAAAAATGACAACCTGTTCCTCTCTACTTAGTTGGTGGTAAGCATCGTCCTTTTCATGCCCTGGGTGATCTCTCAGCCATTTGTTCTTGTAGGCCATTTTTATCCGTACTTTGCTTCCTCATTGCATACTGGTGTCTGTCTGTGGTAGCCTGCTTCCTGCTTTTGCCAATATGTCTGCAGTCTCATTTCCAGGTATTCCGCAGTGAGATGGTATCCACTGTATTACCACTCTAGAGAAGATGTTGCATACTTGGTGTAGTGATGCTTGCAGCTCCTTCAAGTTGTTATCGTCTTCATTTTTAGAGCAGTAATTACTGACAGGGCATCAGTAAGAAATACCAGGTTTTCATTTACATGTTCCTCTGACACTATGGCTTCTGCTGCCGCTTTTAAGGCCTCTGCCTCTGCTCTGTAATTGCTGGAGAACCTTCCTGTCGCTAATTTTAGCTTCCTAAGTTTCATGTCACTGAGCACTATGAGGGCTCCTCCTCCTCCATTTTCAGTTGCATTTGCTGCAGACCCATCTGTGTATACATGGATCCACCTGCTGTTAGGAAAGTGTTCCTTTAGGTACTTGGTGGCCAGGAGTTTTCTTTCTTCACTTGTTTGTTGGTTTTTCCTACTATCCCTGTGATGTTCTCATTCAGCTCTGGGAATTTTGTATCTTTCCATATCTGTCTTGTGTTGGTGTATTTTAGTGGTTTGGGGGTAACTTAGCACATGATGGTTGTTTGCTCATCATCATCTTGGTTGTCGCTGCAAAGTTGGTTCGTTTTAGTCTGCCCTTCCTAGCCCATTCATTCTGTGGTACATTGGGTGATCTTCTAGTCTCTTGAACTTTTCTGCTTGTTTTTGTGCTCTGCTGTCTCTTATATCCTCCATTGGTTGTAGGCCGGTGGTCTTCTCCATTTCCTGTATTGGAGTAGATCTCATTCCCCCTGTAATAATTATCATAGCTTGGTTCTGAACACGGTTGATTTTATTGAAGTTGAATTGGGCTACAGTTGCCCATGCAGAGATTCCATAGTCCAGTGTCGGGCGAACATATCCCATATAAAGCTTCTTTAAAACACTGTTATCTGCCCCCAGGTTGTGCCAGCTAGTTTTTCATGATTGCCATCCTGGATTTTGCTCGGGTTTTGTTTTTTCAATCTGAGCATGCCATGTCATGCGCTGGTCGAAGGTGATTCCAAGGTATGTTGGGTTTTTCTCTGGGAGCAATATATGGTTATTTAGTAGGAGCTTTGGACTTTGGGGCTTTGTTGATAAGGAGAAAATCGTATATGTCGTTTTCTTTTCATTGGCTTTGATCAGCCATGTATTGGACCATTGGTCTAGGGATGTTAGGGCCTGTTGTATTCTGCTTGTTGCAGCGGTAATGCGCTTCTCTGATGTCCACAGGGCCAGGTCATCACAGGGCGTGGTGGATCCTTCTGGGTATGTTCTCGGTTATGTCATTGATGTATATGAGGAACAGTGTTGGCGACAGTACTCCACCCTGAGGAACTCCTTGTTCTAGTGTTGTTTTCCTGCTGGTGAACTCTTGCACTTGCACTTTAGCAGTTCTTTTTCTAGATACTGTGATATCCATTTGTACATTCGTCCTGCTACTAGGTTTCTGCGCAACTTCACTTTTAGGCCAGCCTTCCACACTTTATCCAAAGCCTTCTCCAGATCTACCCATACTGCTAGCGTTTGTTTTCCCTCTTGAAAAGCATTCTCTATCTCCTGGGCGATGTATGTCACTTGATCTTCTGTAGATCTGTGTTTTCGGAAGCCTGCTTGTTGGGGGAGTAGCAAGCCCTTTTCTTCCAAATGCCACATTAGTCTGGTGTTGATCATGCGCTCTAGCAATTTTCCTACGCAGCTCAGTAGGCTAATTGGTCTATAACTGCTAGGGTCTGTGGATCCTTCCCAGTCTTTTTATCGGTATCAGTATAGCTTCCTTCCATTCTTTGGGTATAACGCCACTTTTCCAGCTACAGTTAAATATTTCTAGTAGCTTCTTTTTCGCTTGTCGTCCCATTTCTATTATCATTTCATTAGTTATCCCATCATTGCCTGGTGATTTTCTTTTCTTTAGAGAGCGTAATGCTTTTTCTAATTCATGTATTGTGAATTTAGTTGTCATGTGCTCCTCCGGGGACCTTGAATGAGGTTGTGGGCCATTAGTTCTTCTTTTATGGTTTCCTTCCTTTCTTCAGGAACATCTATATGATTTACTTGTGTAAAGTGCTCACTAAGGATATTGGCAGCTTGTTTCCGCTTAGCTGTTCATCATTCTGTTTGATGGTGATTGTGTGCTTGTATTTATTTTCTTGGTTTAGTGCCCTGGCTAGTTTCCACAACTTATTTCCATCTCTGTCTAGGTTAAGGCTTTGTGTTTTTTTTATCCAGCTGTTTCTAGCATTTTCGTTTAGTGTTCGTTTGTATCTTGCCAAGGTGGCTTTAAGTTTAATGTTTGCTTCTGTTGTTCTTTCTATTTCTGCAATGTCTCTTGCTTTCGTTAGTTCTACTTCTAGTTGTTCTAATTCGTCCGTCCAGAATGGGCTGTAGTTTGGTCTCGCACCTCAAGGGATGGACTCAGTGGCTGCTTTTTGGAGGGCTTTGTTAAAGTCTGCAACCCCAGCTTTTAGTATACTCTTGCGTATGTTTAGGGGTCCACAGTATAGGTCTGTCAGAGTGCAAATTTCCCAGTCTGCTCGTTTGTAGTTCCATCTTGGTAGCAGCTTTGGTTGCTGTGGGAGTATGCAACATTTGGCCAGCTTTACGGTCTGTGATCACTTCCTGTGAGTTGGTCCAGCACCATTCTGTCAATTTTGTGGTGGATGTCACCTGTGCTAAAGGCCAGGTCTGGTGTGGAGGTGGTTTTCCAGGTTCTGGAGTAGTAACTAGGTTTATCCTCAGCATTGTTGATTAAGTGTAGGTCTGCCCCACCCCACCTCTGTAGAGTGACTACTTAAAGTCTCCTACTACAATGCAGTTTGTTGGTATTATGTTCATGTTCTCCAGTACTAAGTCTTTGTTTGGAGGGCAGTAGATGTTATAGATCCGGGTGCTCCCAATTGGGGTTGTTGCGTCTATTCCTACAATTTCTGACTGTCTACTAGCACATACTGTTATTTCTTGACATGCAATCTCATTTCGGGCGAGGATCAGGACTCACCTTTCGTCCTTCCTGTCTAATCGGAAGGTCTGATATCCTTTAATGGAAAATCTGTGGCTAGAGTTTAGGTGCGTCTCTTGTATGCATGCTATGTCTATCTGCTCCTGTTGTAGATATTTTGTTAATGGGACCTTCTTCTTTAGTACTCCCTCTGCATTCCACTGCATAATGTTGAATGTTCTATGATTTGCTTCACTAGTGTTTGTCCCTGCTAACTGTCCCTGGCTCGCGGCGTGGATCGATCACTCCTGCCGTCTGTCGAGACCCGGTTGACCACTACTCTTTTTGTATACTAGTCGATGTCGTCGTAAACGAATTGCGCTGCACATTGTGCACCCGTCTTCTGCCGCGTTTCTGTCAGGCTGCCCACCTTTAGCCTTAATTTATTAACCTACAAGGCAGCAGGTTGGACTCGCACTTAGTCCATCGCCACACGGTGCGCTACCTATCGATAATAGGTTACGCTATTCTCCGATACGGCGCCGCACCTCAGGGCCACAATGTACGGTCAGGCGTTTGCTCTGACCATACATACACAAACACTAATCAACACGTTTTATCCGCTTATAGTAGCCAGAAACCGCATAAATCACACCGCAATCACAAGAAATCATGCACAGTTTATCCGTTAGGAATTTTCACACCCGACATGTTGGCGACTGGAAATCGAGTCTCCAGCATTACACTAATCTGCGTTTCAGGGTACATGGGTGTCGATGGCAATAAGAGATGGATGCATGGGTGTCAATGGCAATAAGAGATGGATGCATGGGTGTCGATGGATGCATGGGTGTCGATGGCAATGAGAAAGGGCTGACTGTCATCATATCAGGTGGTCAGCCAATGGATTGTGCCAGAAAAGAACCACAACAGGTATATGAGTAGGCTCATCAATGAAGATCGAATTGGTGCGTTAGTGCTGGACGCTGTTGGATATATTGCGAAAGAGATCGGAGTACCTATGGAAATGTCCGGAGTGCAGTGAAACTTGTTTTAATACCATCAGGTATGTAGGAAAATACAGTGTTAGGCCCATATCTTTCTTTGCCCGGTGGTACAAGATGGGTGATGTGGTCAACATCATGCCAAATGTCTTTACTTCCCAGTTTTCTCTGGTACCAATTGAGGCTGGGTGGACCTGGGAGTCATTACAGATGGAAGAAATCCCACCAGCACTACAGAATTTGATCCTGGAACCAGAAACTTATGAAGAAAGTGCACTAGCCGCTATGCTGTCGCTGTGTATGTATTTATAAGTTAAGTGTTTGTGGCAATGAGAAAGCGGACAGAATTGTATCTACAGCATTGATTGTCAGAGAGTTGAAGATGGATAAGGAGGGTTCTTTCGGTCTCTTCATCACTGCCTGTTGGATGAAGACACTAAAATAGATGTAGAATCAATCCAGTGATTTATGGACTATGGAGATACCAGTTGTACACGTAGAACTGGATGCCTGAGGACCTGAGTGAGGAGTGTGTTTAACCAGCGAGCCACAGAGACCATCAGTATGCATATCCTTTGACATATGTTGAGGGAGACTGAGCACCTATGGGTCTGCCTGGAGTGCGATGACGTCGGTTCAATAACCAACACCCAATATTTACTTTCTTTCTTTCAAACACTTCCACTTGAAACTTCTGAAAGATGTCAAAGTCAAGTGCTACAACAAAGTCTAACGAAAGATAACTTCTTCAAACGCTCCACATCAACCACTTGTTAAACCACCCTTTGTGATTTGTATGTGATCTAAGCCTAAGGATGATTGTACCAGTTATGTGCCTACAAGTAGGCCAGCACATCTGATTTCTGCTGCACTTTTATTAACTAGGTAGCTTCCTAGACCCCTACCTCAGTCGACTTTTATGATATGCCTTGCAGGTCGAGTGTTACTATTCTTTGTTCCCTTGCTGTCCTGCAAAACATGGGCGGAAAGATAACTAAAATAACCTCTTCCAAAAAGATACAAGCAAGAATGAACTTAACAAGAAAGTCATCACTAGACTTACTCTTTCTGATCACTTCCTCGCTCAGGTCAGCTATCTTGATACCCAGACTGTCCGAGAGTTGTCGCTGCTCTTTCAGACTTTCATACAACTGTCCTCTCTCACTTTCCAGCTGCTTAATAGTATCCTGCAGGGACTGGATCTGTATAGGGATAAGCAACAAAAATAAACCATGAGCTGGAAAGTGTATAAGGTGAAGAGAGTGGCATGACAGAAGTCAGATGCAGGGTCCACCCGTGTGGTGCCGAGGCCCACAAGGGAAGCAAAGAATAGTACCACTGTGATCTACAAGGCATGTCATAAGAGGCGACTGATGTAGGACATAGGGAAGCTACCCTAGTATATAAAATGCATCACAGAAATCAGATGTGCTGGCCTTCATTGTAGGCACATAACCGGTACAATGTAGAATCGCTCTTAGGCTCAGATCACATACAAATCACAAAGAGTGGTTTAACAAGTGGTCGATATGGAGCGTTCGAAGAAGAACAAGAAGATGCAGGGTCAGGTAATCACAGCAAGTTTAACTGATTGACTCATATAAGCCACTGGGAGTGCCACTATTTATTTGTTTTAGAACGATCTTAAAGAAAATTGATTTACCTACAAAATGGTATATTACTCATAAAAATCTGTTAATAATTAAGAAAACTGCACCTAACTTTGTACATACACCTGCAATGTGAAAATAGGACCTACATTTAATTCAGCCAGAACCCGTTTTTCAATTCAGTAGCTAATCAGTTAAAGATCTGGTATATGGTTGAAACCAGAGTAAAGCAAGGCTGTATTCTATCTCTGCTGTTGTTTGCAGTGGTAATTGACTTGGTGATGAGAAAATATTGCAAGTTGCAAAACTGGCATCGATTGGGTAGAAAATGGCCAACTGAAAGATTTGGATTTTGCAGATGATATTGCTTTGTTAAGTAAAAACAACCAAGATATGCAAAAAAAATGCAACTTATCTACAGCATCAAAAGATAAACTGCAGAAAAGCTATGAAAAGACAAATATAATGAAGACACCTATGGTAAGTATCATCCTGGACAAATCTAAAATGATGCAAATAAGAGAGCAGTTCACCTATTTAGGTAGCAATTTTGATTGTACAGGAAATGTTAAAAAATACATTATGCTAATGCTACGATTTGTCAAAGCAACATCAGCTTTTAAAAAGTCTAAATAAAATATGGAACTACAAGTTATACAGTTTTGAAGACTAAGAATTTTCAATTCCAGTGTTGTATCAATCTTAACATATGCCAGCTAGGGTTAGAAAATGACTAAAGATATAGAAAGTAAGTTGAATGCATTTGAAAATGTCTGCGAAAAATAATGAACATAAAATGGAACGAGTTCAGGAGAAGTGATGAAATCAGACATGTCTGGTCAACCACTAGTAACAACTGTTATAAGCAAGAGAAGATGGAGATATGTTGGACAAACCTTGGGAAGAAATGATCAAATAATATCAAAGCATATATTAAAGTGGGATGCAAATGGTTCAAGAAAGATAGGATGCCCTAAGGAAACCTTGAAATGAACTTTGCTGAGAGAGGCAAAAATATCTGGCTCAATTCCATGGAAGAGATTAAGCGAGTTGCCCAGGACAGAGTGGTATGGATAAATTACTTGCAGGCCCTATGTAACGATAACTGGTACAAAGGTAAAAAAAAAAAAAAAAAAAAAATTATATATATATATATATATATATATATATATATATATATATATATATATATATATATATATATATATATTATATTATATATATAAAACTCTAATATATTTATCCATACTATTATATATATATGAAGCGACACAAGAGACCATTCTAAAAATCGTTTCTGAAGCTGTAATACATAACAGGTTTAGCGAAAAAAGAAGTAAGAATTCAATCTTATTTTCCAACTTACAATCTCATCTCTTGGATTACTGGTCTGTTCCCCATTTTCCATATCAGAGTTTTTGAATGGCTTCACCTCGGTGGCTTTGATCAGCATAGTCCTCAGTTCACTGTTCTGTGTTGTCAGGGCCTCCATCATATCCTGTAACAATAAATGTATACTGTCATACGTTTGTACAACTCATATCCTGTAACAATAAATGTATACTGTCATACGTTTGTACAACTGGAAAAACAACATCAATTTCATAAACAATTTTTGATGGTGGAAAAAGTATCAGACTCAGAATAGATGAATCAAATAAAGGATAGAGATTGATTGATAGGACCATCATCATTGCACGTCGATGAGTAACCTTGTGTATTCTGATCTCGTTCTTACACAGCAAGATCTTAGCGGCAGTGCACGAACTCTGTAGTGCTGACAAGGGCCCCCGATGTGATTTTCTCAGTCACCCCAACAGAAGTCGAAAGATATGCATAATGATGGTTATCATGGCTCGCTGGTTTTAAAAAATCCACACTCTGCCCCTTAGGCTTCCATTCCTGCTTGTAGAATGTATAGTTCCAAACTCAATAAATCGCTGAGTAGATTCAACATCAACTTTAGTGCCCTAATCCATTAGATGATCGCCATGAGATGAAGAAATCCCCTCTATCCATCCTCAACATCCCAACAATCAGAGGTATATCCGCATGCCAGGCCAGTAGATCCACGCAACCCTCTGGAGGTTGGAAAGCTCAATAGATGACACCCCTTCATACCACAACCTGCCATTTTGGACCTTCCGAGGCAACAATTGAGAGTCAGACATAACGACTCCAGTAAACAGAGTTCCAGAAATCCACTGGAGGGCAGGAATAACAGTCTCAACCTCCAAACTCATACTGGAAGTAGTTGTCCTGTGTGCTCTGCTTCGTTCTTCAATTACCCTTGGTATAAACAACATCATCATCACTTGCATTATCTGCTATCAGCTACAATGAATGAGAAATAGACTGAAAATAAGAGATGAAGAATATAGGATGGGACACACATTGTTAGGCTTTGTCTCTTCCATCACATACAAACATACCTGAGCTGTTCTAATATATCTTCTCTAACATACAAACATACCTGAGCTGCTGTGAGTTCATTCTGTAATGTGTCAACAAGCTGTGCCTGAGCCTCATAATGCCTGAGCCTGTCCTTCATCTGGTCTTGTTGATACATTTCTTTCTCTGCAGACTTTGTCACTCTCATCAACTCTGAGATCTCACTAGCTTTATTGGATAACTGTAATGAGATATGGGGCAAGATATCATGTTCGGGCCAGACTTAATGATGAGATCAGAAGATGAGAGATCAGAACTTATTTAAACTCATGCATCACTCAACAGTCTGTATGTAGCAAGTCCTTTGTAGAACACCAATCTCATGATAGCATGTCTGAAAGGCTATCAACTTCTAACAAGTTGTATCTATTGTTGTGCTCAAGGTTATCTCAGCCCCCAGTTGTCACCATTGTTTTGGTCATCCCCTGCCTAATAATTCCAGGATTCCACCTCCAAGTGGTGACCTAAGACACAGTGAATGACATGACAGAAGTCAAGAGTCATAAAACCAGAGTTGACAAAGACTATACGCAACCCCCAAGTGGTGGCCCTGGAAATATGCTACACCCCTGCAGTCTGACTTAGCAAATATGGATTAAAGAAGGGAAGGCAAACCTGTCCCAAAAGTTGTGCCCTGAAAGCTGATGTCAGGTGGAATGATGTAAACATCACAATAAACTGTGACCCAATGTAAAAAATACCCTTCTCAGGGAAAGCAAAGAAGTGGACAACATATAGTCATCACATATCATGGCGGTTGGCATCTGCAATCATGGATCACACAAATTTACATCAGTGCTGACTATCACTTCTGTTGTTGACATTCTTCCGTGCCATAATGTGAGACTGGAGTCGTGGGTAATGAACGAGCTGATAGATTGAATGGCATGGTTATGTCAGAGGAAGCTGCAATGGACTGAAATGACATTCTTAATCCATTGAGAGGGTCTTTCCCAACAGAGGAGTTTCAGGGCTGTGAATCCCAGTCACTCACAAGGTTGAGAGCGATGGGTGTAGATACTGGTACAAAAGACCCAAAAAGACTGACATACATTAATGCAAAAAGGGTGATTAAACAACACTGAACTGTCATGTTGGGCCGCTTGATGCTGCTGGATTTGTTGAGGTAGAGATTGGAGCACCTATGGACATGTACGGAGTTCTTTGATGATAGTTCTCACATAACTGATAACGTCAGACTGTCCAGATTTTCTTTCTGTCATCACCATCCATCTTGTCTCCCATTTTATTTTACTGCTTGCTGCACTTCTTCTCCTTCTTCTTCTTCTTTGCGTTGTTCTTTACAACCAATTTTAATCACTCTTTGTGATATGTTTGATCTTTGCAAGAACGTGTATACGTTGCACATTGGTTTGGCAGGCCCTAAACGCATAGACTTCTACACGTTTAGGACACGTGCATCCGATTTCAGCCAAACATCCTTAGTTGCCTCTTACGACATGCATGGCAGGTAACAGTGGTTCTATTCTTTACATCCCAAATTTGGGCCCCGGTAACCACTCGGGCGGCTTGCTGCACTGTATTGTAAACCTCCCTTTTTCATCACATATCCAAAAAATTATGACTGCCTCTTTCTTACATTGATAATAAATTGTCCATGTGTCTTGACTTCTTTCAGCATATCAATATTTCATCAAGTAGCATGTCTCTTGCAGAATGTCACTTTCATCACAGCCCACCTGAAAAACTCTGTCTCTATCAAGTTCTCCAACCTTCTGCAGCATCATGTACAAGATTTCTTTGATGTCCTGCTGCCACTTTCATCTTGGTCGTCCCCTGTCTCGTACTCCAGGAACCATGTCTTCTATTACCGTTCTCTCCAAACCATTGTGATGTTTAACATGGCCTTCTTCTTCTTCGAACGCTCCATATCGACCCGTCAACCGCTCTGTGTGATTTGTATGTGATCTGAGCCTAAGAGCAATTGTACGTTGTGCCAGTTATGCGCCTACAAATAGGCCAGCACATCTGATTTCTGTTATGCTTTTTATTTACTAGGGTAATTTACTTGGTTCCCCCTGTCCCGTACTCCAGGAACCATGTCTTCTATATACGTTCTCTCCAAATCATTGTGACGTTTAACATGGCCTTCTTCTTCTTCAAACGCTCCATATCGACCTCTTGTCAACCACTCGGTGTAGTTTGTATGTGATCTGAGCCTAAGAGCAATTGTACGTTGTGCCTGTTATGCGCCTACAAGTAGGCTAGCACATCCGATTTCTGCGCTGCTTTTACTTACTGGGTAGCACCCCTAGGGCCTACATCAGTCGCTCTTACAACATGCATTGTAGGTTGCAGTGGTACTATTCTTTGCTTCCTTTGTGGGACCCGCACCACATGGGCGCTTTAACATGCAAAAACATTTCATCTTCTGGGACACAATGTTTTTAGAAGCCAACGCTCTCGAAATGCAGGTCTTGTAGGGGTCTTTCTTTTTCTCTGTCCTTTTTCTTTGAACGCTCCATACTGACCACTTTTTAATCACACTCTGTGTGATTTGTATGTGATCTGAGCCTGAGAGAAATTGTATCGTTGTGCAGTTATGCGCCTACAAATAGGCCAGCACATCTGATTTCTGTTATGCTTTTTATTTACTAGGGTAATTTACTTGGTTCCCCCTTGCCTCGCACTCCAGGAACCACGTCTTCTATTACCGTTCTCTCCAAACCATTGTGACGTTTAACATGGCCTTCTTCTTCTTCAAACGCTCCATATCTACCCCTTGTCAACCACTCTGTGTGATTTGTATGTGATCTGAGCCTAAGGGTGATTGTACGCTGTGTCTGTTATGCGCCTACAAGTAGGCCAGCACATCCGATTTCTGCGCTGCTTTTATTTACTAGGGTAGCATCCCTAGGGCCTACATCAGTCGCCTCTTACCTTGTAGGTTGCAGTGATACTATTCTTTGCTTTCCTTCCCCTGTGCCCGGCACCACATTAGCGTCTTCTCTGTCCAGGATGTTCTAAGAACTTTTCTACATCAACATAACCCCCATAAGAAAAGGACACCTTGACAGGAGCACAGTAATTGTACTCACACTTTCCCTCAAGTGCAGAAGCTCATCTTCCTGCTGTGCCAGTCTTGCACTGTGCTCATTCGTCAAGTGTTGCTCAGTTGAAAGTCTGGTGACCAGTTCCATGTTATCATTACTCTGAAACAACACAAATATTAATAATAAAGTCACAAACAGCTGGAATCAGGTTCTAAGCACAGGTATGAAAGAAGTATATCAGAACTCTAACCAACAAGTAATGTCTTGTTTAACCAATTTATTTGCCGTCTGCCCAGCGTGTTCGTAGCGCGTGACTACGGGTGACTATCCCTGTGTGTATGCGGGTTCAATTCGCGGGATGGCAGAAAAAGCCACAGATTCCCCAGATTTACGATGTCCATGGCACCGAGCCAAAGAGCTGAAAAGCTCAAGTGCTTCTGGATCGGGGAGAAAAAAAAAATGTATTTAGTGCAAAACAATTGTAACTTCTGCTTGTATGTTGTGGGGCTTGCACAGGGAGCAAACAATAGTAACACTGTGGCCTGCAAGGCGTATCATAAGGTGATTAAGTTAAGGTAAGGGCTCACCCATGTGTTACCTAGGCCCAAAAAAGGGGGAAAAGAATATGCAGCAATGTGTACCTGCCAAGCATGTCACAAGAGGTGACTAAGAAGAGTTGGTGGTGGGTTTGGCTACCTCACCTTGTATAAAAGATCAGCTAAAAAAAAGTCAACAAACATGGATAGTCAAATATTTTTTTTAAAAATTAACTCAACCATCGAACCAGGGAAAGGCCCCCAAACAGGGAGGCAAATGATGTGTCGCCAAGAAAGTTGAGGGATCCGGTGATGCAGACTAACCTTCTTTCCTGTTGGGCAAACTTTCAGAATTGGCTGCTGGACTGTGAATACGTTACTAGATAGGCAAGACGTGGAAAGGAATTGGAAGGGCTGGAAGAAGTTTGTTGTAGACCTGTGCTCCATTGAGAGTTGAAAGATGAAGAAGAAGAATTGAAACTTCATCTTCAAGTATATATAATAGCCGTCCATCGTAGGCAATGATGACAACAGTCTCAGATATGTGCTGCTGCACCTCTCTGGTGTGTGCGGAGATGAATGTAGAGTCCAATCTTAGAACACAATCCCCTACCACAGGTGGGGCATACATGATCACGGTTAGACATGTGTGTGTTGTGTGTTCTGTCTTCTCGCGCAGCTCATTTTCTTTGTGCCTCAACGGCATGATGATTCTCAGCTATGCAGGTTCCTCTTGTGTTGTTACCGCGCCATATTTGGCGATCTTGCACAAGGGATGTTCAAGTAAATGAAAAGCAGGCATAGGTTTGTTTATTCAGCAAACTTGTGATGTGATCTGGAAATGACCTGATTAAACAGTGTAAACAATACAACCAACCACCAATAACAGCATACAATAAAAAGAGATCAGGTACTAGAGCTAAGGGAAGACCAAGAAAAAATGAATAGACAATATCAAGACCACACTAAATAAACACGGATATAACACAACAAGGGCGGCTCATCTGGCCCTGGAACGCAAATTAAAGCTCCCACCCCTAATCTTAATGGCAAGATTGGAAAACCGATTCCATCATCCACTTGGGATAGACAATAGACAACAATAGTTTATGACCTGTGTTACTTTTTAGGGTTTCTAGAGTTTGAGAAGACAAATAAAATGCCATGTCTATGAAGAGTTACTAACAACACCAGACAAGACAGAGCCACCAACATTAGCATAAGTAAGAAAGTTGGGACAGAACCTTGCCTGAATGACATTGAAAAACAAAGAATGAAGTGGTTCAGCCACTTAATACGAATGTAACCAAAATCCACAGTATACAAAATCTTCTACAACAGAACATCAGGAAAGAAGGCTATAGGAAGACCCAAAACGATGGCATAGCAGAATCCTCTCAAAAAAGCGTAAATAACTATCACTCACCCCACTAGAGCATCGCAAGACAAAAACAGAAAACCATGACACTGGGCAACAACTTGTAGCAGTGTAAAGACAAAAGAAAAGACAGAAATTGTGTGATACCCTACATGAAACAGGTCAGCTTGTCAACCACACAGTGCAGATTTGCACTGGTCCAGGCTCTGGGTATGGTAGGTTATGATCAAATTTCTTAGTGTACAGCTCAGCTATGTTAACTTCCTCTTCAGAGCAACACTGCTCTATAACATCTCCATGGAGACACTTAACAAAAAAGCAGGAAAACCTTTCATAATTTACCATTTTGACAAACACTTGCTGCAGCTCTGCCAGTTGTGCTTTTAGCTCTTTGTTCTGGGTCAGTGCTCTGCTGAGGGTTGTTTTGTCACTCTGTATAGACTCCAACAATTGCGCCTTGTCACCAGCCTGTTCCCTAAATTCATCTAACAAACGTTCCAGTGATGTGATCTTTTCTTCCTTCTCTTCTAGCAACCTAAAGAACACAATGGGGGAGAGATGTCAGATGGCATTATTTTTATTAGCAAATGGTACAGCTGCATGATCTACAAAAGTTACACTTCTTCATTTTCTAACTCTTCATATCGATTTGTATGTGATCCGAGCACGAGAGCGAATGTGCGCTGCGCCAGTTATGCACCTAAAAGTAGACTAGCACATCCAATTTCTGCAAGCATTCTATTTACTAGGTAGCTTCCTAGACACCTACCTCAGTCGCCTCTTACGACATGCTTTGTAGGTCGCAGTGTTACTATTCTTTGCTCCCCTTGCATACCCCGGCAACACACAGGTGCCCAAGTTACACAACACAAGTACTATATAAGTAGAAATCTGTGACTTAGCAGTAGTGAGCTCGATCACAACCCACAAGTCAGTTGTCTATTGTCTTTTCTCAGATGGATGATGGAATTGGTTGTCCACTATTGCCGTTGGACAGCCTACTCAAGACACGAGAGGAGACTTAACATCTTTCACCTTCGATGTCTCCGCAAGATTATGAACATCAGGTGGTACGACAAGATAACCAACTCTGAAGTACTACAACGGGCAAATCTGCCTTCCATCATGGGCATGCTCAGCAGTAGACGACTAAGATGGTTGGGACATGTGAGAAGAATGGAAACTTATCGCATACCAAAACAAATGTTGTTCTGTAAACTTTCGGAGGGAAGAGGCACCAGGGCAGACCACTGCTCAGATATAAAGATGTCTGCAAAACCTCAATGAAAACTTTTCTATAGATCCCAGCACATGGGAGGGACTAGCTGATGACAGAGTTGTGTGGAAAGCCAAATTACGGAAGGCGCAGAGTCTTTTGAGAAGAGACTTATGTACGAGCTGAACGACAAGAGAGAAAAGCGAAAACTCAGAAGTTGTCACAGTAAAACACTTGCCTATTGACCGTCTGTAAAGATAAAAAGGGCCATATACATATATTGCCGTTAAGTGTAGGGGTGTGAGCTTTAATTTGCGTTCAAGGGCCAGATAAACCGTCCTTGTGTTATATTCGTGTTTATTTAGTGTGGTCTTTATTTAGTATGGTCTATCTATCTTATCTCGATCTTGCCTTGGTTCTAGTACCTGATCTCATTTTATTGTATGCTGTTATTAGCGGTTGGTTGTATTCCATTCTCATTAAATGACCGAACCACTACATTTTTTGTCTTTCAATGTATTCGGTGCATGAAGTTATGCCTACTCATTATGCCAACGCAAATTAAAGCTCCCACTCCTACGCTTAACGGCAAGAGTGGACAACCAATTCCATCATCCACCTAGGTAAAGACAATAGACATTCCACTTTCTTTCCACACATATATCTCTACCTGCTTAGTTGCATATTGTCTCTAACTTGGACTTCTAGTGTATCTGAAGATTCTCTGACACTGGATCTTAGTTTATCAAGCTCCTGTATTAACTCTGTTGGAATTGACGGCTGCGCTGGAGGAGTTACAGGGGGCATGCTACCAATATCTTCTGTTGATGGAGATACAAAAAAGCATGCACTAAAAAATTTCAACCACAAATAATAGCAATGACAGAATTTTATATTATAATTATACGCTATGACATGAATTAAAATTTTGTTAAAATCTTGTTTCGTAAAATGATGTTAAGGAAATTAAATATTTCTGACACATCAAATGACATGAGTGTCTAGAGAAGATAATTTTGGAGGGAATGGTGCCTGGAAGAAGAATGAGAGGAAGACCTAGAAAATTCTGGTGCAAGATGTCATTGACGATCTGAGCATGACTGCTGCGGACGCATGTCAACTTGCAAAGAACAGAGTTTTTCAGGACTGCTGTCATGGTAGCCAGGTTCCGGTAGAGACAAGCTACTTGATGATGATGATGACATGAATGTCTAATGCTCTTGGCAGGTGCCCTTAGTAATATAATGGTTTTAAGCTCAGTCTGGAAATCATAAATTTATGTTGATGTGGGTCGACTTTTATATATTTTTGATAGAACACTGTAAGCTTTAATGTAATTTGGCATAGTTCTAAGAGTCCATGATTATTTATTCATGAAAAGTGTTAATAATACTGATATTCCTTAGGGTTAAACTTAATTTGTGACATAATATAACCCTGTTTCCGTATGTTGTGTTGTCTTTTCAAATGAATTTGTCTTTATCTAACCATGCTGAAATGTGAGGCAGGTCAAAGCAGCGCTCCAGAAAATGAGGCACTATGTGCAACAATTCACTGTCTATTGAGATCAGAATGAGAGTTATTCAGTGCTACTTTGAGCCAAACTAACATACTGATGCGAGTTATGTATGGTAAACAGATAGAAAAGTATCTGGAGGCCACAGAGATGTGGTTTTACAGAAAAAGATGAGAATCCCATGGACTGCTAAAATGACAAATGTGGAGGTGTTGAATGAGGCCAAGACTCTGAGAAAACTTATTGTCAGTATAAGAAAGAAGCAATTATCATTTTTTGGACATGTAATGAGGTGAGGCTTAGAACACATTGTGACAAACGGTAAAATCGAAGGGGGGATGAGACAGAGAAAGACATAGAAAGTTTTGGATGGCCTGACTTCATGGCACGAAAGAGCGTCAACATCTGAGATGATAGCAAACACCAGGGACAGAGATTTGTGGAGATCCATGATTGTCTATAGCTATTCTAACAATAGTTAGTTTATTCCTTTCGAGCCAAAGGCGGGACATAGGGCAGAGGTTTTAGATCTCCATGTGATACGGTTCTTTGCTAGCAGTTGCAGATCTTGTATGGTTTTACATCCCAATAGTTTACTTTCTTGTTGGATGGTTCTTCGAAGAGTGGTCTTTGGTCTTCCACGTTTTCTTTCCCAACTGGTGACCACATAAGGACTTGTCGATTTAGTCTCTTTTCGTCTGCTCTAAGAACATGACCTAAATATTTCCACCTTCGCTTCCTTATAATATTTGATACGGGTTGTTGGTGTGTTCTATCTCTCACTGTGTTGTTAGAAACGAAATCACTCCATTTTACTTTTAATAATTTTCGTAGACATTTATTCTCAAAGCTGTCCAGTTTCTTATCAATTTTCTTTGTTGATTTCCAACTTTCACAACCGTAGGTCAGTACAGGAATCACACATGACCTAAATAATTTAACTTTTGTGCATATACTAAGGTCTTGAGATTGCCAGATATTCGTTAATTTAGTGAAGGCACTAGCTGCTATAGCAATACGAGAGTTTATTTCTTTCATCGTGTCTCCGTTGTTTGACACTTTACTACCCAAATATGTAAAATGTTCAACTTTCTCCAGTGTTTGGCCATTTATTACGATGTTGTCTGTCGAGTTTGTGAGGTCCATAATTTTGGTCTTGGCAGAATTAATCTGGAGACCAACCTGTTCTGCAAGTGTGCAAAGATTGCTCGTTAGTTTGTGGGCAATCTTTGCACCCTGCAACAGGGACAGAGATTTGTGGAGATCCATGATTGCCTATAGCTATTCTAACAATAGTACTGAAGGATAAATATAAATACCTATTTTTCTTTGCAGTTCAAGTACTGCTCCCTCCAAATCATGCTGTCTGTTGAGTAACTCTTCCCTCTCTTCAGTCAGTACTGTTATCTGTGGAGTTGGCAGCAAAGATTTGAGTACTTGATATTATAGAACTTGTAGACACATGGAATAATACACTTTCAAAATAATGATATTTTATTTTGTTATTCGCTTACACATTATATTCTTTAATGTGAACCCCATGGAGCATGACGAGGCAAGTAGAAAGTCCTTGTCATTCACTGCATCTTCTTTCTCTTCTCCCTCTCGCGATCATTCTTTTTGGCCATTTTGATCATTCTTGTTGTGATATATATATACAGCCTTTGCCGAGAACGTTTTTACGCCACATCTTCAGTACCATTTGGCGCTCTGGTGCTTGTCCTTCGCGACGTGTCCGATTTCAACCAGCGTTTACTGGATTCGCTCTCCGTCAGCCTTTGGCTGTCCTCAGCTGACCTGCAAGGTAGCAGGTTATTCACTGCATCTAATACTATCTCCAGTAGTCTCGAATTGTCTCGACACTGGATATACATAGTCTAGGACAAGAGAATGGCGGTGATGACGAACGTAACTCTTCCTCACTTTAATTTAATTCATTGCAGTAATCATTTGTTTCATCCAAATTATAATGTCATATTCAACTTCTTTATCCCCAGAAAGTGTTCACAGACAAAGTGTGTGATTTAGCAGATGAAAGTACTTTAAATTCATGATAAGTAAGGTGGATGTTTAAAAAGTTTCCTTATCAAATACTATAGCAGTAAGTCCTCTTGCATGAAAAAAAATTTGCCTGTGTTGTGCTGGGGTCCGCAAAGGAAGCAAAGAATATTACCAGTGCGACCTACAAGGCATGTCGTAAGAGGCGACTGATGTAGGACCTAGAGAAGCTACCCTAGTAAATAAAAAGCATCACAGAAATCGGATGTGCTGGCACAACGGGCAATCGCTCTTAGGCTCAGATCACATACAAATCACACAGAGTGGTTAACATGTGGTTGATATGAAGCATTCAAAGAAGTAGAATTTTTAAAAAACAGCATGTTCTTCATTAGTGCATTCCTCAAGCAAAGTGGCCACTTGTATCTGCTCATGCACATGCGGGCAAATATCGCCTGCTACCTAAACTAAACATCAAGTTGAATGCTTATGTTACTTTATGTAATTATACAGGGTGTTCAAGATAATTGCAGCCCCATTGACAAATCGAAAGCTGCCAGATAACCTATCGCGTTGTGTTTATTTACTATTTAAACCGGTTCTGACTAGCTACGTCACATTTGTTCATCACCCCTTCCCGCATTACAATTACACACCATCACACAACCTTGACCTATACTACGTCATAACAGAACCTTCTCATTTCCATACATATATGCCAGATTAGCTCCATTCATAGGCTGCTTTTAAGTTGAACACCCTGTAGTATTAGTAGCAGTAGTAAGCCTCTTGGAGTCCTCAGGAGCTGTAGAGCTGTGCCACAGGGTAGGTGCTCCACATCTCCATTGGTGACTGTAAAATCCTATGCTGGAGTGAGTCTCTGTCACAGTTCCTGTCACCTAAATGATGAGGAAGGTCTTCTTCTTCTGCATTCACCCGCAGTGAATTTGGGCGTTAGCCATGATTCCTGGTATGGCGCTTCTGACTGATTTTTGCCTGAAAGCCTGCTTTACAATTTGACTGGTATCCCTCGCCATGCAGACCGACTTCAAAAGTAGAAAATTATCATGAGATGGGACCTGCAGTAAAGCCTTATTTCCTCTGCTTGTTTGATAAGACCTAATTTCTTCAAATACGTCTGTCATTGAAGATTATTTCCCTGTGTGCATGTGTTTATCCTCTCCAGGGCACAGGCCAAGGGCATATAAAGAACTTACTGTTGCCCAGTAGCAGGTTCTCCCCACTTATCATCTCTGGTGGTTTACTTGGATGGCTACCTAATGGCACCTTTACTGTTTTTGTATTTTGTAAAATTACAGTACTTTGTTTTTACGTGTTTCACTATTGCTACAGTTTTACTGCAGTCTTCCCGTATATCATTAATGGCACCTTCAGAAACTATTAACTATCATTTTTAACTATCTCATATCAGATAGTAAAGGGTTTAAACATGAAGGATTGATTTCATTACACCGGGTTTTACCCCATACGACGCAGTCCCTCTCCAAAGAAATGGCACGCCACCCGTCAAGAGTATTGCACAAAGCATGAACTCCATAGCTCCTGCAACAATCCTAGGAATCTCTGGAAAAAATGTACTCATGAACAGAATGAAGCATTCTGGATTCTAACCCATGACCTTCAAAGCGCAAGGCAACGATGTAACCACTTAGCCACAGAGACCTCCACTATCAGATTGTAGCATGCTTAATGATTTACCTTTGTATAACATTTTGTTCTGCATAAATTTTCCGTCTAAAAAAGTGGTCTAAAGCAAAGGCTTTACTTCACTGCACCGGGTTTTACTCCATATGGCTCCACCTCTGTTGGCGGAAATGGCACAAAGTACAAACTGCGTAGCTCCAGCAACATTCCTATGGATCTCATGAAAAAATTGCACGTGACTTAGTCTAGATTCGAGCCCACAACCTTCAGAACGACAGGTAAACATCTTAGCCATCTCGTCATAGCTTCTTCCCCCTCCCAATGTTACGTAATCCACAACAAGGAAGAACTAATTTTAGCATGCAAGTGTCCATACCTGTTGGGTCAGCTGCTGTGACTGGTGCCTTAACTGATCTGTGTACTGTTGGTATTGTTCCGTGACCTGGTCCCTCTCCAGCTGCAATTTCTGAGACAATTCTTCTTGCTGTGGATACCAGTTGACTATTGTACAAACTACTTAGTACATCAATAACAGTATATTTCAGTTTTAATGGAGGAGAATGTTTCAATGGTTTGGACATTTAATGAGAATGAAATACAACCAACCACCAATAACAGCATTCAATAAAAAGAGATCAGGTACTAGAGCTAAGGGAAGACCAATAAAAATAAAAAGATGGATAGACAATATCAAGACCACACTATATAAACACAGGTATAACACAACAAGGGCGACTCATGTGGCCCTAGAATGAAAATTAAAGCTCCCATTCCTACGCTTAACAGCAAGAGTGGACAGCCAACTACATCTTCCCCCTGGGACTAGACAATAGAGAATGTTGCGGGTGAGTTTTCACTTTTTTTTTAAAAATGTCAAGCTGGGAATGAGTATCAAATTTTTTTATATTACAGCAGACTAAAAAATTAACTTATGTGTAAAATACTGCAAAATGTAAATACTTTTTCTTATTCCTCTTCTAACCAGGGCTGCAAGTTTTCCCTCCTGTACACCCAATGCCAAATTGTAGAATTTGCATGTTATCTATAGTTGTAGGAAGCTATCATAAATGGTATTATGAACAGATCGGTTTGATGGGAGGAGTTCTTGTCTAGCTTTATATAGCCCAGAACATTCAAGCAGGACATGATGTATCGTCTCACATGAATGACTGCACTTGCTACAGTGTGGTAGGTGAGTGGGGTTTATTCTGTGTAGGTGGTAATTCAGTCCATCTTGTCCCATTCTTAATTGAAAGATAATGCATTGATCTTTTTGTTGTAGAAGATTTATATTGTCCTTAGAGACTAGAGTCACTTCTGATTGTGGACCTAATCAATTCAAGTATCTGTTTGTTATAAATGGTGTGCATGGTTGTTTAGGAAGAGCAGTTTTTGGTTGCGGTAATGAGAGAGCAGACAGGCTTGCATCAACAGCATCGATTGTTGGGGAGTTGAAGATGGATAAGGGGATGTGCTTCGGTCTCTTCACAACTGCCTGTTGGATGAGGACACTCAAATAGATGTTGAATCTATCCCACGAAATTAACAGTTTGAAGTTACCCATTGTACAAGTAGAACTGGATGCCTGAGAGGCAGAGTGAGAGGTGGTTTAATCAGCGAGCCACAGGAACCATCAGTATGCATACTCTTCTATATCTGTTAGGGGAACACGGAGCACCTATGGGTCTGTGCAGAGTGCAATGACGTCAGTTTAGTAGCCAATAACCAATAAGTTATTGGTTGGTGGTCTTGTTCGACCAGAAAATTATAAAAATGTTCCGTGAAATACATATCAAATTTTCACTCTTAGAAACATAGCAGAATAATGCCCTAAAAGTGCAGAGATATCTAAACATAAGCTCTGTTGATTTTAAAATGGCATTCATGAGATTGTCAAGACGAAAACTGACATATATATATAAATATATATCTATATAAACAACAGAAACAGAAAATATATATATATATATATATATATATATATATATATATATATATATCAACTCAGCTACTCCATAAAAATCGCCCAGGCATGCGTCACGGAGAGGTCACTTCGTGGTCAACTTTGTTGACCAAACCAACACGGAAGACAACAGTTACGGGTTGTAAGTCCAGCTCAATTGTCGTAGAGTATCGGACGCCACAGGTTGTCTTCGACGGTGGGAGAGATCATCGCATCTCATTGGACAGCTACCACCCGCCTCAAGCCGGGCAGCCCCGGACAATAAGGTGTCGCATGCGCGGAAGTGAGGGTGGCTCAAAAGAAAAGAAAAACAACATCACATGTGGAGGCAAAAGAGAGCACAGAGAGCATCCTATATATCAGCTCCAGTCTCCAGTTTTACCTGCAGGCAAATGTGGCAAGGATTGCCACTCCAGAATAGGCCATTACAGCCACAATGAACGTTGTGATTCAGCGCAGAACATACTACGTGACGCAAGACCTATTGTCTCCTGAGACAAAAGGCCAATGATGATGATTTATATATATGTATGTATGTATATATGTATGCATGTATGTGTGTATATAATATATATATATATATATATATATATATATATATATATATATATATATATATATATATATATATATATATATATATATATATATATATATATATATATATATATATATTTATATATATATATTTATATATATATATATATATATATATATATATATATATATATATATATATATATATATATATATATATATATATATATATATATATGTATATATATATATATATATATATTTTTATATATATATATATATATATTAATATATATACATCCTTCATACCTGTCGCAGACAGTCTAACAATATGTCCCTCTCCTTCTGCAAGTTGTTGACTATTTCTATGCTCCCATGAGAGCTTTCATTCTCACTGGACAGCTGAAACAACAGGATGAATAACAGAAATTAACCAGACATATATAAATTAAATGCTGTTTTTATGTTTATAATTTAACAAATATGTTTGTTTATGTTCGATCGTTATTATCAACCAGTTTAATCACTCTTTCTTAACTCTTTCGCAGCCAATCGACGCTCACTGCGCCACAGTGTATTCCGTTGAAGCATATTGGCCGACACTGCACCATTCGAAGTTGTTTCCCTTATTCAAATCATTCAGTTTACTTCTACTATTTTACTTCTACTACTTTTTTATCTTGTTATTCTAATAGGTTGTCCAGTTTTCTTCAATTTAGTATATAATAAAATATAATAATAATAATTCCTCTCGTACCGTTATCGTTACATAGGGCCTGCAAGTAATTTCTCCATACCGCTCTATCCTGGAACTGAGACCAGTCCTGATATTTCCTGCCTCTCTCAGCAAAGTTCGTTTCAGGGTCTCTTTAGGTCGACCTCTCTTTCTTGAACCCTTTGCATCCCACTTCAATGCCTGCTTTGATATTCGTTGATCATTTCTCCTCAAGGTGTGCCCAACATATCTCCATCTTCTCTTTCTTATAACAGTTGTCACTAGTGGTTGACCAGACATGTCTCTGATTTCATCACTTCTGAATTCGTTCCATTTTATATTCATTATTTTTCGAGACATCTATTTTCAAATGCATTCAACTTGCTTTCTATATCTTTAGTCATTTTCCAACTCTCGCTGGCATATGTTAGGATTGATACAACAATTGAATTGAAAATTCGTAATTTAGTTTTAATACTATATAACTTGCAGTTCCATATTTTATTTAGACTTTTAAAAGCTGTTGTTGCTTTGCCAATTCGTATCATAATTTCTTTTAACATTTCCTGTGCAATCAAAATTGCTACCTAAATAGGTGAACTGTCCTGTTATTTTTATCATTTTAGATTCCATGTGATATCTGCATTACTTGCCATAGGTGTCTTCATTATATTTGTTTTTCATAGCTTATCTGCAGTCCAACTTTTGATGCTATAGATGACAAGTTGTCTGTTTTTCTTTGCATATCTTGGTTGTTTCTACTTAACAAGGCAATATCATCTGCAAAATCCAAATCTTCTAGTTGACAATTTTCTACCCAATCGATGCCAGTTTCGCCCCTGCAACATTTTCGCATCACCCAGTCAATGCCACTCCAAACAATAGCGGAGATAGAATACAGCCTTGCTTTACTCCGGTTTCAACCATAAACCAGTCGCTGTGTCCACCATCAGTGTGAACTGCACACTGTGAACCATCCATCATAGAGGCTTTTAATAATGTTTATTATTTTGTCTGGTATTCCATAGCATTATTTATTGAGTAGTTACAATTTAAATTTATTTTAATGCTTTTTTGTCGGCCTCCTTGAATTAACTGTGTACAACTGAGGAAATAACTGCGTATGGAAAGAGTTAATTACTTGTTCTGTGAACTTTCAGAAGGGAAGAGGCACCAAGGCAGACCACTGCTCAGATATAAATGTGCAGAAAGCTGTAACACTGAAGATAATAGTTTATGACCAGGACAAGCTGTAACACTGAAGATAATAGTTTATGACCAGGACGAGCTATAACATTGAACTTAATGGTTTATGACCAGGATAACTTACAAACACATGCAGATACTACCACATAGCATTGAGCCGAAGGGCAAGAGCTCAAGTGCCGCTGGATCATTGAAGAAGAAGATACCAGGACAATCTGTAACCTGACACAGGACAAGCTGTAACACTGGACTTAATGGTTTATGACCAGGACAAGTTGTAACACTTAATGGTTTATGACCAGGACAAGTGGTAACACTGAAGACAAATGGTTTATGGTAAGGAAAAGAGATAGACAAAGAGATCTGCAGATGATGGTCGTTTAATAGTCAGGAAAAAAGATAACACTGGTATATATGTACAAAACACAGGTGCTCCTAGTTTAACATTGGAAATTTTAACAAGACAATATAATGCATACAAAACATTCACTATCTGTCTATTAAATTTAATGGATTACACACCTGATGTGCAAAGAGCTCTGCCATCTCTATGCGTTTCTGCAAATCAGCTACTGAGCTTAGCAGAGATCTGTTTTCTACCGTCTACAAAAATAAAAGATACTAGATTATTGGTTAATACAGGGTGTTCAAGATAAAAGCATTCCCATTCTTCTTCTTCTTCTTTTGTCGTCACACTGCTAGCGGTTTGTTGCCCAGTGTCGTGGTTTTCTGTTTTTGTCTTGCGCTGTTCTGGTGGCTTGTGTGATTGTTATCTTTGCCCTTTCACATGATTCTGCTACGCCATCTAACCATCTTTTCCGTGGTCTTCCTCTTGCCTTCTTTCCCGATGTTCTGTTGTAGAAGACTCTGTATACTGTGGAGTTTGGATGCATTTTTATTAAGTGGCCAAACCACTTCATTCTTTGTTTATCTATGTAATTCAAGCACGGTTTGTGCCAACTCTTTCTTATGCTGATGTTGGTGATTCTGTCTTTTCTTGTGTTATTGGTAACTTTTCGCAGGCAACGCATTTCACATGTAGTTATTTTTGTGACTGCACTTTGCTCAATGTCCATGTTTGGCTCTGGTAACACAAAGTAGGTATAAAAATGCTCATCTGTTGCTTAGCTGCCTGTGAAATTTTTGGATGCCTTAACAATGGGGCTAGCTGTTAGGTTACAGCATTTGCTTTTTGTACTCTAGCCTCTATCTAGTCTTCCGTCTTCTGTGAATATGCTTCCTAAGTATTTGAATTCTTTCACTTGGTTTATTTTAGTGCCATTGACATGGATGTCTAGATTATTATGGTTTCTTCCCATATTCATTATTTCTGTTTTAGTGTTGTTGATTTTCATGTCATGTTTTACACAATTTTTGTTCAAGGTGTCAATATGATGTTGTAGATCTTGTTCATTTTGATGTATCAGGCACTGATCATCTGCAAACAACAGTTCATTTATTTCATCATTATCTGAATTTGACTCTTGAGTTATTTTATTCATATATGCAATAAAGAGTCTTCCCATTGACAAATTAAAAGTGGTCAGATACGTATTGCGTTCTGTCTGTTTACTATTTAAATTACTAATTAGCTTGTCACCATTGTTTATCGCCTTTCCGCATCATAATTACGCACCACAAAAAGACTTGCTCACTTGACCTATCATCATCATCAAATAGCTTGTCCTGAGCAGAACTTGCCACCCCAACAGTCCTCCGGAATTTCTCTCTCTTATAGGCCAGATGTCCTGTCTCTGCAGCCGTCATGTTCAAACCATCAGTTACATCCTGAATCCATCTTCTACTTGGTCTTCCTCTTCTTCTCTTGCTGGTATGCCTCCTTCCATGATGGTCTTCTCCAGCCCTTCATGTCTTTTTATATGTCCAAAATATCTCAATTTTCTCTTTCTTATTTGTAGCATCAGCCAGTTTTCTTTATTTTGAGTTCTTTCTGGATAGATCTATTTGTTCTCTTCTCTGTCCAAGATATACGAAGGACACTTCATAAACAGTTTTTTTCATCCCTCTGTTATCTCTGAGATCCACCTTTTCCATGGACAGTCTTTTGCTTTGTATCCACTGTATCGGAGTAACATTGCTCTCTGGTGTGCACTGTCTGTTGGTAATTTACTTATGTGGCCAAACCATTTGATTCTTGTTTTTTGATGAAGTTCAGTACTGATGTTGTACCCAATTTTTTCCTGATGCCTTCATTTCTAGTAGAGCATCTAGCCAAATGGATTTGACCATGTTGGAGATCCGAGTTCAATCCACGTACGGCCAAGGAGTATTTTCTGTCGAGGGCATAAAGAAAACATCCTATCTTGAACAGTTTCAGGGTAACTACACTAAAAATGCGGCCATTAAATTCCACAGGCTCATGTCCCTCCTGTCTTACACTGCCCAAAAAGCGGTATTACAGACAGTAACAACAGTTTTCTTCATTTCTAAATCGGTCTCTTCTTGATACTCCCAGCATTCTGCGTAGAAACTTCATCTCTGCCGTGACTAGTTTTCATCTTCTTACGCTCCATAATGACCACTTGTTAAACCACTCTTTATGATTTGTATGTGCACTGAGCCTAGGAGCGATTGTACATTGTGCCAGTTATGCGTCTACAAGTAGGTCAGTACATCCGATTTCTGCTACGCTTTTTATTTACTAGGGGCCCCTACCTCAGTCACCTCTTACAACACACCTTGTAACTCAGTGTTACTATTCTTTACTCCCTTGCGGGTCCTAGCAACGCAACGTGCATAGTTTTCTTCTGAAATGACAAGTATGAGAACTAACAGCTAGACATTAGAATCTATAAATATTCACTTACACTAGACTGCAATTTTTCATGCAGTTCTGAGTTCTGTTGTTTGAGTTCCTCATTTTGTTTACTGTAAACACAAAAATGTGATAATAAAAATGTGAATTGTGAGAAATGCTATTTTTAAGATTTAATTTCAATGTCTTCTTTACCTCTCTTTGCTAAAGTAGTCTCCTAGATCAGTGGTTTCATGCTGGGTTTTTTTAGATGACTGCCCTATTTTCTAATTTTCTAATAAGCAAAATACTGTAGCTAAGTTGCAACTAAGAAAAATATTTCAGTTTATTAATTTTTTTTTAAATAACTCAATCTGTTTGATTTGAGGTGACATAAGAGCCTGATTTTGATACAGCAGAATCTTTCAAGTATATCTTGGACAGAAACGAGAACAAATAGATCCATCCAAAAAGAACTCAAAATTAAAGAAAACTTGCTGAAGATACAAATAACAATGAGAAAATTGAAGTATTTTGGACATATATAAAAAGACATGAATGGCTGGAGAAGACCATTATGGAAAGAGGCCCCACCGGCAAAGAGAAGAGGAAGACCAAGTAGAAGATGGATTGAGGATGTAACTGGTGATTTGAAGATGACAGCTGAAGAGGCGAGACAGTTGGCCTATGAAAGAGAGAAACTCAGAAGGACTGTTTGGGTGGCAAAGTACTGCTCAGAACAAGCTATTTGATGGTGGTGACTTTTTAATAAGTTTTATTCTCTTTCTATGACACTTGTCCTATTCTTCCATATATCTACATTTTGCAAGATTCAATTCTTCTGTCCATTTGTTTGTTCATTGTCCACATTGCCACACCATACAACAATGATCAACATATGTATTTGGCCTTTATCATTTTTACACATGGTCAATTCTCTCCATTCATGCCTAGCCTAGGCATCTGATATGGGGAATGTGCCTTGCCCATTTTGCACAAACCCCCTCTATACCCTACTGTTACATTTAAGTCTATATGTTTGGAATCAAGAAGGGTGTATGGTGGATGACAGAAGATGAGATGGAATACACACATAACCATCAACTGCTTCCCCCACCCCCACCCCCAATCCAGAAGAACTTGAGCTTTCAGCTCTTTGGCTCGGTGCCATGGACATCGTAACCATTCGGTGCCAAAACACCATAAATCTGGAGAACCTGTGGCTTTTCTGCCAGCCGCAGAATTGAACTGCACTCAGGGGGCTTGTCACCCATTGTCCAACGCGCTATGAACACGCTGGGCAGGCGAGCCATTAACTGCCTTAGGGTCCCTCTCTTTGGATTTATGGCCAAGGTTTACTCCTCTAGCCTTCTGCACAACCGTGACTACCCACAAGGCAATGGGGATTTTTTTTTTTTTTTATCAGGGTTTACTCCCCTAGCCTATAGCTTTCCAGAGACCCCCTCCACAAGGACAGTGGGTTTAACATTTATAGATGGTACTGCCTACTGTCATACAAAACATTTGATTGACACTAATATATGTATAAATACAGGTTTCTTCTTTGAACATTTCACATTGACCACTTGTTAAACCACTCTTGGTGACCTGTATGTAATCGGAGCCTAAGAGTAATTGTACATTGTGCCAGTTATGTGCCTACAAGTAGACAGCACATCCGATTTCTGCAACGCTTTTTATTTACTTGTGTAGCTTCCCTACCTCAGTCGCCTCTTACAACATACCTTGTAGGTAGGATGTTATTATTTTTTTGCTCCCTTATGAGCCCCAACAACACATGGGCTATATTTGTTATCTAATACAAAAACAATGAGAATGAGTAATATGCAAAGACAAACTTACCCCACTTTCGACAAGTCTAATTTCAATCTGTCTACTTCTTTACTATTGTCAGCAGTAGCCTGTAAATAATCACAAAATAACAAAATCATGTTTAACTCTATGTCTTCATACAGGTTTTACTATCCTAGCAGAAGTATTTTCAAATTATATTATGTCATTTATACAGGGTGTTCAACTTAAAAGCAGCCTGTGAATGGAGCTAATCTGGCATATATGTATGGAAATGAGAAGGTTCAGTTATGACGTATATAGGTCAAGGTTGTGTGATGGTGTGTAATTGTAGTGCGGAAGGGGCGATGAACAAATGTGACATAGGACAAGCTAGTCAGAACCGGTTTAAATAGTAAATAGACGAGATGCAATGAGCACCTGGCAAATTTATATTACTTACATATATGAAGCAAATACACATATAGATTACTGTATTTTGTAAAACTATGCACATGGGAGGGACTAGCTGATGACACGAGTTGTGTGGAAAGCCAAATTACGGAAGGGCGCAGAGTCTTTTGAGAAGAGACTTATGTACGAGCTGAACAACAAGAGAGAAAAGCGAAAACTCAGAAGTTGTCACAGTAAAACACTTGACTATTGACCGTCTGTAAAGATGAAAAGGGCCATATATATAGTTGTAATCTATATGTGTATTTGCTTCATATATATATATAAGTTATATATATTCACTTAATTGTTTATTGTTTCTCTTCTTTTTCACTTCTGGTTTTGTGTTTAACTCATTTCGTTATTCATTTTTATTCTCAGGTTTTCATTAGATATGTTTGAATGTTTGCATATGTAATCGTCCATTTGCAGTGTTCCTCGAAATCCGTCATTTTTGTTGTATCGTTGTTGATAAAGGCCTTTGGGTCAAACGTTGCTGTATATCGTCACTGTTTCTGTATTTTGTAAAACTATAGTACTTTGTTTTTACGTGTTTTCGCTATTTCACCAAGTTTTACTGCAGTCTTCCCCTTTTTCGATATTCTACATATACAACAATGTAACATTTAATTAATTTTTTTTAAACACAGTGAATAAAACATAACCCTATTTGTATTCATTTGTAAAACAACATTTTTAGTCAACCTCTTGTTATATTTTGTTGCTAATCCTTCACATATTAATATCCAGTTTTACTAGTCTCCCTGGGATTTCATGAATAAAACTCAAAACTTTATGATCTGTGTTAGTTTGAAACTTTCACAAACATGCCACATAAGCAATGTGTGCTTAGCTCTCACACACACATCTGCCGCACAGTGAACACACACAATGACTAATGTTTAGTAAAGCTATCTAGAAAGATCAATATTTGGTAAGTTTATAAACACACTAGTTATACATTTATGTATTGAACTAGTCAGGCAGTAGGTATATGTGTTTTACATTTATGTTTGTTTATATATATCCCTTGTGTGTGTATGTGTATGCAAGGCTAAGACGTATATACACAAGGCTAAGACACATATATATAATATGCACAAACAAGGCTAAGACTTGTTTTGTACTGTAGTACATATATATATATATATATATATATATATATATATATATATATATATATATATATATATATATATTATATATATATATATATATATATATATATTATATATACATATATATATATATGTGTGTATGTATAAACACGTAATAACAAAGTACTGTAGTTTTACAAATTACAAAACAATGACAAATAGCACGTTTACAACAAGCCATTATCAAGCAAACGAACAACAGGAGTGACAAATTTAAAAACAAATGGACGACCAAAACAAACGCTTCTAATCTTTTTAAACGCTTTTTGGTCGTCCATTTGTTTTGTTTTTAAATTTGTACTCCTGTTGTTCGTTTGCTTGATAAAGGCCTTGTTGGTCGAAAAGTTGATGTATTTTGTCATTGTTTTTGTAATTTGTAAAACTACAGTACTTTGTGATTACGTGTTTTGCCAATCAAATAGTTTTACTGCAGTCTCATCCATTTTATGTATAAACACAAGGCTAAGATGTATATACATATACACATAGCTAAGACACATATATACACAATTGGTTATTGGTTACTAAACTGATGTCATTGCACTCCGGCAGACCCATAGGTGCTCAGTCTCCACCAACAGATATCAAGAGTATGCATACTGATGGTTCCTGTGGCTCGCTGATTAAACACACCTCTCACTCTGCCTTTCAGGCATCCAGTTCGACTTGAACAACGGTAACTCCAAACTGCCTAAATCGCTTGATATTCAACATCGATTTTAGTGTCCTCTTCCAACAGTCGCGAAGAGACCAAAGAATATCCCCTTATCCATCTTCAACTCCCCAGCAATCGATACTGTTGATGCAAGCCTGTCCGCTCTCTCATTACTGTAAACACCCGCATGCCCAGGACAGTATATCCACGTAAGCTGCTGGAGGTTAGAAACTTCTATAGACAACATCCACTCATCCGAAACCTGCCCTTCTGGATCTTGTGAAGAATCGACTGAGAGTCAGATACAACTGCCCCAGTAAATGAAGTCCCAGAGATCCAATGGAGGGCAGCACATATACACATAGCAAGGCTAAGACACACAAATATATATATATATATAAATTAACGAATATATATATATATATAAATTAACGAATATCTGGCAATCTCAAGACCTTAGTATATGTACAAAAGTTAAATTGTTTAGGTCCTGTGTGATTCCTGTACTGACCTACGGTTGTGAAAGTTGGAAATCAACAAAGAAAATTGATAAGAAACTGACAGCTTTGAGAATAAATGTCTACGAAAATTATTAAAAGTAAAATGGAGTGATTTCTTTCAACAACACAGTGAGAGATAGAACACACCAACAACCCGTATCAAATATTATAAGGAAACGACGGTGGAAATATTTAGGTCATGTGCTTAGATCAGACGAAAGAGACTAAATCGACACGTCCTTATGTGGTCACCAATTGGGAAAAGAAAACGTGGAAGACCAAAGACCACTCTTCGAAGAACCACCCAACAAGAAAGTAAACTATTGGGATGTAAAACCAATCAAGATCTCCAACTGCTAGCAAAGAACCGTATCACATGGAGATCTAAAACCTCTGCCCTATGTGCCGCTTTGGCTCGAAAGGAATAAACTAACTAAACTATATATATATATATATATATATATATATATATATATATATATATATATATATATATATATATATATATATATATATATATATATATATACACACACACACAAGGCTAAGCAGACAGTGTGTCTTCGTGTAGAGAGAGAGATATAGTAATCAACTTCTCATGGGTACTGTGAGCAAATGGACTTTGGAATGGCTGCTGCAACGGAGGACAGAGCACAATGGGAATGTCCAATGTGCCATGATGTTGATCGATAACATAACATATATGTATATATACACACAAAGCTAAGATATATATATATATATCACATGGCTAAGACACATATATATATACACACACACAAGGCTAAGATACATATACACACAAAGCTAAGAGATATATATATATATATATATATACAATAACAATCACACAAGCCACCAGAACAGGCAAGACAAAACAGAAAACTACGACACTAGGCAACAACCCGGTAGCAGTGTGACGACAAAAGAAGATACATATATATACATACAAGGCTATGACACATATATATATATATATATATATATATATATATATGAAAAATGAAAATCGTGGCATATCCTTTACAGGACGCTCACCATCAAACACAGTAAATGAGTCAGCGATTTTCTAGGCACCACTTATACGTTCAGTAGTTTGCCATTGCTTTCTGAACGGTGTTGTCTACTTTTACCGATAGTAAAATCCCCGACACGAATTTGCTTCCAAATTTCCTGCTGCGAGTTTGAACCAGGTATGCTTGGGTTGTGATCGAGCTCACTACCTTTTCAGCTACAGTTGCCCAACATATATATATAGACATATATAAGGCAAACACATGAAAACAATGTAAGGTAGTTTTACTTAGTACAAAAACAAGATAACGCGATGCTTCAATTTTTAAAAAAAAAGCCTTTATCAATCAAAGGATACAGAACAAATGGAATGGTGACTATGTTCTTAGACACCAGATATCAAAGACACAGCAAGGAGATAAAACCTGAACTCAGGATTCTCTTTCTTATATTAATAATAAGTAATAAAAACAGAATTAGACCCAGAAACACCTGGAGATGGAAGTTGGAGACAGAATGCAAGAAAATGGGTAAAGAGTGGAGAGATCTGGAAAAGATGGCCTTGGATAGGCGGGCTTGGAAGGCCTTGGTTGCGGACCTATGCTTCCCTAGGGGCGTAGGGTGAAGAAGATATAGGAGGGTCTCTGTGGGTGCTCGCTCTCGTTTCAAAAGGTACTGGTTCAGCTCCTTGTGGAACCATTGGAATATTTTTCCAGAGATCCCTGAACTTAGTGTAGGTGAGAACGAGTTCCCAGTCCTATCCAAGATGGATGATAAAATGCAGGTCCCGTGTTCAATTTGAGCACGTAAAAGAACCATTGGCAGTTCAAAATCTAGAAGAGCAGGCTGGAAAGCCGCTGTCCTAGCAAAATTTATTAGAAAAGTTAAAAAGCATTATAAAATATTTTCATCATCTTCTAAATTATATCGTGGACTCTCGTGGTGCTACAGAGTTCACACACGGCTCTGAGATCTTCCTGTGAAAGAAAGAGATCGAAGTACATATGGTTACTCACCACAGTACAATGATGATGGTCCTATCAATCAAGCTTCTATGGACAAAAGTGACATCGGTGCTCTAAGAGAAAACATACGCTCTGAAGATTTCAGTGAAGAAGATAAAGGGTATTCTCTATCTCGGTTGCGCAAGTTATTCATACCAATCGGTGCTGCAAGATGAGACAACCACAAGAGAAACCCCAGTAGACACAGGACAGATTTTTATATCTATATGAGATTTTCTCCAGATTGAACATATAGCTTGACTAAAAATCGATTAAACAATTCTTCATCGTCTAATTGATCATCTATCTCAATTCTATATCCTTACAGAATAATCACATTCTAAGCCTAATTCATCTTCAGATTATTCACAAGTTCAACACTTGCTCTTGTTATACTTTAGAATGACCATTTCCGAAAAATTTAGAAAATCTTTTCAACCTGAAAATACTTAACTAATTACCTTATCATTACCAAAAAAAATTACATAAGAGTGTGCATAATCTCGCAAAACCATGTAGAACATGTGGTTGTGTTTGACAACACATTTGTAAACAATTTATTTTAAAACACTAAAAATAAAGAAAAATATTCCTAGGCCGATATATCAGGAGCTCAGGTATACACCGCTACATTCATTCCTCAAATATCGGGAGCCCGGGTTCTAAGGATTACAGCGCACGCTCTGTTGGTAATCTGTTTATGTGTCCGAACCATTTAATTTATTTCTTGATGAGGTTCAGTACTGATGTTGTACCCACTTTTTTCCTGATGTCTTCATTTCTAAACCGGTCTCTTCCATATAATAACAGAACAAAAAAGGGTGAAACTTAATGGTTATAAGATAAAAATGAGAAACACTAGACATGAATGAAAGATCTAGCTGTGCTGTTGGTACATTTTTGTCATTCATTGTTACAACAGTTTGTGTGATGCTCTGAATGGAGTTTACTTTAGCTTAATCGTCGGAATATCATGACTGCACATCTTCTTCTTCTTACGCTCCATATTGACCACTTGTTAACCACTGTGTGATTTGTATGTGATCTGAGCATAAGAGTGATTGTACGTTATGCCAGTTATGCGCCAACAAGTAGACCAGCACATCCGATTTCTGCAATGCTTTTATTTACTAGGGTAGCTTCCCTAGGTTATACATCAGTTGCCTTGTAGGTTGCAGTGGTACTGTTCTTTGTTTCCCTTGAGGGCCCAGGCACCACACGGGCGATGACTGCACATCAAACCAATTAGTCCATAAGTGCTAAAATCTCTTCCTAAGTATATCTCTCACGTGTGGCACTAACACCGGTTCTTTGTTAGTTTACTATTCTTTGGCTACCAGTATAGTGCTCTTGTCCAGCTAAACCACATTTGACTTGAAATTCTTGCAGTCTTGTTAGGTTTGTAGATTCACCACTAATACTTGAATTCTTTACGCATCCTCTCTCCCGTAGAGAATTTAGAATATCAGCCTGGTCCATTGCTCGCCCACCTTTTACAGCAGCCTTACCTGCAAGCCTTTCAGCGAGTTCCTTTTCCCTTACACCTGCATGCCCTGGCACAAAAATAAAACTGATTTTTATCAGCCTAGATCTCCTCAGTGACTCCAACCATTGTCTCTTAGTCCAGCCTGTTTCAATCTTCCTGAGCATACTCATTGAGTCCCTGACAAAACATGCATGGATAAAAGTCTGAAACTCCAGCCAGACCATTGCTTTAGATACTGCCATGATTTTCATAACTAGACTTGAATGGAGTTAGAAAGACAAGAAAGTGCACCTGTAACTCCCAGACAGTGAGAAGTAATTCTGGGTTTAACCTAATGCTAAGCTATAGGTAAAATGCAAACAGCACGCAAAACCAATTAAAAATACCTCGAAAGCAATACGTTTAAACAAGAGCAAGAGAAAATGACCCCAAAAAATTACAAATTGAACAATACTTAGGAAACACTTTATGATTTAATCTAATAAGCTATAGGTAAAATGCAAACAGCACCGCAGACCAATTAAAAATATCTCGAAAGCAATACTTTTAAACATGAGCAGGAGAAAATGACCCCAAAAAAATTACAAATTGAACAATACTTAGGAAAAAGGGTGAAGTAAATGTAACTATCTCACCTGTTGCTGCTGAGAGTAACAAAAATACTGATACTGTTATCATGTCTCTTAAATATTTTATCATGTGTGTTTTGTTATGAGATATAGTAACTGAATATTCAAAACAAAACAAAAAAGTCAACCCACAGCATATAGTGATGATCTTAGAAAATACCATAGAAGAATGCACAGAATGGCAAAGCAAGCTCTATTTAATTTTACTGACTTTGAAAAGGCATTTGATAGCATAATTCATTCATAGATTGATTGATTGATTGGACCATCATCATTGCACTTAGATGAGTAACAATGTGTGTTTCAATCTTCCTACACAGAAAGATCTCAGCTGCAGTTCATGAATTCCATAGTTTCGTGAAGGTCCTCAATGTAATTTAATAGTGAAAAAATGCCGGAATTTTTAATTTTTAAATCTTTCTAATGAATACTATTGCTTTACAGCCTGCTCTTCTTGATTTTGAACTGCCAAGAGTTTGTTTATGTGTTCAATTTGAGCGGGTCCTACATTTTATTGTCTGTCTCCAATAGGACTAGGAGTTCGATCTCACCTAAACTGAGATCAGGGATCTCTGGAAAAATATCTTGAATGCTTGACAAGGAGCAAACCGGGTATCTTTGGAACGAGAGATGAGCACATAACCTCTACGCCACAGAGACACCCCCAAATGATTGTGACCACCCTACAAAGATGAAGAATAAGGAATATTTAACTCACCTTTTCCAAATGTTGAAGTGACTGAGAAGATCCAGACAAACTCCTCTCAAGGTCTCCAACACGTTGCCTTGATGCTTTTAATCGTCCACTTAATTCTTCTATTTCCGCTGTAGATGTAGTAATGTATAACAAGTTAAGATATAATCTAACAATTTGTTATAATCCAATTTCAAAAGGGAAAACACTACCAGATAACTTGTCATCTATAGCAACAAAAGTCGGACTCAGATAAGCTATGAAAAAACAAATATAATGAAGAAACATATTGCAAGTAATGCAGATATCCCCCTGGAATCTAATATGATAAAAATTACAGAGCAGTTCACCTATTTAGGTAGCAATTTTGATTGCACAGGAAATGTTTAAAACGAAAAGATGATACGAATTGTCAAAGCAACATCAGCCACGGCGACCTATTTGTATTAAAATACCGATCTTTAAGGAACCTCCAAGACATTCTTCGCGCGTTGAATGTTGGGTAATAAAAAAGTTCATAACTTGTATCCATTTTGAATTTCTAGTGAATCGGTGAAACTGGTGTGAAATAAATCAGGTTAGTATACTTGTATGTCAATTATTCTAGAAAATATGAAATTTATTATAAACTTTAAAGTATTCCATATTACCAAACAATTTTATAAACATTTCGTAAGAAGCTACCTATAACGAGACAATTACGAAAGGTCACCGCAATAATTTTGTACACCGCTACTTTTTGCACAGTTACAGCTCCAGAACATCATATTTTCATACGATTAAAATATATTACGTCACTGCATCATACATTTTCAAAATGATGAATGATTCCTCTCTCTTTGTTCAATTTTAGTGTGCACGTTATATTGAAGCTACAAACTTTGATCGCTAGATTGTGACCCGTTTTGTTTCGATGTCACTTTTACCGACTACTACGTCATGTTCACTCCGACTCTTGTAAACAACAGTGTTGTTATTTACAGAGCGATAAACGCTAATTCTAAGCATAATTACAAAACTCTGTTATGCTGTATTTCTGCTGGTTAGTTGCTATTTGTATCAAATAGCAAGTTTAGTGATAAAAATTTCCCTAGCTAAATGTGACTAGATGCAATCATCCATATATATTGACGACAGAAGACATTATTACATTATCTGAATATTACCAACGACCGATTACAATATGTTTTGGAGATCTAATTAGGGACTGTAAGTTCGTAACATTATACTATTGGGAGTTATAAGTAAAAATAAAAGTAAATAATAGAATATATTATGATTGAAATAAATTGCTTGTAACCACAGAAAAATTATATATAATATGTAATAATAGCTAATAATTTGTAAATTATCTATTTCAGGCTGAGATATTGTTTGCTGGAACTATTTCAATACTACAAACTCAAATACTGCATCCTATTAATACTGCATTATATTAACATGGCACATACATTGGACAAGCATGTCTCAAATATCCAAGGTCTGTGTAGGACTATGGAGAAAAACTTCTTAATCGAAAAGAAAAAAAAATCATACCACAAGCCAGCACAGTGTATACATAAAACAAATGACATTTTTATGTATTTGGAATAAATGTAAATAATGATTTGCCCAATAAACATTCAACAAGTATGTGTAGGAGATGTGTGTCAAGAATTATACGTATTCAAAGAACACTATCAGAAAATTCACTCAAGTCAACGCACAACATTGCTGATAAATCTCGGAATATATGGACTGAGTTTAACTCTGATGTTAGTGTAAATGAGTGTAGTCTATGTTTTCATTATAAACAAAATCGTCTTGGTTGTTTCAAAAATGTCATGAATTCTAAGCCCACAGTTACATTGGATACTGTCCTCCCTGATCTCCCCATGCATTCTAAGCAGCCTTGCAGTGATGGTAGGGATATTTCTTTACAGGATGAGGTTGATGTGACTGTTGAAGACAATTTACATAGAAAAAAACTGCATCACACATGACATGCTCTTCAACCTCACCAATGTTAGATAGCAAAAAAATTCATCTCTATCGTAGTAAATCACTTCAAGAGCCTCTATCTAGAGGTGAAGAAGAGTTATTTACACATTTTGTTAGAAGAAAACTAAACACATCTCACTCACATAATGTAATAACATGCAGAACAAGAGGACAACCACTTGTATTGAAAAAAAATAGTAAAATCCAGGAAACAAACATCACAAATAAAATCTCCAACAAAACGAAAAGCGGTCTAAATATCTTCAAGATGTTATGGAACTTGTAGCAGGCACATCAACTGATTCTTTAGAAGTGCAACAAGCACATGAAATTAAACGACTCCCAAAAAGATCCAGTGTGAATATCAGTAAAGTAGCAGAATTAAAAGTAATAGTCCCAACTCCTTTAGCTATTTCTATGAAAGAATCATTAGGATTATCATGGAGGCAAGAAAGAAAACATAAAGCATATCTGAAGCAGGTTGGGGTTGAGATGCCACATGAAAGATCAGAAAGGCAGTGTGCGAAAGATGTTACAAGAGACTGGATGCATGTTGATATGAAAGTATTCGAGGGACCTGATGGTCATACAATGGAGGCACCATATGCTTATATTAAAGATTTGGGTAGTTTTGTTTGTACACTTCTTAGTGATTATAGTAGAGAGGGATTATTAACATGGCATAGCAGATGTATACCAGAAGATCAGATTTGGGTTAAAGTGGGAGGTGACCATGGCAAGAACAGTTTCAAAGTCACAATGCAAATTGCAAACTTAGCAAGACCAAATTCTAAATTAAATACTATTCTAGTTGCAATAGCTAAAGTTAAAGATACATACAACAATGTAGAAACAATTATGACAGATATGAAATCTCGGATAGAAACACTGACACGGTTAGAGTGGGAGAGTAAGAAACTGGTGGTTTTCTTTTATGGAGATTATGATTTTTTTAACAAAGGTGTATGGGCTATCAGGTGCACAGGGAAGATATCCATGCTTGTGGTGCCTCCAATCACGTAAAGACTTTCAGGTTCCAACGGAGAGCAGATCTGTACAAGCCAGAGGTCTGTCATTGTTGAAACAATATCACAATCGTTTCATTACAATTGGCCATGGTAATAAAAAACATGCATCTCTGTAATATAACTGCTTGCATGCTCCAATTTTAAATATTGATATTGACAAAGTTGCTCTTCCTTACCTTGACATTTTATTAGGTATTGTTCATAAACATCACACATTACTAGAAAAAGCAGCTGACAGAATAGACAGAGATATCATGGTAAACATAGAAAAGGAACACACTAGTTCAAACACCATACAATATTTAAAACAATACGGTAAGAATTGGCATCAGGCAGAAATGTTCTCATTAGAAATAAACAAGTTACATGCAGATTTATTAGTTTGTGAAAGTGAGGATCCTTTGCGATCCTGCACATGGTGTGGAAGTCGCTGCCATCTCCACGAAAACAAAGCTCAGGATTTTCAGCTCAAATGTGAAGTCGGTGTTGCTGTATGGCTCGGAAACTTGGCGAGTCACTAGGGCAAATACAAATAAGATCCAGACCTTTGTCAACGGATGTTTGCGGCGGATCCTCAGATTGAGATGGTATGATAGAGTTACAAACACGGATCTGTGGATAAGAACAGGGCAGGAACCTATGATGACACAGGTCAAGAGGAGAAGATGGCGATGGATAGGCCATACCTTGCGGAAGACACAGTCGAGTGTCACTAGACAGGTGCTCGAGTGGAACCCGCAGGAAAAGCGAAAAGAGGACGCCCTAAGCAGACTTGGAGACGAGGTCTTACCGAGGAGCTGAAGAGTGCTCAATTGACCTGGGAGACCATAAAAAAAACAGCCAGAGACCGAGAAGAGTGGCGAACAACTGTTGAGGCCCTATGCTCCACGAGGAGCGGAGAGGATTAAGTGATGATGATGAAAGTGAGAGGAGAAAATAAAATGCAATACTAAGATTAAGAAAGCACTAGCAAGCATATTAGAACTTGAGTTTGTAGCACTGTGTGATAGGTCTGGTCCAGTGTGTTCACAGTTAGATAAAGTATTAGACAAACACAAAATCACACCACAGGCATATCATAGTAGAGCTTTTGTTGGTAACCACTGTCATAAATACTTAACATGTAAAGTCTATAAAGATCTCACAGAAGATGTCATAACACACACACAATTGTACACACAGAATAAGGATATAATAAATATTGCATTGATCACAAGAGACATTTTTAATTCATTAAATACAGCATTTGAAAAAGTTCACAATTACATCTCACACAGTAGACCTACATGCTGACACAGTTCCAGAAATACAATTAGTAATACAAGATTACATGAAAATGTACAGACTGTATTTTCCAGATAAAATAATTCCAAAACAACACATACTAGAACATCACTGTGTAAACTGGATCAGACTTAATGGTTTTGGATTGGGCTTTTTAGGAGAACAAGGAGGAGAAGTTGTACATTCAATGGTAGCTGGTATAGAGAAAAGAGCTTGGGGTATAAGAAATAAAACTACAGAATTAAAATTTATCATAGAAACACAGCTGCTACAAACTTATCCAACTGTAAATACACAAGGTCACTGTGAAAAACATAAAGTTTAAATAATAGCAGACCTCTGGGCTGTACAATTTGTCACTGCTGTATTGTCTAGCTGTCTTAATAACAATTTAGAAGTTAATATTTATATGTGATGTGTGTTTGTAAGATGTCTTAGGCAGGCATTTTACATGTCATGAAGTATATATAAGCAAGTTTGTGTAAGTATGTATGAGCAAGTATGTGTGAGCAAAGTATGTATGAGTAAGTTATTAATTATAATTGTGGGCTACATTAATCATGACTAATATGGGCTAGTAGAATTGTACAATTATATTACAAATGTGTATTGTCAATGTATGAAGATATGTATTTTTGTTTGAACTACCATTAGCAGTATATTTAGAAATGAAAGTATTATTGTTAAATGATAAATTAATTATGTTAAACATTACATAGTTCATGAAGAAGTAAGTTATCCTTATGCATTTATGGAAATAGATGTGTGAATTTATGTTATTGTGATTATATATATATATATATATATATATATATATATAACATTTGTAGGTTGAGATATGTTAAATATATTAGCAATTTAACAGTAAATTTGTCATAACTGTCTATGACATTTTTATGCTATTATAAATGACCAGACATAGCTTTTAAAATTCGTCTTTCGTTAGCTGATGACATTATATGAGTATAGTATTATATGTCAACCATTGTACTTACGTTATAATGAAATAAAATTCTTTAACATTAATTTATTCTGGAATCATTATATTCTACAGTCTTATTACAATTTCATTTTTTTTTAAACAATTTTGATCTTACTCATTACTTATTCTTATCTTATTATCTTACTCTTATTCATTCAGAAAATCTCACGGCAATGAAGAATTCTCACTATATTTCTGTTAAATGTGCGTATTAAGAAACATAAATTTTAGTATTGATAACGTGTTCCCTTGTCAAAAAAACTAAACTTTGTACATGTTTGTAACCCATATTTCTTCCTTCAATGAATATTAACAACGTACCCCATCAGCGTAATTTGCACATCGTCAGCTACTTGGAAAGTGACTAGTTCATACCGATATAACTTCATAACTATATTATATAACAGACTTAAACTACACAATAATCTAGAGCTACATATGAACTTTTATTATAGCTAGATGCAATAGCGTATATAGTGTGTTTTTACATTAACAACAGTCGGACTTTGAAGCTACATATAAGCCTACCGAAATGTCGCCATTTCAACCTTCACATTCCTGTACAGGAATGTAAACAAAGGGGGAGTTAAGCGTAAAAAAGGGACATAACTGAAAGAGCGCTACCGATACACCGTGCAGCTGTTAAAAGTCTAAATAAAATATGGAACTGCAAGTTATACAGTATTAAAACTAAATTACAAATTTTCAATTCAAATGTTGTATCAATCCTAACATATGCCAGCAGAGTTGGAAAATGACTAAAGATATAGAAAGCAAGTTGAATGCATTTGAAAATAGATGTCTATGAAAAATAATGAATATAAAATGGAGCAATTCAGGAGGATGAAATCAGAGAAATGTCTGGTCAACCACTAGTAACAACTGTTATAAGAAAAAGAAGATGGAGATATGTTGCATGCACCTTGAGGAGAAATGATCAACGAATATCAAAGCAGGCATTAAAGTGGGATGCAAATGGTTCAAGAAAGAGAGGACGACCTTGGGAGACCCTGAAACGAACTTTGCTGAGAGATGCAAGAAATATCTGTCTCGGTTCCATGGAGGAGATTGAGCGAGTTGCCTAGGATAAAGCGGTCAAGAAATTGCTTGCAGGCCCTATGTAACGTATAATGGTACAAGATGAATTATTATTATTATTATTAATTATCAGAAATCGTTAAATACATTTAGAACTACTTTGTAAATGAAGAAAAAATATGACGCAGTCCATGGCATGCAGCCAAATGGGATTGACAAACAGGCACAGGTTGCAGCATATGACAGTTAGTGTGTAAAGTTCAACATGTTCAAACAATATTACAAATTTTTATTTTACTGGTTGAAAGCCAACTAATTCTCTTTGACCTTTAATCTTTGAACATTTGGTTGAGTCAACATCAAAACCCCTCTGAAACCCATAGGCGCTCAGTCTTCCCCAACAGAAGACAAAATGTTGCATGGTGATGGTTCTTATGGCTCCCTGCTTATGCACACTTCTTATTCAGTCTTTTTTTTTCCGATCCAGAAGCACTTGAGCTTTTCAGCTCTTCGGCTAAGTGCCATGGACATCGTAGCCCTTCGGTTCGGTGCCACCAACACCGTAAATCTGGAGAACATGTGGCTTTTCTGCCAGCCCACGGAATTGAGCCGCACTCACAGGGGGCTTTTTCAGTCTTTAATGCCCTTTCCTACTCGTGCATAGCTTTATTCCAAATTTACGTAGCGACAGTATAAGTGCAGCATGACTTGCTAGGTCAGTTATGATATTAGCAGTAGAGAAAATCAACGTTCTTTGGGCATATAATGTGAAGAGAAGTTTAAGAACATTTGGTGACTACAAGGAAAATTCAGGGAAGGAGAGATCATGGAAGACAGGAGAAGATGTTGGATGGCCTGACATCATGGTTCGACAAAAGATCAACGTCAGAACTGATTACATGCAACAATCAAAGAGAGTTGGGGAGAGACACGATCGCCTATGCAGGCAGACATGACACTTGATTGAGTAGAAAAATAGTTGAAAAAGTAATTTATGCATTTGAATGCAAGTGTTACAGAAAAGTACTTACAATAACATAGACAGAAAGAAAAAACAAACAAGCATATCCATTTTTACAACCACTTAAAATTGAAGAGAACTAGTTGATAAAGAATATAATATCTGAAAAATGAAATACTTTGGACATATAAAATGACATGATTCTCTGGAGATCATTCTGGAGGGTATGATACCTGGTAGATAAAGGAGATGAAGACCAAGGAGAAGGTTAGTGCAAGATGTCATAGACAAGCGAAGTATGGCTGCGGAAGATATCTGACACCTCAAGCAGAACAGCACTTAGAGCTGCTGTCATGGGAGCCAGGTTCCAACATGAACAAGTTAGATGATGATGAGCAGGAGCATAGACACTGACCTATTCTTTGATCTGCTATCCTCTGACACTGATTCACTTGAGATTGAAGCTCAGTTTTCTCAGCAACTAAGATGCCTATAGTCTGTATATGAACCTGAATAACACAGGAAGAATACCACTTATTAATTAAATGACTTTCGTTTACTTTACAAGTGCATATTGAGTTTTACAAACATTACTGATTTTCACCACATACTTACTTTTACGGAATACATCATGGTTTATTTATATAAGGGAAGTTTGTTATATAGCATTGGCAAAACACATAAAAACAATATAATATAGTTTTACAAAGCACAAAAACTAGATACAGCAATGTTTCAACCAAAATGCATTTATCAAGCTCTTTCTTTCTTTCGTAATTCTCTGCTTTTTTGCCGTTAGGCTTAGCAGGTTTAACTGATGATCGGTTTCCGAGATAGTGCACGCGCAGTCGCTTGATATGCTGTGATATTGTGGAGTTTTAAGGTGTCTGTAACTCCATCAACCCATCTTTTCTTGGTCTGCCCTTCCTCTATATATATATATATATATATATATATCACACACAAAAAGATCAAGCAAAATTACTAGTACCTGTAACTGTTCTTTAAGAGATCCAATATCTTTCTTATGCTTCTCGTGGAAGGAGTTTCTTTCTGCTTCTAACTGATGCTGCAGGCCGATGGAATGTTCTCGCTAAATGGAAGAGAGCAGCACAACTTTAAGTTTCAAGATGTCATACTATCTTCATAAATATTTGATTTAACCTCAGATTCGCACAATAAATTTAACTGTAAATCAATAGTTCTTTTGTAAATTTACATATTAAGTGCACTTTCTAACATCATCAAGCTTTATAACTGATTTAACCATAAGGAAAGACTGCAGCAAAACTATGTAGCAATGGTTGAAACATGTAAAAAGTACTGCAGTTTTACAAAGTAGTCTTACATGGGTCAGCTATGATGGTCGCCCATGTGTTGCCGGGTCTCGCAAGGGAGCAAAGAATAGTAACGCTGCAACCTACAATGCATGTTGTAAGAGGCAACCGAGTTAGGGGGCTACCCTAGTAAATTAAAAGCGTAGCAGAAATCGGATGTGCTGGCCTACTTGTAGGCGCATAACTGGCACAACGTACAATCGCTCCTAGGATCAGATTACAAACAAATCACAAAGAGTGGTTTAACAAGTGGTCGATATGGAGCGTTTGAAGAAATGAAAATAAAGATTGAGGTTGTTGCTTCTGCCATCCAATGTAGATTTCAGCAGTTTCTACTCAATTTGATCTATGAAAAAGGCCATATATAAATATATATATCTAGTTGAGATACGCAGGATATGATTAGTCATTATAATGGCGAAACACGTAATAACAAAGTACTGTAGTTTTACAAAATACAAAAACAATGAGACAATACACAGCAACATTTCGACCAAAAGGCCTTTATCGAGCATACTATACAACAGGAGTGACGAATTTCACAGCATACTACATATAGTTATTGGTTACTAAACTGACGTCATTTCACTCCGGGCAGACCCATAGGTGCTCAGTCTCCCCAACAGATATCGAAGAGTATGCATACTGATGGTTCCCGTGGCTCGATGATTAAACACACCTCTCACTCCGCCTCTCAGGCGTCCAGTTCAACTTGTACAACGGGTAACTCCAAACTGCCTAAATCGCTTGATCGATTCAACATCGATTTTAGTGTCCTCATCCAACAGACAGTCGCGAAGAGACCAAAGAATATCCCCTTATCCATCTTCAACTTGCCAACAATCCATGCTGTTGATGCAAGCCTGTTCGCTCTCTCATTACCGTAAACACCCGCATGCCCAGGACAGTATAACCACGTTAGCCTCTGGAGGTTAGAAACTTCTATAGACGACATCCACTTATACCAAAACCTGCCCTTCTGGATCTTGTGAAACATCGACTGAGAGTCAGATACAACAACGGCCCTAGTAAATGAAGTCCCAGAGATCCAATGGAGGGCAGCAGTAATGGCCTCAACCTCCATTCACATACTAGAAGTAGTTGTCCTGTATGCCCCACTTCGCTCTGCAACAACCTTACCAATGCGCATTAGCCAAGAAACCCCAGCCGGACTTCTCACCACGTTGACCACTAAGAGTTAAGAGGGAGAAAGAGACAGAGAGAAAAAGAAAGGCACAGTGAGAAAGCATGAAATGTTAATCTCTAACATGACATGACGGAGGCCTCATACTTACAAGTTGTTGGTTCTGTGATAGTAATTGTTCATTTGCCTGAGAATGTGTTGACAATAGGGCAGCAAGGTCTCTGTTCCGCTCCTGTCACAAACATCATTGAAGAACTTGTAGTACTGCATCAACAATTATCTCAGCATGAAAGAATCACAAACACTGACAAATGACAACTCATATATACTTGTATCTTGTTGTTGAACAAGAAGACCACACTGATTCCGTTACATACCTGTCAGTCTTGTGAGATCAAAATCTATACACCAAACCCCCCAAAAAAACATGCACAAAGTAATTAATAGAAAACCATAACCACATTGTTTTCATAATACGGATGATCAAGAGTTTACAAACAGGGTTTTAAAATGTACAAGTGTCTGTGGCTTAGCAGTAATGAGCTTGATCACAACCCAAGAGAGCTGGTTCAAACTCTCGGCAGGCAGTTTGGGCTAAATTTGTTAGCGTGGATTATAATCTTCTTTCTTTCTTTTCTTTTGTTCTTCTCTGCTTTTTTGCCGATAGGCGTAGCAGGTTTAACTGATGATCAGTTTCTGAGATAGTGCATGCTCTGTCGCTTGATATGCTGTGGTATTGTGGACTTTTAAGATGTCTGTAATGCCATCAATCCATTTTTTCTTGGTCTGCCCCTTCCTCTTGATGATTCCATTTTCAGGTTGTATGTTTGCAACTGGTGTTTTCAAGTTCATTCTTACCAAGTGGATTATAATGAACGGTACAATAGATCTCACCATCCAGAAAGAAATAGCAAACTAATGAACATATAAGTGGTGCCTACACAATCAACAACTCTACTGTGGTTGCTGTGGTGATGGTTTTCATTCGTTTTGTGTTTCGCCAAATATGATTAATAGGTGTATCATCAAAATGAACAAAATCTAGTACAAATTATGGGAATGTGTACTTCTTGACAGGTATGTCTAGGCCATAATTTTTTTGATGCACATGTCCTGCGTGCATAGGTGCATATGATCCATGGCGCAACATATTCACATTCTCAGTGCAAATCACACAGATCACAATGAGTGGTCAAGATTGCTGATAAAAATGAACGCAAAGAAGACAACAGATATGTCATTCATATAAAAATAATTTAGTCCAGATGATTTTAAAAACATGAGACAAGAAATTATACCAAAGGAGTCATATATTATTTTTGTTCCCCCATGCAACAAAATTAAGTATAGAATATTAAACAGCCGGCTGATGTGAAAGAATTGTAAGTGATAACAAAATTTGTAATCAAAGCAAAATGCCCAAAGCAAATGAAATGTTTAAAAAATAAATGTCATTAAAACAAAGTTAAACATATACGTCATCTATGCTTGATGCATAACATGAATAAACAGTTTCAAGAGAGAGATTTGAAACCTTGAAAATGTGTATTTAAACAAGACAAAGTTGAAATACAAGATTTGAGGCATTGGGGATATGAATATACACAAGACATAGTTGAACGATAGAACTGAAGACCTGGGAGATTTGATTATACAACTGATATAGTTAAAAGACATAACTGAGACCTTCGGAGATGTTGATATGTAGAAGAATGGGCTATGAATAAATAGTTATAAGACAGAATTGAGGGCTTGAGAATGTGAATATACACAAGACATAGTTGAACGATAGAACTGAAGACCTGGGAGATTTGATTATACAGCTGATATAGTTGAAAGACAGAACTGAGACCTTCGGAGATGTTGATATGTAGAAGAATGGGCTATGAATAACTAGTTATAAGACAGAATTGAGGGCTTGAGAATGTGAATATACACAAGACATAGTTGAACGGCAGAATTGAAGACTTGGGAGATGTGATTATACAACTGATATAGTTAAAAGACAGAACTGAGAACTTTGGAGATGTTGATATGTAGAAGAATGGGCTATGAATAAATAGTTATAAGACAGAATTGAGGGCTTGAGAATGTGAATATACACAAGACATAGTTGAACGATAGAACTGAAGACTTGGGAGATGTGATTATACAACTGATATAGTTGAAAGACAGAACTGAGACCTTCGGAGATGTTGATATGTAGAAGAATGGGCTATGAATAAATAGTTATAAGACAGAATTGAGGGCTTGAGAATGTGAATATACACAAGACATAGTTGAACGACAGAATTGAAGACCTGGGAGATTGATTATACATCTGATATAGTTGAAAGACAGAACTGAGACCTTCGGAGATGTTGATATGTAGAAGAATGGGCTATGAATAAATAGTTATAAGACAGAATTGAGTGCTTGAGAATGTGAATATACACAAGATATAGATGAACGACAGAATTGAAGACCTGGGAGATTTGATTATACAACTGATATAGTTAAAAGACAGAACTGAGACCTTCGGAGATGTTGATATGTAGAAGAATGGGCTATGAATAACTAGTTATAAGACAGAATTGAGGGCTTGATAATGTGAATATACACAGGACATAGTTAAAAGACAGAATTCAGGCCTTAAAAATGTAAATATATACATGTATATCAAATTCAAAATTAGCAATTCAGCAATGTATACGTGTAGACAGCCACACCATACTATTGAGCACATATTTCATGACTGCCCTGAACACGATATAATGAGGCAAATTTACTGGTCCAAGGGAGCAACACTAGAAAAAAAACTATAAGACCTGTGTGAACTTCAAAAGACAGAGAGGTCTATACATGAAAACACTGCAGATATAGACAACATTTTAGGGAAATGAAAGGAAGAAAGGAATGCTTTCATCAACGTTACTAAGATACCTCTTTTCTTCAAGCTAACTGCTGTAGGTGGTCTTTTTTTAATGTAATTCAGCTTTTCATTCCTGGAATAACAGTTTTCTTCTCTATCCACGTTGTTAAAGATCCTTAGCTTAATAGTGGACTACCTCTGAAGTCAGAGTAAGGCAAAGCAAGTTTTCATGCAAAAATCAGTCAGAGACGCTATGATTCCACCTGAATTTATAGTGGGCTAACATGTATTTAGAGCATCTACCACTCTAGAAATGAGGGGGTACTGCAGAGGTTACCAATAAACTCTTCTTCTTCTTCAACCTTCGCACCTAGGGAAGCAGAGGTCCGCAACCAAGGCCTTCCAAGCCTGCCTATCCAAGGTCATCCTTTCCAGATCTCTCCACTCTCTCCCCATTTTCTTGCATTCTGTCTCCAACTCCCATCTCCAGGTTTTCCTGGGTCTTCCCTCTACCTGAGTAGAAGTTTCTGCAACACTGAGCATAGCACTACACGCCTAGAGTTGGTGGAGTATTCTGGGTCTGCAAAAAAACCAGGTACTCCCCTCCACTAAAATATAGGAATAAGACATTCAGCGATCTCTGGTCATACGCTTAATTTGCTGTGGACCACAAACTGGGCAGTGAGCTTCAGGTTTGTCAGGTTTCCCAAAGCAGTTTTCAGGTCGACTGGGTGTGGCCACATGTTGCTTCTCAGCTCCCCCAGGAGAGGAAAAAGATGTGAAAATCCATAAGTAGGGGGTGGGTGTTCAATAACAACAATAGAGGGCAAACGAAAGGAAAAAAATAGTAGTCTTAAATCATGTCTAGCCATACTATAAAACTGTGGTTGTCAAACTGTATAAAGGGTCACGATATGTGTAGTCAATTTTCAGTTTATGATAAGGCACTTCTTACGTTTACGAGATCTCCTCTCTCTCTCTCTCTCTTATACAGTGGATTGAATTTCACAATTTTTGTTCACCTGCCAGGAAATGCATCTAGATGTGGATGCATCTCATGCTTTAGCAAGAATTTTTTTTGTGCTTGCAACCCTAATATTTTTAGACTTTCTTTACACAGTACAATACAAAGTTTTGTAATATATGTCTCCAGTTTCTTCTTCTCCATATCGACCACTTGTTAAACTACGTTTTGTGCTTTGTATGTGATCTGAGCCTTAAAGCGATTGTCCGATGTGCCAGTTATACGCCTATAAGTAGGTCAGCATATCTGATTTCTGCGACGCTTTTTATTTACTAAGGTAGCTTTCCTAGGCCTCTACCTCAGTCGCCTCTTACGGCATGCCTTGTAGGTCGGAGTGTTACTATTCTTTGCTCCCCTTGCATACCCCGACAACATACAGGCGGGTTTCCAGTTTGAGAACCATTGTTTTAAAAGCTTCAAGAAAATGAAAAAAATACCAAAAATAAGTAAGCACCTCAAGTTCTTGCAACCCATTGTTTGATGAATCATCCCCATTGAGATATGATGACTGAAATAAGTAATAAGTAAATAAGAAAAAATAAAGTAAGAGAAAATATGTACACATTATTCAAACATTAACCAGCATATGGCTCTGTCAATGAAACAAGTGCTAGACACAGTAATATACTAGTTTTCTCCATAAGGATGACAGCCTTATTAGTTATGAATGTCCTTCCTCTGTTGCTGTGATGTTTAAGTCATCTACCACATCTTGTATGGTGAAGGTCTCTATGGCAAAGTGGTTAAGATGTTTGCCTGTCATACTGAAGGTTGTGAGTTTGGGTCCAGACCAAACCATATGTGTACATGAGATATCTAAGAATGCTGCTGGAGCTATGGAATTTGGCAACACTCTCAGCAGAAGGCATGCCATTTCTGCCAAAATGGACTGTCATTTAGGGAAACCTAGTGCAATGAAGTCAATCCTTCGCCTATAGACACTTTTTAGATCTTGTATGAATCATCATTGAGAGCATGCATTTTCCCAGTTGCTACTTATGGTTGTGAATCATGGACTATTACACAGAAATTAAGAACGAAAATCCAGTCCTTCGAAACTAAATGCTACAGAAAGATCCTATGAATACCATGGACAGAAAAAGAAAGAACACTGATGTCCTGAAAGAACTAAATGTTAAAGAGAATTGGCTGATAAACAACATACTATACAGAAAAATTACATACTTTGGTCACATCAAGCGTCACGATGGCCTGGAAAGAACAATACTAGAAGGCAGGGTCCCAGGACGCAGAGGCAGACCAAGAAGAAGATGGCTACAAGATATTAAAGAAACCATGAACATGACCATTGGCGAAGTGGGTGAACTGGCAAGAGACAGAGTGAATTTCAGATGTGCTGCAAAGAGAGCAACGTCCTATAAAGGATACGCACCTTGATGATGATGAATCATCACCTTGATCTTATTTTTCGTCACTACTTAGTATTAAGGATTCAAGTCAAAACTATTCACGGTCGGACGTTACTTCCCCCTTAATATATGCCAAACAAATCTATATCATATATCTTCGCTAAACATGTCCGGAACATATATTGAACAAAATAATGTTTCTTTTGTCTCCATGTTGTTTATGTTAAAACTATATATATTTAGTCTGCAAACAAGTGATGGAATTTCAAACTAACCTGAGTAAAAAAGTATGAACTCAGGTTAGGATCTATCCTATTTATGGATTTTCTAGAATTTGAGATGGCACAAATTGTGTGATAATCACCCCCAAATTAAAGTATCAGCTTGGCAAATGTGTAGTGTTGATTTGGTCTGGTTTTCTCTCTCTCTCGATCACCGCTTAGACTGATGTACCAGACTTTCCCATAAATCTCATTCATGTGGAAATCTGATTCATGCAGTCTTAGCATGGGTGTGTTTCGTTACATCTTCAGCACCATTTGGAGCTCTGGTGCTTATCCTTCTGCAATGTGTTTGGTTTTAGCCAACGTTTACTGGGTTTGCTCTTCGTCAGCCTTAGGCTGTCCCCAGCTGACCTGCAAGGCAGCAGGTTGGTCTGGTTCTGATTCTGGGTATGGCAAGTTTATTACATGTTAGAATCTTAGTGTATACAGTAATATAATTTTTAAATTTTCGTTTATGAATTCAGGTGTAGTCATGGCATCTCCAATTTGTGCAAGAAGGCTTGCTTGCTTTCCCTATCACCAGTGTCACACGCCATTCAAGCGAAACTTACTCCAACTTCAGAGGTATCTGTAATTTAGATCACCCAAGTAGAGGATCAGGGCCTCCTGCAGTCCAACCACGTAGGATGTGCAGAACGAGAATTTCTGGCCCAAGCTGGCATTGAACCAAATTTCGATGACATGTGATCTCTAGAGCAGTGTGTTAACTATTCTATCGCCGATCCCAGAACTAGAATAACTTTGCAACAAAGTCCTCTACGGAGTTGAAGACTTCCCAGCTCTCCATTCATATTGTTGAGGACATCTTGACATTTCAGTTAAAGACACATAGCTGCGTAGTAGTGGAATTCAACAATTGCACCTACAGCCACACCGAGTTAATCAGGCTTCTTCATAAAATATGAATAAATTCTAAGATTGCACTTCAAATCCATGTTTTAATGTGGGATATCTTCTTCTTTCATTAACCAACTAAGCAGTTCCTCACTGTTATTCCATCTTTCTCTTAGTTCTCTTGAAATCTTAATTATAAATCTGATTGTCTGTTTGTGTGTCACAGGAAAACCTTGAGAACGTTAAAATCTGGAATCATGAAATGTGGACATGTTATTCCTTTTCTTCCCATTTCAACTCCCAACGCGAGCACAGGTCTTCAACAAATTTCTTCCCCCATTATGTTACCAATGGCACCTGCCACGAGCATTAGACATTCATGACATCATCGTCAAGTAGCTTGTCCCTTCCTGAACTTGGCTCCCATGACAGCAATTCTGAAATACTCTGTTCTGTGCAAGCTGACCGCGCAGCAGCAGTCCTCAGATTGTCAACGACATCTTGCACTCATCATCTTCTAGGTCTTTCTCTCATTCTTCTTCCAGGCACCATTCCCTACAAAATTATCTTCTCTAGGCACTCATGTCTTTTGATGTGTCCGAAATATTTAATTTTCCATGATTTTATGCTCTTTAATAGCCAACTCTCTTTGATATCAAGCTGTTGCGGTATTAGTACATGACAAGATCATCAATGTAAATACCTAGGAACCCTGATAACATCACATGTTAGATACAGATCACAAATAAAGAGTAAAATAGGTGTGGTAAACATATACGAGGAGTAGTGAAAGTATTCAAAGAGATAATAATAACTTCAAAAATATAGCAATCATTGTAGGTGCACATATTACGAGTCTTTACAAATATAGCTTACCTCAGACAGAAGTCCATTCATTTGTCTGGACAACTGCTGCAAGCTTTCTGTTGAAGCTGTTGTTCTGATCAAACAAAATAAATAAATGATTACGTTTTCATCTTGATCTATTGATAGATCTGGTCTAGTCTTCTTCTTCTTTGTGTTCGTTCTTTACGACCAATTTTAATCACTCTTTGTGACATGTTTGACCTTTGCCAAGAACGTGTATAAGTTGCACATTGGTTTGGTAGACCCCTAAACGCATAAACTTCTACACTTTTAGGACATGCGCATCCGATTTCAGCCAAACCTCCTTAGTTGCCTCTTACGACATGCATGGCAGGTAACAGTGGTTCCATTATTTACACCCCAAATTTGGGCCCCGGTAACCACTCGGGTGATCTGGTCTAGTATATAAACCCTCATAGAATATATACAACACTGTTAATTTCATTAAGTCTTCATGTCTTTTATAAAGAGTGACATGGAGTACAAGCTAGTTTCCATTGGAAGTTATTTTGATATAATCTACTTTTTAACCTACAAATGATTATCAACACATTAACTAGGCTAGAAGATAATGGTTAAAATCTTTGTTCCGGGGCACATGGGTGTCATTGGCAATCGCCCGAGTGGTTACCGGGGTTCAAATTTGGGCTGTAAAGAATAGAACTGTTACCTGCCATGCATGTTGTAAGAGACGACTAAGGAGGTTTGGCTGAAATTGGATGCATGTGTCCTAAACGTGTAGAAGTCTATGCGTTTAGGGGCCTACCAAACCAATGTGCAACGTATACACGTTCTTGGCAAAGATCAAACATATTACAAAGAGTGATTAAAATTGATCGTAAAGAACGAACGCAAAGAAGAAGGAGAAGATTGGCAATGAGAGAGCAGGCAGGCTGGTTGGCTCTGCCACCATATCAAGGGGTCAGCCAATAGATAGAGCCGACATTATGAACGCTCTCATAGAGTGTGGCTGTAAAGAGAATTTTAATTTAAAACAATGCATGTCAACTTCTAGATTGCAAGAGCTGGGATTGAAGATAAAACGTAGGGCCTGTGTTCAAGCTGAACATGTAAAAGAACCCATGGCAGTTAAAAATCGATAAGGAAGACTATAAAGTAAGTAAAAATGTATTATCTTCTTTTTTGTCAAATGCTATCTACAGGGTGTTCAACTTAAAAGCAGCCCATGAATGGAGCTAATCTGGCATATATGTATGGAAATGAGAAGGTTCAGTTATGACGTAGTATAGCTCAAGGTTGTGTGATGGTGTGTAATTGTAGTGGGAAGGAGATGAACAAATGTGACGTAGGACAAGCTAGTCATAACCGGTTTAAATAGTAAATAGACGGAGATGCAATGCGTACCTGGCAAATTTCTATTTATCACTGGGGCTGCTTTTAAGTTGAACACCCTGTATATCGACCACTTGTTAGACTTCTTCTACTTCATCTTTCAACTCCCAGCGGAGCACAAGTCTTCAACAAACTTAACTTCTTAAACTACTCTTTGTGATTTGTATGTGATCTGAGTCTAAGAGCGATTTTATGATGTGCTACTTATGCGCCTACAAGTAGGCCAGCAGATCCGATTTCTGCGACGCTTTTATTTACTGGGGTAGTTTCCTAGTTCCTAGATCCCTACCTCAGTCGCCTCTATGACATGCCTTGTAGGTCGCAGTGTTACTATTCTTTGCTTCCATTGCGGGCCTGGGCAACACATGGGTGAAATTTATTATAAAGACTAAAATAAAAATCCCTACAAAATTTTAACCATCTCCAAATTTACGTTGGGAAGGCGCCGTGCTACAGAGTTTATGACGCCAAGATCTTCCTGTGTAAGAAAGAGATCAGAGCACACATGGTTATTCACCAAAGTGCAATGATGATGGCCCTATCAATCAAAAAGATACAGCTAAGGGGAGTTCAGAGGTGACTTGATGCAGGACCTGACAACTTCATGGGATATACAAAAACCAGTACGTATATATTATTGCACAGATCTGGTAATAGTAGCTAATGTGTTATGTTAACATTTGTTTACAACAAACTTTCCACAATTTACCTGAAGTTGCTATCTGTTTCTCCCTTATTTACAGCAGGTTTAGTGGCACTTATGGTAACAGCAGGGTTCTGATTCTGAGAAGGAAATAGCTACAACAGTTGAAAAACATTGCATAAAATGACAGCAGAAATATCAATATCAATCAAAGAGAGCTCCTAGACTAGGGATGGGCAATTATTTTTGTTCAGAGTCGGATGCAGAATTAAGTAACTGATCAATGACCATACAAAAAAATTGTATTCAGATGTCTACTGATCAATGAAGTCAGAAACAGGGTTTAAGAAAATTAATATAATGCACAACAGTATTGACATTCTTCTTCTTCGAATGCTCCATACCGATCACTTGTCAACCACTCTGTGTGAATTGTATGTGATCTAAGACTAAGATCAATTGTACATTGTGCCAGTTATACGCCTACAAGTAGGCCAGCACATACGATTTCTGCGCTACTTTTTATTTACTAGGGTGGCATCCCTAGGGCCTACATCAGTCGCCTCTTACGACATGCATTGTAGGTTGCAGTGGTACTATTCTTTGCTTCCCTTGCAGGGTCCAAGTACCACACAGGCGAGTATCGACATGTTTACGTACCGTTTTCAAATATTAGAAAAGAATAGGGCATGCAGTGTTCTTGGGTATGTTGTATGTAGCTTACCTCGAACGAAGTTTTCAGATGAGGGCTCTGTGGTGTAGAGGTTAGGTGCTTGCCTCTCCTTAAAAAGGTACTTGGTTCGCTCCCTTGTGGAGCCATCGAGATATTTTTTCAGAGATTCCTGATCTAAGTGTAGGTCTTCTTCTTTGCGTTCGTTCTTTACGACCAATTTTAATCCCTTTTTGTGATATGTTTGATCTTTGCCAAGAACGTGTATACGTTGCACATTGGTTTGTAGGCCCCTAAACGCATAGACTTCTATACGTTTAGGACACGCGCATCCGATTTCAGCCAAACCTCCTTAGTCGCCTCTTACGACATGCGTGGCAGGTAACAGTGGTTCTATTCTTTACACCACAAATTTGGGCCCGGTAACCACTCGGGCATCAGTGTAGGTGAGATCTGAGTTTCTAGTCCATCAGAGATGGACAATATAACGTAGGTCCCGTGTTCAATTTGAACAACATAAAAGAGCCCTTGGCAGTTCAAAGTCGAGAAGAGCAGGCTGGAAGTCACTTTCCTGGCAAAATTAATTAGATAAAGTTAAAAATAAAATTCCTATAAAATATCTTCACCATCTTCTAAATTATATCGGGACCCTCGGTGCTACAGAAATCGTGCACTGCCTCTGAGATCTTACTGTGTAAGAAAGAAATCAGAGCACACATGGCTATTCACCAAAGTGCAATGATGATGGTCCTATCAATCAATCATTATATGAGTACTTCAAAATTGCAAGCTGCAAATCTTACCAATACAGGTTCTGGAGAGACAGTGCGCGCAGCTTTCTCTACATTGATCTTTTCTTTTAATGCTGTACTCTCTGGTGATTCCCGTGTTCGTGAAACACTACGCACTCTTTCTGTTTTCTGGAACTGCTTCAGCTAAAAATAGACATATTACAAACAAACATAACAGCCATCTAATTCTATCATGAAACACAAAGGACAAAAAAATACATGTAATATTCACAAATAATTTCTCTTGACCTTACAAAGTGCAGATTTCAAATATATTTAGCTGTTGGTTTGTTTAGTTTTTTGCCTTCGTTCTTATCAACTAAGTTAACCACTCTTTCTCTTTGTAATCATGTGGTTTGCGCTAAGAATGTGAGTATGTTGCAAACCCATTAGGCCCCTAGGTATGTAGGACAAGCACATCTGAATTTCGGCCAAAGTTTATGCATATTATCCAACAGAAAACAAAGTTGTTTACAGATGGAAAGAAAATGGCAATGGGTCGGCATACCCTATGGAAGACACAGTCGAGTGTCACTAGACAAGCACATGAGTGGAACCTGCAAGGAGAAAGGAAAAGAGGACACCCTAAACAGACCTGGAGACGAAGTCTTCGTGAGGAACTTAAAAGTACTCAACTATCCTGGGAGACCATAAAGAAAACAGCCAGAGACCGGGAAGAGTAGCAAACAACTGTTGGGGCCCTATGCTTCTTGAGGAGTGGAGAGGAATAAGAAGATATAGGCAGGTAACTAGGATTTTAAAACAGAAACTCCCAATTTAAAGTATCAAAACTGGAGTTATACTGTAGCATATCAGATCTGATTGGTCGTAGGAACATTATCAAATATATTGTAATTTGTGGCTATCGACTATCAATCGATAGAAGCAAACTATGACAAACTATATAGAAACAAACTATGACAAACTAGACAGAGTAGATAGAAACAAACTATGGAATTGTCTAAGAAAATATGGAATCAGCAAACATCTCATCAAGGTCTGAAAGAGCTTATATATTTCAAGTAAAAGTTACATAAGAACAAAAGCCAGAACATCAAAAACATTCATAGTAAACTCAGGAGTTAGACAGTGATGTGTGCTCTCCCCACTGCTGTTTATAACATATATGGACAACATATGTAGAGAAGCAGGAATAGAGGAAGAAAATAATATTTCAGAAATTGTATTTGCAGACGACCAAGTACTCATTGCAGAAAACGAAGAATCTCTCCAGAACCATTTGAGCTTAGTTAACATCAAGGGGAGGAGTACAACATGAAAATAAATATAATAAAGACAGAGTCCATGTCAATAAGTAGACAACCAGAAAACCTTACAATAAAACTCCAGAACGGAGAAATAAAACAAACCATTGAGGTCAAATACTTAGCAGCAATTTTCACTGCAGATGGAAGTATCGATAGGGAAATCAGCAATCGATGCACAAATGCAAACCAGGTACTGAGGCAGTTAAAACCACTATTATCACATAAAGAGATACACACTACACTATGTTACTGAGTATCAAACATGGCCCATAACACTAATAACAGCAGCTAATGAGCGGAAAATCATAACAACGGAGATGAGGTGTCTTAGAAGAGCTGCACAAGAAGATCACATTCCCCCACACTTCTGCAAAGATGTAAATGGTGGAAGAGAAGAAGAATATATCAATCATTGAGATTCAATAATGTGATATTCATTGTTTGTTTTGTAAGATGTTATGACAGTTTTCAGTTTTGTAAATAATAATATATAGTATGGTATTATACACTATACACATATATTTTCTTTTAGTTTCATGTTTATTTAGCAATGATTATGACTAAACATAACCCAAAAACTCTAGTCTCTAACTACTACTACTCTTGGAACTTTGGTCAGTATGATTTTGTTAGTTTTACTTGTGTTGAGTGTGTGTGTTGGCATTTATTTTTATTTGTGATTTTCAAGTTGAAGTTGAGTTGTAAACAATACATCCGTACAACTAAGCAGCGATCGTAAAAATGAATGTAACGATGTGACAGTACTTCCTCTCTGTGTTTGCTACAGAAGAAATTGCACATTTTCAATAACAAAATCTAGACAACTGAGCGAAAGAACAGCGTACTTTTTTCTTGGCTGCTGCTATCTTCTCCTTCTTGTTGCTGTCCGCCATGTTGGAAAAGCTTGCGCAGGGCTCATTTGACACGCAAGCTATACTTCCGCAAACATTCTCAAAAGTATAGGCCTTGATTTTTCTAACAAAACAATGCAAACTTTTGTAATTTAAATACACGTGCTTTAAAATGTAAACGGGTATATGTATCAATAGAGAGAAGTTAGATGGTGAACAACCTGCTGCCTTGCAGGTCGGCTGGGGACAGTCAAAGGTTAACGGAGAGCGAACCCAGTAAACGCTGGTTAAAATCGGACACGTCGCCGAGGGACAAGCACCAGAGCTCCAAATGGTATTGAAGATTTGACGTAAAACAAACGTTCTTGGCAAAGGTTGTTTATATGAATGATCAAAATGGCCGAAAAATAACGAACGAGAGAGAAATTGTGAACAGTTTTAAATATCGTATTCATTAATAACAAGCAGTGGAGGAAAGTTTTGACAACTTTCTGTTAACGTTGCCGTTTACGTAGTTCTCAACTCTTTAAATACGACAGGCCACCTGCATACCGTTCTATCCTGAGCACCTCGCTCAAATTCCTCTATGGAACTGAGTTTGATATTTCTCACCTCTTTCAGTAAAATTCTATTCAAGGTTACATAATGTTTCCGTTCTTTCTTGATACCTGCAGGACCTTCCATGCATAACTAGTAAAATTGGACTGTTTAGAATAGTTGCCTACCTTAAAATCACTCAAGACTTAACGCACCCGTTACACATTGAACTAGAAAACTGCAAAGACTTTAGACTTAAACGTTGCCAGTCGCTGCTGTGCCGAGCAGTGGAGATCATACAACGGGTATGTGTCATCCAGGATATAGATCATGGAGAAGAGTGGATACCTATACCCACTGATGAACACAGACAATCCTTTGTGGTAGTCACCACTGCAAACAAACCTAGTTGCGATTCGCTGCCTACAATAGTCAATATAGAAGTCACAGAGTTAATAAATAGGTGGAAGATGATGTTGTCTATACTGATTGTTCCGTAGTTCGGCACAATTGTACTGCATGGGCCTAATGGCTAGAATTAAGAGAAAGGTCATCAAAGAGACAGGCGGCACATATGCGACAACTATCAGCAGCATGACCATGGAGATTAAAAAAATCTATGGAGAAACTAAAGGCGCAAAACATTCACTCGTGCGTGCGTACACAACAATTATATGAGCAGTAAACAGAAGATCAAGACTGGTTATTTACGAAGTAACGAAACTATTTCGTAAAACTAGAGCACTTTGTTCTTAAGTTTTACTGCAGTCTCCCTCTTTTTCGATTATTTACGAAGGTAGTGAATGCATTTAGTACAAAACGTGACACTCCAGACACGGTCCTTTATCTTTGTCCTAGGTCGTTCTGTGGAGAAATGCAATGAGAGAGCAGATTCACTGGCGAGCAATGCTGCGATCGAGAATGGGTCTTCTATGGACAAAAGCGGCAATATCAACGCTCTAAAAGAAGACATACACTCTGAAGATTTCAGCGAAGAAGATAACGGGTATTCTCTATTTCGATTGCGCAAGTTATGCATACCGATAGGTGCGTCAAGACGGGAAAACCATGAAACCCCAGTAGATACATCAACCAGCACAGAATGAGATTTATTAATATAAAAACACTTAAATACGTGCTTTGGGGGAGATCGGAGCAATTATGGACATGTGCGATGAAAATGATCCGCAAATGAACAGTTTCAGTTTGGAATATCTTCATTGCACTCCGGACATGTTCATATGTGCTCTGAACTCCTTCGCAATATCTCCAACAGCGTCCAGCCGTACCAGTTCGCTTTTGATTGATACGCCTACTCATATACACGCTGTTATGTTCTTTTCTTGCTACTTCAATCCCAGCTCATGCAATTTAGTAGTTGACTTGGATTGGTTTAAAGGAAATTCTTCTTTGCTGCTACACGCTATGAGAGCGTTCAATATGTCAGCTCTATCTATTGGCCGGTCCCCTGATACAGTGAGAGAGCCAGCCTGTCTACTCTCTCGTTACCATAGACTCCCATGTGCCCCGGAACAAAGATAAGTCTAATTCTGCAAATTGTTTACGCTTGTAGTGATCAGCCAATTGTCTATGCACCGAACCAGCCTCCACCTTTCGGATCATACTCAATGAATCACTCAGAATGCACGCATGAGTGTAGTTTTGTGACTGCAGCCAGAGTAGTGACTTAGTCACCGCCTGCGTCTCAATTGTCATGCTTGTTATACTAAATGCCGCCGAGTGGTTACCGGGGCCCACATTTGGGGTGTAAAGAATAGAACCACTCTTGTCGTAAGAGGCGACTAAGGAGGTTTGGCTGAAATCGGATGCACATGTCCTAAACGTGTAGAAGTCTATGCGTTTAGGGGCCTGCAAACCAATGTGCAACGTATACACGTTCTTGGCAAAGATCAAACATATCACAAAGAGTGATTAGAATTGGTTGTAAAGAACGAACGCAAAGAAGATACTAAATGCACCACTGGCATCCTTGACCATTCTGCCACATTCTGCCAGTTCTCAAATGAACAATGAATGAAAAATTATTTCTTGAACCCTTTCGGATATTAATGCACTGCCGCTGAGATCTTCTTGTATAAGAAAGATATTCCCATTAGCAACGTAGGGCCGTGTGAAGCATTGAGATTCAACAAAGCAGTGAAAACATATGTGAGTTTTTAATATACGTGTTACAGAAGAGTCATCCGTATAACATGGACACAGAAGAGAACGGATAGATATATACAGAACGATCTCAAAATCAAAGAAAACTAGCTGATTATACAAATAAAAATTAGGAAATTGAAATATTTTGGACATATAAAAAGACATGAAGGGTTGGAGAAGACCATCATGGAAGGAGGCATCGCTGCAAAGAGTAGTAGAGGACGACCCCGGAGAAGATGGATTCAGGATGTAACTGATGATTTGAGCATAACGGCTGCAGAGGCGGAACATATGGCCTCTAAGAGAGAAAGAAACAGTTTGAAGAACTGTTGGGGTGAAAGTTTGACCAGGACAGGCTTTGATGATGAGTTAATTTATGGTACATATAGTATACTTCATCATCTCTTCATCAGGTGTCATGCCGGCTGGCGCAGCGATCATGGATCTCCACAAATCTCTGTCTCTTGTGTTTGATATCATCTCAGATGTCTACGCTCTTCCATGCCATGAAGTCAGACTAATCACAATTTTCTCTCTCTGTCTCGTCTATCCTCTATTTTACCGGTGGTCACAATGTGTTCTAAACCTTTTTTCCTCATAACATGCCCGAAAAATGACGATTGCATCTTTCTTATATTGATGAAAACGTTTTCTATGTCTTGACCTTCTTCTTCTTCATCTTCGCACTCGTTCTTTACGACCAATTTTAATCACTCTTTGTGATATGTTTGATCTTTGCCAAGAACGTGTATACGTTGCACATTGGTTTGGTAGGCCCGTAAACGCATAGACTTCTACACGTTTAGGACACGTGCATCCGATTTCAGTCAAACCTCCTTAGTCGCCTCGTACGACATGCGTGGCAGGTAACAGTGGTTCTATTCTTTACATCCCAAATTTGGGCCCCGGTAACCACGCGTGCGATGTCTTGACCTCATTCAACATCTCTAAATTAGTCAATTTAGCAGTCCATTGGATTGTCGTCATTGTTCTGTAAAACCACATGTCTGTAGCCTGCACGCCTTGCCAGCGTGTTCGTAGCGCGTTGGACGACGGGTGACAAGCCCATGTGAGTACGGCTCAATTCTGCGCGCTGGTAGAAAAGCCACAGGTTCTCCAGATTTATTGGTGTTTGTGGCACCGAACCGAAGGGTTACGATGTTCATGGCACGGAGCTGAAGAGCTGAAAGCTCTAGTGCTTCTGGATCGAACAAAGTACGTATAGCTTATAGGTACGTATTTGTTCAATCAGAATGTTATGTGACGTTCGATCGCACCAAATGGAGATGCACACCAAAGTGTAAAGTGATATTTTATATTCGAGTGAATACACATTTTCCCAGCAATTAGCATAACAAATGTTGAAAGGAATACCTTGTCAGACACGCCCTAATATTATAATCGACTAAGCTTGCAATATCTATGTAGTGAATCATAAATAAAGAATGATACACATCATACAGCTGTTACAACACATAAGATTCTTCTTGCGGTCTTCCATATAATCATTCAGATCTTGCACATGCTACTGTGTATATAACTCAGTAGATGTGGTTTCTCTTTCTGCGATCGACTTCTGCTATGCGACTACTCCGGTATGTGTCATAAACAGGGCGGTGCGCTTGAGGTCTTCACCGGTCCCCCATAGTTTGTTATGAATGGTTGTTTCTGTTGGTTAGATTTCCATTCTCACACTGTTCAGGCTGGGGAAGTCTTGCAGGATGTGTCCAAGGGCTCCACAGGTGCAGGAAGCCGAATCTCTGAAACCCATTATATGGAGGTTCGCTCTGAGACCGCAGTGTCCCGTTCTTGATGTGCACACGTAGGCGTTTAGACTACAGGAACGCCGAGTGGTTACCGGGACCCAAATTGGGGTGTAAAGAATAGAACAACCTTTACCTGCCATGTATGTCGTAAGATGCGACGTACATGGTAGGTCAACAATAGGATATCCAAAGTCAGTGCTGCGTTCGGAAGGTTACGTGTCACTGTGTGGGAACGGAAGGGGATAAGAATAGTCACAAAGCTGAAAGTTTACCAGGCCATAGTGCTAACCACGCTGCTGTACGCAAGCGAGACATGGACAGTATATAGCAGACACGCAAGAAAATTAAACCATTTCCACACAAGCTGTCTACGCAGAATACTAAAAATAAACTGGGAGGACACAATTCCAGACAGCGAAGTCCTCACAAGAGCAAAGATCCCAAGCGTCAACACCCTGTTGCAGAAGGCCCAAGTGAGATGGGTCGGTCACGTTGCTCGGATGCCTGATAAACGCATCCCAAAACAGTTGATGTATGACGAGCTTGAAGGGGCAGACGTTTAGCTGGTGGACAGACGTTAGTGGTAAAAACGCTTTAAAGATACTCTTAAAGTGTCTCTGAAATGCTTCGATATAGACAATACGTGCTGGGAATCCCTTGCGCAAGATCGCCAAATGTGGCGCTGTAACAACAAAGAGGAACCCGAATAGCTGAGAATCATCGTATTGTTGAGTCACAGAGAAAACGAGCAGCGCGAAAGACAGAGCACACAACACGCACATGTCTAACCTTGATCATGTATGCCCCACCTGTGGTCGGGGATTCTGTTCTAGGATTGGACTCTACAGTCACCTCCGCACACACCAGAGAGGTGCAACAGCACACGTCTGAGATTGTTGTCATCATCGCTTGCGATGGACGGCTATAAAAAAGATGCGACTAAGGAGGTTGGGCGTGGAGCTAGCTACCCCACACCGTAAAAACACTAGATGGCTACAGAACGAAGAGCGAACCGAGTAAACGCTGGCTGAAACCGGACACATCGCCGAAGGATAAGCACCAGAGCTCCAAATGGTGCTGAAGATGTGATGTAAAACACACCAATGCTAAAGCTGCATGAATCAGGTTTCCACATGAATAGTATTTATGGGGAGATCTGGTACATCGGTCTGGGCGGTGATCGCGAGAGAGAGGACCCTGATTCTTTACATCCGGAACTAAATTATAAATGCCTCTGAAGTTAAAGTAAGGTTCGCCTAAATGGCCAGTGACAGTGGTGATAAGGAAAGCAATCCGTCACGCAAAATCAGTTAGATGTGCTACATGTATATTAAACACCACGACTACTCCTGAATTCAAAGCGGACGGACGGAAAACATAATTAATTTGTTACCCCCACCATGAAGGTTAATGGAGTACGAAACCCAGGGTATATTGAAAGAATGACAGAGAAACTTAAATTGCATATTTAAAAAAATGTGAAATGGAAGAAAACTCGAGAAAGACCGAGAAAATGAAGGAAATATAAAATTTCGTAGGCATAGAAATACTACATGTCAACAATTCGGAAGAGAAAACTAAAAACAGTGATGAATGGAGGCGGGTGATGTTGGTATCAACCACAATGAACCTTAAACCCTCGGAAAGTCGAAAAGGAAGTACAGTAATGTAAATGTTAGTCACAAAGAAAGATCTTACAAAAGAATGAGTGCAGTGTTTACGGGACGCCTCCTGATTTCGAGACATACGAGTCTTGTAACAATGCACCTCAAGAAAGCAGCATATATCCCAAAACTATTAAATTAAATGTTGGGAATCCTACCCGGACGGTTTTCTCAGAGATTGTTCAATGCACGGATAGACTATAGATCGCTGCTACAGAGAAAAACCGCTGGGGCACGACCTACTCTATAACTATAATATAGTAGGTCGTGGCTGGGGTCTTCTCTGTAGACGGTTTAGAGATTGTCCCGAGCAAGATAACAACGTTGCTGAAACTGAAAGTCCTGCGCGGAAGGCGTAAATATCGTATAGCAACGTTATAAACTAGAAGCTCACTGGCTTAAATCACAAAGATTTGTTTGTAAGTGGTTATTCTACATCGAATGCTGAAGAGAAAACGCGGTGGTCGTTTTTCGGTCACGTGATTTGTCGTCCAGTTTATATATAGACCTCTATTTTTAGTTTTTCAGTGATTGATTAAAATGGCGTCGACCAGTAGACAGTAAGATTTCTTACTTTGTTCAAGTATATGTCATGTTTTACTCACTTAGCATATAGTATTGGTTTCAAACATTTGTATACTAGTATTTTTTCGGCGTTAGAAAATGAGTAAAACATATTTAATATTTTATCACCTTGTAAACTTGTTAAACAAAAAAAACCACGGTCACGTTTTAATTTCTAAAAAAAAATAATTTTAAGTTAATTTTAACTTTATTATTTGTTATTATTAATTTATAGTTTGTAGCGATCACCGATTCTGTTCAGACCAGCGATAATAATTTAAATTCAAGAATTTAGAATATAAGTAAGATTAAATAAGTTTTATTACCTTACTTCACTGACTTCTTTATCTTTCCTTATTCAAGATCAATTCTTTTGACCTAAATTTTAGTAAATTGATTTTTAATATCTACCATCGAACTCATACCGGTACTCTATTCACACTGACACAGCGTTGTCCTTGTGACTGTTGTTATTTCCTTTCTTCTTCTTTTGTCTTCACACTGCTACCAGGTGTTGCCCCAGTGTCGTGGTTTTCTGTTTTTGTCTTGCACTGTTCTGGTGGCTTGGGTGATTGTTTTTTTTTGCACTTTCAAAGTGCAGAATTCTGCTATGGAACCATCTTTTTCATGGCCTTTCTCTCGCCTTCTTTACTTATGTTCTGTTGTAGAAGCCTCTGTATACTGTGGAGTTTTGATGCATTCTTGTTAAGTGGTCAATGACTCAAATCACTTCATTGCTGTCATTGACCAAACCAGTTCCTTGGCCGTACCAGACCACTTCCTTGGCCAAACCACTTCCTTGGCCAAACCACTTCATTCTTTGTTTCTCAATGTAATTCAAGCAAGGCTCTGTGCCAACTTTCTTCCTTATGCTGATGTTGATGACCCTTTGTCTTTTCTGGTTTTGTTGGTGTTATTTCCTTTATCATAGTAATAGTTACAAATAGTATAATCTGTAGAGTAGTATAGTAATAGAATGATCAGTTTGACTCTTTCCACGCTTTTCCGCACTCTCGCCATCTACTATTTTACTTATACTACTTTTTAACCTTATTATTCTATTAGGTTGTCTAGTTTTCTTCAATTTGGTATATAATAATATATATACGTTTATTTATTGACAAGTAGTTGGGATTGTTTTAAAAAAAATTTATGAACCTCCCTTGAATTAACTGTTGAAAAATTGAGAAAAAAACTCGACGTGGAAAGAGTTAAGTATAAAAAATATGTGAAGTTTGAGTAACAGTTCTGACTAAGTTACTAGAATAAAGACTTTAAAATACTAATCACTAAATTGATAATTCCAGCATTATTAGTTAGTAGTATTTGTTAGTGTTTCCTGCACTCAACTCACTGTTATTGTCATCATTGTAATTGGTATTTAACTGTATCTAAGTACTGTACTGCAGTAGCATGAGTGTTACTTTGAATTAGCTTGAAACTATTACATTTTGAAATTGGAACACCTGTAATGAAACACTGACGACAGGTGCTGAATAAACTTTTATACTTTTCACTTTTTTGTAGTCAAATAATCATTCATTTTTGGGGTTCCCATTCTTTGAATTCAGGCGTAGTCGTTGGTCATGGCATTTAATATAGCACCTCTAACTGAAGGCTTGTTTTCCTTATCACCAGTGTACCTCTCTATTCAGTCAAGTCTTACTCTGCCTTAGAGGTACAGTAGAACCCACTTATCTCGACCTCGGTTAACTCGCCAACCCTATTAAGTCGATGCTTTTGAAGTGGAACCGCCAAATTCTCTCTTTGTCTTAGCATTTTCTCATCGGATATCTCGATTCTTTTATGTCGCAGAACCCTAATATCACGAGTACAAAAGATTGCCAAATTTGCCACTTAAAGTTGGTTATCTCGATCCCCATGACCATGGGTGTTAACTTATGCTACAGTAATATATACAGTCCAATATTGGCAGGTGTTGACTCATGTAAGTTTCTTTCGTGGGAATGGAGATCCCATTTTGCAAGAACACGGTATTTTGATTTTTAATTTACGACTTGGTTCACTGCGCATGTGCTGAGTTCACCCTTGTCTGAAGGATAATATGCTGTAGCTATTCTGTTTATTTTTTCCATTCTAAAAATGTCTGGAGGTGTTAAGAGAAAACTGGAGAATCAGTCAATAGAGAAAAAGTATGAAATCATACTGCAGCTAGAAAAAGGAACAAAACCGGCAGACCTCAGTTGTCAGCATGGCATTCCAGCAAACACCATTTCGGGATGGAAAAAGAAGGCAGACGTGATAAAGCAAATGTACGAGAAGTCTGTCTTTGATCCAGCAAGAAAAAAACTGCATGGGTGAAAAAGTGGGACAGGAAGTTCCAAGCAGAGAAAAGGAAGGTGGCACTGATCGTGGACAACTGTAGAGCTCATCCGGATGTTCCTGGTCTCAAGGCCATTAAGATCTTTTACCTCCCACCTAACACAACGAGTAAGCTCTAACCAATGGACCAGGGGATAATCCAAGTGCTTAAGGTGTACTACAGGAAAATGTTGATGCGCCAATACCTACTCCATGATGAAAAGAAGGCACAGTACACCCCTTCCCTTCTAGATGCAATGAACTTCCTGAGATCAGCCTGGAATGACGTGAAGAAGGAAACAATCTCAAACTGCTGGATGCACTGCGTCATTCAGGATATTTCCGATGATGAGTTTCAGGCACAGTTCCGTGCAGCCGCAGAGAACTTCGGGAAGTGGCAGAAAAATCAAGCCTTACAGATGCTATCTTGGAAGAGGAGGCACAGGAGTTAGCCATCACTGTCCAGGAATTCCGAGATTACATAGAAATCGACAAAGACGTTGTTACTGATGGCGTGATCACCGATGAAGACATTGTATCAAGTGTGCAGTCAGCACTGGCAAGCACATCTGCATGCGGCAATGACAAAGAAGATGAAGAAGATGCGGACGAAGATTTGGAACCAATTCCCTCAGCTGGTGAGGTGGTAGAAATGCTACAGAAAATTCGACGGTATGGTTCTTTTGTAGGAGATGAAACTGTTTTAGACAGCATAAATAATATTGAAGCATTTGTTTTCAAGCAGACTGTTAAAGGCAAAAAGCAACAAAGCATTTTAGACTTTGTAAAGAAACCATAGTAACGCGTGTACGATACTTTTCAGAGCTGTGTCAGTTTGTATAAATAAAGGTTTGTATCGAGAATCGACGGTGGTTTTATTTTATATTGGTAAATTTCTGCTGTTAGTTGGTGCACATATGCCTTTTGTTGTTAGCAAACATGTATGTACATTTTTATAGCATGCCGATCGCTTCATCAAACAAATAACACGTGCATGTACATTCTCATTTATTAACGCACATCATGTACATAAAGAAATTTCAAGCACATGTTAATATTTTGTCGCCATATTGGTTTTCGTTTATCTCGATCATCGGTTATCCCGACGCTTTTGGCAAACCCCTAGGCCGGCGACATAACCGGGTTCTACTGTACTTGTAATTTAGATTCCCATGGCATGGGATCACTGGGCAGAGTGTTATCAACTTTAGACTGCAGTCTGCAATCTTTGCTTGCAATTATTACAACACAGTCATGTTAACCTGGGAAAGAAAAACTTGTCAGTGATCGTCTATTATGTCATCAACAGCTTGTGCTGTCTCCACATCAAAGCTTGACTACAGTGGGTATCCAGCAAATTCAGTTCTTTTCTCTGATGGTGCATTCTGACATTCTGCTGTCTTTCCTCTTCTTGATTTTCCTCTTTCAATTATATCTCTGTCTTCTTCTTCAAACGCTCCATATTGACCACTTGTTAACCACTCTGTGACTTGTATGTGATCTGAGCCTAAGAGCGATTGTACGCTGTGCCAGTTATGCACCTACAAGTAGGCCAACACATCCGATTTCTGCTACGCTTTTTATTTACTAGGGTAGCTTCCTAGGCTCCTACCTCAGTCGCCTCTTATGACATGACTTGTAGGTCGCATTGTTACTATTCTTGCTCCGCAGTGAGGCAACACACAGGCGGTATACATATTCAAAAGGCAAGGAGATAGAACTGACCTGTCTCACTCATCGCTTTGTATCAATATATTGTTTAGTTTTATTTTGTGCCAAAGCATGCAGGTGTAAAGGAAAATGAACACGCCAATATGCTTGCAGGTAAGGCTGCTGTAAAAAGCGGGCGAGCAATGGGCCATGCTGATATTCTAAATTCCCTAAGGAAGAGAGGGCATATAAATGATTCAAGTAATAGGGGTGAATCTACAACCCTATCCAGACTACAAGAATACCAAGTCAAATGTGATGTAACTAGTGAAGAGCACTATACTGGTAGCCACAGAATAGTAGTAAACCAACAAAGAACCGGTGTCGTTAGTTGCAACACACTGAGGAGATCAGAGCACTTGTGGACTAATTGGTTCAATGTGTAGTGATGATGATGCAACAACTAAACTATGGCAAATAGTTTTTTTCCCAAATCTTTTTGCTCCCAGTATAAGTTACTGATCATTCTGATGTCTCTTCCAGCCAAGCCTACCTTTTCAAAGCATTTGAGGTCTTCATTCTGTATTTTTTCTTTCTTTTCAAGTCGACAAGATATCAAGTGATAATTGATTTATGATATAAATATCATCGCAAGATCTTCTGTGATCAACTTCTGCTATGCGACTACTCTGGTATGTGTCATAAACAGGACAGTGCGTTTGAGGTCTTCACCGGTCCTCCATAGTTTGTCTTATAGGGTTGTTTCTGTTGGCCAGATTTCCATTCTCACACTGCTCAGGATGGAACAGTCTTGCAAGATGTGATCTGGGGACTGCTTTGGTGCTCTACAGGACAGCCATGTCCCTGAGACCTATTCGATGGTGGTGTTCTCTGAGACCACAGTGTCCTGTTCTAAGTCTGAAGACTGGTCTGCGCTTTTCTGTTTAGTATATTTATGCTGTCATACTCTGGGTTGTATCCTCCGTTTTGTTTTTCTCCACATCATTTTTTCTGGATTGTTTCAGGAGAGTCTTTGCTTCTGTTTAGCTTTGTGTTGGGTGGTGTTGTGTTAGTACCCCTCCAGCCCTTGTGAGTTTGTCCGCCTTTTCCTTTCCTGGTACGCCACAGTGTAACGCAAGAGCTGAAACATTGTGAAAGTGAAGAAATATCACTCATGATTTTAAGCCACAAATACACCACTTTTAAGCTTTTTAAAATATACTAGACATTGTTTGTCTTCTTCTTCTTTGCGTTCGTTCTTTACTACCAATTTTAATCACTCTTTGTGATTTGTTTGATCTTTGCCAAAACGTGTATACATTGCACATTGGTTTGGTAGGCCCCTAAACGCATAGACTTCTACACGCTTAGGACACATGCATCGATTTCAGCCAAACCTCCTTAGTCGCCTCTTACATGGCAGGTAACAGTGGTTCTATTCTTTACACCCCAAATTTGGGCCCGTAACCACTCGGGCGGACATTGTTTGTAACTAACATCTGCACATTGAATTTATCGGTAACAAAACTCGGTTCATTTAGCCATATTCCTTCTAACCAACACCAGCTGTTCAGTGTGTGAGAAGGATATGTAGATGTTATTGTCTGTCCCATGTATGTTTGTGATGTTTATTCTAATTGATTGTATGTAAGCAACAGCTTGTAGATTTCATTTGAATATAACTACATTATTAATGACATGTTAATACAGATAACAATTTTTCTGGCAATTAATTCTGTTTGATCGAAATATGCAATTCTGCTGATACAGACAAATATTGTCTCGGATAGATTGAGTAGTGGCGCCCGAGTGGTTACCGGGCCCAAATTTGGGGTGTAAGAATAGAACCACTGTTACCTGCCATGCATGTTGTAAGGCGACTAAGGAGGTTTGGCTGAAATTGGATGCATGTGTCCTAAGCGTGTAGAAGTCTATGCGTTAGGGGCCTATCAAACCAATATGCAACGTATACACGTTTTTGGCAAAGATCAAAGAAGAAGAAGAAGATTGAGTAGATTCATATAGTAACAATCATTTCATAATTTTACATCCTTTATTTTTAGTAGTTTGTAAAATTAGAAATGAAGAAATCAGAAGAAGACTGGATGTGAAACAAGTCATGCAGTTCATAAAAGAACAACAGATTAAATGGTTTAGACATCTGACAAGAATGCCCTGGTATCGCCTGCCACAGATAGGCACACAGAAAAAGTATAATGAGTACAAATCAAGAGGAAAACCACGCAAAAGATGGAGCGATGGCATCAAGAACAGCCTCACGAAAATGAATATCAGCTTACAAAGTGCCTTAAAGCAAGCACACACAAGATCACGTTTCCCCAACACTTCTATAAAGAAGTAATGGGTGGAAGAGAAGAAGTTCTGTCGTTGTAAAAGTTATAGGTTCTAAAGCCAAATAATTGACTTTATTGGACTGGGTGTTATCCTATATGGCCTGGTCCCTGTCCGTAGAAATAGCAGGAACTTATGTTGTAGAAATGTTGTCCATCTGCCTCTACTGCTACAAAAACCTGTCTTTATTGCCTGTGTTAATGCTTCTTAGACGATGTAGGGGGCATGAGCCTGATGAATTTAATGGTCGCGTGGTTAGTGCGGTCACAGCGAAACTGTTCAGGTTAGGATTTTTTCTTTACGCCTCTGACAGAAAAAATTTCTTGACCTTACTGGGGATCGAACTCGGGTCTCCCAAATTGACGCCTGCGCTCTAATCGATTTGGCCAGATGATTACTATTAAACCTTCTTGTGCTCAGCGGAATGAATAGCAGCAGCTATTACTCTCCATCAAATTCTATTCTGGACCATCATCTTTGAACGTGCACTTGAGATGATGGATATCCTCTCCATTTCTACTTTTCCTCACCAGGTAGTATTCTTCCTATTATTCTCTTCCCTTGTGGGTTCCAGTCAAGTGTGTGTCAGGTGACATCACGTAGTTGTTTCATAGAGTGTATCCAAGTATCCAATCCATCTTCACTTTCTCACTACAGAGTCTAAAGTTAAAGAATTGACTTCATTGCACCAGGTTTTACTCCATATAGCTCGATCCCTCTCTGCAGAAATAGCACGCCACCTGCAGAGAGTATTGCACAAATTCCGTAGCTCCTGCAATAATCCTAGGAATCTCTGGAGAAAGATACTCTTGTGAACAGAACAGCCGTGGTCCGGATTCGAAAAAACGACCTCAGAGCGCAAGGCAGAGACTTGCCACAGAGACCCCCAACTTTCTTTAACCTCCAGCTGTATTGATTGATGTGTTGTTGTTTTTTACAAATCTGTATTTATTATCACTTCTAACCATCTAATATGGAATATGCAGCGGCAGCATCTGTTGGGGATTAGGATTAGCAAGGATCATCTTCACAGCATATGCTCTAACCTCTTCCTATCTTGGTGAACATCAACAACTCATATCAATATGTGCTCTATCCTCTTCCCTCTCTTGGTGAAGATCACCTACTTGGATGTGATATTTCTGATTTTTCACAGATAAAGCTGGAGTGTTTAATATTGGGTGAAGAGAGAGTTGAATGTGTAGACCTGACTTTGCATGCATTGATACCTTGGTGTGTGTTGCCAGAGCTCGCAAGGGGAACAAAAACTAGTAACACTGCGACTGAGGTAGGGGCCTAGGAAACTACCTAGTAAATAAAAACGTAGCAGAAATCGGATGTGCTGACCTACTTGTAGGTCCATAACTGGCACAACGTACAATCGCTCTTAGTCTCAGATCACATACAAATCACACAGAGTGGTTTAACAAGTGGTCAATATGGAGTGTTCAAAGAAGATTCCAGTTTTAATTTCTAAAGGTTCATATAGTTTACAGTTTGTTTTAACATTACTTTTTTTTGTAACTTCACAGTCTAGCAGCTCAAGTGTTTTGTAGAGAGCATCCAGATGCTGAGTTGGTAGAAGATTACCATGCCGGAGATATGATCTGCCCTGTTTGTGGTTTGGTGGTTGGAGACAGGTGAGAAAATAATATACTTTGACCAATTTGTTAAATCACAGTCAACTAATATTGGGCTGCATAACTCACCGGGGAAACCCTGACCTAGTTTTGAGTTGGAGGCTATTTTTTGTATATGTTTGACAGAACACTGCAAGCTTATTTGCAATTTTACTCAATGCTATGAGTCTATGGTTATTTATTGATGAAAAATATTCATAATACTGATATTGCTTATTGTTAGATTTAACTTCTTACATAATATAACCTTGATTTAGCATGTTGTGTTGATTATAAAATGTATTTGTCTGTATACAACAATACTGGAGTGCAAGGTCACGTGACGGTTGGGGTCTTATTTCCTATAATTTTTACCTGAGCCATATGGTTATTGAAGGCTACGGTTCAGTAAAGCAGACATCAGCTGTTGAATTCAGAATGCAGTTATCACATACCGACCACAAAGAGTGATTTAATAAGTTGTTGATGTAGACCGCCTGTGTGTTGCCGGGGCTCACAAGGAGAGCAAAGAATAGTTGCAACCTACAAGGCATGTCATAAGGCGACTGAGGTAGAAGCCTAGGAAGCCAAGACACTGAGCAGCGAAGATGAAAACCACAACACTGGGCAACAACCCGGTAACAAAAGAAGAAGAAAGAAGATAGACTCGAGTTCTTCCCACGTTTTCAATGTATACTATCAACTACTTTTTTGGCTATGATGTAAGGAAACATACTTTCCCTCCAAACCTGAAACATAGAGTTTACATTATCATAATATTGGATCAATTTTCAGAGTAATTGACGTAGGATCCGAGTGGCGAACATTTAGCAATGAAAAAGATTCTAAGGATAACTCTCGTGTTGGTGCAGCAGAGGTAAGTCACTGTCATTACTGCCTGTAATACCGTTTTTAGGGGTTGTAGGACTGGGGGATTTTGATCACATAAAACGACACGACACCATGATAAAATCTTTACTAGAAGGGAAAGTTGAAGGACGAAGAGCAAGAGGAAAACCGAGAGATAAGTGGGAGGGAAACTTTAAGAAATGGACAGGTGGCAGAGTGCAACACCAAAGTGAAAGATAGAGGATGCTGGAGATTCATTGCAGTCAACCTTCGATGTGGAAATGGCACCTGATGATGATGAGGACAGGGGGGATATGTACATATGGAATTTAATGACAAGTGCAGTCGAGAAACTGTTTATGTTTTGATTTTTCTTTATTTTCTTCTTGGCCATACCTGGAATTGAACCCGGGTCTACCGTATGGGAGCCCACGCTCTAGTTCATTCCAGAAATATGAAGTCCCAATTCAAGTTTAATTTTCCCAAGTGTGTCGCCGGGGCCCGCTAGGGAAGAAAAGAAATTAACACTGTGACCTACAAGTCATGTCATAAGAGATGACTGCGGTAGTGACCTAGGGAAGCTACCCTAGTAAAGAAAAAGCGTAGCAGAAATCGAATGTGCTGGCCTACTTGTAGGCGCATAACTGTTTTTCTTTTCTCAGTCACTATCCATTTCCCAAATTTCTTTTCAAGTGTGTTTTGATCTTTCTCTGTGTGTTCCAGAATGAGGCCCTCCATGTTATACTATTTGCTTATCTTCATAATGTATGTCCTATCCAAAACTAGCATTGTTTGTGGCACCGAGCCGAAGGGTTACGATGTCCATGACACCGAGCCGAAGAGCTTTCAGTTCAAGTGCTTCTGGATCGGAGGGAAAAAAAGAAAAAGCTCACACTGTTCCATGCTAGAAGCACTTCATGCATTTCATTTTTCTGTTTGTATGGTTTTTATTTTGGCAGTGGAATTCTGTCTTAAGACCACCGGACACAAGGGTACAGTTTAACATTTGAAATTTCTGTAACAATATAATTTTTTTTTCTGGAGCAGTTATTACCACTGCACCAACCTGGAGGACCAGGTGATAATTTTGTGTGTTCATGTTCCTGCCCTAGAGTCCTGTCTGGCTAGAGTAACCCTATCAAGAACAGTGTTCCCATCAACATATTTTTTAACACACATTTGAGGTAAAACACTCAACTTTTAAATTGTGGCTTTTAAATTGTGGCATATCCTTTACAGGACTTCGTCATCAACCACAGTAAACGAGTCATCGATTTTCTAGGCACTTCACTTATATGTTCAATAGTTTACCATTGCTTTCTGAAGTCTTTTCTTACTGTTTCGTAAAATCCAAGAGAACTAATTTGTTTCCAAACTTACCGCTGGAGTTTGAACTAGGTCGCTTAGGTTGTGTCAGGCTCACTACCGCTTAAGCTACAGATACTCACAAACACTCGACTACAGTTACAAATGTTTGTTCATTTTTATCTTTCTGATCAGAATCCCCTGTTTGAAGGAGGTGATATGTCAACAATGATTGCAATGGGAACAGGAAATGACTCTTTGAGAGATGAGTTTGGTAAACCTATGTACAAAAACAGACGAACGGTAAGTGAGTGCATAGTAGGTTAATTGGCGATATCTTTTTGTAATGTTTCTTGCTCATCAAACTAGCTATTCTTTTACATATAATCCATACAAATCAGCTGCTTTACTATAGTGAAAAAATGAAAATCGTGGCATATCCTTTACAATGGTGAAACACGTAAAAACAAAGTACTGTAGTTTTACAAAAACAGTAACCATACACAGCACGTTTGACCAAAGGCCTTTATCAATCAAAGGATACAACAAAAGTGAAGAAATTCACTTCTAACACGGCCCACTACATATAGAATCAGACAATAAATTTATATCGGCCCTAAAATGAAAATCTGTGACGAATAATGAAATAAATGCAAAAAAACTAGAAGTTGGAAAAGAAGATAAACAATAAAAATCAAATATATATAACATATATACATTTAACATATACACATATAGAATATGGAACATGAGAAGAGAAAGTACTAAGAAGCATAGGAATGTAGTCTGTTGGAGTCCATGAGGTTGCAAGGTACCATATAACGATATAAAATGATTCTCTAGAGCAAATTGCCTTTGATCATTAGAGGAACATAATCGGATGGCTGTGACCTGGATATAGCTAGCTCCAGAATGGTCAGTCCCATTGAAATGAGTCACAGCATTTGTGTATATCATGTAAGTGTTGACTGAAACGGTCACAAAGATTTTAGCTAGTTTTGCCTATATATGCCTTGTCACAACATTTACAAGTGATGGTGTAGATTATATTGCGGGACTCGCATGTAAAACCATCCTCAGTAACAAAAGTGGGTTTAGGAAAAGATACAGCATGGGTCTGTATTACATAAGCACATGTATGGTATGTCGGCGCCACACCGGATGATGCCAAAATGACCCTGGACATTGGATTTAAGGCGACTGTGTACCAACATTACCAGAAGATTTCTGTCCAGGCGGTAAGCCACCAGAGGATAGATTTGGAACACTGAACATGTCTATGGATCCGATTTTAGGATAGAAAGATAACGGAATAGAACTTTTTTCACCAGTGAACTATGTGGGTGGAAAGTCCAGATAAGTTTCACCCTGTCAGAGTTGGAAGTCCTATGCTGGTTGGTAAGGGCATCCTGGCAAGCAATTTTCTGAACTCGAAGCATAGCAGATGCAAGCACTTTTTTCGGGTATATGCAGCTGCGGAAGAAATCGAGCATCTCGCGAGCTCTATCAAGAAAATCATTGTCCTCGCTACACAGGTGACAATGGTACAAGAGTTGGGAGAATGGCAAAGAGTCATGACAAGCCTGGGTATGGGAAAAGGTATAGAGGAGAAAACTATGCACATCATAGGCTTATAATATACTGTTGTTGTGATGGTGGATTGGTTTATGGTGATAGTGACATCAGAGCACCTAATATGGCATCTCTGACTGATTGGTGCATGAAGGATTGCCTTCTTTGTTGTCAGTGTCCCTCACCATTCAGGTGAGTCCTACTCTGACTTCTGAGTTACTTGTAATATTGATCCCTAAGTAAAGGATCATGAAACTTGTAGGGCAATCACATACCATGTGCACACTGAATATTATTTTGCCCCAAGTTGGTCTGGAACCCTGGAATTTCAACTGCACATGATTACTAGCAAAGTGTGTTATCGACTTTGTTATCTGGCACCTGTGTGAAGCCGGGGCCCATAGGAAGCAAAGAATACTACCACTGCGACCTACAAGGCATATCATAAGAGGCGACTGATGTAGGGCCTAGGAAGCTACCCTAGTAAATAAAAAGCACCGCAGAAATCGGATGTGCTGGCCTACTTGTATGCGCATAACTGGCACAACGTACAATTGCTCTTACGAGCAGATCACATAAACCACAAAGAGTGGTTAACAAGTGGTCGACATGGAGCTATCTGCGCCCCAATAAAGAATATGAAGTCAAAAGGAAATTCGTTTCAGGGGCCTACCAAACCAATGTGCAACGTATACACGTTCTTGGCAAAGATCAAACATATCACACAGAGTGATTAAAATTGGTAGTAAAGAACGAGCATAAAGAAGAAGAAGAAAAGGAAATTCATTTGAAGTTTAGAAAAAACTGTCAAATACAAAATGTACAAGTGATTATTTTGTAACACACATGTAGTAAGATATCAATTTAATATCAAGCTATTCTTTTCTGTAATTAGCAAATGAGCAGTTCTGATAGAGCCCTACATACAGCATACAGAGATATAGGTCAGATGGCAGACAGGCTCAATCTGCCAAAGATGTTAGTGGTAAGTAAAGTTTGTCAATGTTTTAGACAGAACATAAATAGTGTTAAAAGGGTTTATGTGGTTAAGTAGTTTGCCTTGTGTTTCCAAGGTTGTAGGTTTGAATCTGCGCCACACTGTTGTGTTGACAAGTGCATTTTTTCCCCAGAGATTCTTAGGATTGTTGCTGTAGCTACGGAGTTCATGCTTTGTGAAATACTTTCTGTAGGGGGCATGCCATTTCTGTGGAGAGGCACCGAGACATACAGGATAAAACCTGGTGCGATGACGTCAATCCTTCATTACAAGCACTGCTGGATTATTGGTTACTAAACTGACGGTATTGCACTCCGAGCAGACCCGTAGGTGCTCAGTCTTCCCCAGCAGATATCAAAGAGTATGCATACTGATGGTTCCTGTGGCTGCTGGTTAAACACACTCCTTACTCTGCCAATCAGGAATCCAGTTCTACCCGTACAACAGGTAACTCCAAACTGCTTAAATCGGTGTATCGATTTAACATCTATTTTAGTGTCTTCATTCAAATGGATGTGGAACCAGTCATGCAATTCATAAAGAACAACAGATTAAATGGTTTGGACACCTGACAAGAACGCCTTGGTATCGCCTACCAAAGAGAGCCACACAGAAAAGTATAACGAGTACAAAGCAAAGAGGAATACCACGCAAAAGATGAAGCGACGGCATCAAGAACAGCCTTATGAAAATGAATATCAGCTTACAAAGTGCCGTAAAACAAACACACACAAGATCACTACATTCCCGACCAAACACTTGTATATGAAATGAAAGAAGTAAATGGTGGAAGAGAACAAGGAGATCCAACAGGCAGTCGCGAAGAGACCGAAAAACATCCCCCTTATCCATCTTCAACTCCCCAATAATCGATGCTATTGATGCAAATCTGGATCATTGAAGAAGAAGAAGAAAGGCTACACGTTAAAACACACTTAGAACACACATGGATTTTGTCTAGATATGTGCACTTTATATTTCAGGACAGAGCAAGTACATTGTTTAAACAAGTTCATGATAGTAAGTTACTGAAGGGTCGCAGTAATGACCTTATTTCCTCTGCTTGTATGTACATTGCATGTCGACAAGATGGTGTGCCAAGAACATTTAAAGGTGAGCAATATTGTTTTGACTGGGGCTGTTTATGATATTCACCTTTGTCAGTTGAGAGTTCACGAAAGTTGAAATTTTGACTTTTCTGACATTGCTCACGATTGTCTTGTCCCAGATGGATGATGGAATTGGTTGTCCACTCTTGCCGTTAAGCTAGGGTTGGAGAGCTTTAATTTGCGTTCCAGGGTCAGATGTGTTGCCCTTGTTGTTATATCCGTGTTTATTTAGTGTGGTCTTGATATTGTCCATCCATCATTTTCTTGGTCTTCCCTTGGCTCTAGTACCTGATCTCTTTTTATTGTATGCTGTTATTGGTGGTTGGTTGTATTCCATTCTCATTAAATGTCCAAGCCACTGCATTTGTTGTCTTTCGATGTATTCGGTGCATAAAGTTATGCCTACTTTGCTTCTGATGTCCTCATTTCGTAGTCTATCTTTCCTAGTGACCCCCACTACCTTCCTCAAGCATTTCATTTCAACGTGGAAGCTTTCTCACATCAGTATTAAATAATGAAGACATAATTTGTGAATTAAAATTTTAAAAATAGATGTGTACCTTTGAAGTCGGAGAAGAAACACCTGTATGGCTGGGGACGCTGACAATAAGGAAAGTAGGCCTTCGCACAAAAATCAGTACAAAAATAAGTGCTACACCGGGCTTCCCGGTTACAGCTAAATTCATAGCTTGCAAAAGAGAAAATTAATTAATTAATGTGCTAGGGACATGAAGTAAAATGTCTCAATATCTGGCGGTGTCTGATTTGCAGATAGTACATTTCCAGAGAAAGTGGCTCTACGTCCAGGGGCAGCTGCAGCAGTCTTACATATATGACTCTGAATTTTTCTATTGCTTTTTCATACCTCGTGGTATATTGGGTAATAATCGAACATCGCACACAATGGATGATGGTATCAACATCACACCGCCACCTTTACTTCCCAGCACTTTTCCAATTACTCAATTTAGGCTGATGACCTGAGAGCCATTATGGTGAAAAATATTCCACACCCACTGTGGAATTGAACCCAGAACGCCCTAAAACTTAGTTCACTAACAACTAAGCGACTCTCACTGTCAGATTTAGTCCTGTAAAAAATGGATCGTCTGTCAACATGAGCAATGTCTGTCTTGAATACCTTCATGATTTTCCTATTGCAATGGTTTCAAGGATATTTTGGGGATCTCTGTGGCATAGAGGTTAGGAGCTCACCTCTCGTGCCAAAGGTACTCAGTTTGCTCCTAGGGAGCCATCAAGATAGTTTTCCAGAGATCCCTGATCTCAGTGTAGGTGAGATAGAGTTCCTAGTCCTATCGAAGACAGGCGATAAAACATGGGTCCTGTGTTCAGTTTGAGCAAGTAAAAGAATCATTGGCAGTTCAAAATTGAGAAGAGCAGGCTGGAAAGTTGCCGCCCGGGCAAAATTCATAGACAAGATTAAAAATAAAATTTCTACAATATATCTTCATCATCTTAAAAAATTACATCAGGGACCCTCATCAGGTGCTATGGAGTTCATGCACTGCTGCTGAGATTTCCTGTGTAAGAAAGAGATTGGAGCACACATGGTTACTCACCAAAGTGCAATGATGATGATCCTATCAATCAGTTAATCAGTAGTGATGTTGGTTCTGTTAACCTTCCTTTCGTTCGCTTGAAATTTTGTCTATATATTCAATGTTGTCTCTTGTATCAACTATGAGGGTTTCTGGGCTGAGGTTACGCCCTTTGCCTTGAGTCGAAGGCGTGGGTTCGAATCCGGACCGCAGCCTTCTGTTCACGAGTGCAGTTTTTCCAGAGACCCTAGGATTGTTGCTGGAGCTACGGAGTTCGTGCTTTGGGCAATACTCTTGGCAGGTGGCGCGCCATTTTTGTGGAGAGGGACCGAGCCACATGGGGTAAAACCCGGTGCAATGTAGTCAATCCTTCGGCTTTAAAACCCTTCTTGTATCAACTGTTCTGTTAACCAATCTCTATATTGTCATGCATTCTGTATAATATTTGGATAAGAGCTATTTGGTAATGTAAAAAAATACATAACAACTAACCGTTTCTTATCCAACCAGAAATTTGTGCTGTGTCCAAAATTAGCAAGAAGGAGATAGGCCGTGTGTTCAAATTGATTCTCAAGAATCTAGAGACCAATGTGAATCTCATTACCACAGGTGACTTTATGGTGAGTATTTCTAGTGTAATCAGTTTCTGACTCTTTCTCCCTATCTCATGCCTTTCAAACCCTGATTGAGGGATATGCCCTCAACCAACTCATGCCACGTCTTCCTATCTCTAGCTATCTTCTACAGCTCCCTCCAGCTCTTCTGTATATTGTTGATCTGTCTCCAAATCTCATCTCCATGTATTACTAGGCCTCCCTCTCTTCCACTGTCCCTGTGGGTTCCAGGAACGAGCCCTTGTTATATTTACCTTGAGAACAATAACCATGTTTCCCCTTGCAGAGAACCACTACTGCTTCGTAGTTCGATTGGGGACAAGAAAAGGCTAGCGGAGCAAACCATACACAAAACTGGTTGGCAGGCAAACCAAGTAGTCCAAAAAGACTGGTAACCTGGGCAGATGACGCTCAACATCCCGGGAGGGAAGGTTGTCTAAAGGTAGCTACCCTAAAAGAAAATAGTAACCTGCTGCCTTGCAGGTTGGCTGGGGACAGCCAAAGGCTGACGAAGAGCGAACCCAGTAAATGCTGGCTAAAACTGGGCACATCGCCGAAGGATAAGCACCAGTGCTCCAAATGGCGCTGAAAATGTGACGAAACACACCCATGCTAAGGCGCTGAATCAGATTTCCACATGAATGAGATTTATGGGAAATCTGGTACATCAGTCTAAGCAGTGATCGCTAGAGAGAGATATTGATCTTGGACTTTCTTAAAGGGTGTCCTAACCAAAGCCAGCATTTTTTTAAACTTCTTGGTTCATTGGAATCTGTCTTGTTCTTTCCATAAGCTTTTCATCTACAACCCTATTATACCATCTCAGTCTCTCTATTTTGTGCAGACACTAATTGATGAATATTTGCAATTTATTCTTTATGTTATTTGTTTTCTCCATGTAGTACCCATACAGTAAAACTACTTTAACATTGGAGTTAAATGTACATTTGTTTTTCTAAATTTGATTTCTTTAGACTTCCACAAATGTCCTAGTGCGATGAAAGCTCTTCTTGCCTTCTGTATTCTTATTATATCTTTATATGTACCTCCATCTTTGTCTACATTGCTGCTTAAGTATGTCTATGATTCTACTTTAGTGGGTTTCACCCAGAGAGATTGGTTTGTCATTTGAGTAGCTAATTCTTATCATAGTAGAATTGAAATTGAAGGATATACCTGGGACAAACTCCAGAGAAGACAAAGGAATGAATCTACCCTTATCGTACTTTAGTGTTCATCCTTTCATAATAACACTTCGCCCTTGTGCTGGTGGGGCTGTAACCTACAAGGCATGTCTTAAGAAGTGACTGAAATAAAAGCGTTGCAGAAATCAGATGTGCTGGTCTACCTGTAGGGATAGGCTGACAATGCTCTTAGGCTCAACATGTACAATTGCTCTTAGAGCTACAAACATGTCCGGGTTCAACAGAAGAAGTCGGTTATGGAGACGTTCGAGATAGAATGTAATGTGGATGAGAGATGATGATAATAACAGTTGTGGTAGTTTTGAAGTATAATGCATGAACTTAATCTTGACTAATTATATTTGGTCATTTTTTGTCTCCCGTCTCGGTTCTGTTCCAACTTGGGTTTATCACCAACCATACAGAAAGCCGCTACTCACATTGCAAGAAAAGCTGTCGATATGGACTTAGTTCCAGGGTAAGATGCTGTGATATTGTGACGTATGTCCCCAGTAATTACTTAGAACTAATTATGTTATATGATCGACATCATGGCACATTGGACATTCCCATGCATGCTCTGTCCTCCGCTGCAGTAGCTATCCCAAAGTCCACTTGCTCACCATATCCATGAGAAGTTGATTAGTATACCTTCTCTCTACCACGAAGACAACACTGTCTGGCATGTCCAAATTTAATTCCTAATTCTCATTCTAGTTTCTGAGACTCGCCCATATCACATAAATGAGAGCGTACCGCATTGATGACATCGACTCTGTCCATAGTTCTGCCAACTTGAGTTGGGGCATTGTTTTTACAAGAAACCCAGCACATTCATTACCGTGCACTCCAGCATGTCCAGGTATGTACAGATAAGCTAGTGTCTTGAGATAGGATCTCAGAATGCTGTCACCGACTCTGCATGCAGACATCCAGATTCTATCCGTTGAAACATAATCATAGAGTCTGATATTATAATCGTATGGGTCACCTGTTGCTCAGCCACCTACAAAAAGCCCTGGAGGCAGTGCTGATCCACGATTGACAGAAACAAGATTGTGACACCAGTGGCCCATTCTCTACATCAGCGTCCAAGTGTACTGAGAACCCTGGTGTAATCAATCATATCTTCTGATACAAAACTAGTAATTGTAGTTAAGAGAAATACAGAGATTGTGAATATTAACCTAGCAAATGACAACCCTATCTCCTTAACTCTTTCCACGCTTTAAGTCACACACTGCGCCACGGCGGAAGTCCATTGCACGCTTTAAGCCGCACACTGCACCATAGAGTTGCTTTCCTTATAAGAAGTCTTTCTAGTTTTACTTCTACTGTTTTATACTTCTACTACTTTTTAATCTTGTTATTCTATTAGGTTGTCCAGTTTTCTTCAATTTAGTGTATAATAATTAATATATGTTTATTTATTGACAAGAAGTTGGGATCGTTTTACTTCCTTGAATTAACTGCTTAAAAATTGAGGAAATAACTGTGCGTGGAAAGAGTAAATTGAAACCCCCCTTCAAGAGATGTAATCATAAACATAGTTGTACAGCAATGTGGACAAAGAGGAAGGAAAAGATAAAAATGTTGAGATATTGGTTACTGAACATACGTCATTGCATTCAGGGCAGACCCATAGGTGCTCAGTCTCCCCCAACAGAGGTCGAAGGGTATGCATACTGATGGTTCCTGTGGCTCTCTGGTTAAGCTCACTCTGCCCCTCAGGCATCCAGTTCTACTTGTACAACGGGTAACTCAACTCCTTAAATCGGGGATTGATTCAACATCAATTTTAGTGTCTTGTCAATGACTGCTTAGGATGCAAACCTATCCGCTCTCTCACTGCCGTAAACACCCGCATGCCCAAGATGTAAGCCTCAGATGGTTAGAAACTTCAATAGAATGCGAATACATAATATAGTATGATATGATGCTGATCACATCACACAAGTGCATTAGCTAATACAGTATCCCTAATATACTGCATTGTGTGTAGCAGTTGTTTTATTTTCCAACTTTATAGGTCTTGATGTGTCATGTGTAAAGCAAATATTCTAATAACGATTTTCAGGCCAACACTATGTTACCAATACCAACCATGGACAATAACAGCAGCTAATGATCGGAAAATCATAACGACGAAGATGAGGTGCATTAGAAGTACTGCAGGTGTGACAATGCGAGACAAAATTAGAAATGAAGAATCAGAAGACTGCATGTGAAACCGGTCATACAATTTATAAAATAACAACAGATTAAATGGTTTTGTCACCTGACAAGAATGCCTGGTTTCAACTACACACTGAAAAAGTATAGGAGTACAGAACAAGAGAAAAATCATGCAAAGATGGAGTGAGGCATCATGAACAGCCTTAAGAAAATGAATAACAGCTTACAAAATGCTTTAGAACAAGCACACACAAGATCGCTGCATTTCACCCACAACACTTCTATGAAGAACTATATGGTGGAAGAGAAGCAGAAGATGTGTTATCAACTATCTTATCTTGTGGTTTCTTTCGTTTGTACGATGCTATGATGTGAAACTAAATTTTTTATAAATATATGTAATTTTGACAATGGTAATTATTTTCAACTATTTCAATCCTAGTCGGAGCCCCATTTCTGTTGCTGCTGCTGCCATATACATGGCATCCCAAGCATCTGATGACAAGAAGACTGCGAAAGGTATGCATGACATTGTTACGAAAGTTGTGTTTGTCACTTTTATATTTTCTTCTTCCACTGTTTTTGGACATTGACTTGTTTACCTCTATAAGTAGTTAGTGATCAATTGGAGTCTGTGTACATCTCCATATCTGTCTTCAAACTGACTGTCCCTACTTGGGCATACACTGTGAAAGACACAGTCGAGTGCCACTAGACAAGCACTTGAGTGGAACCCACAAGAAAAATTAAAATGTGGACGTCCTTTACAGACCTGGAGACAAAGTCTTCTTGAACAACTGAAGGATGCTGGACTATCCTAAAAAGCCATGAAGAAAATAACCAGTGGCTGGGAAAAGTGATGAACAACTGCTGAGGCCCTATGCTTCACAAGGAGCGAAGAGAAATAAAGAAAAGTACCCACACTGTATCTCATTCCTTTGTTTTATTTTTTCCTACTGTCTCTTTTCTTTTATTGTGCCGTCTTCCTCGTCTATGACTTAGGGGATAGTGACTCAGTCTATTAACACCGACGTTCTGAGTTCGAAACACGCTGCGGCCAGTTTGGTTGCAAATTGTTGCGCACGGATTTTTACAAAAAGACGATGGCACCACCCATTCAGGAAGCAATGGCAAACTGCTGAACGCAATAATGCCTAGAAAATCACAAACAGCGTTAAAAAGCTGGGTTGATTCGCCTGTAAAAAGTCCTGTAAAGGATATGTAATTAACTTCCTATTGCATGGTTACTCCCGTCCAAGTGTTGGAAGGGCTTGCAAAGGGAGCAAAGAATTGTAAAACTGCGACCTACATGTCATGTCGTAAGAGACGACTGAGGTAGGGGCCTAGGAAGCTACCCTAGTAAATAAAAATCTTTGCAGAAATCAGATGTGCTTGCCTACTTGTTGGCACATAACTGGTACAATGCACAATTGCTCTTAGTCTCAGATCACATACAAATCACAAAGAGTGGTTTAACAAGTGGCCGATATGGAGTGTTCGAGGAAGAAAATGACCCATGATTACTACAGTGTAAAGTTGTAATATATTCATTTTAACTTTCACTTTTCAGAAATTGGTGATATTGCCGGTGTGGCCGAAGTAACCATACGACAGTCATACAAATCCATGCTTCCCAGAGCGTCAGACTTGTTCCCATCTGACTACAAGTTCATCACTTCTATTGACAATCTTCCATCAAATTGATGTGAAAAGTTTTAAAGATGACTGAGTTCAGATAAAATGTCAGGTTTTTTTAATCCGATAAACTGTCAGGTTTTTTTTATCCGATAAACTGTCAGGTTTTTTTGTCGGATAAACTGTCAGGTTTTTTTATCCTATAAAATGTCAGGTGTTCTTGTCGGATAAACTGTCCACTTTTTGTATCTGATAAATTGACAGGTTGTGTTGAAAAAAAACAACCAGGCTTCATCCTACCAATGAATCGAATGTACAAACAACTGCAGTAAAGCTGTGCTTTAATATGCGGATGGACACAACTATACAAAATATGTTTTGAAATGTAGTTTTACTAGTGAACATAAATGAGTGTTTCTACTAGTTAGTCATTATAAGAAAACAAAACAAATACAGAAAGAAGGAACAAGCTTACTACTGCATATACAAAGATGTTCATAAGAGTTACATGTTAGAAAACAGTGGCGAAACACGTAAAAACAAAGTACTGTAGTTTTACGAAATACAATAACAATACACAGCAATGTTTCGACCAAAAGGTCTTTATCAAGCAAAGGATACAACAGAAGTGAAGAAATTCACATCTTACACGGCACAGAACATATAGAATCAGACAATAAATTCCTAACGGCCCTAAAATGAAATGGGAAATAAAAATACTCAATAAATGTAACTACTCTAACCTATCTCACGACGAATAGTTGCAGCAAAATGGCGAATAGTATTATCAATATAAGAAAACAGGTGCAGTAACCTGCAAGTTTAACCATTTTTCTGTATGTAACCTGCAAGTTTAGCCTTTTTTCTGAATGTAACCTGCAAGTTTAGCCATTTTTCTGTAAGCAGACTTTATATCGATATAAGGAAGACTGCAGTAAAACTATGTAGCACAGTGAAACACGTAAAAACAAACAAAGTACTGTAGTTTTACAAAGTACAAAAACAATGTGGGGGTGTGTTTCCTCTGTGATTAAGTGGTTACGCCCTTGAAGTGTGAGTCGAAGGTTGTGGGTTCGAAACTGGACTGTGTCGTTCTGTTCACGAGTGCATTTCTTCCAGAGACCCTTGGATTGCTGCAGGCGCTACGGATTTGTGCATCGGTTGGCATATGGCTTGCCATCTCTGCGGAGAGGGACCGAGCCATATAGGGTAAAACCCGGTGCAATGAAGTCAATCCTTTGACTTTAAAACCCCTGTTGAAATTGTTTTTGTAAAACTGCAGTACTTTTCTTCTTGTAAGCAAACTGCAAGCTCAGCCTTTTTCTGTAGCGAACTGCAAGTTCAGCCTTTTTTCTGTAAGCAAAATGCAAGTTCAGCCTTTTTTCTGTAAGCAAAATGCAATTTCAGCCTTTTTTCTGTAAGCAAAATGCAAGTTTATCCCTTTTTCTCTTACGGTAAGATATGAGTTTAAACTTTTTGTGTGCGCAAACACTGCAAGTTTAGTGGGGGTTTTTTTCCTATGAGTTTAACCATATTCACTTTATTTGGTTGTAAGCAGGCTGCAAGTTGAAATTTTTTTTTAATTCTGTAAGAAAATTGCAAGTTTAGCATTTGTTTTTACGTAAATTGCAAGTTTTGTCTTTCTCTTATAAACATTTTTAAAATATTTCTGCAAGTAAACTGCGAAGTTTGGCTGTTTTTGTCTATATGTTTAGCAATTTTTTTCTTTCAGAAAGTTGCAAGTTTAACCTTTTTTTCTCTTTAGGTAAATTGGAAGTTTACCATTTCTCTCACTTTAGGTAAATTAAAAGGTTAACTTTTTTTTCTCTATTTAGGAAATTTGTAAGTTTAAAACCTTTTTTGTTCTTTAGGTAAATTGAACTTTTTTTTCTCTATTTAGGCAAGTTGGAAGTTTAAAACCTTTTTTGTTCTTTAGGTAAATTGACAATTTAACTTTATATTAAAAAAAAAATTTTTAAACCTATTTAGGTAACTTGGTAGATTAATTTTTTTCCTCTCTCTTGAAGTAGTTTGGAAGTTTAATCTTTTTTTCTCTTTAAGTAGTTTGGTGTTTTTATTGAAGTAAACTGCAAGTGGATTTAACAAAATTGCATGGACATACATACAAATAATGTGCAAAATAAGGACAGCATAGGGAAAAATGGAATCCAAGTACCTAGGAAGTGTATTTACAGAGGATGGAAGACTCGACAAAGAGATAGAAGCTGAGTCCAGAAAATAAAAGCAATAACCTACCAACTAGCGCCACTACTTAGACATCCAAACATCTCACTGACAGCTAAACAACAGTTGATCAACAGCATCTTCATACCCACTCTATGTTACCAATGTCAAACATGGACAATGAATAAGACACATGCACAGAAAATTGCAACATGTGAAATGAGATGTCTCCGAAAAGTCACCAACAACACAAGAATCGACAGAGTTACTAATACCAGCAGCAGAGAAAAGGTTGGAACAAGACCATGCTTGAACTATATAGCGAAACAGAGAATGAAGTGGTTTGACCACTTAGTAAGAATGCGAACAGACCAAACTGCCTATGAAGCTTTCCACAACAGAATATCAGGAAGGAAGGCGAGAGGAAGACCAAGGAAAAGGTGGATGGATAACGTAGTTGAATTATGCCAGGGGACTAAGAAAACCATCACACTAGTCACCAGAGAAGTGCAAGACAAATACATAAAACCATGACACTGGGTTAGCAACCCGGTAACAGTGTGCTGACAAAAGAAGAAGATAGGGAAATATAATGGCAAGAATTATTTATGGTGACATTTTTTATTCTTGCCTGCTTATTGTATCATTGTTGTCATATGTTATATTAGGGTAAGTCAGTTAGAATATCTTTAGTTGCTTTTACTGCCTGTAATACCGCTTTTACCAACAGGCAAGTGCACCACAGAGAGCAATGTTGTTGCTCTGATACAAAGCAAAAGGCCACCCACGCAAAAGGTGGACATCAGAGATAACAGAGGTGACGAAAGACACTATTTATGAAGCACACACAAAAGCCAGTGCTAGAAAACTCTTTTTACCCTGAAGCTGTGAGGCAAACCTGGATTGGAGAAGAGAAAGAAAGACAAGTGCATAGAGAGGCTCGCTCCAGGCGTCTCCTTTTTTGACCTGACGTTGAAATACAAACAGGATTAGAGAATAGAATACCGTTTCTTACGACGGTGTAGGACAGGGGATATGAGCTTGTGGAATTTAATGGGTAGTGCAGTAGCAGCAAAACTGTTAATTTTAAGATATTTTCTTTATGCCCCTGACAGAAAAACTCTTTGGCGTTAACAAGAGTTGAACCCGGGTCTCACGAATAGGAGCCAGCGCTCTAATCCATTCGGGCCAAATGAAACTGGGTATGCATTGGTGGTACTGAAACAAACAAACACCCCCAAAGACGACTACTATAATATGAGCAGATTAGAACAAGTTGTCATTCTGCGCCTTAGAACAGGACACAATTGACTCTGCAGCCAGGTGTATACAAAATTCAATGTTGGCAGCTCAGCCTTGTGGACAGGCACATCAGACTGCAGAGCATATACTTCGAGACTGCCCCTGAATATGATATACTGAGGCAAACTCGCTGGCCTAACAAAACAAAACTCGACAGAAAAATGCACAGACCTCTATGTGAGCTACAAAAGACAGTGAAGTTTATACAAGAGACAACAATGAATATATAGACAATATTTCAAGCAAGCGAGCGAAAGGACAGATCATCATTGTTGGTTTGTTTTAAAAATGCTTAGTACATTTTGAACATTAAAGTATTCATCCTGATTGGTTGATTGATAAAACCATCATTAATGCACTTCGCAATGATGTATTCGAACATACATCAGGAAATATACACTTCGGTCACAGAAAGATCTCAGCGTCAAGCATACAAAACTCATGTGCACCAGCAAGGTTCCTCAATGTAACTTTATGGATGGTGATAATTTGTAGGAATTTTGTGTTTATTATTATAAGTAATTTTTACCCATGCAGTAGCGTCCCAACCTACTTTGAGTGATTTCTATCTGCCAAGTGTTCTTTTAGATGCTCAATTTAAACGCGGACCTAAATTTTATTGTCCGTCTCCAGATATAGGAGCTATATCTCACCAACGTTGAGATCAGGGCTCACTGGAAAATATCCTGATCGCTGCACATTGGGCGCCTGTCGAGTGCTTATGAAGCGTTAAGCGGGCACTTTTTCCACGCTCCATATCAACCACTTTTGTGATTTATATGGGATCTGAGCCGAAGAGCGATTGTACTTTGTGCCAGTTATGCGCCTACAAGTAGGCCAGCACATCCGATTTTTGCAATGCTTTTTTTATTTACTAGTGCAGCTTTCCTAGGTCCTACTTCTATCGCCTCTTATGACATGAAGTGTTACTAGTCTTTGCTCCCCTTGCAAGCCCCAGCAACACACATACAAAGGGGGCACTGCACTTCTCCCATCCCGAATCATACCGTTAGCTTGATGCATTGATTAATATTATCAAGAGAGAATCAATATATGTACAAAATATATTAATTCACATAAATATTTCAGTGTTTCATGTGAATTGCTTTTTACTCCCCGTTATTATTTTCTTTTCATCGCTTGTTTAATCTTAGGAAAAGTTTATGTTTTTTAATTAATGGTGTCATGTTTTATATTTTCTCAACTTGCTTTATAAATTTACAATTAAAAGAAATATTGACAAATGACGCGTTAAGTGTTCTGCTGTGTTGAAAAAAAAGTGTTGTGTTGTGTATGCCTTGTTTGGTTTTCTTTGTAATTATTTTTATTCTTATTTATTCACCCCATCCGCTGTGAATTCAGGTATTAGTTAGGGTATCTTCTTTGCGATCATCGCTTAGACTGATGTACCAGATTTCTCCATAAATCTTATTCATCTGGAAATCTGATTCATGCAGCCTTTAGCAGCATTGTGTTTTTCGTCACATCTTCAGTGCCATTTGGAGCTCTGGTGCTTATCCTTCGGTGATGTGTCCGGTTTTAGCCAGTGTTTACTGGGTTCACTTTCTGTTAGCCTTTGGCTGTCCCCAGCTTACCTGCAAGGCAGCAGATTGCTATTTTCTTTTAGGGTATCGACCCTTAGAAACCTTCTCTCCCGGGTTACAAGTATTTTTTAGGACTACTTGGTTTGCCTGCCTCCAGTTTTGTGTACGATTCGCTCCGCTAGCCTTTGATTGTCCCCAATCAAACTACAAGGCAGTAGTAGTTTTCTGCGAGGGGAAACAGGGTTATTGTTCTCTGGATGGAGACAGGGTCTTCGAGGCTCAGTTATGTATCTAATATGGCACCTCTGACTGATTTTTGCATAAATATTTCCTTTCCTTACCACTAGTGTCCTTCCCCATTCAGGTGAGCCTTGCTCCGAGATCAGAGGTACATGTAATTTAGATCCCCAAGTAAAAGATCTTTAAGCGCTCCACTTGGTAAACTACTCTTTGTGATTTGTATTGGATCTGAGTCTAAGAGCGATTGTACACTGTGTCCGTTATGCGCCTACAGTTCGGCCAGCACATCCAATTTCTACTGCAGTTTTTATTTACTAGGCCCTGAGGCCTCTACCTCAGTCATCTCTTACAACATACCTTGTAGGTCACAGTGGTAGTATTCTTTGCTCCCCTTGCGAGCCCAGGCAACACACTGTGAAGTAAAAGATCTAGGTCTCCTGTTGTCCTGCTGTGTGCACACTGAGAATATTTGCACCAAGCTGGCCTCGAAGCACAGAGCGTTGTCAACTTCACTAACATCGACCTTTGTAATTAGTTTTGTGATTTTTCTAGTTAACATGTCTTGTAAGTTGGCCTTGCACATCAGTATTGTTATCGATACAAAGAAAGACTGCAGTCAAACTATGTACCAAATACAGCAAAACAAAGCCATGTAGTTCTACAAAGTACCAAAGCAAGGATTGTGGTACCAAGACAAATCTTTCACTTGCACAGATATCAAGTGGTAGTTCATACATCAAATCTTTCACTTGCACAGATACCAATTGGTAGTTCATACATCAAATCTTTCACTTGCACAGATATCAATTGGTAGTTCATACATCAAATCTTCACTTGCACAGATATCAATTGATAGTTCATACATCAAATCTTCACTTGCACAGATATCAATTGATAGTTCATACATCAAATCTTTCACTTGCACAGATATCAATTGATAGTTCATACATCAAATCTTCACTTGCACAGATATCAATTGATAGTTCATACATCAAATCTTCACTTGCACAGATATCAATTGATAGTTCATACATCAAATCTTTCACTTGCACAGATATCAAGTGGAAGTTCATACATCAAATCTTTCACTTGCACAGATATCAAGTGGAAGTTCATACATCAAATCTTCACTTGCACAGATACCAATTGGTAGTTCATACATCAAATCTTTCACTTGCACAGATACCAATTGGTAGTTCATACATCAAATCTTTCACTTGCACAAGTCAAAATCATGAAAAATGTGTTTTCATATTCCAGTAGTTTATGTTCAAATGCCATATAAATATCACATATAGTAGTTGATTTACTTACACATGATTACACAATTAGTAGAATACATCAGTGCTAGAAAGAGTTATATAGGGTGTTCAAGATAAAAGTAGCCCGATTAACAAATCAAAATGTGCCAATCGTGCTACTTTTATCTTGAACAACTTGTATATAGAAGAGAGTAATGAGTTTTTAAAAAAAAGAAGAACCCTAACGAAAGCAATGAATATGATTAATAAATAAACAATGTAAATTAGGGGTTTCCGGAAAAAAACGAATTATAAAACACAGGATTTCTCTTTCACGCGATCACCGCTTAGACTGATGTACCAGATTTCCCCATAACTTCTTATTCATGTGGAAATCTGATTCATGCAGCCTTAGCGTGGGTGTGTTTAGTCACATCTTTAGCGCCATTTGAAGCTCGGGTGCTTATCCTTGGCGATGTGTCCGGTTTTAGCCAGCGTTTACTGGGTTCGCTCTCCGTCAGCCTTGGGCTGTCCCCAGCCGACCTGACACAGGATTTGAACCACACACCATTATTTCTTACAGCACCCATTACCATTCTTCGAAAAACAATCCAACAAGAAAGTAAACTATTGGGATGTAAAACCATACAAGATCTGCAACTGCTAGCAACGAACCGCATCACATGGAGATCTAAAACCTCTGCCCTATGTGCCGCCTTTGACATGAAAGGAACAAACTAACTAAACTAACCCATTACCTAGCCCAACAATATGAGCGTTTTTACGAACGCAGCCAACAAGCCCTTCAAGAAAAAAGACTTCACTGAGGAGTGTCTTTCATAAACGCTTTGTTGCTAGACACAGAATAATCAAGTCAGATTCGATTGAACAGTGTTTGCTAAAACACGTCATATGATTATTGTGCTTGTATATTTGAAACTTCTATTATTGTGATTGTTTATCAACACACAAAGAAAGCTTATCATCAAAATAAGAAATAGGCAGTCATCATTTATCGGGCATATGATGAGGAGGAGGTTTGGAACACATTGTAAAGACGGAGGAAACAGAGAGAAAATTTTGGATAGCCTGACTTCATGGAACGTTAGAGCTTTAAAATCTGAATTGATAGCAAACACCAAAGATAGAGATTTGTGGAAATTCATGATCGCTTACGTTGAATGCATTTGAAAATAGATGTCTGCGAAAAATAATGAATATAAAATGGAACGAATTCAGGAGAAGTGATGAAATCAGAGACATGTCTGGTCAACCACTAGTGACAACTGTTATAAGAAAGAGAAGATGGAGATATGTTGGCACACCTTGAGGAGAAATGATCAACGAATATCAAAGCAGGCATTGAAGTGGGATGCAAAGGGTTCAAGAAAGAAAGGTCGACCTATGGAAACCCGAAACGAACTTTGCTGAGAGAGGCAGGAAATATCGGTCTCAGTTCCATGGATAAGATTGAGCGAGTTGCCCAGGATAGAGCGTATGGAGAAATTACTTGCAGGCCCTATGTAACGTGTAACGGTACGATAGGAATTATTATTATGATCGCTTACGCCAGCCGGCACGGCAACTGATGATGATGATGATATCTGAAACGAAACATCATACATACACACAGATAGACACATATAACATACATGTATACATCATTCATAGTAGTTACCTATCCATACACTAACCTATACACTAACCTATCCATAACATTTAGCTAATCTTCTCACCCCTAGGAGACATAAGTCAGCAACCAACGCCTTCCAAGCCCTCCTATCTAAGGCCATCTTATCCAGATCTCTCAATTCCCAATTTTCTTACATTTATCGGATCGCTGCATCAGTCCTTCCTTGCAGTGTCCTTCCTCGGGTGGCGAGCTATGAATTTCCTTGATTGTGGTTTCTGTAGCTATCTAGTGTTTTTTTTTAAAGAACCTTGACAATTCAAAATCGAGAAGAGCAGACTGGAAAACCGCTGCCTGGTCAAAATTAATTAGACAAGATTAAAATAAAATTCCTACAAAAAATATCTTCAAAATTACAAGGAGGACCCTAAGCGGTGCTCAGTTCTCTCTCTGGCGTTAATCATACAAAGGTCACAGAGAGTGGTCAACGAGTGATTGTTCTAGAGCATAGATTCCCAAACTTTTTCGGCGCACCGCCCACTTTCCACGACATAAACTTTGTAAGCGCCACCCACCCTATTATAACAGTTTGCCAATCCCCCACCCCACACATATATATGCATGCTCTATTTTCACTTTGACATAGAAAATTGATATATATTTCTGTCATACATGGTCAATTTTCAAATGATTAAACACATGAAATAGAAAATTGATGAAAAAATGGATCGTGTAAGATGGGCATAAGATGAATTAATATGCAGAATTCAAATTTTAAATGATTATTCAATCGCAATATGACGAGAAAAAAACTTCCCCAAATGCTTCTGAACCCACTATCGTCCCCCTGGAAGGCTTCAGCGCCCACTGGGGGCGGTACCGCCCACTTTGGCAACCCATGTTCTAGAGAAATCGCGGAAGTCGCTCTTTGGACTATAATCACATGCAGATTGTCCAGTGTGGTCAATGAGTGATGTCTCTAGTAGAGCGTTTACCGCGCTAGAAACGAGGAGGAACTTAGCTCTACCTGAGTAGGAGTTTCCGCGACACTGAGCATAGCACTACACGCCTAGAGTTGTTGGAGTATTCTGGGTCTGCAAGAAGGCCAGGCACTCTCTACTTCTCAAATATAGGAAAAAAAGGGTGAAAACCAATAATTCCTAGGATTTCGACTACAAAAACAGCAAGGAAGAGAAACCACGAGACCAAGAAAACGATGGAAAGATAACACAGAAGCAGATCTCAAAATATTAAATATCAACAATTGAGAAGTGAAGACTAAGAACATAGAATAATGAAATCAGTGATATCTGCAGTCAAGGGCGGCTCGTCATTAAGTGCCAGTGGGGCCTGGCCCACCAATAATCGAAAGGAGGAAACTTCCCGGAATAGACAAATAATAGTAAATACTCCAAAAACCCTGATTTTTTCCGAAAATTTTTGGCTGACCCTACCAATAAAAATGACCACGAGCCGACACTGTCTGCAGTAATCTACCACAAGTTTAAAAAGCTGACGAAGAAGTTAGAGAATAACATAACCAATTAACATATACTTGTTTTAACTGTGTATTTAATCTTCTTCTTTCTTTCTCGAGTCCTGTTTCCATTACAGCGTCAGGTCAAGAAGAGATTTCTAAAACGGCCCTTGCCCGTCTGCCCAGCGTGTTCGTAGCGCGTTGGACTAAGGGTGACTATCCCTCGGTGTGTGCGGGTTCAATTCCGCGGGATGGCAGAAAAAGCCACAGATTCCCCAGATTTACGGTGTTCGTGGCACCGAACCGAAGGGTTACGATGTCCATGGTACGGAGCCGAAGAGCTGAAAAGTTCAAGTGCTTCTGGATCGGGAAACCCCCTCCCCAAAAAAGGGCCCTTGTACGAGCTTCGTAGATAGTGTCTTTCGTCGCCTCCGTTATCTTTGAGGTCCATCTTTTGCGTGGCCGGCCTTTTGCTTTGTACCCATTGTATCGGAGCAGCATTGCTCTTTGAGGTGCACTGTCTGTTGGTAATCTGCTTACGTGGCCGAACCATTTAATTTGTTGTTTCTTGATGAAGTCTAGTACTGATGTTGTACCCACTTTTTCCTGATGTCTTCATTTCTCAACCGGTCTCTTCTTGTTACACCCAGCATTCTGCGTAGACACTTCATCTCTGTCGTGACTAGTTTTCTTCTATCATTTGTTGTCAGTGACCAGGTTTGGAACTGGTAACATAATGTGTAAATATTCAGTATATATATATATATATGGAACTGCAGTAAAACTATTTGATTGGCAAAACACGTAATTACAAAGTACTGTAGTTTTACAAATTACAAAAACAATGAGAAAATACAGCAACGTTTCGACCAACATAATGTGGGGAGAAAGATTGTGTTGAACATTGCTATTTTTGTATTTCATCAAACGTAGGAAAAAAACCGCAGAGAAACAAAACATCAGTAATGGTAATGCATAGGGATGAATAGGCATTACATTTATATTTACATGACATATAAATTAGAGGTAGATTATACATGCTGGTAAAGTTAGAGTATAATATAGTACGACAATTACTGGCATGGAACCCACATCGCAAGATATCAAAAGAGAAACATAGGTTGGAGTACAAACAGGACAGAAACTAACATTATCACTTCACGCTCTTTCTCAAAATTTTAACCTACCGCTTATTTTGTTATTTTTGTTAAGATTATGGTGTTTTATCTGAGATTTCTTCTTCAAACGCTCCATATCGACCATTTGTTAACTACTCTGTGTGATTTGTATGTGATCTGAGACAAGAGTGATTGTACGTTGTGCCAGTTATGCGCCTACAAGTAGGCCAGCAAATCCGATTTCTGCGATGCTTTTTATTTACTAGGGTAGCTTCCTATGTCCTACATCAGTCACCTCTTACGACATGCCTTGTAGGTAGCAGTGGTACTATTCTTTGCTTCTCTTGCGGGCCCCGGCAACATACTAGCGATCTGAGATTTGAGTTTGTAAATAATCAAGAACTGTGTTCAGTTGTCAATTACTCAATCTTTCATTTGTCTTCACCGAATCGAAGGTTGTCTGTAATGGCTCCTCAACAAGTTTTGCACTGTACCATGACGATACGCTTGGCCAAAGTTTTGCATGACCAAACTCTGATGTTTGTTTCTCATTTGTGTCTTTCTCTTGCTCTCCAGCATTCTACATTCCTCTACTATATTCTACAACCATCTCCAGCACTCTACCTGTCATTAACTAGTTGACCACAGAAGCAAAGACTCCCCTGAAACAATCCAGGAAATTGATGTGGAGAAAAACAAATGGAGGATACAACCCAGAGCACGATAGTATAAATACACTAAACAGAAAAGCACAGTCTTCAGACTTAGAACAGGACACTGCAGTCTCAGAGCACCCCCATCAGAATGGGTCTCAGGGACTCAGCAGGCGGCACCTGTGGAGTACCTAAGCAGTCCTCAGAGCACATCCTGCAAGACTGTCCTAGTCTGAATAGTGAGAGAATGGAGATCTGGCCAACAGAAACAACCCTACAAGACAAACTATGGGGAACGGTGAAGACCTCAAGCGTACCGCCCTGTTTATGACATATACCGGAGCAGTCGCATAGCAGAAGTTGATCGCAGAAGACGAAGAACCAGTTGATTATGACCCATATGTGCTCAGTCTCCCCCAACAGATGACGAGGGATATGCATAACTAATGGTTCCTTTGGTTAATTGGTTAAACCTGTGGCTAAGTGGTTAAGCCTGGCGAGTCGAAGGTCGTGGGTTCGAGTCCGGACCGCGCCATTCTGTTCAGGAGTGCAGTTTTTTCCAGAGATCCCTAGGACTGTTTGCTAGAGCTACGGAGTTCGGGCTTTGTGCAATATTCTCGGCAGGTGGCGTGCCATTTCTGCGGAAAGGGACCGAGCCGTATGGGGTAAAACCCGATGCAATGAAGTCAATCCTTCGGCTTTAAAAACCCGTTAAATTCTTCTTGTAAAGCGGGTAACTATAAACTTATTAAATCACTGGATTGATAATGTCATGTTATGTTATGCGATAGACGCCATGTTCCCTTGTCCTACATTCCCATGCGTGGTCCGTTCTCTGCTGAGACAGCAATCCCAAAGTCCACCTACTCACTGTCCCATGAGAAATTGATTAGTATAGACCAGAAGTCTATTATAATACATATTTTATACATAAAAATCAGTGCGTCAGTAAAATACTATAAGCTGCAAGTCTGGATTCCTCTGCCATCTTGGATGATCTCTCTGATTCCTTATCTGATCCGATTGAAGAGGACTGCGATGACGAGCTGACAACAACTTCAGGCAGCCTTCTGTGTCTTTTCCTTACGACTACCCTATTACCAGGTCTAGGCTGGAACTCCATGTCCTGTGTAAAAATGAAAATAGCATAACGATATTCATCTTTTCTGTTTATGTTTCAAATAATAGCATTCACATAACCATATCAGATATAACTTTACAAAATTTCGCTCTCCCGCTAGGAATTCTTCATCATTAAATAGCTTGTCCTAAGCAGAACTTTGCCACCTAAACAGTCCTTCAGAATATCTCTCTGTCATAGTCCAAATTTCCCACCTCTTCATCCGTCATGTTAAAACCCTCAGTTACATCCTGAATCCATCTTCTCCGTGGTCTTCCTCTTCTCCTTTTTGTCAGGATGCCTCCTTCCATGATGGTCTTCTCCAGCCCTTCGTGTCTCTTTATATGTCCAAAATATCTCAATTTTCTCATTCTGATTTGTAGCATTAGTCAGTTTTCTTTGATTTTGAGTTCTTTCTGGATATATCTATTTGTTCTCTTCTCTGTCCATGATATACGAAGGACTCTTCTGTTACACTTATATTCAAAAGCACATATATGTTTTCCCCTGCCTTGTTAAATATCCATGCTTCACACCCATAATTCACACCTATGCATTCACACAGTCTGCGACAGCTGTGATAGAAGCCTTTCTTGAATTTTGTGTGCAAGCGATGTCTAATTTTGTTCTGTCCTATTATGAGGCGAAGTATGACTTCCTCAGTTTTATCCAACTTTTTTATATTGGGGAGCATCTGACTGTAGACTGTGTTGCCCCGGGTGCCGTGTGGCAGTTGCAATAATATTATTAACAGCAATAAAAATAATAACAGATTAAAATATAATCCTGACTAATAATTTAATTTTTTTAAATATTGTTTTAAAAAAACACGGAAGCAAACCTGTAATCAAAATACTTTTTTTTCCCATGAAATTATGGTTAATGTTAAAGCCGCCGGCAGAGTAAAATAGGGCGCCAGGGATGTAACTAACGTGCGCGATGGCGACCACAGGCACTGCGGTGGATAGCATTTGACTTTCTGGTCTCTTCTGAACCGTTGGTGATATAATGACATCGTTGATTTGTTCACGCACGCACGAGCACACACACACACACACACACACACACACACACACACACACACACACACACACACATAAATATTACACACGTATTTTTACCTGAACTGTTAACCTCCTGAGCTGCGCCACCTGGGGTTTCCCTTTAGGATTGTCAATTTCTAGCCAATGTCTGAGTCTGTCCTCTAGTATTCGCAGATTGGCATCATGCATTTTCGGGTTCTCAAACTGTCGATGTGAAGTGGACAATGGACTATGGAAATAAAAGAAATCGGTTAAACACCTTAAACTCACATTTGTACACCCTGTTTAAAAAAAAAAAGAAAGAAAAATCACATTTCCAGGAAGATGTTTTAACAAAAACTATTATAAGTTTCTTGAGCTAAACATCAGAACGCCCTTTCATAATTTAGAATGGGCAGAGTTTGAAAGCTTTTTCGTAAATTTACCTGTTATATTCTACAAAGGAAAGCCGCAGTAGCGTAATTGTTAGGGAACTCGCTTCTCAAGCTAGTGGTTCGGGTTCAATTCCACAGTGGGAGTGGAGTTTTCCCCCGACCGTAACGGTTCTCATGTCTTCCCAGTCTCAACTTGGTACCAATAAAAGTACTGGGAACTAAAGGCGGCCGGCGTGATGTTGACCAAATCGTCCATCGTGATGACGACTGTCAATGAAAATACGGGGCTAACACTGTATTAAGACTAAAGTAATGCGTAGCAACAACATACAGCAGGATCCAATACTGATTGAGGGAAGGGACATAGATGTGGATGAATTTGTCTACCTTGGAAGTAAGATCAGCAGATCAGGAGGTACAGATGAGGACATTAATACTAGGATTAGGAAGGCCCGACAGGCCTTTGCGATCCTGCACATGGTGTGGAAGTCCGCTGCCATCTCCACGAAAACAAAGCTCAGGATTTTCAGCTCAAATGTGAAGTCGGTGTTGCCGTATGGCTCGGAAACTTGGCGAGTCACTAGGCAAATACAAATAAGATCCAGACATTTGTCAACGGATGTTTGAGGCGGATTCTCAGATTGAGATGGTATGATAGAGTTACAAACACGGAGCTGTGGATAAGAACAGGGCAGGAACCTATGCTGACACAGGTCAAGAGGAGAAGATGGCGATGGATAGGCCATACCTTGTAGAAGACACAGTCGAGTGTCACTAGACAGGTGCTCGAGTGGAACCCGCAGGGAAAAAGAAAAAGATGACGCCCTAAGCAGACTTGGAGACGAGGTCTTATTGAGGCGCTGAAGAGTGCTCACTTGACCTGGGAGACCATAAAAAGAACAGCCAGAGACCGAGAAGAGTGGCGAACAACTGTTGAGGCCCTATGCTCCACGAGGAGCGGAGAAGATTAATGATGATGATAATGATGAACACTGTATTACCCAATATACCTTGAGGTATGAAAAGTGGTTCCTTTTACTTTATATTTTTATTCTACAAAGAATTATACACAAATAACATTTAACGGATCATGTGAATGACTTTGTTTATTTTTAATGTACGTAAGATGGTTTGTTGAAAAACTGGTACTGCCAGAGCAGTTTGTCAGATGGATTGTCTTATTCTCTCTTTCTCTCTCTTTGCCTTTTTTACCACGGGTTGGGACATAGGCCCTCAACCAACTCATGCCAAGTCTTCCTATCTCTACCTATCTCCTGCAGCTCCCTCCAGCTTTTCTTTATATTGTTGATATCCGCCTCCACATCTCGTTTGGATGTATTTCTCGGCCTCCCCTTCTTTCGCTGTCCCTGCGGGTTTCAGGCAAGGACCCTTCTTATATTCTCCTCCGGTTTTCGCAAAGTGTGTCCTATCCAGCGCCAGTGTCTTTTTTAACCTGTTCGTTCACTGGAATCTGTCTTGTTCTCTCCATAAGTTCCATTGTCTTATTATAATAGTAATAATAACAATTCTTCTCGTACCGTTATACGTTACATAGGACCTACAAGCAATTTCTCCATAGCGCTCTGTCCTGGGCACCTCGCTCAATCTCCTCCATGGAACTGAGACCGATATTATTTGCCTCTCTCAGCAAAATTCGTTTCAGGGTCTCATTAGGTCGTCCTCTCTTTCTTGAACCCTTTACATCCCACTTCAATGCCTGCTTTGATATTCGTTGATCATTTCTCCTCAAGGTGTGTCCAGTATATCTCCATCTTCTCTTTCTTATAACAGTTGTCACTAGTGGTTGACCAGACATGTCTCTGATTTCATCACTTCTCCTGAATTCGTTCCATTTTATATTCATTATTTTTCGCAGACATCTATTTTAAAAATGCATTCAACTTACGTTATATATCTTTAGTTATTTTCCAATTCTCGCTGGTCTATATATGGCCTTTTTCGTCTTTACAGACGGTCAATTGGAAAGTGTTTTACTGTGACAACTTCTGAGTTTTCGCTTTTCTCTCTTGTCGTTCAGCTCAAACATAAGTCTCTTCTCAAAAGACTCTGCGCCCTTTCGACATTTGGCTTTCCACACAACTCTGTCATCAGCTAGTTTTTCCCATGTGCTGGGACCTATTGAAAAGTTTTTCATTGAGTCTTTGCAGACATCTCTATATCTGAGCAGTGGTCTGCCCTGGTGCCTCTTCCCCTCCGAAAATTCACAGAACAATATTTGTTTTGGTATGCGACAAGTTTCCATTCTTTTCACATGCCCCAACCATCTTAGTCGTCTACTGCTGAGCATGCCCATGATGGAAGGCAGATTTGCACGTTGCAGTACTTCAGAGTTGGTTATCTTGTCGTACCACCTGATGTTCATAATCTTGCGCAGACATCGAAGGATGTTCCTGATGTCGCTGTTCTATTGTATGAGTTAAATAATCGAGGTTCATTTATAAGATTTCGTAATCTGAGATGTAAGTATATAAACATGACTGACTATCAGTCATAATCGTTGTCTTTAGATAATCTAGTTATTAACAGTATGCATTCGTTTCGTTTCGTCTAATCCTGATATGCCTCACAGCGTCAAGATAAGAAGAGATTACTGAAATTGACTTTTGTGTGCGCTTCATAAACAGTGTTTTTTTTGGTCGAATCTGTTATCTCTGAGGTACACATTTTGCGTGGACGACCTTTAGCGTTGTATCCACTGTAATGGAGTAATATTGCTCTTTGAGGCGCACATGTATGTTGGTAATTTACATTTGTGGCCGAATCATTTAATTTGTTGTTTCTTGATGAAGATCAGTACTGACGTTTCCTTTTTTTCCTGATGTCTTCATTTCTAAACTAGTCTCTTCTTGATGTACATAGGTAATTATGTACATAATCAATGTTACAACCAACGATTATTAGGTAACGGTTACTAGTAACGAGACTTTGTTGCAAAAGCAACGTGTTGTTATAAATATTTGAAATTAACGTAAACGCATGTCACTAATGCAAATGAACAGTTGAGGGTGGAAGAAAGAAAGAAGGGCAGAGAAAATCCTGGTTTGACAATATAAAGAGCTGGTCGGGGCATAGTTTCTCCACACTCGCTCGAAGAGTTGAAGACAGAGATTCATGGCGTGCTTTTGTGCTGATGTCTCCACAGTGACACCCATACGACCCTAACGGGTTGTGGTCTTTATTATTATTATAATGCAAATGATTGTACACCGCGTTTTGCGACAACCGCTATTGGAAGCTCAAATACACGTAAATGACACTGAAAATAGGTATTTCCCTGTTGTACTGACATTTGACTTTCAGCACTGTCCAGATCTTCTAATGAGTCATCGATCTCCACCTGTTTCTCATTCTCATTAATCTGCTTTGACTGATCTGTCTCCTGAATGTTCCTGGGTGATCTTGACTGATCTCTACTGCTGGACGGATGTCCACGGTTTGTACCCGTCTCGACTACTGGCTCTATCGCTGAGGTAACTGGCATGAGTAAGGTCTTTGGTAAACTGGGGAGGAAAAGAAAACACATTGTCTGAATTGTATTAAAAATAAAATGATATTTTGTCTCAAGTCTTGTTTCTTGACAACCACTACCTGCGGTCTTAACCCATTCACTCCGTAATTCCTTTTCTACCTTCCGACAAATTTATTATGCACTCTATACTAAATTACTGAAAATACTGAACGTATAAGTGGTGCATAGAAAACTACTGAACGTATAAGTGGTGCCTAGGAAAAATCAGCGACTCGTTTACCGGAATGAACACAGTGAACCTTACATTGGCTGTTGCGTCATTAAGCAAATACATAAAGTCATCACCTCGTCCAATAGCATTAGAACAGTCATATTTTTGGGCCCATATTCGTGTTGGGTAAAAATCTAACTAACTGAGCAACCAACCAACCAACCAACCAACCAACCAACCAACCAACCAACCAACCAACCAACCAACCAACCAAACAGCCAGCCAGCGATCCAACCAACCAACCAACCAATCAACAAACAAACCAGCCAGCCAGCTAGCTAACTAATAGCTAGCTATTCTTGTTTGTTTGTTTGTTTAATAGGGGATTAAAGCCTCTTTAAGCCGAGGCACGCCCCTTTCAACCTAAGGCGAACCTTTTATTGGTTATATCAGAGCGTGTAGGCCAACAAACATGAAAAATAAGAATTAACTCCTTTCGGAGAATCACACTAATTTCCCATGACCCAGTTAATTAGACTATTCACAAACCTTTGTGAAGTAATAGGCAAATGTCTGTCTATTCTCTCCCCTCTCTTGGCTCGAACTCGTTTCTTTGTCGTTTCTCTCAACCTGATCAGATAGAAAACGCTACCAGGTCCGTTTTGATCTATCAATGGACCCTGTGGGATAATAAAAAAGACAAAGATTGGTGGTAAGAGATGTACAATAAGATATAATAATAATAATAATTCCTCTCGTACCGTTATACGTTACATAGAGCCTGCAAGTAATTTCGTCATACCGCTCTATCCTGGGCAACTCGCGCAATCTCATCCATGGAACTGAGACCGATATTTCCTACCTCTCTCAGCAAAGTTCGCTTCAGGGTCTCCTTAGGTCGACCTCTCTTTCTTGAACCCTTTGCATTCCACTTCAATGCCTGCTTTGATATTCGTTGATCATTTCTCCTCAAGGTGTGCCCAACATATCTCCATCCATGGGCGCCCGCAGGGGAGGGGGGCACTTGCCCCCTGGATTGCTTGAAAATAGTCAAATAATGTTACTTTCATTACTACTCCTTGTACAAAGATTTTAATGAATGTGCCAGAAACCATACCAGCTCAGCATGGCATCGTGGGTCTCAACAAGAGCTGTTCAAGTTGATCTTCCAGAAGTCCAACTGCAAGTTCAAAACCTGCTCAGTGTAGTAAAACTTCACCGAGGTGATTCCGATAACTATTTCAGGGATATTTTTGAGAAAACAGTACAACTCGCACAGAAAGTGGATATTGAACTGATTATCCCAAGACATTGTGGAAGACAAAAGCATCGAAGTAATCCGGGAACCATAAGTGTTGAAGAGTACTTCAGACAAACAGTTTACATTCCATACTTAGATTCTCTAATTAACTCAATGGAGAGTCGATTTTGTGAAGCCAACAGTGCACAATTTAACTTAGCGTTGCTACATCCTTCGAAATTGTGCAAACTAAATCGTCAACAGTTTAAGGATATAATGTCTACTATTAATAAAGTATACCACATTGGTAATTTTGAAACTGAAGCCTTGAGTTGGTTTGATTTTTGGAAAACGCAAGAATACAAAAGTAGCCAAGATTTCATCGACTTGTTACCTTTTACAAAGTTTTATCCGAGTGTCAGGTATGCCTTACTAGTTTTCTAACATTACCAGCAACAACATGTACGGTGGAGCGATCGTTCAGCACATTACGTCGTGTAAAAACATGGCTTAGATCTACAATGTCAGATGAACGTCTGTCTGGATTGTGCATGTTAAGCGTACACAGAGACAAAGTGAACTGCAACAAAAAGACTTTATGGACAAAATTGTAGATATGTTTGGTAGCGATAACAGACGACTCCAGTTCTTGTTTAAAGAATACATTTTATTTTAAATTTATGTTGTAATATTTTTTGTTATATACATATATTGTGTTCATAAAAATGTTGTTGCTACAGTATGCCCTTCTTCTCTCTCTCTTGCGTTCCCGGCCTAGCCTGATGGACCAACTTCTATCATGAATTTAACTGTTGTTTTTGGGACTCCGTTCCTCCGTACAGCTTTTCGCGAAGCTCTGTGTGTTTTGGCCAATACTCTTCTCGTATACCTGCTAAACGTGGACAGTCTTGCAAGACGTGTTCTGCCGTCATGTCTGCCATATTGCATGGGCACAGGCTAGTTGTGCCAATTTTAAATTTATGGAACATGTGGGCTCTGAGCTTGTTGTGGCCGGTACGGAGGCGAAATATGGTAACTTGTTCACTGCGCGAGAGACCATAGTAACCGTCACTGTCTGTGTACTGCGGGTGGTCTTTTGCCCACTTGCTTCGATAGTGCGAACCGATGGTTGTTTTGACTTCCTCATAGCTGATCTCGAGATCAGTCTGGGGTAGTCGCCCGCCCTCTTTGGCTAGCTTGTCGGCCGCTTCGTTCCCCTAATGTTGCAGTGTGACGGTATCCACTGGATGACCGTGCGTTTGAGTGAACTCGTTAGTTCAGCGAGGGACGTTTTGAGCTCATTCATCTCAGTTTTGCCAACGCATTTGAGTGCCGTGATGACCGATAGAGCATCGGTGAATATCACGACCTTGTTGCGTGTAGTGTTTCTTCTCTCCAAGATCATTTCGGCCGCCTTTTTGATTGCCTCTGCCTCAGCTCGGTAGTTATTCGAGTATTTGCCAGTTGCAATCGCTTTCTTGACCGTGACTTTCTTGGAGATTTTAAGCACTATTCCTCCTCCGCCATCGCTTATTGCGTTATTTGCCGATCCGTCCGTGTAGACGTGCGTCCACTCATTTTCAGGGTACTCTGATTCTATGTACTCTTCTGCTGCAGTTTTTCTGTCGAGGTTCGTTTGGTCCCTTTTGCACATTATGCCTGGGATTGATTCCCTTAGTTCTGGCATTTTGTTTTCCATGGCGGGCACTTGTCGATTGCCGGGATTAGTTTAGCTGTGCATTTGGACAGGACTGGGTGGTCTGTGGTCAGTGCGTTAGAGATTCTAACGAAGTTAGATCTCTGTATTCTCCACTTTCCGGATTGAAACATTCTTTCATGCATTGGATGCGATTCGAGCCGTTTGAGTTTTCCGCAAGTACTACTACTTTCTTGTCCCTTCGGTCAGTCATTGGTTGGATGCCTGTGATGGTCTCCATCGCCTTGATGGGCGTGGACTTTATGGCTCCAGTGATAATGCGTAGGGCCCGGTTTTGACTGCTGCTCACTTTTGCGAATTGCTTGTTCGATGCATTGCTCCACGCTGCCATACCGTACTCTAGGACCGGTCGCACTCTACCAGAGTAAAGTGTCTTGAGAATTCTGCTAAATTAAAACTACATTAAAACATTACTAAAAATATTTTGCCCCCCCCCTAGAAAATTTTCTGCGGGCGCCTCTGTCTCCATCTTCTCTTTCATATAACAGATGTCACTAGTGGTTGACCAGACATATCTCTGATTTCATCACTTCTGAATTCGTTCCATTTTATATTCATTATTTTTCGCAGACATCTATTTTCAAATGCATTCAACTTACTTTCTATATCTTTAGTCATTTTCCAACTCTCGCTGGCATTTGTTAGGATTGATACAACATTTGAATTGAAAATTCGTAATTTAGTTTTAATACTATATAACTTGCAGTTCCATATTTTATTTAGACTTTTAAAAGCTGATGTTGCTTTGCCAATTCGTATCAAAATTGCTACCCAAATAGGTGAACTGCTCTGTTATTTTTATCATTTTAGATTCCAGTGTGATATCTGCATTACTTGCCATAGGTGTCTTCATTATATTTGTTTTTCATAGCTTATCTGCAGTCCAACTTTTGATGCTATAGATGACAAGTTGTCTGTTTTTCTTTGCATATCTTGGTTGTTTCTACTTAACAAGGCAATATCATCTGCAAAATCCAAATCTTCTAGTTGATTATTTTCTACCCAATCGATGCCAGTTTCGCCCCTGCAACATTTTCGCATCACCCCAGTCAATGGCCACTCCAAACAATAGCGGAGATAGAATACAGCCTTGCTTTACTCCGGTTTCAACCATAAACCAGTCGCTGTGTCCACCATCAGTGCGAACTTTATAATGTTTATTATTGCTGGTGTTTATTGCTAATGTTTATTATTGCTAGTGGCTCTTGCTGGTGCAGCATGTTTATATGTCAGAAGGGCCTATTTTGTACTTGTTAAACAGATGGTACCTCAGCCTATTGTGCACTGTTCGTTGACGAAAAATGGTAACATGTTCTTCTCTACTGAGTAGGTGGTATGCATCGTCCTTGTCATGATCTGGGTGATCTCTCCCCCATTTGTAATTGCTAACCATTGTTATCGGCACTTTTGCTTCCTCATATATCATACTGGTGTCTGTCTGGGGAAGCCTGCTGCCTTCTTTTGCCAATATGTCCGCACTCTCTTTGCCAGGTATTCCGCAGTGAGATGGTATCCACTGTATTACCACTCTAGAGAAGATGTTGCATACTTGATGTAGTGATGCTTGTAGTTCCTTCAAGTTGTTATCGTCTTGATTATCGTCTTGAGCAGTAATTACTGACAGGGCATCAGTCAGAAATAGAGTAGACAAATAAATAAAACAAGATGGGACTGAAAAGAAAGAAAGAAGATACACTAACATATATAAACTATCTTGTAGGCACACACCTTATGATTGAGAAATTCTTTTTCTGCCTCAAATACTGTAGGTTCTTCTTTGTCTTTGTCCATCTGTATTAGCGGTTTGTTTCTACTATCGATGATTTTCTTCAAGTAACTGAAATAGGAACATATATAAACATAATATATGTTAGCGGTGAGTAGTATACATATGGAAGATAATTCTTTCTTTATAATTCTATTACAGTACATATGTATATGGCCTTTTCGTCTTTACAGACGGTCAATTGGCAAATGTTTTACTGTGACAACTTCTGAGTTTGTGCCTTTCAGCTCATCCCTAAGTCTCTTTTCAAAAGACCCTGCACCTTTGCTTAATGTTGTTTTCCACATAACTCGGTCAGTTGCCTTGTTGTGTGGGAGTTGAAAGCAAGGATGAAGGGTAAAAAAAAAGGTAAAGGAATCCTTTCATACATCGTGGTATATAGGTCAATACAGTGTTAGGCCTGTATTTTTCATTGACCGTCGGCACAAGATGGGTGCTGTGGTCAGCATCACGCCGACCGCCTTTACTTTCCCAGAGCATGTCTGGTACCCAGTTGAGGCTGGGTCGACCTGAGAGCCGTCGTGGTCGGGAAAATTCCACGCGCATTGCGGGAGCTGAACCACAGCCAGGCTCTAGCACAGGCCAGACAACTGGCCGGGTATTCCTGACCTAGATAAGAAAAGGGATCCGGAAAATACAGATGTTTGATAGAACACTGCACGCTTTTTGCAATTTTACTCAATTCTGTGAGTCTATGGTTATTTATTAGTGAAAAATATTTATAATATTGATATTTCTTATTGTTAAACTTAACTTGTTGCATAATATAACTTCGAGTTAGCATTTTGTGTTGATTTTAAAATGATATCGTCTATATACACCAATACTGGAATGCGAGGTCACGTGGTGTAGTTGGGGTCTGATTTTCCACAATTCTTACCTGAGCCCGAAGGCCCAGTAGTTTATAGTTGGCTCTGGCTGAACCCAGACCACCAGCCTTGCGAAGCGAGTTCACTAACAACTACGATACAGCGGCTCTTCTAAGGATGAAGGGTACTCTCCATTTATGCTTAGCCTGGGCAGGGATTTTGAGAATGTGCATTGCTAATTTTGCACAAACCCTCTCGCTGACCTACTGTTTCATCCAAATAAAAGACAAAGTCCATACGTTTGGAATCAAGCCGAATTTGTATGGAAATGCCAGAAGATGGAATGGAATACAAACAAAACCATCAACTGCTTTAGGGTCCCTTCTTCCGGATTTGTGTTCAATGTTTACTCCTCTAGCCCTCTGCATTACCGTTCTGTCTCACGGGGCAGTGCAGATTTTATATCAATGTTTGCTCCTCTAGCCCTCTGCATAACCGTTCTGTCCCACGGGGCAGTGCAGATTTTATATCAATGTTTACTCCTCTAGCCCTCTGCATTACCGTTCTGTCTCACGGGGCAGTGCAGATTTTATATCAATGTTTACTCCTCTAGCCCTCTGCATAACCGTTCTGTCCCACGGGGCAGTGCAGATTTTATATCAATGTTTACTCCTCTAGCCCTCTGCACAACCGTTCTGTCCCACGGGGCAGTGCAGATTTTATATTAATGTTTACTCCTCTAGCTCTCTGCATAACCGTTCTGTCCCACGGGGCAGTGCAGATTTTATATCAATGTTTACTCCTCTAGCCCTCTGCATAACCGTTCTGTCCCACGGGGCAGTGCAGATTTTATATCAGGGCTTACTCATCTAGCCTTTAGCTCTCTTGAGGCCCCCTCCTAACAGGGAAGTGGGTTTAACAGTTGCATAAGATACCGTTTACTGTCATACGGTAGAAGATGAAACATCTGATCTGACACTTGTTAACTACGGTCACTCTAACATATGCATAAGAAAGAAAGTTGGCACAAAACCGTGCTTGAATTACATAGATAAACAAAGAATGAAGTGGTTTGGCCACTTAATAGTATGTATCAAACTCCACAGTATACAGAGTCTTCTACAACAGAACATCGGGAAAGAAGGCAAGAGGACGACCACGGAAAGGATGGTTAGATGGCGTAGCAGAATCCCGTGAAAGAGCAAAGATAACAATCACACAAGCCACCAGAACAGAGCAAGACAAAAACAGAAAACCACGACACTGGGCAACAACCCGGTAGCAGTGTGACGACACTGGGCAACAACCCGGTAGCAGTGTGACGACACTGGGCAACAACCCGGTAGCAGTGTGACGACAAAAGAAGAAAGAAGAAGAACATATACGATTTCGTGACGTAAATTCCCTACTTAACTTTCCACCAAATTTAAAAAAGGGAAATAGAAAAACACCTGAAACGAAAGATTAACATTAATTTATTCTAAACTAAACTTTGAGATCGCTAAACATTCTGAAAATCCACATTTTACTTCGAATTTTGTTTATGAAACCTTACTTTAAAAATGGAATCTCATTTTGTGTGTTTAACATGGATATTCTTGACGTTAGCTTGATGACAATCTGATCTCTCATGTTCTCTATGGTTCTGGGATGACGTCGTATAAATAGTCTCTCGTAGTGTTTATTCTCTAGTACAAGAACTAATGTGGTCTCCTTGCACACAGCAGTCTGCATGTATGTTGTTAGGTCCATTGTGAGTTCCACATCACCTGTCAAACATGCAATAGTTGTAATGAAACTTAGCAACAATAGGGAGAAACGTAGAACATTAGTAAAAAGGAAACAGAAGAGCAGTGGGGACAAAAATAGAACATTATCACAGATGAGAATTAGGGACAACAGAACATTATCACAGATGAGCAGAAGTGAAAAATATAGAATATTGCTACAGATGAGAATTAGAGACAAACAGAACATAACATTATCACAGATGAGCAGTAGAGACAAACATAGAACATTATCCCAGATGAGTATTAGGGACAAACATAGAACATTGTAACAGATGAGAATTAGGGACAAACATAGAACATTGTAACAGATGAGAATTAGGGACACACATAGAACATTGTAACAGATGAGAATTAGGGACAAACATAGAACATTGTAACAGATGAGAATTAGGGACAAACATAGAACATTGTAACAGATGAGAATTAGGGACAAACATAGAACATTGTAACAGATAAGAATTAGGGACAAACATAGAACTTTGTCACAGATGAGAATTAGAGACAAACATAGAACATTGTAACAGATGAGAATTAGGGACAAACATAGAACATTATCGGAGATGAGCAGTAGAGACAAACATAGAACATTATCACAGAGGACCAGTAGGGACAAACATAGAACATTGTAACAGATAAGAATTAGGGACAAACATAGAACTTTGTCACAGATGTGAATTAGAGACAAACATAGAGCATTATCGGAGATGAGCAGTAGAGACAAACATAGAACATTATCACAGATTATAATTAGAGACAAACATAAAGCATTGACAATGAAACAGAGGAACAGTAGGGACAAATAAAGAACATTATCAGAGAGAATCAGTAGGGACAAACATAGAACATTATCACAGATGAGCAATAGAGACAAACATTGAACATTATCACAGAGGACCAGTAGGGACAAACATAAAACATTATCAGAAATTATAATTGAAACATGGACATTGAGCAAAGCGCAGTCACAAAAAAAAACTACATGTGAAATGCGTTGCCTGAGAAAAGTTACCAACAACACAAGAAAAGACAGAATCACCAACATCAGCATAAGAAATAAAGTTGGCACAAAACCGTGCTTGAATTATATAGATAAACAAAGAATGAAGTGGTTTGGCCACTTAATAAGAATGCATCCAAACTCCACAGTATACAGAGTCTTCTACAACAGAACATCGGGAAAGAAGGCAAGAGGATGACCACGGAAAAGATGGTTAGATGGCGTGGCAGCATCCTGTGAAAGAGCAAAGATAACAATCACACAAGCCACCAGAACAGCGCAAGACAAAAACAGAAAACCACGACACTGGGCAACAACCCGGTAGCAGTGTGACGACAAAAGAAGAAGAAGAAGAAGAAATTATAATTGGGGACAAACATTAGGACATTAACAATAAAACAGAGGAGCAGTGGGGACAAACATAGAACATTATAACAGAGAAGCAGTAGGGACAAACATAGAATATTATCACAGAGAAGCAGTAGGGACAAACAAAGAACATTAATAATAAGAAAAAGAACACTTGACAGTTGCAATCGACAGGAATAAGCTCGAAAGTCGCTGTCCGACCAAAAATCAGCCATATGGACTTAACCCTTTAGCTGCTAAAGACGTATATATATGTTTTTCCCATTCACTTCTAAAGACGCATTAACAAGTCTGTTATTATCTCTCCTCTGTGGGCTAAAGACGTGTTAACACGTTATACATTGCTACTGTCACTGCTATATGCGTACATTCATGTTTGTGACCTAGAAACAAAGAGTAGCTATTTTTAGATCAGTCTTCAGAAAGTATGTAGCAGCGAAAGGGACAAACTTTTAATACATTTTAACTATCCTAAAAATTAATTCTGGGAGCTTGCCGGCGCTATCAGTCTTATAGTAGTCCAGTAACGCATTGTCATTCTACTTTGATTTCAGCATGCAATTTCCTTGCAATTCCATAAGTTTAATTTGTATGTCCGTCGAGGCAATAGTAGAGTTGACAGTAAAAGGTGACAAGAAACATCGAGTGCAGTTTTTTTCCAGAGACACCTAGGTTTGTTGCTAGAGCTACGGAGTTCGTGCTTTGTGCAATACTTCGGCAGGTGGCGTACTATTTCTGCGGAGAGGGACGGAGCCATACGGGTAAAACCCGGTGCAATGAAGTCAATCCTTCAGATTTCGACTTTACAAAACCCTTCATTTTAACTTTGTTTCCTGCGATGCGAAATTCTTAAAACGTTTAACAAACTGCACGTGAGTGGCCTTCTTTCTTCGAACGCTCCCTATCGACCACTTGTAAACCATTCTATGTGATTTGTATGTCATCTGAGCCTAAGAGCGATTGTACGTTGTGCCAGTTATGCGCCTACAAGTGGACCAGCACATCCGATTTCTGCGATGCTTTTTATTTACTTTCATATCTTCACTAGGTCTTACATCAGTCGCCTCTTACAACATGCCTTGTAGGTCGCAGTGGTACTATTCTTTGCTTCACTTGCGGGGCCCGGCACCACACGGGCGGTGAACAGCCGTAACAGAGTCAGCATAGCTAGTAATTCACTAGCACGATCAGAGATTTGAAGAAACCATTTTTAAAGGGCATCGTTTACCTTCTCATTATTATAATAAATATATTTAATGTTGATTTAAAAAGGGGAATTTATATGAATGTGTGACTGTTTTGTGTCTGTGTGCTTTTTCTAAATTAATTTAGTTAAGCTCAGTGGGCGGAATGTATAGTAATGTTCGATAACCTAGGGGGTTGGTAAAAGTTGTTTGGCGTGCCGGTTATGGCCCACGGGCCGTAGGTTTCTCACCACTGCTCTAGACTGAGAACTGAAGGTAGCTGCCCTTACTGTTGTCACGCAGTGTGGAATTTAGGTTTTTGTGTGTACCCTGAAAGAATAAAGTCTTGGAGATTACTGGGTTTTGAATCCACATTCTCATTAGTGAGAGTCCAATGATCTAACCACTCGTCTACTCGCATCTTTCTTCTTTCTTTCCACTAATCATGTTGTGCCTCACACCGTTAGGATAAGAAGAAATATATAGAACGGGTTTATGTGTGCGCTTCATAAATATTGTTTTTCCCCATCTCTGTTATTTCTGAGGTCCCCTTCCACTCTTGCGCGGATGGTCTTTTGCTTTCTATTCACTGGGTCATAGTAGAATTGCTCTTTGAGACGAACTGGTCTGTATGTAATCTAGTTATGTGGCTGAACCATTTAATTTGTTGTTACTTGATGAAGTTCAGTTTAAATAAAAGTTTAAACGCCGAAGAATTGACTTCATTGCACCGGATTTTACCCCATATGGCTCGGTCCTTCTCCGCAGAAATCGCACACCACCTGCCGGGAGTATTGCACAAAGCACGAACTCCGTAGCTCCAGCAACAATCCTAGGGGTCGCTGGAAAAAAACAACTGCACTCGTGAACAGAACGGCGCGGTCCGGATTCGAACCCACGACCTTCAACTCGCAAGGGAAAGGGCTTAACCACTTAGCCACAGAGATCCTGTGAGGATGATAAAGTTCAGTACTGATGTTGTACCTACTTATATGTACACGATACCTTAATTTCGAAACCGATATCTTCATAATACTACCAGCATTAATCTCATAGAAAACAATAATACAGATTTTTTTTAAACTGATACTCTAAATAAAAATGTTAATTGCATATTCTTTCCAGGACTTTGCGAATCAACTCCCAGCTTTTTAACGCTGTTTGTGATTTTTCTAGGCATTATTACGTTCAGTAGTTTGCCATTGCTTTCTGAATGGGTGGTGCCATCGTCCGTTTTGTAAAAATCCTCGCGAAACAATTTGCAACGAAATTGTCCGCAGCGTGATTCGAACTTCTTCTTCTTCGCGTTCGTTCTTTACGACCAATTTTAATCACACTTAGTGATATGTTTGATCTTTGCCAAGAACGTGTATACGTTGCACATTGGTTTGGTAGGCTCCTAAACGCATATATTTCTACACGTTTAGGACATGTGCATCCGATTTCAGCCAAACCTCCTTAGTCGCCTCTTACGACATGCGTGGCAGGTAACAGTGGTTCTATTCTTTACACCCCAAACTTGGGCCCCGGTAACCACTCGGGCGATTCGAACTCAGAACGTCAGGGTTAATAGACCGAGTCACTATCCCCTAAGCAGTGGCGGCTCGTGGCCATTTTTCTTGGTGGGCCAGACACAAATTTTCGGAAAAATCATGATTATTGGAGTATTACTATTGTCTATTCCCGGGAGTTATCCTTGATTTGTGGGGCGTCCTCACTGGCCCTTAATGACGAGCCGTCCCTGCCTCTAAGCCACAGACGCCACCAATGCTCTAACTAGGGAGGCGATTATGAAAAAACAAGCAAACAGAGAGATCACATAATTCTACTCACCCACACTTTCGTTGACTCCCAAATGACATAAACGAGTAGATCTCATGCTTCCTCGTCTGTTTATGCTGGTGTTGTTATATTGTTCTTGTATACCATTGGTGTTGCTCAGCGGAGATCTCTTATTGGTTTTGCCTGCTTTATTGATTAACCTGAAAGAGTTTAAATAAGAAGTTCAATGACCAGATACTGAAGAATCTATCTGTCAGTGGCGGCCCGTGATCCTTTTTGTTTGTTGGGCCAGACATTTTTCCCGGATAAATCATGGTTTTTGGTTGCTATATTGTAATTTATAAAATAATAAATACACGTTATAGATTATTTTTGGTGGGGCTCCGCCCCACTGACCCTTAATGACGAGCCGCCATTGTATCTGTCTATTTTCTAATCATGTTTTGCCTTTCAGCGTCAGGTCAAAAAAGGAGACACATGGAGCGAGCCTATCTATGCACACTGTCTTTCGTTCTTTTCTCCAATCCTGATTTGTCTCACAGCTTCAGGGTAGGAAAAGATATCTAGCACGGGCTTTTGTATGTACTTCCCAATAGTGAAGCATACACAAAATCCCGTGCTAGAAAATCTCTTCTACCCTGAAGCTGTGAGACAAATCAGATTGAGAAAGAAAGAAAGACAAAGTGCATAGAGAGACTGAAGGATGACAGAACAAAACATGTACATTTCCACACTCAATATAACTTGTCTATAAAATATCTTACTCGTGTTCTGGTCAAGAAATATCTTTGAGAAAAAGAACAGCTTACGAAGTGTCAGTGGGAAAATAGGAATACTTATTCTCTATTGTCTGTCCTCAGGTGGATAATGGAATTGGTTGTCCACTCTTGCCGTTAAACGTAGGGGTGGGAGCTTTAATTTTGCGTTCCAGTGCCAGATGAGTCGCTCTTGTTGTGTTATATCCGTATTTATTTAGTGTTGTCTTGATATTATCTATCCATTTTTTCTTGGTCTTCCCTTAGCTCTAGTACCTGCTCTCTTTTTGTATGCTGTTATTGGTGGTTGGTTGTATTCCATGTTCATTAAATGTCCAAACCACTGCATTTGTTGTCTTTCGATATATTCGGTGCATGAAGTTATGCCCACTCTGCTTCTGATGTCCTCATTTCGTAGTTTATCTTTCCTGGTGATCTCCACTGCATTTCTCAAGCATTTCATTTCACACGTGGTGAGCTTTCTGCGGTGTGTTGTTGTTATAGACCAAGTTTGGCACTGGTAACAAAGTATTGAATACCATCATTAACAAAAGACACAAACGATGGATCGGGCATGTGTTACGCAAGTAGGCTAACTGTAGCGAAAACAACACTGAAATGGACAAAGAAGGTTAAACAAAAACGTGGAAGATCCAATGCCATCTGGAGTAGAACGGAAGAGCAGAAACTATCTGTAGAAGGCATGCAGCCAGTCCCTCAACCCCAGGTGGTAGCTAGCAGGCCAGACAGGTAGTTTAGATAGATAGGTTGGTAGATATGAAATTAGTTGACTGTAGTGTTTGCGCACCAAATCTGCACGTTAATAGCAGATAGCAACACTAGAACGAGACATTTACGTAGTGAAACTAGTTGACGTAGAATTGTGTAGTGACTGCGTAGCAACGTTAGAAAACCTAAGGAGACGAACATAAACACGATTAATGGACGGACGGTGTTTTGGAAAGCTTATGAAACATCAATAAACTTATATGAAGTCTGACCAGACGGTGTTCTGTGATTTGTAACGTCGTTGTCCACTACCATCACTATAAGAATAACAACCATCGAATACCACATCAACCCAAAAATAAAACCAAAACTACAACATATCTAACACACACGCACGTGAGCACACACACCCACTCACACACGTGTTTAAATTGAACACACACACACAAAGAATGACTTACTTGTCTACCTCGTTCTCCTTTGCTGCCTTAAATATGTGTGAGTATTGGTGTGGGTGCAGAGACGCGTCCATCTGAATCTCTACTTGACCGCTGCAGAAACACATGCATTTAAATTGATATTCACATACTTCTTCTGCTTCGAACGCTCCATATCGACCACTTGTTAACCACTCTGTGTGATTTGTATGTGATCTGAGCCTAAGAGCAATTGTACGTTGTACCAGTTGTGCGCCTACAAGTAGGCCAGCACATCCGATTTCTGCGCTGTTTTTATTTACTATAGTAGATTCCTAGGGCCTACATCAGTCGCCTCTTACGACATGCATTGTAGGTCGCAGTGGTACTTTTCTTTGTTTCCATTGCGGTCCCCGGCACTACACGTGTGGATATTCACATACTGATAATAAGACTGTAATAACTATACGATTTGATTCTTCTTCTACTTTTATATAATCATGTTTTGCCTCACAGCGTCAGGATACGAAGAGATTTATAGAACGGGCTTTTGTGCGCACTTCATATATATTATCAATCACGGCCTCTGTTATTTCTGTGGACCACCTTTTGTTTGGATGGACTTTATGGTTGTATCCACTGTATCGAAGTAGCATTCCTCTTTTTAGGCATACTGTCTGGGGACTGCCTAGAGTAGTTGATAGTAGCTCGGCCTGCTAGCTGTGAGACGCCTTATAGCTCGGTTTCGAACCTACTGTCCGGCATTTGTTCGAGTCCCCTGGTCTTACTCAGGACGATAACGTGAGTACCTCTGAAGTCGGAGAAAATCTGCCTGTATGGCGAGGAATACTAATTACGAGTACATTGAGCACACGGCTGCTAGTGTAAAGTAATTTACAATGTGCACGCTGCTGCCATTGTAAGAAATTGGAAAAACGGATTTTTACGCAAAAATCAGTTTCAGAGATGGAACTTCGTCTGAGTTGAAAGCGGAAGAAAGAAAAAAAAAAGGCATACTGTCTGTTGGTAATCTGCTTATGTGACCGAACAATTTAATTTGTTGTTAAGTGATGTTCAGTACTGATGTTGTATCCATTTTTTTCTTGATGTTTTCATTTCTAAACAGGTCTCTTCTTGATGTTCCCAACATTTTGCGTAGACACTTCTTCTCTGTCATAACTAATAGTATTTGATTATTAAACAATTATTATAGCGCCCTGGGTACGCCCATAGCTGCTCAATCTCTCGGAGCAAGTATCGAAGGGTAAGCATGCTGATGGTTTCTGTGGCCTACTAGTTCTACTTCTTCGTTCCGCTCTTCATCAACCACTTGTTGAACAACTCTTTGAAGCCGGTGTGAGATTTCCGCTGGGTGAGTTTGTCTTGTCACTTAGGTGCCTACATACTTGTTGGTCAATATTTCATATTTTTGCATGTTTCTAAAAACTCGGGTTCGCCTTCCTACATATGAACAATAAACTGACATATGGCACTCTAGCCAGAGCTTCGTTAGTTTTTAATTCGTTTTGAAGTTTCCTGGTCTACACTACTGGGAGATGGGGTTGGCGTGTGTGTTCTACGGTAGTTAGCAAGCTACTAATTTTCACTTTTTGACCTTCCTAAGAAATACTTTTTCTTCTTTCTTCTTCACCTTTCAACTTCCAACGGAGCACATGTCTTCAACAAATTTCTTCTTGCTCTCTTGTCATCCCTTTCAATTATTTCCATGTTTTACCTATCCTTTTAAAATCAGCTTCCAGCTCTCTTCTCCAGGTATGTCTAGGCCTTCCGCATCTCCTCTTTCCCTGAGGGTTCCAAAACAGTACCTGTTTTGCAATGCTTCCGGTCCATCCTCTAATGTATCCATCGCCAGCGCCTCTTTCTTCGCTCTTCCTCCATTGGTATCTGTTTAGCACTTTCTCTGAGTTCCTCGTTTATAATCTTATCATACCATCTCAGTCTCTCAATTATAGTAAACATCCATCTATGAAGGTCTGTAGTTTTCTGGTGGTTTCTTTTGTTGTCTTCCATGTTTCGAGCCATAGAACAGCACTGACTTCACATTTGATTGAAAGATTCTGATAAGGAATACTAATCGACCCCAAGTCTGCTGGATGCAGAGCCAGGCGCAGATCACACATTGTAGATTTTGTCCTGCTGATTAAATATATTTCTCCATGTATTTGGGCACGATGTTTTATCCGACTCTCAGTCGATGCTTTGGAAAATCCAAAATAGCAGGTTTCGGTGTAAGTGGATGTTGTCTATTGAAGTTGTTCGGGAATCAACTGTACTGGGCGTGCGGGTATTTTTGGCAATGAGAGAGCGTACATTCTTGCACCATAAGCATTGATTGTCGGGGAGTTTATAGAAGATGAACAGGGGGATGTGCTTCTGTCCATTCTTGACTGCCTGTTGGAGGAAGACACTAAAAATAGATGTTGAATCCATCCAGCAATTTAGGAAGTTTGCTGTTGTACGTTGTACAAATAGAACCATCAGGTGCAGTATGAATACCCTTCGACATCTGTTAGGTCAGGCAGAACACCAATGGGTCTGCCCGGAGTGTTGCGACATCAGTTCAATAACCAATAACCAACGATGATTTGTTCCTGTCGGTTGAGCGATGATTTGTTCCTGTCGGTTGATCGATGATTTGTTCCTGTCGGTTCAGCGATGATTTGTTCCTGTCGGTTGAGCGATGATTTGTTCCTGTCGGTTGATCGATGATTTGTTCCTGTCGGTTCAGCGATGATTTGTTCCTGTCGGTTCAGCGATGATTTGTTCCTGTCGGTTGAACGATGATTTGTTCCTGTCGGTTGAGCGATGATTTGTTCCTGTCGGTTGAGCGATGATTTGTTCCTGTCGGTTGAGCGATGATTTGTTCCTGTCGGTTGAGCGATGATTTGTTCCTGTCGGTTGAGCGATGATTTGTTCCTGTCGGTTGATCGATGATTTGTTCCTGTCGGTTCAGCGATGATTTGTTCCTGTCGGTTGAGCGATGATTTGTTCCTGTCGGTTGATCGATGATTTGTTCCTGTCGGTTCAGCGATGATTTGTTCCTGTCGGTTCAGCGATGATTTGTTCCTGTCGGTTGAGCGATGATTTGTTCCTGTCGGTTGAGCGATGATTTGTTCCTGTCGGTTGAGCGATGATTTGTTCCTGTCGGTTGAGCGATGATTTGTTCCTGTCGGTTGAGCGATGATTTGTTCCTGTCGGTTGAGCGATGATTTGTTCCTGTCGGTTGAGCGATGATTTGTTCCTGTCGGTTGAGCGATGATTTGTTCCTGTCGGTTGAGCGATGATTTGTTCCTGTCGGTTGAGCGATGATTTGTTCCTGTCGGTTGAACGATGATTTGTTCCTGTCGGTTGAGCGATGATTTGTTCCTGTCGGTTGAGCGATGATTTGTTCCTGTCGGTTGAGCGATGATTTGTTCCTGTCGGTTGAGCGATGATTTGTTCCTGTCGGTTGAGCGATGATTTGTTCCTGTCGGTTGAGCGATGATTTGTTCCTGTCGGTTGAGCGATGATTTGTTCCTGTCGGTTGAGCGATGATTTGTTCCTGTCGGTTGAGCGATGATTTGTTCCTGTCGGTTGAAACGATGATTTGCCGGTTGAGCGATGATTTGTTCCTGTCGGTTGAGCGATGATTTGTTCCTGTCGGTTGAGCGATGATTTGTTCCTGTCGGTTGAGCGATGATTTGTTCCTGTCGGTTGAGCGATGATTTGTTCCTGTCGGTTGAGCGATGATTTGTTCCTGTCGGTTGAGCGATGATTTGTTCCTGTCGGTTGAGCGATGATTTGTTCCTGTCGGTTGAGCGATGATTTGTTCCTGTCGGTTGAGCGATGATTTGTTCCTGTCGGTTGAGCGATGATTTGTTCCTGTCGGTTGAGCGATGATTTGTTCCTGTCGGTTGAGCGATGATTTGTTCCTGTCGGTTGAGCGATGATTTGTTCCTGTCGGTTGAGCGATGATTTGTTCCTGTCGGTTGAGCGATGATTTGTTCCTGTCGGTTGAGCGATGATTTGTTCCTGGGATGCCGGTTGAGCGATGATTTGTTCCTGTCGGTTGAGCGATGATTTGTTCCTGTCGGTTGAGCGATGATTTGTTCCTGTCGGTTGAGCGATGATTTGTTCCTGTCGGTTGAGCGATGATTTGTTCCTGTCGGTTGAGCGATGATTTGTTCCTGTCGGTTGAGCGATGATTTGTTCCTGTCGGTTGAGCGATGATTTGTTCCTGTCGGTTGAGCGATGATTTGTTCCTGTCGGTTGAGCGATGATTTGTTCCTGTCGGTTGAGCGATGATTTGTTCCTGTCGGTTGAGCGATGATTTGTTCCTGTCGGTTGAGCGATGATTTGTTCCTGTCGGTTGAGCGATGATTTGTCTGCGGTTGAGCGATGATTTGTTCCTGTCGGTTGAGCGATGATTTGTTCTGTCGGTTGAGCGATGATTGTTCCTGTCGGTGAGTTCAAATTGTTGGGTAGATCTATTTCCACAACCTATTTGACTAACAGGATACCATCATCATCATTATCAACATCATTATCAACATCATTATCAACATCATTATTATCATGATCATCATCCTCATCTTCGCCCGTGTGAAAGCAAAAAATAGTGCAACTGCGACCTACAAGGCATGTCGTAAGAGGCAACTGATGTAGGACCTAGAGAAGCTACCCTAGTTTTTTTTTTTTTTTTTCGTCCGCTTTCAACTCAGACGAAGTTTCATTTCTGAAACTGATTTTTGCGTGAAAATCCGTTTTTCCAATTTCTTACAATGGCAGCAGCGTGCACATTGTAAATTACTTTACACTAGCAGCCGTGTGCTCAATGTACTCGTAATTAGTATTCCCTCGCCATACAGGCAGATTTTCTCCGACTTCAGAGGTACTCACGTTATCGTCCTGAGTAAGACCAGGGACTCGAACAAATGCCGGACAGTAGGTTCGAACCCGAGCTATGAGGCGTCACACAGCTAGCAGGCCGAGCTACTATCAACTACTCTAGGCAGTCTCCCATGCTACCCTAGTAAATAAAAAGCATCGCGGAAATCGGATGTGTTGGCCTTTCGCCCATGTGATGTCGTGGCCCGTGTAGGAAGCAAAGAATAGTACCACTGCGACCTACAATGCATGTTGTAAGAGGCTACTGATGTAGGACCTAGGGAAGCTATGATAGTAAATAATAAGCATCGCTGAAATCGGATGTCCAGGCCTACTTGTAGGCGCATTACTGGCGCAACGTACAATCGTTCTTAGGCTCAGATCACATACAAATCACAAAGAGTGGTTAACAAGTGGTCGATATCGAGCGTTCGAAGAAGAAGAAAAAGATCATCATCTTTATCATCATACCATCACCATCATCATCATCGTCACCAACACCACCGATAACCATCATCATATCATCACCATCATAATAACCGCCACCATCATTATCGTATTGTTCTCACTTTCTTAAAACCTGTAAACCTACCTAAGAATAAAGTACATATCTGTAGTTCTGTCCCCTTGTCTAACAAGAGTGCTCTCATACCCGAAGCTTTCATTGTAAAGCGCCATTGCCATTTGTTTTCTGTACTTAGCTGGCCAGACAGAAAACAGAGGATTGTTCTGCAAATAAACATACAAACAAATAAACATAATTTTCTGAATATTTTTGTTCTCTCTTCCAGCGTTTAGTTTTGTTTTTCTGAAAGTACGCAAAGGAATGGAGAGCCGCAGTAGCGTAGTTGTTAGTGAACTCGCTTCGCTAGTGGTTCGGGTTTAATTTCACGGTGGACTTGGAATATTGTTCCAAACGTTACGACTCTCAGAACGACCCAGCTACCTCTGAAGTAGGAGAAGGCCCACCTGTATGGCGATGAAACCAATAAAACGGTAAACAGGCTTTCACGCAAAAATCAGCCAGAAGCGCCACACTAGACGCTATGGCTACGCCTGAGTTCATACCGGGCGAATGCAGAAGAAGATCGACCCAGCATCAATTGGGTACCAGGAAAAGAACTAGGAAGTGAAGGTGGTCATCGTGATGTTGACTACATCCCCAACTGTGTGCCAGCGATCATTAAAAAAAACGGGCCTAACACCGTCTTAACTAATATGCCTTGAGGTATGAAAATGCTTCCGTTACTTTTGTTTACGTAGAGGAATAAAGGCCGTTTGCCTGAAGCTGCCGCCATGCATAATCGACAAATTCGAACTCGTCCCCAAAGCTACTGTCTAAGTGCTTTGTAGTTGACATTCTCAGCTGAAAATCGTAATTGAACATCAATGGAACTTTACTGTGCATATACATTGATTCTATCCAGTTTTCTTTTATGCACACAAGGTTTGGTTTGCCAACTACTCATGACAGAGATGAAGTGTCAATGCAGAATGATGGTATTAGCAAGAAGAGATCAATTGAGAAATGGAGACATCAGGAAAAAGTGGGTACAACATCAGTACTGAACTTCATCAAGAAACAACAAATTAAATTGCTCCTCCACCACATAAGCAGATTGCCAACAAACAGTGCACCTCAAAGAGCAAGACAACCCCGAAACAGTAGATAAAAAGCAAATGGCTGTCTGCACAAAAGGTGGACTTTAGAAATAACAGAGGCGGCAAAACACACTATTTATGAAGCGTACACAAAAGCCTGTTCTAGAAATCTCTTCCTTACGCTGTGAGACAAACATGATTAGAGAAAAGAAAGAAAGTATACAGAGAACAACACACTTATAATAAGTTTGTTTCTTGTTTAATTGTTTGCGTTAGTTCTTATCAACAAAGTTAACCACTCTTTGTGATCTGTGTGGTTTGCTCCGAGAACATGGGTACGCTACGCAACGTTCGGTCCCTACGACATATAGAACAAGTACATTCAAATTTCGGCTAAAGTGTATGCATATTATCCAGCAGGACACAAAATTATACAAACGGGTAATTAAGATTGTACAAAATAAAAATCTCACTTAAAGTACCAGGTCTGGAGTTATACTGCAGTATTGTATCAAATTTGATTGGTCATAGGAAGGCCGTCAGATCTTACTCGAGATGACTCATACCAGCCTGATAAGTAAAACCGTGGCCTCCCTTAATATACGACCAGCGGGTTCAGGTAAAAATATTATAGAAAATCAGAGCACAACTTTTGCCTGATCCTCGCATTCCAGTATTGTTGTATATAGACAAATTCATTTTAAGAACAACACAACATTCTAATCAATATTATACAGGGTGTTCAAGATAATTGCAGTCCCATTGACAATTCCAAAGTTGCCAGGTACAAATTGAGTTGTTTTTATTTACTATTTAAACCGGTTCTGACTAGCTCGTCCTACGTCACATTTGTTCATCGCCCCTTCCCGCACTACAATTAAACACCGTCACACAACCTTGACCTATACTACGTCATAACTGAACCTTCCCATTTCCATACATATATGCCAGATTAGCTCCATTCACGGGCTGCAATTATCTTGAACACCCTGCATTATGTGACAAATTAAGTTTAAAGCTATCAAAGAATATCAGTATTATTAACATTTTTCTTCAATAAATAACCATGGACTCTTAAAATTGCGTAAAATTGCATAAAAGCGTAGTGTTCTATTAAATATATACAAAAGCAGCCCCCATTAAACAGGAATTTTCGATTTCCCGTCTGAGCTAGTCGGTCTTATGTTACCGTGGGCCACGGTAAAACATATCAGGAAAAGAAATAAAGGACTACTCATAAAGTCCCTATCAAGTTCAATAATTAAGTTGAAAAGATTAAAGGCGAAGGATTGATCTCATTGCACCAGTTTTCTCAATATGTCTCGGCCAGGGCCCGACTTCTTATGTTTCGTGAAATATAAAAGGAATATATATGTAAGAGACAAAATAAATATGAGACAAAATAAATATGCTCTCAGGCAGACAGGAGCCACTTTTTGGCGGTGGTTGAAACGGTGTAATTTTGCCTGGTTCGGATAGTTAATCAGACGCGAGTCACTTTCGTTGTTGCTGTTTTTGTTCGCTCTACATCAAGCCCTATTTTTTTCCCCGATCCAGAAGCACTTGAGCTTTTCAGCTCTTCGGCTCAGTGCCATGGATATCGTAACCCTTCGGTTCGGTGCCACGAACACCGTAAATCTGGGGAATCTGTGGCTTTTCTGCCATCCCGCGGAATTGAACCCGCACACACAGAGGATAGTCACCTGTAGTCCAACGCGCTACGAACACGCTGGGCAGACGGGCCATCTTTCTTTCTTTCTTTTCTCTTTTGTCCTTCTCTGCTTTTTTGCCGCTAGACGTAGCAGGTTTAACGGATGATCGGTTTCGAGATAATAGCCGTCCATCGCAAGCGATGATGACAACAATCTCAGACGTGTACTGTTGCACCTCTCTGGTGTGTGCGGAGGTGACTGTAGAGTCCAATCCTAGAACAGAATCCCGACCACAGGTGGGGCATACATGATCAAGGTTAGACATGTGCGTGTTGTGTGCTCTGTCTTTTCGTGCAGCTCGTTTTCTCTGTGACTCAACAATACGATGATTCTCAGCTATTCGGGTTCCTCTTTTGTTGTTACAGCGCCACATTTGGCGATCTTGCGCAAGGGATTCCTAGCACGTATTGTCTATATCGAAGCATTTCAGAGACACTTTAAGAGTGTCTTTAAAGCGTTTTTTCCGAGATAATGCACGCTCGGTCGCTTGATATGGTGTGGTATTGTGGAGTTTTAAGATGTCTGTAACTCCATCAACCCATTTATTTCTTGGTCTGCCCTTTCCTCTTGATGATTCCATTTTCAGGTTGTACGCTCTTGCAACTGGTGTATTCGTGTTCATTCTGACAAAGTGACCAAACCATTTGTCTCTGTTTTTCAATAAATCTAATAGCAACTAATAAAAACTACTGTTTATGATTTGTTTGAGATGTGCGCATTTGAACGTATGTTTGTTGTACCAGTTAGGCGTTTACAGACCAATAGGCTAACACTCCCGGATTCTTGCAAGCGGCATATTCGTGTATGCCTTCCTAGCCCATGGCAGTATCTCCACTGACCACAGTTCAATCCCATACTCGACGTTCCACGCGCGAGAAATGAATGAACTCCACAAAGATTTCGAACAGGGTGACACGCATTTCATACCATAAGGTCTGAAACGTTAAATGAAATATTATTTTATATATTTACATTACTCACCTTTATGAATGTGGTTTTCTCCAGGAATTCCTTAGCCAGAACTTCTTTAACAGACCTGTTATACAGAGCTCTGTCCACTACTAGCAGATCGGTATGCTCGTCTGCTACTATTGATGCTGTCCTGATACTGTCACCAGACGTCAGAGCCACGTCACCAAATGGAGAGCCACTCTCTGCATTAGAACAATACTGTATTAAAACGCGGTAGCAGTGATGCAAGTTCTCGAAAAATGAAAGAAGAGGAGCTACATGAAACTTTTGATAAATGAAAGAACAAAAGCGTCACCCAACGAAATCATTCCTTAATCGCCGTATCGATCCCACGTTGCTAATCAACTGTTACCAAGTGCATGCCCTGCCCAGAACACCTAGCTGTTCGCCCTACAACATATATATATATATATATATATATATATATATATATATATATATATAATTGTTGGTGAATTTCAAGTCTCCACACAACAAACTAAAAGTTGGATGACTTGTTGGATGACACATTTTCCTCTTCGCAGACGAAGTTAGGAGTAGGCTACCATTGACTCGTGGAAGAAATTCGGCCCTCAGCGTGTTTCTATTCGACCCGCTGAACAAACTCGCAGTTATTCAAATTCAGGCCCAGGAAATCAGGAAAGATTCCGACTGAACCTTAAATTTGGTCTGAAGTATGGACAGAGCCGATGTCATCAATGCGGTACGCTCTCATTTGTCATCAAGTGGGCGAGTCTCAGACACTGGAACGAGTTCAAGAATTAGAAGCTGAGTTTCATGCCAGACTGTGCCGTTTTCGTGATAGAGAGAAAATATATTCTAATTAACTTCTCATGGATACAGTGAGAAAGTTGACTATGGAGATTGCTGCTGCATCGGAGGATAGAGCATGCATGGGAATGCCCAATGTGCCATGACTTCGATCGCATAACATAACATAACATAACATTTCCACTAATATTATAGTGTTTATTATTATATTTGTATTATCGATATAGTGGAAGACTGCAGTAAAACTTTGTAAACTGACGAAACACGTAATAACAAAGTGCTGTAGTTTTACAAAATTTAAAAAACAATGACAATGCACAGCAACGTTTCGACCAAAAGGCCTTTATCAAGCAAACGATGCAACAGGAGTGACGAATTTCACAGCACATTATATATAGTAAGTAAAAGTAAAGGAACCCTTTCATACCTCGTGGTATATAGGTCAATACAGTGTTAGGCCTGTATTTTCATTGACCGTCGGCACACGATGGGTGATGTGGTCAGCATCACGCCGGCCGCCTTTACTTTCCCAGAGCATGTCTGGTACCCACTTGAGACTGGGTCGACCTGAGAGCCGTCGCGGTCGGGAAAAATTCCACGCGCACTGCGGAGTTGAACCCAGACCACCAGCCTTGAGAAGCGAGTTCACTAACAACTACCCTACCGCGGCTCCCCTATATATAGACTACGACATATATTCCAACGGGCATAAAATAAAGACATTTTATACCCGTTGGAATATATGTCGTAGCTTATATGTAGTGAGCTGTGAAATTCGTCACTCCTGTTGCATCGTTTGCTTGATAATGGACTTTATTATATTTGCTTAATTAACCCCCTCCCCCAATTTCACCCCGTTATTTTGGGTTGCATGCTGGTTCATTAGATTTATTAATGTGTCTTACCAAGAGAGGTCACACAGTAGCCAAGTTTGACCCTGTCCAATGCGCCATCTTTTATGTATTGTATAATGTTGTCAAAGTTACCATCGTCCTCTTCGCCTTCCAGTTGGTCTTTATTCAAGATGTAAATTGTCACTTTCCCGTTGAGCACTATATAAAAACTATAGGAAAGAGAAAAGGGAACATTACTAGCGAACTATTATAAGGGAAGACTGCAGTAAAGTTATGTATAAAGGCAGTGGCGGCTCGTCATTAAGGGTCAAGTGGGCCAGCCCCCCCAATAAAAATAATGTGTAACATGTATGTATTATTTTATATATTGAAATATAACCTAACCCAAAACCATGATTTTTTCGAAAATATGTGTCTGGCCCCACCAACAAAAATGATCACGAGCCGCCACTGTATAAAGGGTTTTAAAGCCGAAGGATTGACTTCATTGCACCGGGTTTTACCCAATATGGCTCGGTCCCTCTCCGCAGAAATAGCACGTAACCTGCCAAGAATATTGCACAAAACACGAACTCCGTAGCTCCAGCAACAATCCTAGGGTCTCTGAAAAAAAAAAAACTGGACTCGTGAACAGAACGGTGAGGTCCGGATTCGAACCCACGACCTTCGACTCACAAGGCTCAGGGCTCAACCACTTAGCCACATAGACCCTCAATGTAACAACTATGTAACAATGGCGAAACACGTAAAAACATAGTACTATAGTTTTACAAAGTACAAAAACAATATACTGTTACATTTCGACCAAAAGACAAAGGATACAAAAGAAGATAAGAAATTCGACATTTTTTAAGGCAGACATAACATAACCAGTCTTCTTTTTCTTCTTCTTCAAACGCTCCATATCGACCCCTTGATAAACCACCTAACCATCTTTTTCGTGGTCTTCCTCTCACCTTCTTTCCTGATGTTCTGTTGTAGAAGACTCAGTATACAGTGGAGTTTGGATGCATTCTTATTAAGTGGCAAAACCACTTCATTCATTCTTTGTTTCTCAATGTAATTCTTCTTCTTCTTCGCGTTCGTTCTTCGAGGCCAATGTTATCATTCTTATTGTGATAGATAATTGATCTTTGACAAGAATGACTGACGTTGTACCCCTGTTGAAATTAGGCCCCTACTTTGTGTATGATACCATACATGGTGTAGTTCAGGGTTACCGTTTTCTCCTACGGTTAATATTTTGAGTCTGTCTCGCTGGCAGTCAGTCCCCAACACTTCTCCTCGTGTGTACGGGCTCTCTTTTGCGATCCGTTTCGCCATATATTTGGGCTTGAATTTGCGCCAAAGAGTCGTTTGTACTGCAGCCTTTTTTGTGACTAAGCGCGGGGTACATTTTTGCATCGTATGATGAACACATTAATGATATTTTTAACTTTTCTGACTGGGTGTAGTCGCTCCGGTTTAGGAGCATTAACAACCCTTCTAGGACTAGTCAGTGGGACGGTCACTTGTCGGCTGCTTTGTGTATTCATTGCTCCTTTACGCTCATTGTTCGTCGTATATTTGTCGGCATTATGATCTACGCCAAGAGTATGTCTACACTGTGCACCCTTTCTGATTATATGAGATCGTTCCAGATTAGGAACATTTCTCAGTCTTTTGGGATACTTAAGCTTGTCCTGAGACGGCATCTTACTCGTGTAAGACACCGTGAAAAGTGTTGGCTTTCGCCAGTGTTTGGATTTGGACAGCCTGTCAAATCTTGACAATGTCGGACTTACTTTTCTGACCTCGTTGAGTTTGTCCCGAAGTAGGAACATTTTCAGCCTTTTCGATGCACATGTCGGCACTTGGCAATTTGCAGTTTCTACTCTGCATTTTCCTGGCCATGGAAACACTGGACTGGGGCTGCGCACAGATAATGTAGAGGGTTCTTTTCATTAGGCGCAATCAGCGCAACTTAGATTTTGTGCTCGCCAAACATCACCCGCCCCGGTTTTACGGGGGATGTTAGTTGTAAGAACAACAGTACCGTGTCTGGTTGTTTCAGGGAAAGCAGTTTAGTTAGGCGCTAAAAGGCAACTTTAGGATTTGCGCTCGGCCAACTTTACCCAATAGATATATCTGCACTTGACCTTTGTACGGGTTAACTGCAATCAATGTGATTCAAGCAAGGTTCTGTGCCAACTTTCTTTCTTATGTTGATGTTGGTGACTCTTATCTTTTCTGGTGTTGTTGGTAACTTTTCGCAGGCACCACATTTCACATGTAGTTATTTTTGCGACTGCGCTTTGCTCATTGTCCATGTTTGGCTCCGGTAACACAAAGTAGGCATGTAAATGCTGTTGATAATCTGGTGTTTAGCTGTAAGTGAGATGTTTGGGTGCCTAAACAATGGGTCTAGCTGGTAGGTTACTGCATTTGCTTTTTGCACTCCGGCCTCTATCTCTCTGTCTAGTCTTCCTAATAATACCGCCTATTACTGATGATTCATGAAAACTTGCTTTCTTTATCCACTTTATCCTTCGCTATTTAGACGAGTCTTACTCCGACGTCAGAGATACTTGTAATTTAGACCCCTAAGTGAAGGATCAGGGTCGCATGTAGTAAATCTCCGTACTATGGGTGCACGGAGAATTTTGGCATTATTTAAAAACTTTTTTTTTGGGGTCAAAGTATAAACTTACCATTCTCCTACATCTCCTTGTTTGATAATGACATCATCACGATTCTTGGTGACGTAATCACAGTTTCTGATGATGTCAGCAAGTATATCTGAAACAAGTAACAACATTTTCCATATATGGGAAGACTGATCACAACAAAATGTATAACAGAGAGAACCGAATGTGTTTTGTAAAGTATCAGGAAAACACGGAAGTGAAAATATCGAGTTGTCTTTACAGACTCTAAGGGGGAGAAATACGTTCTACTTCTTATTTTTAACACAAGTATACTGGAGATCTTCGTCTTCTCTTAGCTCCTCTTGAAGTATAAGTAAGTAAAAAAGTAAAGGAACCCTTTCATACCTCGTGGTATATAGGTCAATACAGTGTTAGGCCTGTATTTTCATTGACCGTCGGCACACGATGGGTGATGTGGTCAGCATCCGCCGACCGCCTTTACTTTCCCAGAGCATGTCTGGTTCCCAGTTGAGGCTGGGTCGACCTGAGAGCCGTCGTGGTCGGGAAAAATTCCACGCACATTGCGGAGCTGAACCCAGACCACCAGCCTTGCGAAGCGAGTTCACTAACAACTACGCTACAGCGGCTCTCTTGAAGTATGAAGCATCAACAAATGTCTCAGTCTTGAGCGAGCAAGTTTAACTCAATCCACGTCTTTCTTGCCTTTTATCTTTTACTTTCTACAGTTCGTCTTCATGTCTCTCTAGGTCCTCCTCTACCCCTCTTGCCTCCTGGATTTAATTTCATCAAGAAATATGGGTGGCTGGTCTTCTATATTCTTAATAAAATGCACATGCGATTCGAACGAAACGATCTGGATTTGAACACACGACCTTTGTGGGACGTAAGTCAAACGGCTTGACCACCAATTCGCTACAAAGAACCCCTCCCCTCCTTATTCTCCACATATTTTTTCGAAGGCCAACGTCACGTGATAGGCAATGGGGTGAACATTATACTGCTTCATAACAACAGACGAGAACAAAAAAACCCCACACATTTCATAATCCAGTAGTTCTCAAAGGGTGCGCACAGGTGCACCAGTGTGCCCGATGACATTCCTAGGTGAGCCCTAGAAAGTCCCAGATCAGGGTCGGCAACGCTGTTCTGCCAGTCACGGCTAAAGATAGTTTAGTAGTTCTGCCAGTTACTGCTAAAATGAGTTTATTGTTCTGCCAGTCACTGCTGAAGACGCGTTTACTCTTCTATTATTATATCTCCTCTTTGGGTTAAAGACGTGTTAACACGTTATACCCATGCTTCTCATCAGTGGCGCTCGTGATTACTTTTGTTGGGGAAGAGGGTGCCGAACAAAAGTTTCGGAAAAATCATTGTTTTAGGTTAAGTTATATATTAGTTATACATGATTGTTAGTGTGACCCGGCCCCACTGGCCCCTAATGACGAGCCGCCCCTGCTTCTCATAGGCAGACATTAAATGATGAATAAAGGTATGCAGCATTTTCCAATTATTTCTGTATCTCTTTGCTTTTTTGTATTTTATTAAAGTATTTGTGTATAGTGCGATACGTTTTTTGGTAGGTCTTCAAGTGTGCCCCGACTTCCAAACGTTTGAGAACCGTTGGCATAATCTATAAGCTTGTAATCCGACTGCTTAAACTATTTACGCACAACATGATTCATATATTGATATTGGCATAAGATCTACGGTTCTAACGATAAACTGGGCGAAGAAAATCCTACCGTTACACTAAAAGATTATCACAACTTCCTAATCCTGATCCAACTAAATCCTTGCTGATTTCTCAACGTTTCTTTGATTGTGTTCCGTGATCACTTTCTCTTTCATTACTTCTTCTGCGTTCACCCGCTAGGAATTCAGACGTAACCAGTGCATCAGGGCCCCTGGTATTGCGATTCTGGCCGATTTTTACGTGAGGCGTTCTTTCCATATTATCGTTGACCTTGCCATAAAATGTGTGCCTTCTCCGACTTTAGAGGTATAAGTAAATAAGTAAAGTTTCAATAAATAAGTTTCATACCTCGTGGTAGATAGGGCAATACAGTGTTAGGCCTGTATTTTCATTGACCGTCGGCACACGATGGGTGATGTGGTCAGCATCACGCCGGCCGCCTTTACTTTCCCAGAGCATGTCTGGTACCCAGTTGAGGCTGGGTCGACCTGAGAGCCGTCGCGGTCGGGAAAAATTCCACGCACACTGCGGGAGTTGAACCCAGACCACCTGCCTTGAGAAGTGAGTTCACTAACATCTACGCTACCGCCGCTCTCTCTTTAGAGGTATGTTATTACTTAATTCATCCAATCTGTATTGATTATATTTTATCATCCTGAGAAGGATAAAAGAGGATCAAAGATGCAGCAATCACGTGAGATTCAATGACCGAGGGATGGGGGGAAACAACATTACGTAGAGGTGTAAAATCTTTTGAAATGAGACTTAGGGATGAGTTTGAAGACAAAAGAAACAAACGCACACTCAGACGTTGTCATAGTAACACACTTGCAAACTGACTTACCATTGACTTGAAACAACATTACGTAGAGGTGTAGAATCTTTTGAAATGAGACTTAGGGATAAGTTTGAAGACAAGAGAAACAAACGCACACTCAGACGTTGTCGTAGTAACTCACTTGTAAACTGACTGTAGTCTTCCAGTCTGGACCACTTCGTTCGGATCACAGGTGCATACAAAATTTGTTAAGAACTCAGCGCGTGCACGAACCTTGCTTTGAATTATAACATAAACACTTTGGGATTCTTTTTCTCTTTGCGTTCGGTTTCGTATGCTCGTCTAAACCATGAGATGGGTTGCCTCTATGAAGCTGCATGTCAGTTGGAGTTCCTTGTGAATTCCCTATAGCTGACTGTGTAAGCTTTGTTCATGAAGCAATGTTTCGTTTCGTTGGTGTATGTATGATGGACATGACTGCAGGATGTGCTCTGGAGCCTGTATTTCAGTCTGACATACACACTGTGCAGTCTGAGCAGGATTTATTCTGTGCATGTGATGGTTGAGCCTACAGTCTCCTGTTCTGAGGCGAAATATTGTCCATTTCACTCTCTTGTTAGCATAGAACCGAGATATTCAAAGCTGTTCACATTTTCTATTTTCTCTCCGTTGATAAAAATATCCACTGTCATACTTGTTTTAACAATTGTCATTATTTTTGTTTTTGATACATTGAGATATAGATGATACATTGAGATAAAGATGATACATTGAGATATAGATGATACATTGAGATATAGATGATACATTGAGATATAGATGATACATTGAGATATAGATGATACATTGAGATATAGATGATACATTGAGATATCGATTTTTGTTTTTGATACATTGAGATATAGATGATACATTGAGATATAGATGATACATTGAGATATAGATTTTTGTTTTTGATACATTGAGATATAGATGATACATTGAGATAAAGATGATACATTGAGATATAGATGATACATTGAGATATAGATGATACATTGAGATATAGATGATACATTGAGATAAAGATGATACATTGAGATATAGATGATACATTGAGATAAAGATGATACATTGAGATATAGATGATACATTGAGATAAAGATGATACATTGAGATATAGATGATACATTGAGATATAGATGATACATTGAGATATAGATGATACATTGAGATAAAGATGATACATTGAGATAAAGATGATACATTGAGATATAGATGATACATTGAGATATAGATGATACATTGAGATAAAGATGATACATTGAGATATAGATGATACATTGAGATAAAGATGATACATTGAGATATAGATGATACATTGAGATAAAGATGATACATTGAGATATAGATGATACATTGAGATATAGATGATACATTGAGATATAGATGATACATTGAGATAAAGATGATACATTGAGATAAAGATGATACATTGAGATATAGATGATACATTGAGATAAAGATGATACATTGAGATATAGATGATACATTGAGATAAAGATGATACATTGATTGATATAGATGATACATTGAGATAAGATAGATACATTGAGATAAAGATGATACATTGAGATATAGATGATACATTGAATATAGAGATGATAAAACATGAGATATAATATACATACACGTTGAGATATAGATGATACATTGAGATATAGATGATACACTTGAGATATAGATGATACATTGAGAATAGATGATACATTGAGATATGATAAAACATTGATTAAGATGATACATTGAGATAAAGATGATCATTTGAGAATAGATGATACATTGGGAGTATAGATGATACATTGAGATATAGATGATACATTGAGATAAAGATGATACATTGAGATATAGATGATACATTGAGATATAGATGATACATTGAGATATAGATGATACATTGAGATGAAGTGATACATTGAGATGAAAATGATACATTGAGATATAGATGATACATTGAGATATAGATGATACATTGAGATATAGATGATACATTGAGATATAGATGATACATTGAGATATAGATGATACATTGAGATATAGATGATACATTGAGATATAGATGATACATTGAGATATAGATGATACATTGAGATATAGATGATACATTGAGATATAGATGATACATTGAGATATAGATAATGTTTTTCGCTTTTCTCTTTCACTTCCATTCTTAATTTCTAATCCCTTTTTATGTTGACAGTGACACTGTATCGTCAGCACATCTTAGTTCAGGTATTTCTTTACCTCCGAATATAAAAAGATCGTATTGTTCTCTGCTGTTATCTTCTGTAACAATCATAAAAGTCTCCAGGTGTTTTCAGGCATGAAGGTCTCACAGAATGCTGGGAGCAACAGTCTTCATACTTAGAACGGGACACTGCAGTCTCAGAGCACACATCCAGAGAATGGGTCTCAGGGACTCTGCAGCCTGCACCTGTGGAGCATCAAAGCAGTCCCAGAGTACATCCTGCAAGACTGCCCTAGTCTGAGTAGTGAGAGATTGGAGATCTGGCCAACAGAAACAACACTACAAGACAAACTATGGGGACCGGTGAAGACCTCAAGCGTACCGCCCTGTTTATGACACATACCGGCGTAGTCGCATAGCAGAGGTTTATCACAGAAAAGAAGACGGTTGAACACCCTACAAATTTATGTCGTAATAAATACAAATTTTGTGTGAAATACGCTTCTTTGTGTGAATTTAATGACGAGTAGCAAAAAAAAGCCACAAAATTCACTCAAACATAACTGAACTAACTATGCAGATGAAGACAGCATTTTTTAACCATACATAAAACATGGGCGTACATACGTTAAGGAAGCGAGGGGGACGGGGTGCAAGAGCCGCCTTGCTTGAAAATAATTTTTATGATAAAACAATATATGCGAATCTGGTCTTTTCCGTTTCCGCCTGTTAATCTGAAAATGAAATGAAAATCGTAGCATATCCTTTACATGACGTAGCCATCAACCACAGTAAAAGTGTCGTTGATTTTCTAGACACCACTTATACATTCAGTAGTTTGCCATTGCTTTCTGAACGTTTATGTCTATTTTTACCTTTCGTAAAATTCCACGGAAACGAATTTGCTTCCAAACTGCCTGCCGCGGAGTTTGAACCAGATACGCTTGGGTTTGTGATCGAGCTAACTACCGCTTAAGCTACATATGACAACATAGTAATCTACCAACTGTTATAAGAAGAAGAAGATGGAGATATTTGGACACACCTGATAAGAAATGATCAAAGAATATCAAAGCAGTCATTGAAGTGGGATGCAAAGGGTTCAAGAAAGAGAGGACGACATAAGGAGACCCTGAAACGAACTTTGCTGAGAGAGACAAGAAATATCTGTCTTAGTACCATGGAGGAGGTTGAGCGAATTAAACAGGATAGGGCGGTATAGATAAACTGTATGCAGGCCTTATGTAACGTATGGCGGTACGAGAGGAATTATTATTATTTTCTTCTTCTTCAAACGCTCCATATCGACTACTTGTTGACCACTCTGTGTGATTTGTATGTGATCTGAGTCTAAGATCGATTGTACGCTGTTCCAGTTACGCGCCTACAAGTAGGCCAGCACATCCGATTTCTGCGATGCTTTTTATTGACTAGGGCAGCTTCTCTAGGTCCTACATCAGTCGCCTCAATAAACATCCCTTGTAGGTCGCCATAGTACTATTCGTTGCTTCCATTGTGCGCCCCGGCCCCACTGGGGCGAATTATTTTGTTATAATCTACCAACAAAATGTTTTAATTCACCCCCTCCCATTCCACCTGGACGAAATTTACGTGAACGCCCATGACAGTAGACGTTGTCCTATATCAACAAAACTATAACAATAAAACAGGAAAACTTCAATAAAAGTGCACAAATCTAGAACATTCAAACAATAAATACGTTCAAACTCAACGTGTGTATGAGAAATGTACTGTTATCTATCTACTTATTGTAAAGCCAGGCGCACGACAGCGATCAGGTTGGTAAATACAATCTATGTTTCTCATCGTTTCTAAATCATGTGACTAGTCATCATAAACATGGAGAATTCTAGATTCAACAATACGAAATGTGACATCTTTATAATCTAGTAGCTAGGCGAGGTACTGGAACAGAAGGAGATCTTATCTCAACTATCTCCACAAAACAAGAACGACTCTGCTGACATTTTTAATAGAATCCACTTAGAGTACGTAGATCTCCTGTGTGTTATCGTGACCCGCAAAGATAAGTAACACTGTGACCTATAAGACATGTAGTAAGAGGCGACTGCGGTAGGGGCATAGGAAGCTACCTAGTAAATAAAAAGCGTTGCAGAAATCAGATGTGCTGGTCGTAAGAGGCGACGAAGAAGGTTGGACGTGGGGCTAGCTACCCTACACCGCAAAAAACACTAGATGGCTACAGAACGGAGAGCGAACCGAGTAAACGCTGGCTGAAACCGGACACATCGCCGAAGGCTAAGCACCAAATCTTCAAATGGTGCTGAAGATGTGACGTAAAACACACCAATGCAAAGGCTGCATAAATCATATTTCCACATGAATAGAATTTGTGGGGAGATCTGGTACATCGGTTTGGGCTGTGATCGCGAGAGAGAGAGAGAGATGTGCTGGTCTACCTTTAGTCGCATAACTGGCACAATGTATAACCGCTCTTAGGTTCAGATCACATACAGATCACAAAGAGGGGTTTAACAAGTGGTCGATATGGATCGTATGAAGAAGATGAAGGGTACATATATACAGGGTATTCAAGATAAAAGCAGCCTGTGAATGGAGCTAATCTGGCATATATGAATGGAAATGAGAAGGTTCAGTTATGACGTAGTATAGGTCAAGGTTGTGTGACGTTGTGTAATTGTAGTGCGGGAAGGGCGATGAACAAATGTGACGTAGGACGAGCTAGTCAGAACCGGTTTAAATAGTAAATATACACAACTCAATTTGTACCTGGCAACTTTCGAATTGTCAATGGGGCTGCAATTATCTTGAACACCCTGTATAACCATACTTCTCAGCCCTAAGACTTGACTGATTGGTTGATTGGAGCATTATCATTGCACATCTGTGAATAACCATGTGTGTTTCGATATATTTCTTCACAGAAAGATCTCAGAAGAGAATAGGAACACCATAATCCAGAAGAGAAGCTGGTGATAGATTGGAAATGTGATACGCAAAGAGGTTAACTGTCGCGAAAACTGCACTAAGATGAACACCAAAAGGGCAAACGAAAACGAGGAATACCCAAAACAACACGACGAGAGCAGTAAAACAGAAACTTCTTCTTCTTCTTCTCTTCCACCATTGACTTCTTTATAGAAGTGTTGGGAGTGAAACGTAGTGATCTTGTGTGTGCTTTTTTAAGGCACTTTGTAAGCTGATATTCATGTTCGTAAGGCTGTTCTTGATGCCGTCGCTCCATCTTTGCGTGGTCTTCCTCTTGCCTTGTACTCATTATACTTTTTGTGTGGCTCTCTGTGGTAGGCGATACCAGGGCATTCTGGTCATTTAATCTGTTGTTCTTTTATGAACTGCATAACTAGTTTCACACCCAGTCTTCTGAATTCTTCATTTCTAATTTTGTCTCTTATTGTCACACCTACAGCTCTTCTAAGACACCTCATCTCTGTCGTTATGATTTCCCCCTAATTAGCTGCTGTTATTGGCCATGTTTGACACTGGTAACATAGTGTTGGCCAGAAAATCGTTCTTATGAGATTTGCTTTAGTTGTTAGCGGCATCTCTTTGTGTGACAACAGTGGTGTTAACTATCCCAGTACTTGGTTAGCTTTTGTGCAACGATTTCTAAACAGAAACTGAAAGAAAGAAATTATAACTGAAACACAATGTAGAGGACAGCCACAAAAAAACAATAATAGTGTTCTTCGGTTTTGCCTAAGCAGTAATTGCCTCACAAGCTTTAAAATATATATATCTAAAGAACAAAATTGATGCTTTTGAAACAAGGTGTTACAGAAAAGCTCTTAGAACCTCAAGGACAGGGGAAAGAAAAACATAGACATCCCATCCCGCAATACCTGCATATCCAGAAGCATTGGCTCATAAAAAACATTATGTCCTGAAAGATGAAATATTTTGGCTACGTTAAACATCACAGTAAACGTCACGCAGTGACGTCACAGTAAACGTCACAGTGAACGTCACAGTGAGGTGAAGAGAACAGTAAAGGAACGCATGGTTCATGGAGTACGAGACAGGGAAAAACCTGGCCAGCAATGGCGGAATGCGGGAGGACCATTCAGAGTCAGAACTGTTTGATTCTGAACACGACTTTGCTAGCGCATTTTCGCCATGTTTGGTCGGGTATTTTCCGGTTTCGTTTGCCGAGCTACTGAGTTAGTGCTTGAGCAACGCTGTGAGCTATGAATGTTACATGAAATGCTTTTGCTGTGTCAACCGTGTGTTTGTTGGGGTGTGTATTAAGAAAATGGCGGACATCGGTTATGACGAACAAGCTCAATCTGCCGTATGCAGTTATATTACGAGTGCAGAAAGCTGGATTTTGTCGTGATTGATGTTCCTTCGACAAGAATTGCAATTAAGTGATGAACAGTTTTGTGTTGCTACATTAGCGACGGCCATATACATTTTATGCGGAGCAGGTTTCTTTTTGTGGCAGTACGCGGCTGTTTCATTCTGGAATTAGTTCACACAGGAAACATTTCACAGTTGTTAGCATTTCGTGTGATTTTCATTGGCACAGGAACGGATCAATTATGGGGTGACCCGTTGCAGTGAAGTTGGAACCGTACTTATGAACTATGAACTATGAGACAGGGGACGACCAAGACAAAGGTGGCATCAGGGCATGAAAGAAACATTGAACATGAAGCTGGAGGAGACAGGAGAACTTGTTAGAGGCAGAGAGTTTTTCATGCGGGTTATCATGAAAGCGACGTTCCGCAAGGGACATTCTACGTGATTAATGGCCCGAGTGGTTACCGGGGCCCAAATTTGGGGTGTAAAGAATATAATCACTGTTACGTGCCACGCATGTCGTAAGAGGCGACTAAGGAGGTTTGACTGAAATCGGATGCATGTGTCCTAAACGTGTAGAGGTCTATGCGTTTAGGGGCCTACCAAACCAATGTGCAACGTATACACGTTCTTGGCAAAGATCAAACATATCATAAAGAGTGATTAAAATTGGTCGTAAAGAACGAATGCAAAGAAGACGAAGACTTGATAAATATATATATATTTCACATGTACTATCTCGGGCAAATACACAACACCAGATGGCAAGGCCACATCCCCAGCATGGAAGTGTGGACAGTGCTGACATTCTAAGCATGTACACCTTGCTGAGTCAACGACGTCTGAGATGGCTGGAACACATGTGCCGTACTAGCAATGGTTTAATTCCAAAGGCCATCTTATATGACCAACTCGTAACTGGTACTAGACATCATGTGTGACCATCACTACGCTTCATTGATATCTGTAAGTGTGATCTAACTTCATGCAACCTAGACAAAGAAAATTGCGAGCGGTTTGTCACAGACAGACATGCATGGCGAGTGGCAGTGAGAAATGGCTCAAAAAGAAAATAAGAGAAACAGCATCCCACATGGTTGCAAAAGAGATTACAGAGGGCAGGAAGACCATCCACTGCATCTGCTTCAGTCATCAGTTTCACCTGCATCAAATGAGGCAAGGATTGCCACTCCAGAATAGGCCACAACCGACGATGTGATTCAGCACAGAGCAAACTACATGACGCAGAACATATTGTCTCCTGAGATAAAGAGGCCAATGATGATGATGATGATGGTATTTTTTATAAATGCCTGAGATTACAAATGATGTCAAAACATCAAATGTTGATGATCGCAGACAAATTGAATAAAGAATATGTTACAAGTAGAACAACATGTATGACGTTAGAAATGATTTCTACAGATCAGATGAAAAAAAAAAATTACTAATTGGCTTGCCTGTATCGGCATGGAAATATTCATACTCAATCTACCACAACAGCGTCACACGATATCTGATTTTAGCTTCCAGCGGAAAACAAAGTGGAAAACAGTGTTATCTTTCCACTTGATTGAACACACCACTTTTTATCGATATCGATTAGTGGCCAGACATCGAGTGATTTCTTTCTGTTAGTCACGAATGATTGACTTAGCTTTTATGCAAGTGATTTCGTCTTCTTTAATATCATTCTTCATTAACAGTCTCCATTTAATATGCTCCTTTCATAAAAATATCGCATTTGAAGAAAAAACCCGCAAAATTTCCATGTGACTTCCATAATGATGTTATTTCTGTTTATGTTTTTCCCCCGAAATTGTTTAGTAGCTCTAAGTATGTTAAGCGACAGAAGATCAACAGTATTTTTATACCTACTTTGTGTTATCAAAGCCAAACATGGACAATGAGCAATGCGCAGTCACAAAAAATAACTACATGTGGAATGCGATGCCTGCGAAATGTTACCAACAACACCAGAAAAGACAGAGTCACCAACATCAACATAAGAAAGAAAGTTGACACAGAACCTTGCTTGAATTACATTGAGAAACAAAGAAGGAAGTGGTTTAGCCACTTAATAAGAATGCATCCAAACTCCACATTATACATAGTCTTTATAACAGAACATCAGGAAGAAGGCGAGAGGAAGACCACGGAAAAGATGGTTAGATGGTATAGCATAATCCTGTCAAAGAGCAAATATAACAATCACCCAATCCACCAGAACAGTGCAAGACAAAAACAGAAAATCACGACACTGGGCAACAACCCGGTAGCAGTGTGACAACAAAAGAAGAAGTCTAAAAATGACTGATTTTATGCTCGGTCTGTATCATTCATATAAATAAGCAAAGAGGAGAACTCTGATATTATAAATTCCCTAAGGGAAAGAGGACGTGTACACGATTCAAGTAATAGTGGTGAATCTACCACACTAACCAGACTTCAACGAATTCAGGAGAAGTGATGAAATCAGAGAATGTCTGGTCAACCACTAGTGACAACTGTTATAAGAAAGAGAAGATGGAGATATGTTGGGCACACCTTGAGGAGAAATGATCAACGAATATTAAAGCAGGCATTGAAGTGGGATGCAAAGGGTTCAAGAAAGAGAGCGACCTAAGGAGACCCTGAAACGAACTTTGCTGAGAGAGGCAGGAAATATCGGTCTCAGTTCTATGGAGGAGATTGAGCGAGTTGCCTAGGATAGAGCGGTATGGAGAAATTACTTGCAGGCATTATGTAACGTATAACGGTACGAGAGGAATTATTATTATTATTAACCAGACTCCCAGATCAAGTGTGGTGCAGCTAGACAAGAGTACTATGCTGGTAGACAAAGAAGAATAGTAAGCCAACAAAGAACCGGTGTCGTTAGTCGCTATACGCTGAGAGACAGACTGATGAGGAGATCGGAGCACTTATGGACTAATTGGTTCGACGTGCAGTGATGATGATCCGACCACTAAACTAAATTAAACTAATCTGTATCATTCAAAAACGAGCTCTAATTTTTAACTATTTCCTCTTTGAACAAGCAAATTAATTTGTGATGTAACGAAACAAATAATCTAACATACATGCAAGAATAAATATTCGTACATTAATGCAGATGAAACGAAATATTGCTTTATTTTTGTTATTAATATTCTAACATTGTTTTGCTTTCAGAACTACAATACTACATATATCAGTGACAATACTGAAGTTATCAAGCGATATCACTAGGGGTCTTAAATGACAATTCTGCAGATATCTAGGGACTGTGATAGTGCTGTCGATATCATGTGACAAGATGTCTAGCCGATATCTAGCGACAACGATATCTAGCGACAACGATATATAGCGAATACTGCAGATATATTGCAACAAAGCTGCAGATATGTCTCGACAACAAGTTAAACATCTAGAGACACCGATATACTACCCCAAGCATTTCCTGTTGTGCTAGCTGGCTTTTTATGTATACACCGAAAAGAAAATATTCCTATAGAGGAGTACACAAATATGACATTCTTTCATCCATCCATCCATCTGTCCATCCATCCATCCGCCATCCGTCCATCGATCCATCCATCCATACATCCGTCCGTTCATCCACCATACATCTATTCATCCATCCATCCATCTGTCCATCCATATATTCATCCATCTATCCATACATCCGTAAACCATCCATCCATCATCTATCTATCTATCTATCCAACAATCCATCTATCCATCCATTCATCCCATACATCCATCCATCCATTCATATATCGATCCATACATCCATACATACATCTATCCATCTATTCGTTCATGACCAAAGATCGATAAACGATTCAAAGGCCGTGTGTCTCTCACTTAATGATATCTTGTAGGGCAGCAACAAACTCTTCACATCTCACTGCTGCTTCTTCTTCGAACGCTCCATATCGACTACTTGTCAACCACTCTGTGTGATTTGTATGTGATCTGAGCCTAAGAGCGAATGACCGTTGTGCCAGTTATGCACCTACAAGTAGGTCAGCAGATCCGATTTCTGCAACGCTTTTTATTTACTAGGGTAGCTTCCTTAGGTCCCTTCGTCAGTCGCCTTTCACGACATGCCGTGTAGGTCGCAGTGGTGCAATTCTTTGCTTCCTTGCGGGCCCCGGCACTACACGGGCGACATCTCACTAAATCTGCAGTCATCCTTTGTTCAATACTCTACGAGTTAACGATTAAACTAAACCGATTAGTGGATACCAGGAGGATACAACCAAGAGCACGACAGTATAAATACACTAAACAGAAAAGCACAGACCACAGTCTTCAGACTTAGAACAGGACACTGCAGTCTCAGAGCACACCTCCACAGAATGGGTCTCAGGGACTCGGCAGCCTGCACCTGTGGAGCACCAAAGCAGTCCACAGAGCACATCCTGCAAGACTGCCCTAGTCTGTGTAGTGAGAGATTGGAGATCTGGCCATCAGAAACAACACTACAAGACAAACTATGGGAACCGGTGAAGACCTCAAGCGCACCGCCCTGTTTATAACACATACCGGAATAGTCGCATAGCAAGAGCTGATCGCATAAGAAGAAGAAGTGGATATCAATTTTTATTTTCGTCAATATATTTCACCTGTACTACTAAACCTATTCCTTTGATGTTTCTTTTGTTTGTTGCCGATCCTTTCATTTGCACGACCACTTCAAAGAAGATCATAAACATAACGACTTTTGAAGATAACTAAAATATTCTCTTTCTTCTTCAATTGATTGATAGGACCATCATCATTGCACTTCGTGTAACCATGTACTCGATCTCTTTCTTACCGATGTAATTTTAAAGATGGTCAAGATATTTTTGTAGGAGTTTTATTTTTAAGCTTTTATAATGAATTATAATAAAGACTTAAAACAAATAGCAACGAACTTGAGACATGGAGATCTTGACCTCTGCCTATGCGCCGCCCACAGGCCCAAGAGGAAAGACTAACTAACTAATTAATTTTTCCCAGGCAGCGGTTTTCCAACCTGCTTTTCTCGATTTTGAGCTGCCAATGGTTAGTTTTTACGGACTCAAATTGAACACGGACCTACGTTTTATCGTCCGTCTCCGATAGGACTAGGAACACGATCTCACTTACACTGATATCAGGGATCTCTGGAAAAATATCTTGATTGCTCCACGAGGACCGAACCTGGTACCTTTGACACGAGAGACCAGCACCTAACCTCTACCCCACAGAGACCTGGGATGGGTTAAGTGATTGATAGGAACCATCATCATTGCACTGCGGTGTATAACCATGTGCTCTGCTCAATTATCTTTCTTACATAAGATGCAAACACGTCCCATGAACACAAAAAGAGCAATGTTCAACACAATCTTTCTCCCCATATTATGTTACCAGTTCCAAACCTGGACGCTGACAACAAACGATAGAAGAAAACTAGTCACGACAGAGATGAGTGTTTACGCAGAATGCTGGGTGTAACAAGAAGAGACCGGTTGAGAAATGAAGACATCAGGAAAAAAGTGGGTACAACATCAGTATTAGACTTCATCAAGAAACAACAAATTAAATGGTTCGGCCACGTAAGCAGATTACCATCAGACAGTGCACCCCAAAGAGCAATGCTGCTCCAATACAATGGGTACAAAGCAAAAGGCCGGCCACGCAAAAGATGGACCTCAGAGATAACAGAGGCGACTAAAGAGACTATTTGCAAAGCGCATACTAGGGCGCATTTTAGAAATTCTTCCTGACCTGACGCTGTGAGGCAAACAGGATTCGAGAAAGAAAGAAAGACACAGGAAGATATACGTTACAGTGCACGAACTTCGTGAAGGTTTCTATAGTAATTTTAAGATGGTGGAAATGAGTGTAACACTTTTATTTTATATTTAATGAGTTTTGCCCAGGCAGTGACAAGTCAAGAGAGCAGCGGTAGCGTAGTTGTTAGTGAACTCGCTTCTCAAGGCTGGTGGTCTGGGTTCAACTCCCGCAGTGTGCGTGAAATTTTTCCCGACCGCGACGGTTCTCAGGTCGATCCAGCCTCAACTGGGTACCAGACATGCTCTGGGAAAGTAAAGGCGGCCGGCGTGATGCTGACCACATCACCCATCGTGTGACGACGGTAAATGAATAATACAGATCTAACACTGTATTGCCCCACTGGTGGTCTTACCACTGTATACCACAAGGTATGAAAGGATTCCTTTACTTTTTTTTTTTAGTGAAAAGTCAGGCTACTCATCGATTTTACAATGCCAAAGGTTCTTTTAAGTGCCCAACTTGAACACCTGACCTACGTGTTATCATCCGCATATGATAGGACTAGGAACTTGATCTCATCTACACTGAGATCAGGGATCTTTGGTAAAATATCCCGTTGGCTTCCCGAGGGAGCAAACCGAGTAGCTATACAACAAGAAGCGAGCATCTAACCTCTACGATAATCCGAAGAAAAGTTATTTTCTTTCTTTCCTTTTTTTTTTTTTTTGCCCGATCCAGAAACACTTGAACTTTTCAGCTCTTCGGCTCGGTGCCATGGACATTGTAACCCTTCGGTTCGGTGCCACGAACACCGTAAATCTGGGAATCTGTGGCTTTTTCGCCATCCCGCGGAATTGAACCCGCACACACAGAGGGATAGTCACCCGTAGTCCAACGCACTACGAACACGCTGGACAGACGGGCTCTTTCTTTCCTTATCTACACCTTCTTCTTACAGATTAACACATCTTCCTTCTGTTTAAATACCCCACACATTCATTCCCACATTTAGTATATGTTCCCGCCCATGTATTGCCGGGGCTAGCAAGGAGCAAAGAATGGTAACACTGCGACATACAAGGCATGTCGTAAGAGGGCACTGAGGTAGGGGCCTAAGCAAGCTACCCTAGTAAATAAAAAGCGTTGCTGAAATCGGATATGCTGGCCTACTTGTAGGCGCATAACTGGCACAACGTACAATAGCTCTTAAGCTCAGTTCACATACAAATCACAAAGAGTGGTTAAAAAGTTATCGAAAGCGTTCAAAGAAAAAGAAGAAATATATGCTCCTATATGTTTACTTAACCATCGCTTCATCTTTTACAACTACCAACACTAGTAGCACGCACCATAATATGGTAAACCATATCATAGCAACATAAGAAGGTCGTTAAACACGTAACGCTGCAAATTATCGATTTCCAAAATCAATGACTTTCTTTGTAGTGCACACAATCAAGATTTCTATATTTAGAATGGACTTGTCCAACTAAAGACAGATATAAATCGAACAGGGTTCTTGTGAAAATTAATGGACGTAAATTGTATGAAAAGTTAATGAGTGGAAATGACCAGAAATGTCACAACCACAGATTATTGGAACAAAAATAGTTGAGAACGCTACCTTTTTTGTTTTGTTCAGTTATCAGTTATTTGAGGACTATCATCATAGCACTTTGAACATATCTATATGTGCACCGATCTCCGCCTCAACAAATCAAGCAGCTTCCAGTGGCCCAACACACGAGTTCGACGTTGATTAATCAATCTTTTTGCATATTTGGTATGTCGTTTTTTGGGGATGTACCAATATCGACACCCATCTCTCTCAATCTGATCAGCGACTGGGATTCACAACCCAGAAGCCCCTACATTCTGAAAGACTCTCCAAATGCGTTAAGAATGCTATATCGGATGAGAAAAGATTTGTTTTGTATATATATATATATATTGGTGGCGTCTGTGGCTTAGGGGTATATTAACCCCGACGTTCTGAGTTCGAATCACGCTGTGGACAGTTTGCTTGCAAATTGTTTCCGTTGATTTTAACAAAAGGACGATGGCGCCACCCGTTCAGAAAGCAATGGTAAACTACTGAACGTATAAGTGGTGCCTAGAAAATCAGCGACTCGTTTTCTGTAGTTGATGGCTACGTCCTTTAGGATATGCCACGATTTTCATTTTAATATGTATATATATATCATCAAGTGTGTATCCTTTATAGGACGTTGCTCTATTGCAGCGGATCTGAAATTCACTCTATCTCTAGCCAGCTCACCCACTTCGTTGATGGTCATATTCATGGTTTCTCTAAAGAGGGTCCAGAAAATACCCTACAGAGAACCCAGAAATTACCCTCAAGAGAGCAATTCATCTTAAACATCAGTAATTCACAACGAGTATATTCTAGACAAGCACAGAACAGATCACTCACCGGCCTTAAGACTTTTAAAGAGCTTAGCTTTACTCCTGAACCAAGGCACCAGGTCATGAATCTCATGCTCAAATCTGTTTCCAGGTGGCTTGGAGATGACTTTGAGAGCTTTCTCGTATTCCTTTGACATTGTAAAAAAAAGTTGTTCTGGAACTGACAACGACCGTTCACGTAACCGTTAACATACTTGTAAGTCTCATAACGTAATTTCAAAAATTGAGTTGCTGTGTAAGTTTTCGAGTTTTTAAAATTTTATGATTAATTATAAAGATACCCTGATAATATAGTCGAGATCAGAATCATGTTGCGAGGTCTGGGTAGAAATGATTGTTTCAATCAGCCGCTCTCCTTTTAATCCTGGATAGATTGAGGGCGTTGAGATCTGGAAAATAAATGATTGTTTTAATTAGTTTTTGTTCTGCTAGCTAGGGGGTGAATATATCTGGCAAGAAGTGATTGATTCACTTAATCGTTTCTCTTCAAGTTTTGAATATAAAAGAATATATAACGATAATCTCTACATTAAAACGTTTATGATAATTGAATAGACAGTAAACAAATATTAAGTGCCCCTGAAGTTATTATCAAACACATGATTCGAACCACAACCTTACTTATTAAGGCACCCATTGTCTAGCCCTGCAGACGAGCGTTTTTCAGAGCGCAAGCAGCTCGTCATCATCATTGTGCGTGTCATTTATAGGAAATGGTTCTCTTTGCAGTGCATCTGAAATTCACTCTGTCTCTAGTAAGTTCACCCACTTCACCGATGGTCATATTCATGGTCTCTTTAATATGCATTTTTCAGAGCCCAAGCAGCTAGCTCTCCAAAAAAGAGCTTCACTTAGTTGTGTCGTTTTCAAACAGCGTCAAATACAGAACACAGAAAGATCAGGTCATATTCGATCAAACATAGCATGCACAAACACATGCGATAAGCTTTTTGTGTCTTGTATATAGATGCGTGGTGGCGTCTGTGCTCAGAGAATAGTGACTCGGTCTATTAACCCCGATGTTCCGAGTTCAAACTCGCTGCGGATAATTTGGTTGCACATTGTTTCGCGTGGATTTTTACTAAAGGACGATAGCACCACCCGTTCAGAAAGCAATGGCAAACTACTGAACGTAATAATGCCTAGAAAAATCGCAAACAGCGTTAAAAGCTGGGGTTGATTCGCAAAGTCCTGTAAAGGATATGCAATTAACATTTTGTTATATAGATGAGACGAAACAACTGCATACATACACTCAAGTATTGATATATCATATAACATACATGCATACATCATTCATAGATGTAGCTTCATGTATATATATAACAAGTGAATAGGGAGTTCTAAGAACCCCAGAGGAAGCACTGGAGCCAATGAATATGGTAAATAAATAGACAGTAAATAAATATTTTCTTTAAACTACTTATTCGTTTGCAGTGGCAGCTCGTGATCGTTTTTGTTGGTGGGGCCAGACACACATTTTCGGGAAAATCATAGTTTTGGGTTAGGTTATATTTTAATCCATTCCATAATAAATACACATTATTTTTGGTGGGGCCCGGCCCTCTGCCCTTAATGACGAGCCGCCACTGTTTGTTACATTAAAACGTGATGGTACAAAAAAATTTAAATAACTAAAAACATTATGGAATTAAACTGATAGGAAAACAACGATCAGAATACTAAGAGCATTCTTTTTCACAATGACAACGTGTTGGTATGAAGTATGGACATTGAACAAAGGAGTGGAAAAACGTATATGTGTTGCATACAGTGCCGGATGAAGCCAGTGCGGGGCCTGTAGCAAATGTTACCAAGAGGCCCTAGGTTATGTACGATAATAAAATAAAACTTTTAGAAACAAACTTTTCTCGATTTAATGTGAGCAAATTTAGAGATGCCATTCTGTAGCACACTTAGCAACCAAATTCAGTGAATGTGCAAAGCAGGAATGTATTCTGCGTACTTATTCATCTCATTAATTCGTGCTTGTAAGCTTTTAATTTTACAAGCTAAACATTTTCTACTCTAGGCGCGGGGCCTCCAGAAACGTGGGGCCCGTAGCATTTGCTACTTCTGCTATAGAGCTAATTCGGCACTGTTTGCATATAAGTGTTACAAAATAGTTTTTCTTATATCATGGACAGAGAAGGGAACAAATAGACCTATCAAGAAAGAACTCAAAGTCAAAGAAAACTAGCTAAAAATAAGAATGAGAAAATTGAAAAATTTTGGACATACACAATACGCGAAAAGTTGGAGAAAACCGTTATGGAAGGAAGCATCCCGGCAAATAGGAGAAGAGTAATCAATCCTTCACACTTTCAACTAATTTTTAGCTGCGTTGAAGGGGGACTGCCAAAGAGTAGTTGATAGTAGCTCGGCCTGCTAGCTGTGAGACGCCTCATAGCTCGGGTTCGAACCTACTGTCCGGCATTTGTTCGAGTCCCTGGTCTTACTCAGGACGATAACGTGAGTACCTCTGAAGTCGGAGAAAATCTGCCTGTATGGCGAGGGAATACTAATTACGAGTACATTGAGCACACGGCTGCCAGTGTAAAGTAATTTACAATGTGCACGCTGCTGCCATTGTAAGAAATTGGAAAAACGGATTTTCACGCAAAAATCGGTTTCAGAGATGAAACTTCGTCTGAGTTGAAAGCGGACGAAAAAAAAAAAAAAAGCTGCGTGGAATCCTAGAGTACAGAAGCACGGATTCCTACAATTTTTCGTTTCAAATCACAATAGAAGTATAATTTTCGAGAATTTAAATTGCTAATGAAATAAGGTCGATTAGAAGTTGAATGATAAAATCAAATCACTGTTATTGTTGTTATTAGCAACAGACATGCGTTCTAGATACCATGCACTCTCTTTACCTTCTTATGCTTAAGAGCTCCTAGTAAAAAATGGTACTGCCACAAACAAGGTAATCAACTTTCCATTGAACAGATAATTGGAAAAATATTATTTTTGGCCTTCGAAGTTCCGTGAAAATCAAGTAAGTGAGAAGAGAACTAATGGAAAAGATGGAAATTCGACACGAAGATAATTAAACATTACATAGGGGAAATCAACTAGGTAATTTACCAGAATCCATAAAATTGGTAAGGATACTGTAAACAGATTATGGGAGAGAATCAAAGACATTAACGTCATCTTATTATCTTCTGCAGAATTAAGCCATGTACAGAGTGGCTTTTCGAAGTTGATTTATTCATCTCCACTAGCACTACCCGTGAAGCATAGGGCCTCAACAGTTGTTCATCATTTTCCGTTCTCTGACTGTTTCTTATGGCTTCCAGGATAGTCCAGCATCCTCAGTTTCTTAAATTTCTTCACTCCATGTTATCTAGGACGTCCTTTTCCGTTTTCCTTGAGGTTCCTTCAAGTGACACTCGACTGTGTGTCCAAGGATATGCCCGACCCATCATCTTTTTCTCTTCTTCATCTGGGTCATCATGGGTTTCTTTGAAGTACCTATAGAAATGTCTGGAGTGTGATATGATTATAGTCGTCATATAACTGATAACTGGAATAATAAAGGAAGCTCAAAATCTTTGTTCGAGATTCGGGAAAGGACAGCAATGGAAATCAAGAATGCAAGTCAAACTATCGCCATGCTCAATAAAATCTGGAAAGTCAAGATTGACATAAGAGTAACAAATCTAAAATATTTATAAGTGGTTTCTGAAATATTATGCAGTAGTGGGCGCTAGAAAAATGATCCAAGACATCATCAAAGCTGAGGCATTTAAGAATAATCCTGAATAATTAAGATGAGGAATGCTAGCGAAACAAATGCTTGCAGAAAACGGATGCGCCAGGCCTTAGGCACATAACATTGTGCAACGACCTCACAATGAAGAATGGATAACGGATCTACGGTCGCCAATCTGCCTCCGAGATTTAGTCACGCAGTAAGAATGTCAGACCTACCATCACGAGGGTGGCCAATACTTACTGCGGGAAGAGGTCGGCCCAAACGGGAAGCAGAAATCATAGGAATTATATCCTACAGAACTGCCCCAGTGTGCAGACTTGAGAAGAAAAGGTGGCCCACTACACTGCGTCCAAGATAAACTGTATGGCGTGGCTGATAATCTGAGGCAGACGGCTGCCTTTATTAGAGAATCTGAAACCACAATCTAGTGAGAACGCAGAAGACAAACTGTATGGGGTGGCTGATAATCTGAGGCAGACGGCTGCCTTTATTAGAGAATCCGAAACCACAATCTAGTGAGAACGCAGAAGACAAACTGTATGGGGTGGCTGATAATCTGAGGCAGACGGCTGCCTTTATTAGAGAATCCGAAACCACAATCTAGTGAGAACGCAGAAGACAAACTGTACGGCGTGGCTGATAACCTGAGGCAGACGGCTGCCTTTATTAGAGAATCCGAAACCACAATCTAGTGAGAACGCAGAAGACAAACTGTATGGCGTGGCTGATAACCTGAGGCAGACGGCTGCCTTTATTAGAGAATCTGAAACCACAATCTAGTGAGAACGCAGAAGACAAACTGTATGGCGTGGCTGATAACCTGAGGCAGACGGCTGCCTTTATTAGAGAATCCGAAATCCCAATCTAGTGAGAACGCAGAAGACAAACTGTATGGCGTGGTTGATAACCTGAGGCAGACGGCTGCCTTTATTAGAGAATCCGAAATCACAATCTAGTGAGAACGCAGAAGAAGAAGAAGAAGAATTAAGAATAATTTTAAGAACATTTTCTGGCCGAGTACTGTAGGAAATGAAACGCTTTTAAAACGAATAAACTGTGTATAAATTGAAACAACCACGAAAAAACGAAGATGGAGATGGATTGGGTATGTATGCCAAGTAGGGGTATTGTCTAGAGCAGCTTTTCGATGGACAGCGAATGGGAAAAAAAGTCTGGACACCCAAAGGAAACATGGAGAATAACTGGAAAACGAGCTGAAAAATTTAGGCTTGATGTGGAAAATTACTAGAAAGACGGCAGAACGGTAATCTCTTGTAGAGGCCATATGACTCAAGATGTACACAAATAGGATATATACAGATACAGGGTGTTCAACTTAAAAGCAGCCTGTGAATTGAGCTAATCTGGCATATATGTATGGAAATGAGAAGGTTCAGTTATGACGTAGTATAGGTCAAGGTTGTGTGATGGTGTGTAATTGTAGTGCGGGAAGGGCGATGAAGAAATGTGACGTAGGACAAGCTAGTCAGAACCAGTTTAAATAGTAAATAGACGAGATGCAATGCATACCTGCAAATTTCTATTTATCACTGGGGCTGCATTTAAGTTGAACACCCTGTATAATGGATACATCTACATGCTTTCTTCTCTGTAAATTGTTTACAGAGGACACACATATTTGTCTTTTCTCTATACATTAAGAATGCAGAAGTCCAGACACCCACATGTGGATTTGAGGTGGATTCAGTGAGACAAGAGAGGTAAGAGAATACCTAGAGAGACACGGAGCCAAACTGTAAACCGAGAATGAGAAGAGGCTGGAAAGACCTGGAATGAGCTAAGCTGCATTGCTTAAGACAGATCTGGTTGGAGAAAACTTGTTGATGTCTTTGCTTCAAGGGAACTGAGAGAAGAAGCAGAAGAAGATATATTTTCTATACACTTGTTTAATGTCCTTATTTCACACCCGAACGTTAATGCAACATTGGTTATTGATTATTGATTATGAAACTGACAGCATTGCACTCCAAGCAGACCCATAGGTGCTCAGTCTCCCCAACAGATATCGAAGAATATGCATACTGATGGTTCCCATGGTTCGCTGATTAAACACACTTCTCACTCTACCCTTAGGTATCCAGTTCTACTTGTACAACGGGCAAGTCCAAACTGCTTAATGTAACATTACATACATTAAAAACAAATTTATTAAAAATCCTGAATTTTACAACCACTTACGAAACTAAATATTATTTATTGCTCAGGGCAAAGACAAAACTGATTAAAAACACATACAAATAACAAAGAGAGGGGATAATGTACAAACAATTTCAGCAGCAGAGAAGTAATAAACAAAAGACAGAGAAAATCACGGATCGCAAATTGTTCAGACACATAATCGATGATTGTTAGTGGCTATAGATCTAACAAATGGATGCAATCGTGAAGTTCTTTCTTAAATGGCAGGTGCGTGTGTAACATGAAACTGTTGAATATGATTCGTGTCGGAGTTGATAACAAGAAAGTCACAGAGATTCAATATCAATATTGTTGTTGAGATTTATAATATAGATTTATGACTGAATATAGAGTTATAAATATCCAAGGAGTGAAGGCGAACCCGAATATAAGTCATGCAGAAACAAGGTTCTGTCCAAACTTTCTTTCGTTATGCTGATGTTGGTAACTGTGTTGTCTCGTGCTGTTTATGACTTTTCGTAGGCATTGCATTTTACATGCAGTTATTTTTTTGTGACTGTGCTTTGCTTATTGTCCATGTTTGACACTGGTAACATATAGTGGGCATGAAAATGTTGTTGATCTTCGTTTGTTCAGCTGTCAGTGAGATGTTTGGGTGCTTTAACAATGGGTTAGCTGGTAGGTTACAGTATTTGCATTTTACAAATGAATGTATGTTTTGTAGTTAAGGATTGCTTATTTTGATATTCTGAAGTCAGCGCATATGACTTTTGTGAAAGTTTTTCTGATCTTCTGCGGATTCTCGGTGTCTGTTGGAGTACTCAGTCGTCCATTTTAAAGCTAAGATTCGCCCGAGTGGTTACCGGGGCCCAAGTTTGGGGTGTAAAGAATAGAACCACTATTACCTGCCACGCATGTCGTAAGAGGCGACTAAGGAGGTTTGGCTGAAATCGGATGCATGTGTCCTAAACGTGTAGAAGTCTATGCGTTTAGGGGCCTACAAACCAATGTGCAACGTATACACGTTCTTGGCAAAGATCAAACATATCGCAAAGTGATTAAATTTTGTCGTAAAGAACGAACGCAAAGAAGAAGAAGAAGAAAGCTAAGATTATATTTCTAGTCGAATAAGGCAGAGGGGAAGTCCTTCCACTGTTGAACCTCACAAACCGTGTTCATTCTCTACTGCTCCTTGCGAAGATCCACATGTATAACAATTTATTTATCAGCAGGCTGCTTGCGGAGCCGTGTGCGTCTGTGGTAGTGAATTAGATCACAACCCAACAGTCTATTGTCTATTCCCAGGTGGAAGATGTAGTTGGTTGTCCACTCTTGCCGTTAAGCGTAGGGATGGGAGCTTTAATTTGTGTGTCTAGGGCCAGATGAGTCGTCCTTGTTGTGTTATCTCCGTGTTTATGTAGTGTGGTCTTGATATTGTTTATCCATCTTTTTCTTGGTCTTCCCTTAGCTCTAGAACCCGATCTCTTTTTATTGTATGCTGTTATTGGTGGTTGGTTGTATTTCAATCTCATTAAATGTCCAAACTACTGCATTTCTTCTGTGCGCTCGTTCCCTACGACCAATTTTAATCACTCATTGTGATATGTTTGATCTTTGCCAAGAACGTGTATACGTTGCATATTGGTTTGGTAGGCCCCTAAACGCATAAGACTTCTACACGTTTAGGACACATGCATCCGATTTCAGCCAAACCTCCTTAGTCGCCTCTTACGACATGTGTGGCAGGTAACAGTGGTTCTATTCTTTACACCCCAAATTTGGGCCCCGGTAACCACTACTGCATTTGTTGTCTTTCGATGTATTCGGTGCATGAAGTTATGCCCACTCTGCTTCTGATGTCTTCATTTCGTATTCTGTCTTTCCTGGTGACTTTCACTGCCTTTCTCAAGCGTACCCAACAGTACCGGGTTCAAACTCCGCGGTGGTCAGTTTGGAAGCAAATTTGTTCCGCGGATTTTTACGAACGGTAAAAGCAGACCTCACCGTTCAAAAATCAATCTCAAACTACTGAACGTATAAGTGATGCCTAGAAAATCAACGACTCGTTTACTGTGGTTGATGGCTACGTCGTGTAAAAGATATACCACGATCTTCATTTCACATTACCGATCCATGCAAGGCTTGATAAGAAACTTCCAGTAGAAGTTAAAATATATTAATGGTTAATTGATCACTTAGATTGCCTTATCGATCCCTATTTTAAAGGTTGCACTATTTATTTCCTTTGATTATATCATCGTAAAGAAAATTTCGAATTCAGTATTCTTGTATACGCATCAAACATTTGGAAAATAGCTTTGCTTGCAACCTCAGCAAAGTGACAAGTTCTAGCATGCCGATTTAAAACCTACACAAAGAAACATTGCACCACTACTAACAAGCATTCTGGTGTCAAGTTATCTCTCTTCTCTTATTCCTCTCCGCTCCTCGTAGAGCATAGGATTCAACAGTGTTCTCCACTTTTCTCGTTTATCTGGCTGTTTTCTTTATGGTCTCCCAGGATAGTCGAGCACGCTTTAGTTCCTCAAGAAGACTTCGTCTCCAGGTCTGTTTAGAACGTCCTCTTTTTCGTTTTCCTTGCGGGTTTCACCCAATTGTTTGACTAGTGACACTCGACTGTGTCTTCCTTAGGGTATGCCCGACCCATCGCCATTTTCTCCTCAAGCGCATCTAGGGCCCGTTTTAGAAATCTTTTCCTGACCTGACGCTGTGAGGCATACAGGATTCGAGAAAGAAGAAGAAGAAGAACCTAGGTCATCATTGGTTCCTGTCCGGTTCTTATCCACAAGTCTGTGTTTGCAACTCTGTCATACCATCTCAGTCTGAGAATCCACCGAAGACCTCCATAGACAAAGATCTGAATCTTATTTGTATTTAACTTGGTGATTCGAAACGTCACCGAGCCATGTAGCAACACAGATTTCAAATTTGAGCTGAATATCCTTAGATTTGTTTTCGTATGTGTCCGGTTATGAGTATGAAGAATTTATTATGTAATATATGGTCTTTTTCGTCTTTACAGACGGTCAATTAGCAAGTGTTTTAGTGTGGCAACTTCTAAGTTTGTGCTTGTCGCTCTAGTCTTTCAGCTCATCCCAAAGGCAGAGCCACGCGCAAGGATGAATTGTCCTCTTAATTTATGCGTAGCCTGTGCAGCTGATATGGAGAATGTGTCAGGCCTATTTTGCGCAAAACCCCTCTACCATGCTGTTTCTTCCACACAAAAAAACCCGTACATACGGTTGGAATCCATCAGAATTTGCAGGTTATGCCAGAAGATGAAATGGAATACATATAATCATCAACTGCTTTAGGGTCCCTCCCTCCGAATTTGAAATCAAGGTTTCCTAATCTATCCTTCTGTATAACCGAGTTGAGCAACTAGGCAGTGGGGATTTTCTATCAGGGTTTACTCCCCTATTGTGTAATACGGCTCTCCTATTTAGGGGACTTTATGGTGAAGTGGTTAAGACATTTGCATGGCGATCTAAAGGTTGTAGGTTAGAATCCTGACCGACTCATATGTGTAATTTTTTAATGAAGATTTTTAGATTTATTGCTGGAGCTACGGAGTTAATACTTTGCGCAACACTCTCGGCAGGAGGCTTGTCATTTCTGTCGAGAGGGATGGGGGCATTTGAAGAAACCCGGCGCAATGAAGTCATTCCTTTGGCATTAGACCATTTTGTATTGTGTAATAGAGTCAAGTTAACAGAAGGGCGTCTGTAGCTTCAGCGCTAGTGAGCTCGATCACAAATCAAGTGTACCTGGTTCTCGTACTCCGTGGCGGGCAAGTTTTTAAATAAATTAGTTCCTTGGGTTTTACAAATGGTAAAAGTAAACATCACAGTTCAGAAAGCAATGGCAAACAACTGAATGTATAAGTAGTGCCTATAAAATCGACGACTTGTTTACTGTTATTGATGGCTACGTCCTGTAAAAAGGATATGCCACGATTTAATTTTAGCTTCCCTAGGTCCTACACGCCTTGTTACGACATGCCTTGTTACGACACGTCTTGTTACGACAGCTTGTTACGACACGCCTTGTTACGACACGCCTTGTTACGACATGCCTTGTTACGACACGTCTTGTTACGACACGCCTTGTTACGACACGCCTTGCTACGACATGTTTGTAGCTCGCATCAGGGCTGTGCGTATATTTTCCAGTATGATGCAAGTCTACGAATGCCGTTCAAATGGTTTCTTAATTACCTTAAATTTGTATGGATTTGTTGACCGCCTCTTACTTCCCGCCTGATGGCGCTCTCTGCAACATGACGGCAGCCTGCTCGCAGTGGTACTATTCCTTACTTGCATTGCGGGTTTCGGCACCACAGTGGCGATATTTCCATCAAGAAACTCCCACTGCGATTAACCATTTGATCACCAGCTGTCATAAAATTGATCGATTGATTAATAGGACCATAATCATTGTTCTTCGGTGAATAACCGTATGTGATCCGATCTCTTTCTCACACATACAGATCTCAGCGATAGTGCACAAACTTCGGAGAACCAGCGAGGGTTCCCGACTTAATTATGAAGATGGTGACAATTTTTGGTAGGAATTTTAGATTAATCTTTTATTGAATTTTGCCCAAATATCGACTTTGCAATATACTCTTATTGATTTTCAACTGTCAATTATTTTTTGTGTAGTTTTTCTTGCGTGCTCAACTTAAACACTGGACTAGCATTTTGTCGTCTGTCTCAGATACGACTAGGAACTGGATCTCACCTACATTAAGACCAGGCATCTCTAGAAAAATATCCCAAACTGAAAGAAATTAATCCCAGCTAGGAAACAATACAGAAGGCGGAAAGAATAGAGAAGTATGGTGTTCATTTGTTTCTGCCCTAAGCTCCAAGGGCGTCACAGACTAGAGATATGGGTGGGGTTCGGCACGAAGGACCAGGTGAGATGGGCCGGTCACGTTGCTCTGATGCCTGATAAACGCCTCCAAAAACAGTTGATGTATGGCGAACTTGAAGGGGACAGAAGTTCTGTTGGTGGACATAAAAACACTCTTAAAGTGTCTCTGAAATGCTTCGATATAGACACCACGTGCTCGGAATCCCTTGCGCAAGATCGCCAAAATGTGGCGCTGTAACAACACAAGAGAAACTCGCATAGTTGAGAATCGTCGCGCCGTTGATGCACCGTGAAAAAGATGTACGAGAAAAAAAACAGAACACACAACCCCTACATGTCTAACCTTGATCATGTATGCCCCACCTGTCGTAGGGAACTGTGTTCTAGGATTGGACTCGATAGTCACCTTCGCACACACCAGAGCGGACAGCAGCACACGTCTGGGACTGTTGTCATCATCGCTTGCGATGGACGGCTATTATAATATATTACACATGGCCTGAACTATCGTTAGATCAAGACTGTATAGGCCTGTCTGTTTATCAGTTATTACGATGTTACTGCGTGGAATTATTCTCTACCGCGACGGCTCTCAGGGTGACCCAGCCTCAACTGGGTACCAGACAGGCTCTGGGAAAGTAAAGAGGGCCGCGTGATGTTGATGACATCACCATCGTGTGCCGACGGTCAATGAACGATACAGACCTAACACTGTATTGCCCTATATACGACGAGGTATGGAAGGGTTCCTTTACTTTCTTACCTTACGATGTTACTAAATTATTTTCACCAGACTTAAAGCTTTTCTTGAATTCATACAATTCTCATTTCCTTCATAGAGTTTCTAGAAATGTTGAAAGATAGTGATTGAGTCACCCTGTGTTGCGAGGGACGCAAGGGAGCAAAAATAGTAACACTATGACTTAGAAGGCATGTCGTAAGAGGCGAATGAGGTAGGGGGATAGGGAAGCTACACTAGTAAATAAACAGCGTCGCAGAGATCGGATGTGCTGGTCTATTTGCTGATTCGTAGCTAACACAACCTATAATCGCTCTTAGGCTCAGATCACATACAAATCACGAAGAGTTTTTAACAAGTCATCAATATGGGGGTTGATGAAAAGAAGTGATTAGAATTCCAGCTACAATCTTGCACATTTCTCAACACCAATTCTCTATTGAGATCTTATAATCCACAATAATCAACGTTTACCTCTCAGAACCCATCATACTATCCTCTGTCTCTATTTTTTTCTACAGTTCCCAGGAACAATACCAGCCTTCCAGAACCCATTATACTGTCCTCTATACCATATTTTCTTTTCTACAGGGCCCCCATGAACAATCCCAGCCTTCCAGAACCCATCATACTGTCCTGTCCATATTTTCTTTTCTACATGATCCAATGAACAATACCAGCCTTCCAGAACCCATCATACTGTCCTCTATCCCTATTTTCTTTTCTACAGATCCATGAACAATACCAGCCTTCCAGAATCCATCATACTGTCCTTGTCTCATATTTTCTTTTCTACATGTTTCCCAAAGAACAATCCCAGCTTCCAGAATCCATCATACTGTCCCCTGTCTCATATTTTCTTTTCTACAGATCCAATGAACAATACCCCGCCTTCCAGAACCCATCATACTGTCCTCTGTCTCATATTTTCTTTTCTACAGGGCTCCATGAACAATCCCAGCCTTCCAGAACCCATCATACTGTCCTGTCTCATATTTTCTTTTCTACAGGATCCAATGAACAATCCAGCCTTCCAGAATCCATCATACTTCCTGATCTCTTCTTTTCTACAGGTTCCAAGGAACAATCCCAGTCTTCAGAACCCATCATACTGTCCTCTGTTCATTTTTTTTTCTACAGTCCAAGAACAATCCCCCTTCAGAACCCTCAACAGTCTCTGTATATTTTCTTCTACATGTCAATGACAAAGCCTTCAAATTCCATCTAGCCTTAATCATTTTTCTTTAATGTTCCAAGGAACAATCCGCCTTCCAAAAACCATAATAAATGTCCCGTATCATATTGCTTTTAATGTTCAGAGGAACGTTACGAACATCATATACTCGTATACATCAATTCGAATAACTAAAATTATAGAACAATAGCCTTCTAAGATTCTTACTTCATACTGTTCATATTTTTTTTCTACATGTTCCAGGACATCCCACCTTTCAGGCCTATCATACTGTCCTCTGTATCATATTTCACAGGTTATGACCCAGCTCCAGAACCCATCATACTGTCCTTGTCATATTTTATTTCACCAAGTCCACAAAGCCCAGAATCCATCATACTGTCTCTTTCCCTATTTCTATCCTACAGAACGCAAGGAACAATACCAACCTTGAAAATCCATCAAACTGTCCTCTGTCAAAATTTTCTTTTCTGTCATTTAAACCATCATATGTTCTGTTCTATTTCTTCTAAGGTTCCAAACAATCAGCTTCTAGAACCCATATACTGATCACTTACATAAATTCCTGCTAAGTTAAAAAGAGAAACTGCCTTCATTAATTCAATTAATCAGTTTACATCATACTGTCCTCTGTACTATTTTCTTTCTACTGTTCCAAGAACAATCCCAGCCTTCCAGAACCCATCATACTGTCCTCTATACCATATTTTCTTTTCTACATGTTCCATGAACAATCCCAGCCTTCCAGAACTCATCATACTGTCCTCTGTATCATATTTTCTTTTCTACATGTTCCAAGGAACAATCCCAGCCTCCCAGAACCCATCATACTGTCCTCTGTCTCATATTTTCTTTTCTACATGTTCCAAGGAACAATACCAGCCTTCCAGAACCCATCATACTGTCCTCTATACCATATTTTCTTTTCTACATGTTCCATGAACAATCCCAGCCTTCCAGAACTCATCATACTGTCCTCTGTATCATATTTTCTTTTCTACAAGTTCCAAGGAACAATCCCAGCCTCCCAGAACCCATCATACCGTCCTCTGTATCATATTTTCTTTTCTACATGTTCCAAGGAACAATCCCAGCCTTCCAGAACCCATCATACTATCCTCTGTCACTTGTTTATTTTAACCACAGGCCACAAAGAACAATTCGAATCTCACAGACAGTGCCGTGCGGTATATTTTCTCAGTATGATGCAAGTCTTCGAAATTCCACACCTTAAATGCTTTTTCTTTAATGTCCGTCAACGATGCACCTGCCCCCCAAAAACCGAAATAAATGGGTACAGAAAGCGTTTAGGCAGAGGCGTACGATACATCATAAATCGTATACATCAATATCGGAATAACATAGAAAAATATAGAAAAGCCTTGCGTAAAGATGTTTAATTATTGAATGGTTCAAATTGTATTTTGACTTCGCTGCTTATGCCGGCCCCTTACGTTTTACGCCTGATGCGGCCGCCTCTCTGTATCATAACACGGTATGACCCTGCTCACAGAACCCATCATACTGTCCTGTGTCACTTGTTTATTTCAACCACAGTCCACAAAGAAGAATCTACCATACAGTTCTTTCTCATAAATTTCTATCGCTACAGAACGCAAGGAACAATACCAATTTTAGAAAATCCATCAAAAACATCCTTTGTCAAAGAATTATGTAACCTTGTTCTGTTTACAACGTCAATATTTGTGTTCTCAGCAGAGGTAATCCAAACAAAGGTTGTTTTTTCTTTTGGTCTAAATACAGCAACAGCAAAACTCCCATGCATAAAAGAAAAAAAAAGAGGAAAAAAACCCGACCTTCGATTAAAACGTTCAATCAATTAAATGGCAGTTTATCATTTACATGAGCAGTCTCTTTGTGTAAGGCTGATGTTTATCCTGAAACTGCTGCCGTTGTAGCACTCGCAACATCTGAAGTTGTTATGCAGAGTTTTCTCTCTTTTGTGGCCATCCATACATCCATTCACACATTCATCCACTCACCACCCGTATTCATCCACCCACCCACAAACCCACCCATTCATCCCCACATCCATCCATCCATTCATCCACACATCCATCCACCCACTCATTCATCCACACATCCACCCACTCAACCATTCATCCATCCATCACACCCATCATCACATCCATCCACCCACCCATTCATCCACACATCCATCCACCCACTCATTCATCCACACATCCATCCACCCACTCATTCCTCCACACATCCACCCACTCATTCATCCACACATCCATCCACTCACAAATTCACCTATTCATCCACCCATCCATTCATCCACCCACCCCATCCACCCATCCATCCACCCACCCATCCACCCATCTACCAACCCACACACATATCCATCCATCCATCCATCTTTCCATCCATCTATCCGTTCGTCCCTCCCTCCATCCATCATCTATCTATCTATCTATCTATCTATCTGTCTGTCTGTCTCGTCTGCTCTGTCTGCGTCTGTCTTCTGTCTGTCTCTCTGTCTCGTCTGTCTCTGTCTGTCTGTCTGTCTGTCTGTCTGTCTGTCTGTCTGTCTGTCTGTCTGTCGTCTGTCTGTCTGTCTGTCTGTCTGTCTGTCTGTCTGTCTGTCTGTCTGTCTGTCTGTCTGTCTGTCTGTCTGTCTGTCTGTCTGTCTGTCTGTCTGTCTGTCTGTCTGTCTGTCTGTCTGTCTGTCTGTCTGTCTGTCTGTCTGTCTGTCTGTCTGTCTGTCTGTCTGTCTGTCTGTCTGTCTGTCTGTCTGTCTGTCTGTCTGTCTGTCTGTCTGTCTGTCTGTCTGTCTGTCTGTCTGTCTGTCTGTCTGTCTGTCTTCTGTCTGCGTCTGTCTGCTGATTTATCCTGATCTGCTGCTGTTTACTATCAACATCTAAGTTGTATGCTAAGTCTTTCTTGTCATCATCATATCAATTCTATCTATCTATCTAAAACCATTTCTCAATCTATCATTCTAATCATCACCATCATTCATCAATCCAATACTTCTCAATCTCCTACCCATTCATCCACATCATCACACCCTTCATCCTACATCCATCACCTCATTCCTCCACACTACCCATCATCATCCAACTATCTATCTCAAATTCCCCTATTCATCCACCCATCCATTCATCCACCCACCCCATCCACCCACCATCACCCACCCATCACCCATCTACCAACCCACACACTACCTATCCATCCATCCATCTTTCCATCCATCTACCTGTCCTCCCTCCATCCATCGACCATAGTCACTACTACTCTATCATCTATCTACTACTACCTACACTCTATCTACTACTCCTACCTACACTACTCTATCTATCACAATCACTAACACTACCTACCTGCAATCTATCCTATAACCTACTACTATCTACTGCTACTCTACTACTACTATCTACTATCTATCTATCTACTACATCTACTATCTATCTACTACACTACTACTACTAACTCTATCTATCTCTATCATCTTCTATCTATCTAACTACTACTATCTACTACTATCTATCTATCTATCTATCTATCTATCTATCTATCTATCTATCTATCAAATCTATCTATCTATCTATCTATCTATCTATCTATCTATCTATCTATCTATCTATCTGTATCTAATCTAATCTATCTATCTATCTGTCTATCTGTCTATCTATCTATCTGTCTATCTATCTATCTTCTATCTGTCTATCTGTCTATCTTCTATCTGTCTATCTGTCTATCTGTCTATCTGATCTATCTGATCTATCTGTCTATCTTTCTATCTGTCTATCTGTCTATCTTTCTATCTGTCTATCTGTCTATCTATCTATCTATCTATCTATCTATCTATCTATCTATCTATCTATCTATCTATCTATCTATCTATCTATCTATCTATCATCTATCTATCTATCTATCTATCTATCTATCTATCTGTCTATCTGTCTATCTGTCTATCTGTCTGTCTGTCTATCTGTCTATCTGTCTGTCTGCCTGCCTGTCTGTCTGTCTGTCTATCTATCTATTTATTTATCTATCTTTCTACCTACCTATCCACCCACTTACCTACCCACCCGCATACCCACACACCTACCTATCTATCCACCTACCTACCCACCCACCTACCTGCCTACCTCCCTCCCTACCTATCTACCTACCTACCTACCTACCCAACACCCACACACCTGTCTGTCTGTCTATCTATCTACAGGTTTTTACCTCATATGGCTCGGTCCTTCACCACATAAACGGCACGCTTTCTGTCAATAGTACTGCGCAAAGCACGAACTGCATAGCTCCGGCAACAATATTAGAGATCTCTGAAAAAATCACATGTGAACAGAACGGCGTGGATTCTAAGCTCCGATATTAAGAACACAAGGCGAGCGTTGAACCACTTAGCCACAGAGATCCCACCGGAGGAGAAAGATTGTGTTATATATAAATATATAATATATGGATAGCGGCCACCCCAAGGGAAACGGCTGTGACAGGCCGGCTAAACCATGCGCCGGTAACCGATTCGGTACTAAAACCAATCGGTGATCAGGGTATGCCAAACCTGCATACGAATACTGGACTCGGTAGACTGTACGGAAGAAACCATACTCTAGTTCAACGAACAAGACGGCGTCTGCCAGCAACGCGCTGCGGAGCATAGTGAGCACAACCAGGCATGTAGAACGCCCTGCTCATTAGCTGCACACAGATCCTTCTCCAGTCGTCTTGACTTTGTCCTGCCACTGGACATAGAAGGAATTGAAAGAGAGTGAGATCGACGAACTGCGCAACTCCTTCTCTCTTTAAACCAAATCATCGCGCAACTCAATCTCTCATCCATCAAACCACAGTCAACTCTAATATTGGGCCGCATAACTGACATGGGAAACCCTGACCTAGTTTAAGTTGGGGGCTGAATTTTAGATATGTTTCATAGAACACAGCCAACATTTTTGCAATTTTACTCAATTCTATGAGTCAACGGTTATTTATTGATGAAAAATATGAATACTATTGATATTCCTTACTGTTAAACTGAACTTGTTGCATAATATAACCTCGATTTGGCATGTTATGTTGATTTTAAAATGAATTCGTCTATATACAACAATATTAGAATGCGAGGTCACGTGACGGTTGTGGTCTTATTTCCTAGAATCTTTACCTGAGGCAGCAGGTCGTGTGAGTTTATAGTTGGCTGCGCATCAAACATACATGTCCCTTGGATGAAAAATGGTGGTCATCATACCCCGTGATGGAGGAGCATCATCATTATATGAATTCGATTTGGATCACCTGCTGAACACGATCGGATGACTATGACCTGGATGTCACATTTATATGAATGACATGCATGAACGTAAGTCATGTCACACGCTACACGAAAGTCCAGATGCGACATTTCCCAGCGGTTGCCAGAATAATAGAGAGATATAGTTTGTCATTCAATGCTTCTTTGTGTGTTTATGTGTTTATGTGCTTATGTGTTTATGTGTACGCGTTTTTGTTTCGGACGTCATCTATGTACATGTGTATTTGCGTCTAATTTACATTTGCATATGTATATGTGAGATCTGAAGTAGCGTAGTTGTTAGTGTACTCCATAGATTCCCAAACTTTTTCGGCCCACCGCACACGACATAAAATTTGTAACGCCCTCCTCCCTATTATAACAGCTTGCCAACCCCTCACCCCCATATACAGGGTGTTCAAGATAATAGCAGCCTGTGAATGGAGTCAATCTGGCATATATGTATGAAAATGAGAAGGTTCAGTTATGACGTAGTATAGGTCAAGGTTATGTGACGGTATGTAATTGTAGTGCGGGAAGGGGCGATGAACAAATGTGACGTAAAACGAGCTAGTCAGAACCGGTTTAAATAGTACATAAACATAACGCGATAGATTATCTGGCAACTTTCGATTTGTCAATGGGCTGCTTTAATCTTGAACACCATGTATATACATGCTCTATTTTCACTTTGACATAGAAAATTGATATATATTCATGTCATGCATGGTCAATTTTCAAATGATTATATACATGAAATAGAAAATTGATGAAAAAATGAATCGTGTATGATGAGCATAAGATTAATTAAAATACAGAATTCAAATTTTAATGATTATTCACTCGCAAAATCGGTACCGCCCACATTGGGAAACGCCGGTGTACTCACTTCTTATGCTAGTGGTCCGGGATAGATTCCACAAGTAGGTGTGGCCTTTTTTTTTACCGTAACGGCTCTCAGATCGACCCAGTCTCAATTTTGTACTAGAAAAAGCACTGGAAAGTAAAGGTGGTCGATAAGAAGTTGACCACATCACCCATCGTGTGCCGACGGTCAATGAAAATACGGGCCTAACACCATATTACCCTATATACCACGCGGTATAAAAAAAGGGCTCCTTTACTTTACTTATATGTATGCAGTGGCGGTTCGTGATAATTTTTGTTGGTGGGGCCACACATTTTTTCAGGATAAATCATGGTTTTTTAGAATGCTATATTTTAATTTAAACAATAATAAATACACGTTATACATTATTTGTGGTGGGGTCCGGCCCCATTGACCCTTATAGACGAGCCGCCACTGTATGTATGTGTGTACTTGTATCTGTTGTGTGTGTATATATATAGCTCAGTGCATGCTCAGCAGTAGAAGACTACGATGGGTAGAACATGTGAGAATGGAGAAATGGACAATAGCCGCATACCCCAACAAGTGTTGTTCTGAGAACTTTCGAAGGGAAGACGCATCAAGGCAGACTACTGCTCAGAAATAAAGATGTCTGCAAGGCCTCAATGAAGAACTTTTCTATCGGTCCCAACAAATGGGAAAAACTAGCTAGCGACCGAGTTATGTGGAAAGCAACATTACGCAAAAGTGCAGAATCTTTTGAAAGGAGGGATGAGCTGAAAATCAAGAGAGGAAAAGCGAAAAAACTCAGAAGTTGTTACATTAAAACGACTGTTTTTTATTTACTAGGTAGCTTCCTAGGCCCCTACCATAGTCGCCTCTTACGACAGGCCTTATAGGTCGCAGTGGTAATATTCTTTTTTTTTTTTTTTTTAATTTTCATGTGGAATGTTGCTGCATTTCTACAGACCCATATCAGGTGCTGTATTCTGCAAGCAATATTAGTAATTTGTTGTGTATATCTGGAGTTGTTTTGGGCAGAGTGTTGAGCATTATGGCTCTGTAAATATCTGTCTTTTTATTTGTGTGTGTTTCAATCATCTTGTGGAGTGTTTCTTTTGTTTGTCTGATTGTATTGCATTCGAAGAATATGTGTTCTTCTGTTTCTTGTGTATTCGTTTTGCATAGTTGGCATTTTGCTAGTTGTCTTGATATGTTGGGTTCTCTGTCTCTTGTAGGTGTCATGTTGTATATTAGTCTGAATGTCACCTCTCGGGCTTTGAGAGGAATGTTTGGGTTGTGTAAGTTTATGAAAGTGTTGGTGTGGTTTGTTATGAAATATTTATAACCTCTTTTGATTCTGAGATGTAGTTGAGGTGCTTGGAGCTTGACTAGATGTTTATATATTATATTTGTTGTCTGATGTATTTGATTTTCATGTCCTTTGATGGCTTGAATGCATGTTTTGTAGAATGTGGGTAGTGTGCCAAAGTAGTGTGGTGTTGAGATTTTTGGTGGACATAGGTTGGATAGTCTGTCCTATGTAGTAATGTGCTAGAGTATGTTGTTCTGGGTGTTTGATGATGCAACCTATATATTTTATTCTAAGTGCTTTTATTTTTGTGTGTATGTCTTGTAGTGCTATTCCTCCTTGTTTCTTGTCTTGTATCAGTGTTGCGTGCTGTATGCTGTATATTGTACTTCCGAAGACGAATCTTCTGATTTGTATGTTGATGTCTGTGATTGTCTGCTTTGGAGGGTCGAAAACTGTTGCAATGTAGATTATTTTTGGAAGGATGTAAGTGTTGACTATTATGCTTCTACCAAACATTGTTGTTGCTTTGTGTAATATTCTTTGCTTCCCTTGAGGACCCCGGGACCACAGCGGCAAGATCACATACAAATCACAAAGAGGGGTTTAACAAGTGGTCAATATGGAACGCTCGAAGAAGAAGGAAATATATTACTGTAATGCTTATATCTAATATGCGTCTGTATATGTAGGTGCATGCTTATTCTACATACAATTCTATATTTATGTATTTGCAAGATCTTTTCCAAACTGATAGATACAACTACAGACACTGGTTATATAGAACTTTGCACTTGTTGCAGTTATCGTCAAGGGCAGTAATATATAACAACACTGTCAACATATTATTTCCCTTTCTTTGACTGTGTTAGCAGACGATCTTTAAACAGCTCTATTGTCACACAAACCTGACATTTAGAACGTGTCACGTAAGTTTCATTACAACATATTTTATTTTACATTTTGTGGTGGTGACATTGGTCAGAGGTTCTAAATTTGCGTTCTGTAGGTTCTTCTTAACGACGGCGATGAAGTGTCTTAGAAGAACTGCAGGATGTGACAATAAGGGACAAAATTAGAAATCAAGAAATCAAAAGACGACGATGTGAAACCAGTCATGCAATTTATTTTTAAAAAAAGCAACAGATTAAATGGTTTGGAAACCTGACAAGAATGTCCTGGTATCGTCTACCACATGAACCATAGTGAAAAAGTATAACGATTACAGAGCAAGAGGAAGACCACACAAAAGGTGGAACGACCGCATCAAGAGCAACCTTAAGAAAATTAATAACAGCTTACACCGTGCATTAGAACAAGCACACACACACACGATCACTACATCTGGCACTGGAACGCAAAATTAAAGATCCCAACCCTAAGCTCAGCGGCAAGAGTGGACAGCCAATTCCATTCTTACTGAATCTGACTGACTCTGCAGCCGCATCGGAAGGTAGGGGGAAAGAGAGGGGGGTGGTGTTAGTCAATGGATATGAGCTGGAATTGGGAAGCCCTCATAGAAAGTGGCCGCATGGAGGATTTTCATATAACTCGTTGTGGACCAGGAGCCACACTAAGTGGCATTTTACTCTATAATGGCTTTTTCCCTGGTCTACCAAGAGCTACACTAAGTGGCATTTTACTCTATAATGGCTTTTGCCCTGGTCTACCAAGAGCCACACTAAGTGGCATTTTACTCTATAATGGCTTTCCTGGTCTCAGAGCCACTAAGTGGCATTTCTCTAAATGGCTTTTCTAGTCTACAAGAGCCACACTAAGTGGCATTTTACTCTATAATGGCTTTTCCCTGGTCTCAGAGCTACACTAAGTGGCATTACTCTATAATGCTTCCTGGTCTACAGAGCTACACTAAGTGGCATTTACCTATAATGGCTTTTGCCTGGTCTCAAGCCACTAAGTGGCATTTTACTCTATAATGGCTTTGCCTGGTCTCCAAGAGCTACACTAATGGCATTACTCTATAATGGCTTTTGCCTGTCTACCAAGCCACACTAGTGCATTTATCTATATGCTTTGCTGGTCTCAGAGTTAAACCAATCCACGTCAACTGATTGATTTGTAACCCTCATTGCCAATTCTAACTTAAGCCAATTCAACCGCTGATTGGAAGATTTTGGGATTGAAGATTGGTGCAGAAAAGAACAGCACACCAGGTATATGAATAGGTTCATCAATCAACATCGAACTGGTACGATCCGTCGATGGATGCAGTTGGAGATATTTCGAAGGAGATTGGAGCACCTATGGACATGTCCGGAGTGAAATGAAGATATTTAAATGGGTTTGAAGGCAAAGGAGTGAATTAATTGCATTGACTTTTACCTCATATGGCAAAGGTTACCTCTAATGGTTCCTGTAGGCAGAAAAAGGCCCACCCTTTGCCTAGAGTTTTGCACCAGGTACAAACTCAGTAGCTCCTGCAACAATCCTAGGGATCTCGTGGCAAAATTGCACATTTGTGTCAATCCAGCCAGATTTGAGCTCACAATCTTCAGAACCACAGGAAACCATCTTAATCACTTCACCATAGAGACCCACAGCAATGAAAATATTCCAAACTGAAATTGAGTTAAACTAAAGTTTCTACAAATTGTCAACACCCTAAAAATTACATTGTGTCCCTCGTCAATGTAACGGAGTTCGTGATTTACCGCTGAGATCTCCTGGATAAGAAAAAAGATCGGACAAGGCATGATTATTAACCAAAGTGTTCTCTCCCGTGTGTTGCCGAAGCTCGCTAGGGAGCAAAGAATAGTAACACCGTGACCTACAAGGCATGTCGTAAGAGGTGACTGAGGTAGGGGCCTAGTGAAGATACCCTAGTAAATAAAAAGCATCGCAGAAATCGGATGTGCTGACCTATTTGTTGGCGCGTGAAACAACGTACAATCTCTCTTAGGCTCGGATCACATACAAATAACAAAGAGTGGTTTAAGATGTGGTCGATGTGGAGTGTTCAAAGAAAAAGAACCAAAGTATAATGGTGATGGATCAATCAATCAATCAATCAATTAATCAATCAATCAATTAATTAATCAATCAATAAATCACAAGCAGAACTGGATGCCTGGGACAGAATGACGAGTAGTGTTCAATCAGCCAACTACTGGAACTATCAGTTTGTATACCCTTCGCAATCTGCTGGGAGAGACTGAGTACCTATATGCCTGTCTTGAGTACTATGACGTCAGTTCAATAACCAATTTCAAAAACAAAAACAAGAGTCTAGTTGTACTGTTTAGGAATTATAACAAGATTTACAGATACAGTAGTTCAAGATTAAAGAGAACAGTAGGCTGTGAATTAAACACACTAAGGAAATAACATGACAACACACCCAGGAATGCATGTAACTGGAACTCACACGGGATTATGAAAGTGAGGATGCGAAAGAATGTATAGTGAAAATAGTAGTCGTTGTAGTCACTAGTGTAGGAAATGTACAGACAAAGCTAAAGAAGACGGAGAGACAGTTATATCTCTATGTACCAATGAAAACAAGAATGTTTAGTAGTATTAGCTAGTAGTAGTAATAGTTGTAGTAGCTAGTAGTAATAATAGTTGTAGTAACTAGTAGTAATAATAGTTGTAGCTAGTAGTAGTAATAGTAGTAGTCGCTAGTAGTAGTAGCTAGTAGTAGTAATAGTAGTAGTCGATAGTAGTAGTAGCTAGTAGTAGTAATTGTAGTAGTAGCAGCTAGTAGTAGTAATAGTAGTAGCTAGTAGTAATAATAGTAGCAGCTAGTAGAAATAATAGTAGTAGCTAGTAGTAATAATTTTAGTAGCTAGTAGTAGTAATAGTAGTAGTAGCAGCTAGTGGTAATAATAGTAGTAGTAATAGCTAGTAGTAGTAATAGTAGTAGTAGTAGCTATTAGTAGCAATAGTAGTAGTAGCAGCTAGTAGTAGTAGCTAGTAGTAGCTAGTAGTAGTAATAGTAGTAGTAGTAGCTAGTAGTAGTAATAGTAGTAGTAGCAGCTAGTAGTAGTAGTAGCTAGTAGTAGCTAGTAGTAGTAATAGTAGTAGTAGTAATAGTAGTAGTAGCAGCTAGTAGTAGTAATAGTAGTAGTAGCAGCTAGTAGTAGTAGCTATTAGTAGCAATAGTAGTAGTAGCTAGTAGTGGAAATAATAGTGGTAGTAACTAGTAGTAGTAGCTAGTAGTAGTAGTAACTAGTAGTGGAAATAATAGTAGTAGTAACTAGTAGTAGTAATAATAGTAGTAGTAGTAGAAACTAGTAGTGGAAATAATAGTAGTAGTAACTAGTAGTAGTAATAATAGTAGTAGCTAGTAGTGGAAATAATAGTGGTAGCAGTAGTGGAAGCTAGTAGTAGTAGCCAGTAGTAGTAATTTTAATAGTAGCAGTAGCCGCAATAGTAGTAGTAGTAGTAGTAGCATCAGATGTAGTAGTATTACTGGTAGTACTCGTATTGGTAGCAGCAGTAGGTGTAATAGCAGTAGCAGTAGTAGTAACTGTAGTGGTGGCAGTAGCAGCAACTAACAATAGTAGTAACAGTAGTAGTAGTAACAGTAAAAGTAATAGTAGCCAGGGCCATGCGGCATATTTTCTCAGTATTATGGAAATCTTCGAAATGTCGCCACTTAAATGTTTTTTTAATTTTAAGTAACCTTTAATTGTGATTTTGATTTCGCTGCTTGCGCACCCCTTACGGTACCGCCTCTCTGTACCATAGCAAGGCACGGTCCTAATAGTAGTAGTAGTTAGCAGTAATTAACCTATTCGCAATATAGTGTGAAGAGCCGCTGTAGCGTAGTTGTTAGTGAACTCGCTTCGCAAGGCTGGTGGTCTGGGTTCAATGCGCGTGGAATTTTCCCGACCGCGACGGCTCTCAGGTCGACCCAGCCTCAACTGGGTACCAGACATGCCCTGAGAAAGCAAAGGCGGCCGGCGTGATGCTGACCACATCACCCATCGTGTGCCGACGGTCAATGAAAAATACTGACCTAACACTAACACCTATATACCACGAGGTATGAAAGGGTTCCTTTATTTTTACCTTTTAATATAGTGTGAGCCTACATAAAATACAAAGGTGTAATGAGCTGTACAGTCCTAATAGTAGTAGTAGTTAGCAGTAATTATCCTACATCTAGTATGAGCCTACATAAAATACAAAGGTGTAATGAGCTGTACAGTCCTAATAGTAGTAGTAGTTAGCAGTAATTATCCTACATCTAGTGTGAGCCTACATAAAACACAAAGGTGTAATGAGCTGTACAGTCCTAATAGTAGTAGTAGTTAGCAGTAATTATTCTATTCGCAATCTAGTATGAGCCTACATAAAACACAAAGGTGTAATGAGCTGTACAGTCCTAATAGGTTGAGGATTGCTAGTCTGATTTAAGCAAGGGCTTAGAAAGGGCACATCAGTAATTGAACATATACAAGTCATCGTGTTCTATAGACTGTTCAATAACCCAACAGAAAACTATAGTTATTTTTACAGGTAAGAGTCATCAGTACAATAAATACAATGTAAACACGGAATCTTTTCAAAGATAATTATAAGTCAATAATAAGGCAGGGACAGTGAGATAGTGAGTTACTTTTAACTTCTTCTTCTTTCCCTTCGTTTCCAAAGAGGCATAGGACCCCAACCAAGGCCTTGTAAGCTCTTATGCTCTTGGTTGTGGTTTCTATATCTGAGTGTTTTTACAGCGTGGGGTAGCTAATTGAAAAAGGGGAAAGACTGCAGTAAAACTTGGTAAAATAGCAAAACACGTACAAACAAAGTACTCTAGTTTTACAAAATACAGAAACAGTGACGATAAACAGCTAATCACACGCCAAACCTCCGCTTTAGCCGTATACGGACGGTATGGGGTAGGTAATAGTGGTTCTATTCTTTACCCCGAATTCGGGCCCCGGTAACCACACGGGCGTTAGATTTGTATTGTATGTCGTTTTTAACTCTTTATCTGAGCCCGCGTGCCCAGCGTGTTCGTAGCGCGTTGGACTGTGGGTGACTAGCCCTCTGTGTGTACGGGTTCAATTCCGTGGGCAGGCAGAAAAAGCCACAGATTCCCCAGATTCACGGTGTTCGTGGCACCGAACCGAAGGGTTACGATGTCCATGGCACCGAGCCGAAGAGCTGAAAAGCTCAAGTGCTTCTGGAAAAAAACTCTTTATCTGACAAGATAGACGTAGAGGCACATTCACTGAGATTCTCACCGTCTATATTGCGATCAGATCTCATATCAGACTTGTATGCACCTACACTTCTAGTTATGTCAGAGTAGCTCTCCTTCGATCCCTACCCACTTAGCCAGATATTAGTGTGTTACCAGGGCCACTCCGTGGAGGTGGGTAGGGTCTTGGTCTTTGCCAGCTCACTGACCATGAAGCCATGTTAAATCCTCATACTGTTAACTTAGGCAGTCACAGTGGCGGCTCGTCATTAAGGGCCAGTGGGGCCTGGCCGCACTAAAAATAATGTATAACGTGTATTTATTATTTTAGAAATTAAAATATAGCAACCAGAAACCATGATTTATCCGGAAAAAATGGCTGGTCCCACCAACAAAAATGAACACAAGCCGCCACTGGGCAGTCAGAAATGCGAAGCCTACGTAAAAATCTACCAACAACACCAGAAAAGACAGAGTCACCAACAACAACATAAGAAATAAAATTGGGATAGAACCTTGCTTGAATTACATTGAGAAATAAAGAAAAGAAGTGGTTCGATCAATTGATAAGATTGCAACCAAGCCCATCCTATGTGATAAATAAAAATAATAAAATTAACCATGGTTTTTTCAGACTTTAGGGTATGAGTCACTTCACTTCACATTTCTAGGCCCTAGTATGCGGGAAGTAGGACGACAAATTTTTGTTCTCACTTGTGGAACGTCGAGTTTGGAATTGAGCCCACAACCCTCTTGTATCCGAGTGGAATGACGAACGCTCATCTAATATACTGTTTATATACATATATTTTCTTACATTTTATTTTATTTTATTGGGCTTTACTCGGAAGTGTTATAATGAGTTGACAAAACACGACTGAACGTGTAACTCTGAGCGTCGTCACTCTTTCGAATGAGAACTACTTGGAGTTTGTTTACCTGTGTTTGATTTGAAATTTGGGGTTTGTTGAAGGCTCCCACCATTTGGCCACAATCAAGTGGGCACTACATTTTGATCTTAACCATAAGGTCAAGAAGCGATTTATTATCATATAAAAGATACAAGCTAAGATAAAATCTTGGAAGGTTTAGCACAAAGAAAACGTTAGGGGCAGTGGCGGCTCGTGATCATTTTTGTTTGTGGGGCCAGACATTTTTTTTCCGGATTCCGGATAAATCATGGTTTTTGGGTGCTATATTTTAATTTTTAAAATAATAAATACAAGTTATACATTATTTTTGGTGGGGCCGGCCACACTGGCCCTTAATGACGAGCCGCCACATGTTAGGGGTATATATGACAAGCCACTGATGGTGCGATTGATGGTACATTTATAGACCACTTTATGAGTTCTTCTTCGAACGCTCCATATCGACCACTTGTTAACCACTCTTTGTCATTTGTAAGTGATCTGAGCCTAAGAGAGATTTGCGTTGTGCCAGTTATGCGCCTACAAATATCGATTTCTGCGACGCTTTTTATTTACTAGGGTAAAGGGTTTATGGGTTTTTAAGCCGAAGGATTGACTTCATTGCACCGGATTTTACCCCATATGGCTCGGTCCCTCTCAGCAGAAATGGCAAGCCACCTGCCGAGAGTATTGCACAAAGCACGAACTCCATAGCTCCAGCAACAATCCTAGGGGTCTCTGGAAAAAAACTGCACTCGTGAACAGAACGTCGCGGTCCGGATTCCAACCCACGACCTTCGACTCGCAAGACAAAGGGCTTAACCACTCAGCCACAGAGACTCCCTAGTTTCCCTAGCACGCCCGAGTGGTTACCGGGCCCAAATTTGGGGTGTAAAGAATAGAACCACTGTTACCTGCCACGCATGTCGTAAGAGACGACTAAGGAGGTTCGGCTGAAATCGGATGCACATGTCCTAAACGTGTAGAAGTCTTATGTGTTTAGGGGCCTACCAAACCAATGTGCAACGTATACACGTTCTTGGCAAAGATCAAACATTTCACAAAGAGTGATTGAAATTGGTTGTAAAGAACGAACGCAAAGAAGAAGAAGAAGTTTCCCTAACTTCCCTAGGCTCCCACCTCAGTCGCCTCTTACGACATGCCTTGTAGGTCGCAGTATTACTATTCTTCACTCCTTGTGAACCCTGCAGCGCACGGGTGAACTATATGGGTCAATGGAATGGATTTAGTTAAATAATCCATTATTTGAGTGATTTGCTGCCTAAAGAATGCCAGCCAGAAAAGTTTGGCCATAGCTAACATGTTTGGCAACGTATGCTCTAACTGGTATTAGGTACACAAGCTTATAATGCATGTCACGGAGCGACCCAGCCATACTGTTTACCCCTTCCATTGTAGAAGCTAACAAAATTAGTGGATCAATATTTTCTAGACAGATTTACAACTTCACTATCGTTTTCTTGAACAACGAAGGCAACACGAAGATAATAACTACTCCAGATATGCTTTATAACAACTCAGTGTGAACAAACAGGCATATCTGTTCTGTAGATAAATAACATTTATTGTTTATCTCCTGGTTAACAATCTCGAATTTGAAAGCCAAACGAACAGGTTGTTATCGAAATGTAATAACTTATTTGTTTATTTAACAAAAACCAAAAACCACATACTGTATGTTTGACATGCGGTGGAAGAAAACGAAACGAAATCAATTTTTTTTTTAAAGATTGGAGTAATAGTTACATCTGCAGGAAAGAAATACAAGCGTGAGAAATATTGGTCGCTTTGTCTCAGGAGAATGTGTTTTGCGTCACGTAATTTGTTCTGTGCTAAATCACAACGTTTCTTGTGGCTGTAATGGCCTATTCTGGAGTGGCACTTCTTGCCACAGTTGCTGCAGGTAAAACTGGAGACTGGAGCTGATACATAGGATGTTTTCTCTGCCCTCTCTTTTGCCTCCATATCTAATGGTATTTTTATTCTTTTCTTTATGAGTAACCCCTCACTGCCAGTCGTCATGTTTGTCTGTCTTTGACCAGCCGCTTCCAGTGTTCTTTGTCTACACCGCATGAAGCTAGATCACGCTTGCAGGTGTCAATGAAGCGTAACAATGGGCGCCCATGTCTAATACCAATTACGAGTTAACCATATCTTCTTCTTCTTCTGCCTTCTCACTAGTTTGGAATTTAGGATTCTCTAATAAAGGTAGCAGTCTGACTCCGATTATCAGCCATGCCATACACTTTGTCTTGGACGCTGGTGTAAGTGGGCTACCTCTTTCTTTTCAAGTCTGCATACTGGGGGCAGTTCTGTAGGATATAATTCCTATGATTTCTGCTTCCCCGTTTGTGTTGACCTCTTCCTGCAGTAAGTTCTGGTCACCCTGGTGATGGTGGGTCTGACATTCTTACTGCGTGGCTAAATCTCCGAGGCAGATTGAGGGCCGTAGAATCCATTATCCAATTCCTCATTGTGAGAGGTCGTTGCACAATGTTATGCGCCTTACGGCCTGGTGCATCCGTTTTCTGTAAGCATTTGTTTCGGGTTAGCATTCCCTAGCGGACACGTGCATCCGATTTCAGGCAAACCTCCTTACTCGCCTCTTACGACATGCATGGCAGGTAACAGTGGTTATATTCTTTACACCCCAAATTTGGGCCCTGGTAACCACTCGGGCGTGGCCCCGGTAACCACTCGGGCGGAGTTGACCATATAGAATGTACTCTGGGATCCTATCATCGTTCATACGGTACACGTATCCCAGACATCTCAGATGTTGGGCTGCTGGATTTGCTGAGGCGGAGATCGGAGCACCTATGGACATGTCCGGAGTGCTATAATGATAGTCCTCATATAACTGATATAACTGATAACTCAGACGTCGCTGACTCAGCAATATGTATATACTTAAAAGCGCGAGAAATAGAAACTAAAAAAAAAGAGGCGATTTAGAAGTAAAAATAACATCAACAAGAAAAACCATCGTGAAAGAACTTCTTTTGCAATCAACTTCTACTATATGACTACTCTGGTATGTGTCATAAACAGGACAGTGCGCTTGAGGTCTTCACTGGTCCCCTGTTTGTTCTGAAGGGATGTTTTCCAGATTTCCATTCTCATGCTGCAGAGGATGGGGCACTCTTGCAAGAAGGGCTCTGTGTACTGCTTTCCTTAATAAGACCATCATCATTGCACTTCATTGAATAACCACAAGTGCCCCGATCACGTTAATACATAAGAAAATCTCAGCAACAGCGCACGAACTCTGCAAGGTTCTCCGATGATCAGTGGCGGCTCGTGATCAGTTTTGTTAGTGGGGCCAGACAGATATTTTCGGAAAAATCATGGTTTCGGTTAGGATATATTTTAATGTATAAAATAATAAATAAACGTTACACCTTATTTTTGATGGGGCCCGACCCCAGAGGCCCCTAATGACGAGCCGCCACTGCCGATGATAATTAACATTTTTGTAGGAATTCTATTTTCGTGTTTTTAATTAATTTTGCCTGATCAGTTACTTTGTAGATATGATAAGATTACGAACGAGGAACTCAGAGAAAGAACTAAGCAGATACCAGTGGAGAAATAGCTACGGAAGAGACGCTGGCGATGGATAGGACACACGTTGAAAAGACCAACTGGAACCAATGCAAAACAGGTACTGTTTTGGAACCCTGAGGAAAGAGGAGTAGGGGGCCTAGGCATACCTAGAGAAAAGAGCTGGAGGCTGATATTAAAAGGATAGGTAAAACATGGAAAGAATGAGAAGGGATGACAAGAGAGAAGAAGAGCTGGAAGAAGTTTGTTGAAGACCTGTGCTCCGTTGGGAGTTGAAAAGTTAAGAAGAAGTTACTTTGTAAACTATTCTTATTGACTTTCAACTGCCAATGAGTCTTTTCATCATCATCATCAAGGTGCGTATCCTTTATAGGACGTTGCTCTCTTTGCAGCACATCTGAAATTCACTCTGTCTTGCCAGTTCACCCACTTCGTCGATGGTCATGTTCATGGTTTCTTTAATATCTGTAGCCATCTTCTTCTCCCGCTGTAGCGTAGTTGTTAGTAAACTCGCTTCGCAAGGCTGGTGGTCTGGGTTCAGCTCCCGCAATGCGCGTGGAATTTTCCCGACCACGACGGCTCTCAGGTCAACCCAGCCTCAACTGGGTACCAGACATGCTCTGGGAAAGTTTTTTTTTTCATTCGTCCGCTTTCAACTCAGACGAAGTTTCATCTCTGAAACTGATTTTTGAGTGAAAATCCGTTTTTCAATTTCTTACAATGGCAGCAGCGTGCACATTGTAAATTACTTTACACTGGCAGCCGTGTGCTCAATGTACTCGTAATTAGTATTCCCTCGCCATACAGGCAGATTTTCTCCGACTTCAGAGGTACTCACGTTATCGTCCTGAGTAAGACCAGGGGACTCGTACAAATGCCGGACAGTAGGTTCGAATCCGAGCTATGAGGCGTCTCACAGCTAGCAGGCCGAGCTACTATCAACTACTCTAGGCAGTCCCCCTCTGGGAAAGTAAAGGCGGCCGGCGTGATGCTGACCACATCACCCATTGTGTGCCGATGGTCAATGAAAAATACAGGCCTAACACTGTATTGACCTTAATACCATGAGGTATGAAATGGTTCCTTTACTTTTACTTTACTATCTTCTTCTTGGTCTGCCTTTGCCTCTGCGTCCTGGGACCCTGCCCTCTAGTATTGTTCTTTGGAGCAAGTTTGGATCAGAATGAGTCTTTTACGTGCTCAAATTAAACACGGAACTTACGTTGTATCGTCCGTCTCCGATAATACAAACTCGATCTCTCCTAAATTGGGATCAGAGGCATCTGGAAAATTATCCTGATTGCTCCGCGCAGGAAACAAACCGAGCACCTGTGGAGCGGGAGGCAAGAGCATTACTTCCTGGTCACAGACTTCCAAGCACTGGCAGAGCTGATCGAATAAACACTTAGTTAATTAGTTAGTTTGTTCCTTTCGTGCCAAAGGCGGCACACAGGGCAGAGGTTTTAGATCTCCATGTGATACGGTTCTTTGCTAGCAGTTGGAGATCTTGTATGGTTTTACATCCCAATAGTTTACTTTCTTGTTGGATGGTTCTTCGAAGAGTGGTCTTTGGTCTTCCACGTTTTCTTTTCCCAACTGGTGACCACATAAGGACTTGTCGATTTAGTTTCTTTTCGTCTGATCTAAGAACATGACCTAAATACTTCCACCTTCGTTTCCTTATGATATTTGATACGGGTTGTTGGTGTGTTCTATCTCTCACTGTGTTGTTAGAAACGAAATCACTCCATTTTACTTTTAATAATTTTCGTAGACATTTATTCTCAAAGCTGTCCAGTTTCTTATCAATTTTCTTTGTTGATTTCCAACTTTCAGAACCGTAGGTCAGTACAGGAATCACACATGACCTAAATAATTTAACTTTTGTGCATATACTAAAGTCTTGAGATTGCCAGATATTCGTTAATTTAGTGAAGGCACTAGCTGCTATAGCAATACGAGAGTTTATTTCTAAACACTAGTAAGCACTAAATAATGTAAAACAATGTATTACTGAATAATGTAAAATTACAACAGACTCCAGAATTCAAATATCTTGGGAGTATATTCACAGCAGATGGAAAGATGGACAGAGAAATCGAGAATAGATGCCAGAAGGCAAACGCAGGCCCGTCTGCCCAGCGTGTTCGTAGCGCGTTGGTGGACTACGGGTGACTATCTCTCTGTGTGTGCGGGTTCAATTCCGCGGGATGGCAGAAAAAGCCACAGATTCCCCAGATTTACGATGTTCGTGGCACCGAACCGAAAGGTTACGATGTCCATGGCACCGAGCCGAAGAGCTGAAAATCTCAAGTGCTTCTGGATCGGAAAAAGGCAAACGCAGTGACATACCAACTGTCACCACTATTAAAACATCCAAGCCATTAACATGGCAGTCAAACGACAACTGATAAACTGCATATGTATTTCAACTCTCTGCTATTAGTGCCAAACATGACCCCTGACTAAGACACAAGAAAGAAAGATTAAAACATGTGAAATGAGATGTCTACGAAAAGCTGTCAACGTTACAAGGAGAGATAGAGTGAGAAACGAGAATATCAGAAGCATCGTTGGTACTATACCATGTATACAAGTACATCGAGAAGCAAAGAATCAAGTGGTTCGGCCATCTAATGAGAATGGAACCACATTTACTACCATCACGTGTCCACAACAATCGACACTCAGGGCGCAGAGCACGAGGCAGGCCAAGAACACGATGAATCAGGGGCGGCTCGTCATTAAGGGCCAGCGAGGCCCGGCCCCACCAATAATCAAAAGAGAATAACTTTCCGGAATAGTAAATACTAAAAACCATGATTTTTCGAAAATGTGTGTCTGGCTCCACCAAAAAAAATGAGCACGAGCCGCCACTGCGATGGATAGATAACATCCCAGAGTCCCTGCGAAACATGGTCTGGCAACGTCAAACGCAACACATCTGGCACAAGATAGAAAACTAAATCTCCCCACGACGTTTCAAGTCAAATGTAATTAAGATAAGATAAGATAAGGTGCACTAAACAGCTTCCTTTAGGGATCTCTGTGACGTAGAGGTTACGTGCTCGTCTACCGTGCCAAAGGTACCAGGTTCGCTAACTCGTGGAGCCATCTGGATATTTTTCCAGAGGTCCCTGATCTCAGTGTACGTGAGATCGAGTTTCTAGTCCTATCGAAGACGGACGATAAAAAGTTGATCATGTGTTCAAATTGAGCACGTTAAAGAACCATTGGCGCTCAAAAATCGAAAGAACAGGCTGGAAAGCCGCTGTCTAGACAAAAATCATTAGAATGATTTTCAACAAAAAATTCCTATAAAATATTTTTAGCATTTTCTAAATCACATCGTGGACCCTCAGCGGTGCAACGAAATTCGTGCACTGCCACTGAGATCTTCCTGTGTAAGAAAGATATCGGAGCACACATGGTTACTCACCGAAGTGCAATGATGACGGTCCTATCAATCAGTCAATCAATCAATCAAAAACTAAATATTAAAATTAATTGAGTATTACATTATACAACGACAGATTTTTGATTGCAAGTGTTACCAACAACACCAGAAAAGACAGAGTCACCAACATCAGCATAAAAAGAAAGTTGGCACAGAACCTTGTTTGAATTACATTGAGAAACAAAGAATGAAGTGGTTTGGCCACTTAATAAGAATGCATCCAAACTCCACAGTATACAGAGTCTTCTACAACAGAACATCGGGAAAGAAGGCAAGAGGAAGACCACGGAAAAGATGGTTAGATGGCGTAGCAGAATCCTGTGAAAGAGCAAAGATAACAATCACACAAGCCACCAGAACAGTGCAAGACAAAACAGAAAACCACGACACTGGACAACAACCCGGTAGCAGTGTGACGACAAAAGAAGAAGAAGAAAGAAGAAACACTAAATAATGGAAAACAATGTATTACTAAATAATGTAAAACAATGTATTACTGAATAATGTAAAAGTACAACAGACTCCAGAATTCAAATATCTCAGGAGTATATTCACAGCAGATGGAAAGATGGACAGAGAAATCGAGACTAGATGCCAGAAGGCAAACGCAGGCCCGTCTGCCCAGCGTGTTCGTAGCGCGTTGGTGGACTACGGGTGACTATCCCTCTCTGTGTGCGGGTTCAATTCCGCGGATGGCAGAAAAAGCCACAGATTCCCCAGATTTACGGTGTTCGTGGCACCAAACCGAAGGGTTACGATGTCCATGGCACCGAGCCGAAAAGCTGAAAAAGCTCAAGTGCTTCTGGATCGGAAAAAGGCAAACGCAGTGACATACCAACTGTCACCACTATTAAAACATCCAAGCCCTTAACATGACAGTCAAACGACAACTGATAAACTGCATATTTATTTCAACTCTCTGCTATCAGTGCCAAACATGGCCCCTGACTAAGACACAAGAAAGAAAGATTAAAACATGTGAAATGAGATGTCTACGAAAAGCTGTCACCGTTACAAGGAGAGATAGAGTGAGAAACGAGAATATCAGAAGCATCGTTGGTACTATACCATGTATACAGTACATCGAGAAGCAAAGAATCAAGTGGTTCGGCCATCTAATGAGAATGGAACCACATTTACTACCATCACGTGTCCACAACAATCGACACTCAGGGCGCAGAGCACGAGGCAGGCCAAGAACACGATGAATCAGGGGCGGCTCGTCATTAAGGGCCAGCGAGGCCCGGCCCCACCAATAATCAAAAGAGAATAACTTTCCGGAATAGTAAATACTAAAAAACCATGATTTTTTCGAAAATGTGTGTCTGGCTCCACCAAAAAAAATGAGCACGAGCCGCCACTGCGATGGATAGATAACATTCCAGAGTCCCTGCGAAACATGGTCTGGCAACGTCAAACGCAACACATCTGGCACAAGATAGAAAACTAAATCTCCCCACGACGTTTCAAGTCAAATGTAATTAAGATAAGATAAGATAAGGTGCACTAAACAGCTTCCTTTAGGGATCTCTGTGACGTAGAGGTTACGTGCTCGTCTACCGTGCCAAAGGTACCAGGTTCGCTAACTCGTGGAGCCATCTGGATATTTTTCCAGAGGTCCCTGATCTCAGTGTAGGTGAGATCGAGTTTCTAGTCCTATCGAAGACGGACGATAAAACGTTGATCATGTGTTCAAATTGAGCACGTAGCCCGTCTGCCCAGCGTGTTCGTAGCATGTTGGACTACGGGTGACAAGCCCTCTGTGATTGCGGGTTCAATTTCGCGGGCTGGCAGAAAAGACACAGGTTCTCCAGATTTACGGTGTTCGTGACACCGAACCGAAGGGTTACGATGTCCATGACACCAAGCTGAAGAGCTGAAAGCTCAAGTGCTTCTGGATCGAAAAAAAAATTTAAAAAATTGACCACGTAAAAGAACCATTGGCGCTCAAAAATCGAAAGAAAAGGTTGGAAAGCCGCTGTCGAAACAAAAATCCATTAGAATTATTTTTAATAAAAATTCCTTTAAAATATTTTTACCATTTTCTAAATCACATCGTGGACCCTTAGCGGTGCTACGGAATTCGTGCACTGCCACTGAGATCTTCCTGTGTAAGAAGGATATCGGAGCACACATGGTTACTCACCGAAGTGCAATGATGACGGTCCTATCAATCAGTCAATCAATCAATCAAAAACTAAATATTAAAATTAATTGAGTATTACATTATACAACGACAGATTTCTGATTGCAAGTGTTACCAACAACACCAGAAAAGACAGAGTCACCAACATCAGCATAAGAAAGAAAGTTGGCACAGAACCTTGTTTGAATTACATTGAGAAACAAAGAATGAAGTGGTTTGGCCACTTAATAAGAATGCATCCAAACTCCACAGTTTACAGAGTCTTCTACAACAGAACATCGGGAAAGAAGGCAAGAGGAAGACCACGGAAAAGATGGTTAGATGGCGTAGCAGAATCCTGTGAAAGAGCAAAGATAACAATCACACAAGCCACCAGAACAGTGCAAGACAAAAACAGAAAACCACGACACTGGACAACAACCCGGTAGCAGTGTGACGACAAAAGAAGAAGAAGAAAGAAGAAACACTAAATAATGTAAAACAATGTATTACTGAATAATGTAAAAGTACAACAGACTCCAGAATTCAAATATCTCAGGAGTATATTCACAGCAGATGGAAAGATGGACAGAGAAATCGAGACTAGATGCCAGAAGGCAAACGCAGGCCCGTCTGCCCAGCGTGTTCGTAGCGCGTTGGTGGACTACGGGTGACTATCCCTCTGTGTGTGCGGGTTCAATTCCGCGGGATGGCAGAAAAAACCAGATTCCCCAGATTTACGGTGTTCGTGGCACCAAACCGAAGGGTTACGATGTCCATGGCACCGAGCCGAAAAGCTGAAAAAGCTCAAGTGCTTCTGGATGGGAAAAAGGCACACGCAGTGACATACCAACTGTCACCGAAGTCGTCGAAAAAGATGGTTAGAAGACATAGCAGAATCCTGTCAAAGAGCAAAAATAACAATCACACAAGCGCACCACCAGAGCTGCGCAAGACAAAAGCAGAAAACCACGACACTGTGCAACAACCCGGTAGCAGTGTGACGACAAGAGAAAAAATAAGAGGTGAATAATGTTCTATGACAAGTAACAAGTCAATAAAAGTGAAATTCGTACCTCACAAAGTATAAATATTATAAGCTCCAATATGAAATATGAGAAACACACACAACGGAAGTTAACAAGCAACTGAATCGGTGGTTGTCTAAGACCGAGACAACAAGCGAGGGTTTATAATTTTATGGGCTAGGTTTATTGAATAATTCTCTCCCTTGATTTTGTCGACACTAGCGACAAGGTTTTAAGAATTGTGAAATCTTGGCACGTGTGGCTTGAGTTTAAAATGTGCATGGTCTTTGGATTGAGTTATGTTGCTTTAACTTTCACTTGAGTGTTAAAGAAACTGATGAGGCAATAATAAAGTGATGACGTGTAGAAAATAATTTTGTAGAATATAGTTTAGCCTAGGGACAATGGCGTAATGTTAAACTCATTCCACGGTGGGGAAATGAAGACCAAGTTAAAACCAAAATAATAGCTAGAATAGAAGCACTGGTCTTAGTCTATTCCAAACACTGTCACCGATTGCTAGAGTACACCTATATGAAGACTACATACAGCCCAGCATCGGACATGAGAATACCAGAACGCAGATCAACACAAAATACCCTTTCTAAGTCCTACACAGATGGCTCACAGTCCACCTAGAGAACAGGCACACCTAGGCAGTAGACCTCCATAGGCCGCCAGCCAGACAACAGACATCCCAGCACCCGACATGAGAATGCCAGTTAGCCAAGGTCAAACATACCAAATGTCCTTATTAGGACAGAACGGACATACACATACCAAGACTAAATGTCCTTATTAGGACAAAACAGACATTCACAGAACAAGACCAAATGTCCTTATTAGGACAAACACAGATCAAGACAAATGTCCTTATTAGGACAAACACAGACCAAGACCAAATGTCCTTATTATGACAAAACAGACATACACAGAACAAGACAAAATGTCCTTATGAGGACAAACACAGATCAAGACACAATAACACACAGTCCACACCAGGACAAGTCCCAGGCCACATGGCCACACCAAGAAAAAAGGCCAATACGACCTGATATAACCAAAAAGACATATGTCTTAGGTTGAAAGGGCGTGCCTCGGCCACATAGAGGTTTAATCCACCACGTAACAAAAAAACAAAATGAAGACCAAACCAACTCTAGCGAGGAGGTTTCAATTTTATAATTGTTGTACCTTTATTAAAAGAAATTGGGATCACCCGTCAGTTGCTGGGGCTCAGAAGGGGAGCAATGACTGGTAACACCGCGACTTACATGTCAAAGCAGACCCGGGGTCTGTGGACTAATTTAGAAAATGATGCCTTAAGCTATATATCTCAAAATTGGGGCCCGTGCTTTCAGAGCAGTTAAAAAAATTAGAAATCGCTTCTGGAGCTACTGTGAAAGTAATCTGCTACTTACAGCAGTGGCGGCTCGTGCTCATTTTTGTTGGTGGGGCCAGACATAAATTTTCGGAAAAACCATGGTTTTGGGTTAGGTTATATTTTAATTTATAAAGTAGTAAGTAAACGTTACACTCTATTTTTGTGGGGCCCGGCCACAATGGCCCTTAATGACGAGCCGCCACTGACTTACACCATCAGCTAGATACTAGGACATGAACACCAATTATGACGACAGAGTGTAGTGGCATCAACTGCAACTAATTTTCAGAAATATATTCTTTTCTCTTCTTCGAGCGCTCCATATCGACCACTTGTTAAACCACTTTGTGATTTATATGTGATGTGAGCCTAAGAACGAGTGTACGTTGTGTCAATTATGCGCCTACAAGTAGGCCAGCACATCTGATTTCTGCGACGTTTTTTATTTACTAGGGTAGCTTCCTAGGCCCCTACCTCAGTCGCCTCTTACGACATGCCTTGTAGGTCGCAGTGTTACAATTCTTTGCTCCCCTTGCTAGCCCCGGCAATACGGGCGTATATTACACTCAATGGGTCTCTGGTACCTCAAACGTTTAATTGCTTCGCATTCTAAATGTCATGGGTTCGAATCTGGACCGGTTCGATGGACTCAAACAATTCATTTTTTCCCCAAAGATTCGAAGAATCGTTGCAGGAGTTATGAAGTTCGTCTCGTCTTATCCACATTTGCCTTGAAGCACCGTGGGGAGATTCAGTTTTCTATCTTGTATCAAGCGTGTCGCATCTGTAGTTGTAAGTCTTTGATGTCGCAGGATATCTGTGATATTATCTGTCCATCGGGTTCTTGGTTTTCCTCGGGATATGCATACTTTGTGCAAAACTCGCGTCAGTAAGGGTGCTATTTCTGCGGAGTGTGGCCGAGTTATTTGGGTTATTGGCTATTAAACTGATATCACGCCCGTGTGGTACCGAGGCCCGCAAGCGAAGCAAAGAATAGCACCACTGCAACCTACAAGGCATGTCGCAAGAGAGGAGGGATGTAGAACCTAGGAAGCTACCCCAGTGAATAAAAAGCATCGCAGAAATCGGATGTGTTGGCCTACTTGTAGACGCATAACTGCCACTACGTACAATCGCTCTCAGGCTCAGATCCCATACAAATCACACAGAGTGGTTAACAAGTGGTCGATGTGGAGCGTTAGATATACAGTATATCCTCAGTATACCAACAGCGACGGATACTATGGTCTGTCTCGTAGTGAACAAGTTGCCATACTTCGCCTCCGTACCGGTCACAACAAGCTCCGAGCCCACATGTTCCACAAATTTAAGATTGGCACAACTAGCCTGTGCCCCTGCAAACAGGTGGACATGACGGCAGAACACGTTCTGCAAGACTATCAACGGTTAGCAGGTATAGGGAAAAAAACATGGCCCCAAAACACAGAGCTTCGCGAAAAGCTGTACGGAGGAACAGTCCCTTAAAACCACGGTAAAATTCATGATAAACGTTGGTCCATCAGTCTAGGCCGGGAACGCAAGAGAGGGGAGAGAGAAGAAGAAGAAAACTAAGATCATTGCACTCCTGGCAAACCCATAGGTGCTCAGTCTCCCTCAACAGATATCAAATATGCATACTGATGGCTCCCATGACACGCTCATTAAACACACTATTCACTCTGCCCCCTCCCTCCCAGGCATCCAGTTCTACAGGGTGTTCAACTTAAAAGCAGCCTGTGAATGAAGCTAATCTGGCATATATGTATGGGAATGACAAGTTCAGTTATGACGTAGTATAGGTCAAGGTTGTGTGATGGTGTGTAATTGTAGTGCGGGAAGGGGCGATGAACAAATGTGACGTAGAATAAGCTAGTCAGAACCGGTTTAAATAGTAAATATACGAGATGCAATGCGTACCTGGCAAATTTCTATTTATCACTGGGGCTGCTTTTAAGTTGAACACTCTGTACTTGTACAACGGGTAATTCAAAACTGTTTAAATAGCTGGATCGATTTATCTTAATGTCTTCATCCAACAAGCAGTCGCGAAGAGACCGAAGAATATCCCTCGTATCCATCTTCAACTCCCCAACAATCGATGCTATCGATGTAAGACTGTCCGATCTCTCATTACCGCATACACCCGCATGCCCAGTACAGTAGATGAGTTATATAGGGAAACACGGTAGTACTATAAAGTCAATCCTTTTACTTGAAATATTTCTTTAATTACATTTAATTCCTTACAAATTCGCAACTGATATACACAGCAAACGGAAGATACTTGAAATTCTATTCATTTCCAACATTAGTACAAATATACAGTATCTTGTTTGTCTGGTAATACAATAACATTCTTGTGTTTCTCTTCCTGTCGTATTGATTCAAAGTTTAAACTCCCACTTATGCGGTAATCTTTACCGACGAATCCATGTTTACATTTTTGCGTGTGCCTTTATTGTCCTTGGTTACCGTAACAGCCCACGTTGCTCACATTTTTTCAAAGTAAACGGCACGAACATATGTCATTCATAAAGTAATTTGAGAAATTTCTTCCTCTTCTGCGTTCTCACTAGATTGGGATTTCTGATTCTCTAATAAAGGCCCCCGTCTGCCTCAAATTGTTAGCCATGCCATACAATTTGTCCTGGGCTCTGGTTTAATTAAGTGGGCAGCCTCTTACTTCAAAGGCCTGCAAACTGGAAAAAGGGGAATTCTGTAGGATAAGAACCATCATATTCTTTTTTTTAATCACGTTTTGCCTCATAGCTTTAGGATAAGAAGAGATTTGTAGAACGGGTTTTTGTGAGAGCTTCATAGTAATTGTTTTTCACTGATTCTGTTATTTCTGAGGTCCACTTTTTGCGTTGCCTGCCTCTTGCTTTGTGTCCACTGTATCGGAGTAGTAGTGCACTGTGAGGCGCACTGTCTATTGGTCATCTGTTTATGTGTCCGCACCATTTAATTTGTTGTTTCTTGATAAACATTTAATTTCTTGTTTCTTGATAAACATTTAATTTGTTGTTTCTTGATAAACATTTAATTTCTTGTTTCTTGATAAACATTTAATTTCTTGTTTCTTGATAAACATTTAATTTGTTGTTTCTTGATAAACATTTAATTTCTTGTTTCTTAATAAACATTTAATTTGTTGTTTCTTGATAAACATTTAATTTGTTGTTTCTTGATAAACATTTAATTTTTTTTTTTTTAATAAAGTACAATATTAGTGTTGTACCCACTTTTCCCCTGATATCTTCATTTCTAAACCGATCTCTTTTTGATACTCCCAGCCATAGGCGCCTGGGGGCAAGAGACATTCACCTGGTTGCTTGAAAATAGTCAAATAATGTTACTTTATTACTCTCCTTGTACAAAGTACAAAGAATTTAATGAATGTGCCAGAAACCATACCAGCTCAGCATGGCATCGTAGGTCTCAACAAGAGCTGTTCAAGTTGATCTTCCAGAAGTCCAACTGCAAGTTCAAAACCTGCTCAGTGTAGTAAAACTTCACCGAGGTGATTCCGATAACTATTTCAGGGATATTTTTGAGAAAACAGTACAACTCGCACAGAAAGTGGATATTGAACTGATTATCCCAAGACATTGTGGAAGACAAAAGCATCGAAGTAATCCGGGAACCATAAGTGTTGAAGAGTACTTCAGACAAACAGTTTACATTCCATACTTAGATTCTCTAATTAACTCAATGGAGAGTCGATTTTGTGAAGCCAACAGTGCACAATTTAACTTAGCGTTTGCTACATCCTTCGAAATTGTGCAAACTGAATCGTCAAACAGTTTAAGGATATAATGTCTACTATTAATCAGGTATACCACATTGGTAATTTTGAAACTGAAGCCTTTGTTGGTTTGTTTTTTGGAAAACGCGAGAATACAAAAGTAGCCAAGATTTCATCGACTTGTTACCTTTTACAAAGTTTTATCCGAGTGTCAGGTATGCCTTACTAGTTTTGCTAACATTACCAGCAACAACATGTACGCTTTTAGATCTACAATGTCAGATGAACGTCTGTCTGGATTGTGCATGTTAAGCGTACACAGAGACAAAGTGAACTGCAACAAAAAGACTTTATGGACAAAATTGTAGATATGTTTGGTAGCGATAACAGACGACTCCAGTTCTTGTTTAAAGAATACATTTTATTTTAAATTTATGTTGTAATATTTTTTTGTTATATACATATATTGTGTTCATAAAAATGTTGTTGCTACATTTATTTCCCTTTCATTACTACAATGTCCTGTCGTTCTGTTCACTATACAAATACGTTACAGTTAAATTAAAACTACATTGAAAACATTACTAAAATAGTTTGTCCCCTCCTAGATAAATTTTCTGAGACGACCTCTGTCTCCCAGCATTCTGTGTAGACACTTCATCTCTGTTGTTACTAGTTTTCTTCTATCGTTTTTAGCGTTGGCACTTCATCTGATATGAAAATCATCATCATGTGTGAAAATGTGCTCTTTATTTCTGGAACAAACTAACAAACATACGCATATACCCATACACGGTATGGAATCAAAAGGACCGCCTGCCCAGCGTGTTTGTAGCGCGTTGGACTGCGGGTGACAAGTCCTCTGTGAGTGCGGGTACAATTCCACCGACTGGCAGAAAAGTCACAGGTTCTCCAGATTTCTTCGGCAGAACCGAAGGGTTACGATGGCCACGACACCGAGCCGAAGAGCTGAAAGCTCCAGTGCTTCTGGGTCGAAAAAAAAGAAAATCAAAAGGACAAGAATCAGCCCAATGTCAAATCACTGCAAAAGTAGTAGAATAAGTGAGACTAAATGCAAGAATCGATACCAGTTTCCTGAAAGATTTGGTTACATAAATATGTACTCGGAATCGATCAGAACGTCGGTTGAATTTCGTTGGTTGAAACATAGCGTTTCTACTATAAATCTGGCCAGCAATGGCGGAATGCGGGAGGGCCATTCAGAGTCAGAACTGTTTGATTCTGAACACGACTTTGCTAGCGCATTTTCGCCATGTTTGGTAGGGTATTTTCCGGTTTCGTTTGCCGAGCTACTGAGTTAGAGTTGGGAAACACTGTGAGCTATGACTGTTACATGGAATGCTTTTGCTGTGTCAACCGTGCGTTTGTTGTGTGTATTCAGAAAATGACGGACAGCGGTTATGACGAACAAGCTCAATCTGCCGTATGCAGTTATATTGCGAGTGCAGAAAGCTGGAATTTGTCATGATTGATGTTCCCTTCGACAAGAATTGCAATTCAAGTGATGAACAGTTTTGTGTTGCTACATTAACGACGGCCATATGCATTTTATGCGGTGCAGGTTTCTTTTGTGGCGGTACGCGGCTGTTTCATTCTGGAATTAGTTCACACAGGAAACATTTCACAGTTGTTAGCATTTCGTGTGATTTTCATTGGCACAGGTACGGATCAATTATGGGGTGACCCGTTGCAGTAAAGTTGGAACCGTACTTATGAACTATGAACTATAAATCGTCAATTTTTATAGATAAACAGTGCTTTGTGTTTCGGCCCAGTGTTGGCATATATTTGTTAACTTAGATGATTTGAGAGCGTCTTTCCAAACAGAGGAGTTTCAGGGCTGTGAATCCCACTCGCTGACCAGATTGAGAGAGATGGGTGTTAATATTGGTGCAGTCCGAAAAGAATGACATACTAAATATGCAAAGAGATTGATTAATCAACATCGAACTGGCGTGTTGGGCTAGATTTGCTGAGGCGAAGATCGGAGCACATATGGACATTTCCGGAGTGCTATGATGATAGTCCTCTGATAACTGATCGTCAATTTAAGTAGATCAACTCTCCTGGGAAAACAGGATGAAATGTACTACAATAGTTTATTGTAGGTGCTCAGTCCCTTTAATTTGAAGCTAGAAGATAATGTCAACGACATAGCGCTCTCACAAGAGCCGCATGTATAATTTATAATTTAGCTGGGTGACTGGAGAATAGATTTACCGGGATTTGAACATCATTGACTTGTGCACAAATCCAGCTCCATACCACTGTACTACGGGGGGCTATACACGACGCGCCTGTGTGGTGTCGGGGTTCCCAAGAGAAGCAAAGAATAGTACCACTGCGACCTACAAGGCATGTCGTAAGAGGCGACTGACGTAGCGGCCTAGAGAAGCTACACTAGTAAATAACTAAGTGTTGCAGTAATCGGATGTGCTGGCCTACTTGTAGGCGCATAACTGGCACAATGTACAATCGCTCTTAGGCTTGGATCACATACAAATTACACACAGTGGTTAACAAGGGGTCGATATGGAGCGTTCGAGGAAATAGAAGAATGAATGACATGTCAAGTTCACTTGGTTATATTGGGGAGTCTATGTCGCGAAGTGCTTAAGACACGTGACTTCCTCTGCTTTAATGAACCAGCAGAGCTTGGACTTTTTATCTTTTGCCCATTATCATGTGCAGTGGCGGCCCGTGATCATTTTTGTTGGTGGGGCCAGACAGATATTTTTGGAAAAATAATGGTTTCGGTTAGAATATATTTTAATGTATAAAATAATAAATACACCTTACACTTTATTTTAGGTGGGGCCCACCCCACTGGCCCTTAATGACGAGCAACCACTGATCATGGGGTATTTCTGTTGTAGCTAGCAGTGAAGAGCAGGTGTGTCTGTGGTTTTTCTAGCAGCCCTGGACAACAGTCAGCATTATACTACCCTAGCACTCCAGATACCGAAGTCATCAGGGAAGTCGTGATTCTCTGTTGCAAAAAGGTCACGATGAGATGAACTGGTAACGATGTTCTGATGCCTAATTCACGCATTCCTAAACAGCTGATGTATGGCGATTTTGATGGTCGGTTGGTGGACAGAATAAACGCTATAAAGACCGCCTTTCTAAACGTTGAGCCTCGATCACAGTAATTGGATTCCCGAAAGGAGCTAATTCTTATTTTGCCTGTTTGTTGGCCTTCGCGCTCTGATATAACCAATAAAAGATTCGTCTTAGGTTGAAAGAAGCGTGCCTCGGCTTTAATCCCCTACTTAACAAACACAAGTTTAGCCACCAAGAGACACCGGTATCAGATATTTTATGGTATTCAGGACATCAGTAACAGATACCATTTTAATTTTCTGTAACAATTTGATAGATAATCTACATTGAATATCGACGTAACTAAGAAACTGACAGAATTGATAAGTTATGGCTCATATAATTATTGTTCACATCATTTATATCGATATAAAAATATTTTCATATAAGTGGTAAACTGCTTTGTGTTTCAACCTAGTGCCAGTGTTGACATACATTTGTTAACTTAGTTTTGAAATCACGGGAACATATGATGGATTATATTTGTCGCTAGTTACACAAAAAGTTGATCGATAGCATTGATGTCTTAGGTTGCTCAAGCTAACAGAAAGATCTGGCAAGGTGATAACAGTTAGTACGCAGACAAAAAGAGAGGAATCAAATCCGTTGGATTGGAGCATAGCAAACTTTCTCAATGTTATCAATACTCTTGCGCTCGCGGGCGCCGGGGCTATCAAGGGGAGCAACGAATTGTTACAATGCGACCTACAAGGCATGTCGTAATAGGTGACTGGGTAGGCACCTAGTGAAGCTACCATAGTAAAAAAGCATATCAGAAATCGGATGTGCTGGCCTACTTGTAGGAGCATACGTACAAATGCTCTTAGCCTCAGATCACATACAAATCACACCGACTAGTTAACAAGTATTCGATATGGAGCGTTCGAAGAAACAAATTACTCTTGGAAGGTTATATATATATTGTTGTTAACTCTTTCACCCTTCTGAACAGATCATTTCATTTTTTAGACTCACATCACTTTTGAATATGACGCAACGCCAGTATACTGGCTAATGCTGTATACATTACAAAGTAAATGTGTCCGGAGGTAAAATAAATTACGGAATGAAAAGGTTAATATGAAACCTTACGGCGTCGAATATAAACAGTTGATAGCAAATGAAAAATAACGTAAAGATTCCTTTTTTATTGGTTATTGAACTGATGTTATTGCGCTCCGTCGGTGCTCAGTCTCCCTCAACAGATATCGAAGAGTATGCATACTGATGGTTCTCGTGGCTCGCTTATTAAAATGTGGCCCTCGGAAATTTAAGGCCGACTAGCTCAGACGGGAAATCGAAAATTCATGTTTAATGGGGGCTGATTTTTGTATGCTTGATAGAACACTACGGTTTTTTGTTGTTGCAATTTTACTCAATTCTGTGCGTTCATGGTTATTTATTGATAACAAATGTTAATAAAACTGATAGTCGTTAGTTTTAAACTTAACTTGTAACATAAAATAACATTGATTTAGCAAGTTGTATTGTTATTAAAATAAATTTGTCTATATACAACACCACTGGAATGCAAGGATCATGTGACAGTTGGGGTCTTATTTCTTAGAATTTTAATCTGAGCCCGGAGACCGTACGGTATCGGAGGCCACGGTTAAACCAGAGCCAACTATAAATTTATTAAGTTATTTAAGTTATCTAGAGTTGGCTGTAGTTAACCCTTTCCGTCTGTAATTTGTTTTTGCATCCGGGCGCATATTTGTTGCAATGTATACTGAAGTAGCTAGTATACTGAAGTGTAGTATACTGAGTAGCTGAAGTATCAGTAGCTAGTATACTGAAGGCTAGTACGGGCTAGTATACTGAAGTAGTTACGAAAGCTATATACTGAAGTAGTTAGTATCAGTAGCTAGTATCTGAAGTGCTAGTATTAGCTATACTGAGTAGTTAGTATCTAGTAGCTATACTGAAGAAGCTAGTATACTGAAGTAGTTAGTATACTGAGGCTTATTGAACTAGTATACTAAAGCTGTACTGAGTATTAGTATCTGAAGTAGCTAGTATACTGAAGGCTAGTATATGAGTATTAGTATACTGAAGTAGCTAGTATACTGAAGTAGCTAGTATACTGAAGTAGTTAGTATACTGAAGTAGTTAGTATACTGAAGTAGCTAGTATACTGAAGTAGCTAGTATACTGGCTTTTCGTCATGTTAGAAAAAGAAACTTCAAGCCAGTATATTGGCTTGGAAGGACGAAAGGGTTAAATACACTCCTCACTCTGTCCCTCAGTTCTACTTGTACAACGGGTAACTCCATACTCTTTGAATCGATTCAACACATATTTTAGTGTCCTCATCCAGAGCCAACTATAAAGTTATCTAGTGTTGGCTGTGTCTCATCCAAAAGGTAATCGTGAAAAGACCGAAAAACATCCCCCTTATCAATCCTCAGACAATCAATGCTGTTGATTTAAGCCTTGCCGCTCGCTCATTCAAAATCAAACAAAATCGACACCGAAAACGAAAAAAAACGCACGCTGTATCTGTTCAACAGATCATTTAAAGACTTTTAACGAATACTGAATCGCACACTGAATGAATCCGTAGCTATATCTGTTCCACAGAACATTTAGCGCCTTTAGTTGACAAAAAAATATCAGACGAGATCAGCATACTAGCGGAAATAACGTAGTTCCAGTTTTGATTTTTGCGCGGTATCTTAACGTAGGCGTTCTGTTAACAGTCTTTATTTGCAATGTCAAACAAACATGACAAAACATATATTTATCAACGGAGAGGAAGTAGCAAATGTTAACAATTTTGAATATATTGGTTCTCTAACAAGTGATGGAAATTGGATAAGGAAATTAAAAGAAGAACAAGCATGATTCAAAAATTCAAAAATTAAACAACTAAAAGCGAATAGGAATGGAACAAGATAAGAAAATGCAAATCAGGGATAGAGGTGCATGAACCTTGTACGGCAGTAAAAAGTGTAAACCATTTAACAAGGTAGTGGAAAACATATAACGTTTGAAATAATGAAGAAAAGTTCTTATATGGACAAACAGATAAAAGTCGACAGTCCGAGAAGAGAGACAAAGTAGACCAAAAAACCCCAGAAAAGAACTCAAAATCAAAGAAAACTGGCCAATATTGCAAATAATGAAGAGAAAATTGAGGTATTTTAGACTTATAAAAAGACACGAAGAGCTGGAGAAGACCATCATGAAAGGAGGCATACCGGCAAAGAGGAAGATCAAGGAGAAGATGGATTCAGGATGTAACTGATTGTTTGAAAATGACGGCTGCAGAGGCGGGACAACTTGCCTATGAAAGAGAGAAATTCCGAAGGACTGTTGTGGTGGCAAAGTTCCGCTCAGGACAAGCTATTTGATGATGAGTTGACAAATAAATATCAGACAGGATCAGCATACTAGCGGAAATAACATGCAGTTTCCAGTTTTGCTATTTGCGCGGAATCTTTATGTTGACGTACAGTTAACAGTCTCCATTTGCAATGTATCATAACGTACGGTAAACAAACATGACAATAAGTCCCTAGTTTCGTATTCTCTGTTTACATTTAACAGACCAGATATATGTCCTTGTTTCACAGTTAACCGTATCCTCTTCTCTTATCAGCCCACTTGAATATGTTTGTTTTAGTTCAGCTTAATGTCTCTTTCATACTTAGACACCATATTTTATGGGCGTCTTAACTGCAAAGAAACGAACTATAAGTGCTAATATTTGTTACGCTTTGGATAGAAATACACAACAGATAAGATTTGTCAAGTGCTACGAATATTCATCATTGGTTGTAGGGAGCGGAAAAATTGGTCAATGGACAAATAGATGGAGAGAAAAATTGAATCTCACGAAAAGTTGTTATATATAAGAAAATGGCGAGCGTCACGGAAGGAGATGAGTTGTTTGTTTGTTATATGGTGTAGAGGTTAGGTGCTCGTCCCTCGTGCCAACGGCATCAGGTTCGCTCTCTCGGCGCCTGTCTGGTACCAGGGCCCGAAAGTGAAGCAAAGAATCGTACCACTGCGACCTACAAGGCATGTCGTAAGAGGCGACTGATGTAGGACCTAGGAAGCTACCTAGTAAATAAAAAGCGTCGCAGAAATCGGATGTGCTGGTCTCCTTGTAGGTGCATAACTGGCACAAAGTACAATCGCTTTTAGGCTCAGATCATATACAAATCACACAGCGGTTAACAAGTGGTCGATATGGAGCGTTCGAAGAAGATATGAAAGAATATGGATAGTGTTTCAGAAGGAAAAGAAAAACCAATAAACAAGTACTTCACCAACCTGAAGAAAAAAAGAGAACCGCTTTTCTTCTTTCTTTCTCGAATCCTGTATGCCTCACAGCGTCAGGTCAGGAAGAGATTTCTAAAACGGGCCCTAGTATGCGCTTCGTAGATAGTCTCTTTCGTCGCCTCTGTTATCTCTGAGGTCCATCTTTTGGCCGGCCTTTTGCTTTGTACCCATTGTATCGAGCAGCATTGCTCTTTGAGGTGCACTGTCTGATGGTAATCTGCTTACGTGGCGAACCATTTAATTTGTTGTTTCTTGATGAAGTCTAGTACTGATGTTGTACCCACTTTTTCCTGATGTCTTCATTTCTAAACCGGTCTCTTCTTGTTACACCCAGCATTCTGCGTAGACACTTCATCTCTGTTGTGACTAGTTTTATTCTATCGTTTGTTGTCAGCATCCAGGTTTGGCACTGGTAACATAATGTGGGGAGAAAGAGAACTGCTTAAGGAGATATAAAATTATACAAATGAGATATTTTGGTCACAGTAAGAGACATAACAAGGTTGAAAACCGTCTTGGAAGGTTGAAGGCAGCAGAGAAAGGGGAAGACGCTGGTCTTTACTGCCTGTAAAACCGCTTTTGAAGGCTGTGTAGGACATGGAATTTAATGGCTAGTGCAGTCATCGCAAAACTGTTCAGGTTAGGATTTTTCTGGAATGCGAGGTAAATGGTGTAGTTGGGTCTGATTTCCCATAATTCTTACCTGTGTTCGAAGGCCCATACGTTTATAGTTGGCTCTGGATGGACTCACCTGCGTCCGTTTATTTTTCTGACTTACGAAGGGAGGCGAACCCAAATTTTAAAAAAGTATTCAGAAACCGGATGTGCTGGTCTATGGAACTGTAGGTGCCTAACTAGCACAAAGGACTCTTGCTCAAAGGCACAAATAACACACAAAGAGTGGATGGTGTAAAAAAAAATATTATTTGATTTATTGCAATGTTAAATATAGAATCAATGAAAATAAAATGATGTACAGACCGAACGTCTAAAATATGGATTGAAAATAAATCGTACAGAATACAAAGAACAGGAGCTATAATGAGAGAGTGGACATAACGTGTGATATTAAGCAAATGGTAGTAGCATCAACAATGTCGAGCAATGTGTATTAATAATAATTAATGAAATTCCTGTCTTCATGTGTGGACGATAGTGTGGATCAACCCTTTGTCAAGTGATAGGAACCATTGCACTACACTAATCCGTCCACTATGAGATACTTTGGCATTACATTTGCAATGTAGTTGACATATTTAAAAGTTCATACATTTCCTTTAATTTGATAACAACGCTGAGTGGTTACGGGGCCCAAATTTGGGATGTAAAGAATAGAACCACTGTTACCTGCCACGCATGTCGTAAGAGCGACTAAGGAGGTTTGGCTGAAATCGGATGCACATGTCCTAAACATGTAAGTATATGCGTTTAGGGCCTACCAAACCAATGTGCAGCGTATACACGTTCTTGGCAAAGATCAAATATATCTCAAATAGTGATTAAATTAGGTCGTAAAGACAACGCAAAAAGAAGAAGTTATACTTTTATAGTATGCGGATGGAGGTTGAGGACTTAATGCTGCCCCCCATTGACTCTCTGCGACTATATTTATGAGAGTTGTACCCGACTCTCAGTACATGCTACACAAGATCCGAAAGGGCAGGTTTTGGTATGAGTGGATGTCGTCTGTAGATTTTTTTACCCTCCAGAGGCTCACATGGATCTACTGTCCTGGGCATGTGGGTGTTTACAGTAATGAGAGAGAGAACAGGCTTGAATCAACAGCATGAATTGTTAGGGAGTTGAAGATGGATAAGCGGGATGTTCTTCTGCCTCTTGGATGAGGACACTAAAACAGATGTTGAATCGATCCAGCGATTTAAGCAGTTTGGAGTTACCGTTGTACGAATAGAACTGGATGCCTGAGGGCAGAGTGAGGAGTGTGTTTAATCAGCGAGCCACGGAAACCATCAGTATGCATACCTTTCGATATCTGTTTAGGGAGACTGAGCACCTATGGGTCTGCCGGAGTGCAATGACGTCAGTTTAGTAACCAATACAACCAAGGCCTTCCAAGCCCGCCTATCCAAGGCCATCCTTTCCAAATCTTTCCACTCTCTCCCCATTTTCTTGCATTCCATCTCCAACTCCCATTTCCTGGGCCGTCCCCTACCTCTATTGCCCGAGGGTTCCATCAGAGAGCCTGTCTTGTGATGCTGTTAGGGAGTTTCCTCAGTGTGTCCCCTATCCATCGCCACCTTTTGCTCCTTCTCTCTAGTTCCACCTGTCGTTGTCCTGTTCTATTCCAGAGTTCCCTGTTTATAGATCTGTCATACCATCGCAGATGGTGTATCCTCTGAGGCATCTATTGATGAATGTCTGCAACGTTTTGGTGTTCCCTTTGGTTGTTCTCCATGTCTCCGCTCCATATAGAAAGGACAGCCTTGACATTTGAGTTAAATATCATTATCTTAGTTTTATTCCTGATCATTCTGAAGTGTTACTATTTCAGGTCAATTATCTTATGTGTCCCAATTTTGGAACAACAAAAGTAATTCTGTCCAGGGCTAAAATAATTACGTAGTGAATCTATTTTATCTTCCAGCAATTTCTCTAGCAGATAATCATGTCTCATATGTGACAGAACATCAATATCAACGGGAAATAAACGTAGAAGATGGAAGTGGTTGGGACATGCATTAAGAATGCAGAAGACGAGACACACACGTGACTTTGAAATGGAATCCGGAAGAATAGAGGGCGATCTATAGAGACGAACTGTAGACAGAGAAAGAGAAGAGGTAGGAAAGACCTGGTATGAACCTAACTCCCCCTCCCCCGGGAACATAAGGCCGGCTAGCTCAGGCGGAAATAGAAAATTCATGTTTAATGGAGGCAGGTTTTTGTATATGTTTGATAGCACATTGTACGCTTTTTGCAATTTTACTAAATTCTATGCGTTCATGGTTATTTATTGATGAAAAATGTTAATAATACTGGTATTACTTATTGTTAAACTTAATTTGTAACATAAAATAACCTTGATTTAGCTTGTGTTGTTTTTAAAATGAATGTCTATATACAACAACACTGGAATGTGAGGATCACGCGACAGTTGTGGTCTTATTTCTTCGAATTTATACCTGAGCCCGCCGGTTGTATATTATCGGATGCCGCGATTGAACTAACCTGGCCTGCTCAAGACAGATCTGGTTGGAGGAAATTTGTTGATGTCTTATGCTTCAAGGGAGTTAAGAAGAAAATACATCCATTTGTCATAAGGGAAGTAAGGAGTCATAAAATAATTCATACAGACAATGAAAGACCGTAATGAACACATTATAGTTTTGAGCAACAATAATTTCTGATGATTCTTGCATGAAATCAAAAGTATACAGACATAAACATGTTACCAGACCACAATTTTACAGTTTTCATCAGCTCTAGCGCTATCTCCACATTTCAGTTTGGCTGTACTAGGTTTCCAGTATTCTCTGTCTATTATCATGGTGGCATTCTAGGTTTCCAGTATTCTCTGTCTATTATCATGGTGGCATTCTAGGTTTCCAGTATTCTCTGTCTATTATCATGGTGGCATTCTATGATAAACTCTCAAATTCATTAGGACCAGAGAATACCAATAATAGATGACCAGATACGGGATCAATAGTATAACGAGGAAATAAAAAGTAGGAGATGGAAGTGCTTTAAGTTGGAGTATGGCTTGTCTTAATGGTGAAAAACACTTTGCAAGCAAGCCTTCACACAAAATCAGTCTGAGGTATAATGACTAATACTGAATTCATAGCAAGCAAATGGAAAAACTGTGCATTCCATTCATCTAATACACACGCACAAAAACCGAATTGAAACTGTTCATTCCATTTATCAAAGATGAAAAAAAAAACATTGTTCGTTTTCTTTATCAAAGAAACAAAAAATGCATTCCATTTATCTTCTCCCCCCAAAAAGAAATATACATCAGCTAATATATATTCCTCTAGTACCGTTTTACGTTAAATAGGTCCTGCAAGAAATTTCTTCATAGAGCTCTGTCCTGGGCAACTTGCTCATTTCTTCTATGGAAATGACTCCGATATTTCTTGCCTCTCTCATCAAAGTTTCTTTCAGGGTTTCACTGAAAGGCGTCTTCTCTTTCTTAAACCCTTTGCCTCCCACTTTGGTATTCTTTGATCCTTTCTTCTCAGGGTATGCCCAACATATCTCCATCTTCTCCTTCTTATAACAGTTGTTACTAGCGGTTGACCATCAGCTAATGCTGTTTGTCAAACATTACCAAGTCCACTTTATCTGCCACTCTCTTGCATCCTGTCTGGGACAAATGAATATCTCCAAAGGTTGAAAAACTCATCTCATGAAGAACTCTATTCACTATGTCCGCATTTGTAGAAAATCTTTTAGACACAAGATCTCTTTTAATACATTGTATGACATGTTCTTTTTCTAACGGCAAAAATGGTAGAACTGTGTCAATCAAATGTTTATTAGTAAGTGTTGAAGACCATACATTTAATTCTGATGTAAAGATGGAATTAAAATGCATTTGAGTGAGATGTTCTCGTTTGTTTGTGGGTGAATCCAGCAGGAACTGTAGAACGATTCTGTTAATGTCATTTGCATGAGAATTAGAAAGTAGCAGAAATATCGTTGGACTTGCTGATGAGCACGGCTGAGTCAACAAATCGATGGCGTCAATCAAACCATCTATTACGCCATGGACGGCTTTATCCATCTCGTCTAAGACAATGATGTTGACCACACACTGAGTAAAGTTTCCAAGAATCCAGTTCTGTATTTGCAGACGATAAACATCTTCAAATGCTTTATGAGGAAAGTTAAGCGGAATGATGTAGTTCATTATCTTGGAATGTTGAAATGTTTCAGAGATAAACCTGCTGATGAAATTCTTACCGACACCAGTCCACCCATCAAATGACAGGACTAGTGGTTTGCACTTAAGAATGTCTGAAGATTCCGTCAATTGCTGTGATAAACTACCAGTACGAAGCTTACTAAAGTACTCTTCAATCTTGTCTGGTACAATTCTCGCAGCAAGATGTTGTCCAAAAACATTTGTTTCCAATTCCAGTTCCAATACTTTTTTATTGAAATCTCGACTGAGTTTACATTTCTCTCTCTCATGGACGGTATATAATATCACAATGATGTACGCAGATATAACAACCACTGCGATTAATAACAAACAGAGCATAAAGCTTAGGCATGAAGAGCCTCTCTTAGCCTTACTTTCTGAAGTCACTGATGATTTGAGTTCATCCTGTGAATGCCTGTTAATTTGATTCTGATGGTCCATTTCAGAAGAATATTTGGATTGTTGTTTCATTTTTGAGCCTGAAGTATTGCTAGACAGTCTTTTCCTTAGTGATCCTCCAGTAGAAGGATCAGGAAAATGGGCAAAGTTGATGTCCCCGTCTGGAATGCCATAACCAGATTTTCTTTTCCCAAAACCAACAGCTCCTAGAACCGCAGTAGTAGCAGGTTTCAATGCTTTATTGAAAACAAATTCAGCAGATGAGTGTCTCCGAGGCGTCTGTGAGGGAGTTGATGAATGTGAGGAAATTGGTGGGAGTGACATTAGAGGTTTATCATCATTGAGATGTTCCTCACCATCACTGACATCACTAGTATTATTCAGAGACAATACAGAGACTAAAGTTCTACTGATGTGTTCAAAAGACATTGATAACCTAGGTGCAGAGCCACCATGACTTGGAGAGATTGAATCAACATCCATATCTGAGAGATGTGATCTATCACTTCTGCTGAATCGAGACGTGGATGCATTTTTCTTGCTATATTTGACAATCTGCTCCTCACCATCACTGTCAAAGTCCATAGGCTCCATTTCCATGAGCACAGGTCAATCAGTATATTCACATAAGCATTCTCTTTCTCTGTTGATCAAACAAAATTGTACAACATAAGTAAAAACCTATAATTTGAAGCAATATCACTTACGCTTTGATCAATATATATTTTTGATGTTAAGAGACCCAAAGAAGGACAAGTTTTCACTTCTTTTCCAATGCTAAGGATAATCAAAAGAGTGATTTGCCAGAAAAGATGGAAACTGGGTATGTCAGCAAAGAAAAACACCAAAAAATCCAAAGATATTTGTCCCAAAATGGATGAAAGTGTTCCTAATCCGGAATGACCCCCCCCCAGACAGAAAGGTTGCAAAGTGTAAACATGTTCTTTAGCGCAGATCATACACAAGCCCAAATATATGGCGTAAAAATGATCATTAAGGAGTGTTGAACACACAAAGCAAAGGAAAGTATGAGGGACTGACTGTCAGCAAGACAGACTCAAACATTTCCTGTAGGACAAAATTTTCTGCTGCCCTACCCTACATGTTATGGGGCCTAAGAACCGAGGTGCAACATATAGTCGTTCTTGGCAAAGACCAAACATATCACAAAGAGTGATCAAACTGGTCATAAAGGATGAACGCAAACAAACAACATCTTTTCCTATTTAGCATTTCCTATTTGTCTTTTCTTACATCCCCATCTACAGTTAAATAGCTGCCCAAATATTTTAACTCCTCCACTTTTTCTATTCAGATTGGATCTAAAAATGGTCTAAAAACTACGGGTTGACTTCATTGCTCCAATATTTCCCCATATGACTCTGCCTTCTTTGCAGAAATGGCATGCCACCTGCCGACAGTATTGCACAAAGAATGTACTCTATATCTCCAGAAACAATCCTAGGCACCTTTGGAAAAAAATGCAACTGAGTTTGGTTGCATTCTTAACAAGTGGCTGAACCACCATTCTTTGAATTAAAAAATATCTCAAATGATTACGGGTTTAAAGGGCTTTAAAGTCGAAGGATTGACTTCATTGCACCGGGTTTTACTCCATATGGCTCGGTCCCTCTCAGCAGAAATGGCACACCACCTGCCGAGAGTATTGCACAAAGCACGAACTCCATAGCTCCAGCAACAATCCTAGGGGTCTCTGGAAAAAACTGCACTCGTGAACAGACGGCGCGCGTCCGGACTCAAACCCACGACTTTTGACTCACAAGGCAAAGGGCTTAACCACAATGATGCCTCCATCGAGTGTGGTATTTTGTTTAATATGTAAAGACGTAACCTTTATTTTGTGTTATTTTAGATTACATTAGCAATTAAACAACTAAAGACAGTATATATGGAATGGAACTGATAAGAAAACAAAGATAAAAATACTAGGAGTTTGCACATTCCCAGTGGTAATGTTGTATGGGCGTGAACCATGCACATTTAACAAGGCAGTGTCAAAGCATATAATATATGTTTAATGTTACAGAAGAGTCCTCCATATACCACCATGGGACAGAGAACAAATCGATATATCCATAAAGAAATTTTTTCTAACTTGTTGATGCTACAGATAAGAAAATTGAAGTATTCTGGACATGAGAAGTATGAGAAGACACAAAGGGTTGGAGAAGACCATTATGGAAGGAGGCATCCAGACAAGTGAAAACCACGAGAAGATGGAATCAGGATGTAACTAATGATTTGACTCAAGCATGACGGCTGCAGAGGCGTGACATCTGGCCTATACGAGAAATTCCGAACGACTGTGCTAAGTTTTTCTCAGGATATTCTATTTGATAATATGAAGAATCTACTTTTTTTTAAAACCAGCCTGTTCTTCTCTTGACTGTTTGTCTATGACCTCTTTTAGTCTATGACTCAGTTTTAGAGTTTAATTCAGTTTACTGACAACAACACACCACAGAAAGCTCGCCATGTGTAAAATTAAAGCCTGAAGAAGGTAGTGGGGGTCACCAGGAAAGATAGATCACAAAATGAGGACATCATATGCAGAGTGAGCATGACAGTAACTTCATGCACCGAATACATTGAAAGACAACAAATGCAGTTGGTTTAGACATTTAACGAAAATGGAATACAACCAACCACTAATAATACAATTACAATAAAAATAGATCAGGTACTAGACCCAAGGAAGACCAAGAAAAGATGGATATCAAGAGCAAGACCACACCAAATAAACACGGATATAACACAAGCCAAGGACGACGCATCTGGCCCTGGGGTGCAAATTAAAGCTACCACCCCTACGCTTAACTGCAAGAGTGGACAACCAATTCCATCATCCGTCTGGGGTAAGACAATAGAGTATTTCGTATATTATTTATCGAATTTATCATTCATATGTCTTTACTATTGTATTAATAGAGTCAGGGTTCAATAATTCAGGCACTGATAACACCATCTATCTATCTCTTCTATGTAGTTTGTTTTGTATATTCACTCAGAAACATTCTTTTAAATCTAGCCTTTGGTAGCTTGACATTAAATGACAAGGTATTACTCTTTTCATTCTGCTGAAATTTTCACTCTTTCCCAGAAAGAAATTCCGAAAGACTGTAACGGGTACCAAAGTTCTGCATAGGACACTGCGAGTGGACATGCCGGAAAGCGGAATGCTAGAGGCCAAACAAATACTGTATGAACAATTTGAAATGGCTATATAGAAAAAAATATGATATAATACGGAAATGCTTCGACATAATTGATGCTCATAACAGTGATACTTATGTATACGAATTGTTACATGTACATTAACTTAAGGCATAAGTTTATCATGCTGATTGGGGTAAATGAAAACGCAAATCTTACCATGAGGGGCGAGTAGCACACTATTAGCGACAACAAAATTACGATATTAGGTTCCGATTAACGGCACTGAATGGAAGTCTGTCATGCCATTGGTGGATTCATTTTGGAAAGGATAGTTTGAATTTTGAAACTAGGAAAAACAAACACAAGCAAGGTATGTTATCTAGTTTCTGATCTTGATGTGTGACAGTTGTTAGTCGTACTGTTATATCTTTATATTATATAACATGCACTTTGGTGAATAGTTTGGTATGGCATTATTCATATTTTCTGAATCGTTATAGAATTTGTGTGATTAATATAATAATTCTTCACCTAGGTAGTCCTAGGCTAGGAGTTTCTCAAGTTTCTGTAGTTTAATTATTCAAAATTAGTGCAATTTTGATTTTCACACTAAAAACAGTAAACACAAAGCTTGTAAGCCTTGTTAACACACAATGTTATTCTTAGGTAACTGATTCGTAAGCAGTCGAAGTCACTGGTTTCCTAATTATATCCTGTAGATCGTAAAGATCTAGAGTCTAGATTAGACAACTCAACTGAACTTACAATGATTCAAAGACAAATGAACAAACAAAACGTCAAAAGACATTCTTATTCTAGAGACTACTCATTCGATTCGTATTTACTTTACAGTTACTGACGAAAAAGTAACTTAAAAGAACTACATTTAGAATTACCATTTGATTACGCATACAAACTACAAATAATATTTCTCGACTTCTTATGACATTTTTTTACTATTATCAGTAATGAAATGTATATAATATTATATAACATATATTGAATATTGTCTTTACAGACCTATCATTTAGCAACAGCAACAAGTGTTAGTGTGTAAGAAGTGTAACTACTAACACCCAAGTTTATGTTTGAAATACTCTGCACCCTTCCGTGATTTCAGTTTTCTCATTCAGCAGCTAGTTTTTCCCATTTGTTGGGACCAGTAAAAAACTTAAAAAGTCCGTCATTGTCATTGAGGTATTGTAGATATTCTTGTATCTGAACAGTAGTCTGTCTTGAAATCTTTTACCTTCCTAAAGTTCACACTACAGAGCAACACCTATTTGAGTATTATATGCTATTATCAATTCTCACATGTCCTAGACATAGTAGTATTATTACTATGATAATAGTCTTAAGAGTTTTCCTATGATAGATGACAATTTAGCACACTGCAAGCCTTCTGAGTAACTATATGTCTATGGGGATCATAGCCTCAATGAATTTAAGGTGTCTAGTCAGGGTTAGTGAGCTGACACTGATCAAGACCCTACTCCACCTCCAGTGGGGGCTCTAGAAACAGACTGCAACGCTATATTTTGTTTTGAGAATGCTCATGTTACACAAACTGGCTTATACTACAAATAACAATCAGAAAATTGAAGTATTTTTGGACACATAGAAGGTTTTCCAACAAACATAATACAACTCATAGAATCTCCATACCACGAACAACAGGCAACCATTAAAATAGGAGGTGAAATAGCTGAATGGTTCGAGATTCAAAAGGGGGTACTACAGGGATGTATTTTGTCACCATACTTATTCAACATATATGCAGAGAGCATCATGAGGAATGTAAAGACGATGCCAACTATGTGAATTACGACCCTCTCACTATAGGCGGCAAATGCATACCAGAGCTTAGATACGCAGACGATACAGTATTATTATCCATCAACAAAGAAGGTTTGGAAAACCTAATCATGATGACCAAGAAACAGTGAAGACCAACATCTATATTTGAATACACAAAAATCATGTCAACTGACAAAGCAAAAGGCTCACCTAACATCCAAGTAAACAATGAAGAACTCCAATGTGTAGAGAGCTACGAATATCTGGGCTCAGTAATTAACAATAACGGTGACTGCTCCAAAGAGATCTCAAGAAGATTGGCAATAGTGATCAGAAGTTAAACACAATGAAGAACATGTGGCAAAGCACCAGCAAAATACTAAAATTAAAAATATTGAGATCATGCATTTTCTCAGTGGCTACTTATGGTTGTGAATCATGGACTATTACACAAAAATTAAGAACGAAAATCCAGTCCTTTGAAACTAAATGCTATAGAAAGATCCTACGAATACCATGGATGGAAAAAGAAAGAACACTGATGTCCTGAAAGAATTAAATGTTAAAGAGAATTGGCTGATAAACAACATACTATACAGAAAAATTACATACTTTGGTCACATCAAGCGTCACTATGGCCTGGAAAGAACAATACTAGAGGGCAGGGTCCCAGGACGCAGAGGCAGACCAAGAAGAAGATGGCTACAAGATATTAAAGAAACCATGAACATGACCATCGGCGAAGTGGGTAAACTGGCAAGAGACAGAGTGAATTTCAGATGTGCTGCAAAGAGAGCAACGTCCTATAAAGGATACGCACCTTGATGATGAGAGGGTTTTAAGAAGACCATTATGAAAGGAGTCATCCCAGAAAAAAAAAGATCATGGAAAAGGTATATTCTGTGTGACTGATGATTCAACTATGGCGGCAGCAGTGGCGGGCCTATGAGAGAGAGAGACATTCTGAAGGACTGTTAAGGTGGCAAAATTCTGCTCAGGGCAAGCTATTAAATTATATTGATAAAACCATTATCTGCTTTTTTGTGGTGAATATTCGTTGAATATTTTTATATTTTCTATTTTGATTTAGTGAACAAAGGGACAGATGTAGGCATTTGTGCAGTAGGGGCTAGTGATAAACGTGGGGACTAGATTCACATCTATTGAAAATGGCTTCCAGTCATCCAGCGAAAGGAAAAACTACTGCAGCGTGTAAAGTCAGAAGATCATGGTTTGACACACCGCCACTTACCACTCTGGATTCACTTCCAAAACCTGAAAAGGTCTCTAAGCGTCAAAGTCTTGATGTGGTGGAGACCCTCACACTGACCCACTTTACAAACCCACCGAAAATCTTATTTGGCAAAGCTTCAGTTGGCAAGACTAAAGTCAGGACATTATTGCTCAGAAATCCACATGACTTTGAACAGGAAGTCATAATTGAAAGATTTCCATTCAAAAAAAAGTTTATGGTGAACCAGACCAGGTATGTTTTCCTTGACTTGTTATTAGCGTTGTATGTCAATATTAGCACTTTGCCTCTTTATTTTGCCATAATAATTCAGTTTAATTTGTAATATCTTCATTCCCTCTCTTTTTAATCACTTCTTCCATTGCAGCTGTGAGACAAATCAGGATTGGAGAAGAGAAAGAAAGACAATATGCATAGAGAGGTTCGCTCCAGGTGTCTCCTTTTTCAACCTAATGCTGAAAGGCAAAACAGGATTGGAGGATAGATAGATATCTTCATTGAATTCCAAAAATGTCCATAAGTGCTCCAGTTTCCTTTGCAATATCTCCAACAGCATCCAGCGACTAGCCATACCAGTTCGATGTTGATTGATGAGCTTACTCATGCACCTGTTGTGCTGCTCTTTTCTGACCACTTCAATCCAAGGTCCTGCAATCTAGCTGTTGACATGGATTGGTTTAGATGGAAGTCCTCTTTGTGACCCAACTCTATAAGAGCATTCAGAATTTCAGCTCTATCCATTGGCTGACCACCCAATATTCTGTCTAAATAATAGGTTTTAACTTCTGTTGCAGCTGGAATCGTCCCTGATCTGCAACATTTTACAAACTGAATCAGGTGGTACTGCACATACGAAACATCGACAAGTGCTGCCATCTGTCGAACAGCACATAAACTTCTTCGGTTGCTCCATAATGACCACTGTTAAACCACTCTTTGTGATTTTATGTGATCTGAGACTAAGAGCGATTGTACGTTTTGCCAGTTATGTGCCTACATGTAAGCTAGCACATCAAATTGCTACGCTTTTTATTTACTAGGGTAGCTTCCCTAGACCCCTACCTCATTTGACTCTTACGACATACCTTGTAGGTGGCAGTGTTACTATTCTTTGCTCCTCTTGCAACACTCGGCTCATGAACTAAGTTACTAATAACAAAATGTGAATGTTCAGAACCCACAGATTAGACATTCTATTAGACATTTTTAATGTATGCCATTTCATGCACCAACCTTCTTCTTTTCTAAAATCCTATTTGGCCTCACAGTGTTGGACAAGAAGAGATTTCTAGAACAGACTTTAGTGTGCGCTTAGTGTTTTTCACTGCCTCTGTTATTTCATGCACCCACCTGTATGACATATATTTTGTTCTTTGACTTTCTTTAGTCACTTTTTAAAATTATCACTTAGCCTTTTCAGACCTTAGGGTTTTGATTGATTGATAGAACCATCATCATTGTACTTTGGTAAGTAACGATGTGTGCCCCAATTTCTTTAATACACAGGAAGATCTCAGCTGCAGTGCACGAACTCTGTAGCACCGGCGAGGTTCCCTGAATGCACATTTGAAAATGGTGAAGATATTTTTGTAAGAATTTTATTTTTAATCTTTTCTAATTAATTTTGCCTGGGCAGTGGCTTTCCAGCTTGCTCTTCTCGATTTTGAACTGCCAATGGTTCTTTTAGGTGCTCAAATTGAATACATTTTACAGGACCTACGTTTTATTGCCTGTCTCTGATAAGACTAGGAACTCGATCTCATCAACACTGAGATCAGGGATCTCTGGAAAAATATCCAGATGGCTCCACGAGGGAACGAACCTGGTATCTTTGGCACAAGAGATGAGCACCTAACCTCTATGCCACAGAGACCCCAGATCTTAGGGTATGAAATGTCTGTGAATTCACATTTCTATTCGCAACTGTGCAGGAGGTAGGAGGGCCAGTTTTTTTCTCACATGTGGAGCTCGAGTGTGGGATTGAACCCCAGCCCTTTTGTTTCCAATTCAATAAGCAACCATTCTATGTATTACACTAATCCATTTCAACAGTAGTTATTACTTAAAATTATTGCAATATTCAAATTCTTGACTTTTTTAATGTTATCCACGGATTCTTTGTTTTCCATGACAGGTTCACAGTTAGTCCTGAAGAAGTATTTAACCTGCAAATAACTTGGACACCAGAGGAAGATGGGGGATATCGAGAAATGATACAATTTCATATAAATAATGTCTATAGGCTTCAAGCGTTTCTGATTGGCACTGCAGAAAAGCCAAGACTGCCACGTAAAACGGTATGTGTAGCAGAAATTAACATTGTTTCAGTTAATAAATAAGATAACGAGTTTTTTAAGAACCACAGGGAAGCAACGGAAGCAAAGAATATCCATAAATAGACAATGTACAAGTATTAGGAGCTGCCTAAAAAACAAATTGACAAACACAGGATTTGAACCACTTACCCTTATTTCTTACGACACCCATTGCCTAGCCTAGCAGTACAGACATTCTTACGAACAGAACCAAGGAGCCATTCTAAAAAATTGCTTTACTGAATAGTGTCTTTCACAAACGCTTCATTATAGCAATTTTAATATTTAATTAGTTTGCACTAGTTTGTTGTATTCTGATAAAAGCATATCAGTCTTGCAAGACATAAGGGAGCCCATCACCCTAGGCCTGAGCACTGTTAGCCTTGAACTTCTCGGTCAAAGTATCCCGGTCTACACCGCTAGAAGGAGGAGTTTGCTTGTGCATTCTATAAGTCATTAGCAAATTACTCATTTTCACATTTTGGTCCTCCTAAGAAAGACTAGCTGACACTAACTAATGGATGCAGAACACACCTTGTAGACCAAGCCACAATCTGAAGCTGAGTGTATTTTCCTTACAGTTGAGCTCATTTTTATGTTTTGTTTCAGGCTAGTCTTTACTTCTTTGTTACAGTGGCGATTTTTTTTTTCTCCGATCCAGAAGCACTTGATCTTTTGGCTCGGTGCCACAGACATCGTGACCGTTCGGTGCCACGAACACCATAAATCTGGAGAACCTGTGGCTTTTCTGCCAGCCCCAGAATTGAACCCGCACTCACAGAGGGCTTATCACCCGTCGTCCAGCGCGCTACGAACACACTGGGATAGGTGAAACTACTTATAGATGGTTTCTTCTTGTTTTTGCCTGTCTTCTCATTTCCAGGAATACCACATTAGACTGTTATCCACTGCATGACCAATTCTGTTTTTCTATAATCTAACATTGGATGAGCCTGTCTTGTTTAAAACATGGAATAGCTTAAATTTTGTATAAAATTGTTAATAATTCAGTGATCTTCTGCTAGCCAGGCACTGGTGTTAACTTTATTTAATTAATAGGAGTAGGGTATATTCTATCGGTGCCAAACCTGGATGCTGACATCAAATAATAGAAGAAAACTAGTCACATCAGAGATGAAGCGGCTAAGCAGAATGCTGAGAGTACCAAGAAGGGACCGGTTTAGAAATGAAGAAACCAGGAAAAAAGTGGGTACAACAGCAGTTTTTTCTTCTTTGCGTTCGTTCTTTACTATCAATTTTAATCACTCTTTGTGATATGTTTGATCTTTGCCAAGAACGTGTATACGTTGCACATTGGTTTGGATGAAGTGCTACAGAACTGAGAGTACAGAAGGACCGTTTAGGAATGAAGAAACCGGATTTAGCAAAAAGCAGTACTGAACTTCATCAAGAAACAACAAATTGAATGGTTCGGCCACATAAGCAGATTATCAACAGACAATGCGCTTCAAAGAGCAATGCTACTCCGATACAATGTATACAAACATAATGGGGACCTCAGAGATAACAGAGGTGACGAAAAACACTGTGTTATTGAAGGCGACACAAAAGTCTATTCTAGAAGTCACTTATCCTGGCGCTATGTGGAAAAACAGGATTAGCGAAAAGAAAGAAAGTTTATATTCTAGAACTTTTCATTTTGAAGTGGTCAAAGCTCAAATCATTTTTTAAGAATGTAAATAATATGTTGTGACCTACAAAAGGTGATAGTCATGTCATGCTGTAACTCAGAACCTGCAGACTGATCTTACTTATTCAGCTCTTCATGGTGCATAGGGCCTCAACAGTTGTTCACCACTTTTCCTTGTCTCTGGCTGTTTTCTTTATGGTCTCCGAGGATAGTCGAGCACCCTTCTGTTCCTCAAGAAGACTCTCCGGGTCTGTTTAGGATGCCCTCTTTTCTGTTTTCCCCGCGGGTTCCACTCAAATGCATGGTTAGTGACACTCAACTGTGTCTTCCGTAGGGTATGCCCGACCCACTACCATTTTCTCTTAACCTGGGTCATCATGGGTTCCTGTCCTATTCTTATCCATTGGTCTGTGTTTGCAACTCAGTTATACCATCTCAATTTGAGAATCCGCCAAAGATAACTGTTGACAAAGGTCTGAATCTTATTTGTATTTAATTTGGTGACTTGCAACGTTTTCAAGCCATACAGCAACACAGATTTCACATTTGAGCTGAGTATCCTGTGCTTCACCTATTTAGGTAACAATTTAGATTGCACAGGAAATGTTAAAAAAGAAATTATGATATGAATTGGCAAAGCAACATCAGCTTTTAAAAGTCTAAATAAAATATGGAACTGCAAGTTATATATTATTAAAACTAAATTACGAATTTTCTATTCAAATGTTGTATTAATCCCAAGAAAGCGCCGCTGGAACTACATCGGTCACACACTTAGAATGGATGAGAGAAGACTCCCTTACCAATCCCTCATATGGACACCAGAGGGAAAAAGAAACGAGGAAGACCAAGAGAGACTCTGCGTAGAACCATCATCAGAGAAGGCTCAATGATGGGCCTAGCAAACATTAAAGACCTAAAACAGATAGCAATGAACCGCGAGACATGGAAGCTATGACCTTGCCCTATGCGCCGCCCACAGGCCCAAGAGGAAAGACTAACTAATATGCCAGTGGGAGTTGGAAAATGACAAGATATAAAAAGCAAGTTGAATGCATTTGAAAATAGATGTCTGCGAAAAATAATGAATATAAAATGGAGCGAATTCAGAAGTGATGAAATCAGAGAAATGTCTGGTCAACCACTGGTGACAACTGTTATAAGAAAGAGAAGATGGAGATATGTTGGGAGCACCTTGAGGAGAAATGATCAATGAATATCAAAGCAGGCATTGAAGTGAGATGCAAAGGGTTCAAGAAGAGGTTCGACCTAAGGAGACCCTGAAGCGAACTTTGCTGAGAGAGGCAAGAAATATCGGTCTCAGTTCCATGGAGGAGATTGAGCGAGTTGTCCAGGATAGAGCGGTATGGAGAAATTACTTGCAAGCCCTATGTAACGGTACGAGAGGAAGAGTTATCCTGAGCTTATTTTTGGTGGAGATGACAGTAGATTTCCATATTGTCAGCAGGATAGCAAAGGCTTAGACACATCTTCCTGTTATGTTTTTATGTTTTTCTTATAATTTTCTTACAATTTTTACAGAGAAAATTTCCGTTTGCACCAAATGTGAGACACCCACCCACTATACTTCAGACCCCGGCCTTATCCAGAATCAGAATAAACTACAGTCCAAATAGCAAGCAGGAAGCACGTGAACTCTTTGATGATCTGACATCTCGTCAACATTATCTCATTGAGAACAAAGAAAATAATGAAGAGAGTAGCCAGGAAAAATGTGAGATTATGAATATTGAAGAACAAATTGTTTTGAATCAGAATGGTCAACCATCAATTTCTGCATTAGCTCATATAAAAATGAACTTTAACCCATGTGATGACGTTGTGAAGACACCAACCCCTCTTGAGTCTACCGCTATATTGGGCAAGCATGAGATTGGCAGAGTAAACTGTAAAAATAAAAAACAATGGAGAGATATATCCGACATCAATTTGCCTGCACTAATTATGAGTCCTATTCCTGTAAATGAAGGAAATGAACACGGAATGATAATTGATTCTTACTATCAAGTCAATGAGACGAGTTCAACGGCATTAATAAAAATTGTGGGAGGGAAAAGGTGCGAGGATGAGCAGATTTCTGTTCAGAAGTACAATAAAGACAGTGAGAATTTGTTGAAAGAAACTTTTGTAATGCCGTTACCCCCAGCTGGCAGCACTAAATTGAATAAGAAACCTGGATTTACAGAAGACAGGATAACAGTGAAGTCTGAAAATGAAAGCTTTGTCACTTCTCTCGGACAATTTGACCAGCAAACTGCAAGAGCAGATGAGACCAGGATTATCAAACAACATGAGACTGCTCTTGTGAAGTCTAACGCCGATGTCAACAGTCAGCTAACACCAGAACCTGTTGTCAACCGCTCGGCGTTCATGTGTTATGAATGTGAACAATGCTGAAGATGAACAAAGTTCGAAACTTTTGACACCAAAAATATCAAGGGATATAGGTTTGATTGGGTCGAGTCAAGTCTCGCCCAGAACAATGTTGGACGAGTCTCTTACTTTGATTTCTCAGATGAATATACCAGTGAAAAGCACGGATATCTCACCTAAAGATTGTAACTCAAGCATTAATTCCAGCCTAATTTCTCAAGGTCAAGGCATTGTCAGCCCCAATTCCTTTATGGAGGACATGCGATCTATGATGCAAAATGGCAGCCTTGATGAGGAATGTAGAAACACCAGCACACCAAATATTTCCAGTGCTTCATTAATTCTGAATAATTCCATCCCGCACAAAGTCATGATCAAACACTTGCATAGCATCAGGCGATCTCTTCACGACAGTCCACTGATTGTGAACAATGATTGCGGAACAAAACAGACATCGCAGGGAGTAAGATATGGACCTAAGCGTAGATCCATAACTAAGCAGTTTCAGAAAGGCGAGGTGAGAAGAGTCGCAGCAGCTGCTCGTAAAGTGGTAAAGGACAAAGAGTTATTAATGGGAGTCCACTTAAAAAATTTGACAAAGAAAGAACACTCTGCAATGAAGGATACACTAATGGTTAAAAGGCAATGCAAAAGTAGTCCCACTACAGCTAAAAGTCCTCATAGAGGAATTTATGATAATAAAAAGGAGGTAGAAACAAAGAAAGCATCATTTAAACGATCTCCATTACGCAGACGGTCTTCCCTGACAAGAAGATCTCCTTTAACAAGAAGATCTCCGTTGACAAAGAAATTCCACCCTAGTCCAACACATGATTCTTCACTTAAAAAGATAAGAACTAGAATAAGTAAAAACAAGAGAAGGTCCAGTCCGCTAACACTTGTTGTAACTCCAAATTCAAGCAAATTTACAAACAGAAACTCTGACCAAAAGAGTTCAGAAGTTAAGACTACAGTCAAGACTTCCTCGAATGTCAGCGATGCTATTTATAATTTGGTCACACCACAAAAAGACGATCAGTTATATGATTCATATTCTACTATCGCTTGCAGATCTGTCGACCAAGACACTGTTGTCAAATGTAATTCTCGTGAAAACAGTGCCAAATTTTTTGCTGATCTGTTGACTGATGATGAAGATAGACAAAAAGAAGAGCTTTCACAGACAAGTTTAATCTTAGGAAAAGAAAAGTTGTTTCCAGAGATCCATATTCAAGAACGCTGTGACGCTGATGAAGTCTATCATAAGGAAATAGATCATGAAATGGGAGGTAATATTTCAAAATTAGTTTACAATGATGCAGACTATAACATACAGGAAGTGCAAGTAGCAGTGTGCACAAATGATGTTAATTATCAAAATTTTGATGGGGATGATACTAATACATTAACAAATTGTGAGGGGAAATTATACAACAGAAGCGGTAAAATGGAAGAAGTTTACACTGCAGCAGAGAGTTTAGACTCAGAACAAAGATTCTCTCCCAGTAATGGACCTAAGTCCTGTTCTTTCTTTGGATCAGTCCAGAAGAGGAACCATAACTGTCACAAAGTCAAGAATGTCAGATGCCCTACTAACTGCTATGCACAATAGGAAGCGACTGTTCTTGGATTCTCCCCAGAAATCATCACCATATTGCAATGTAGAGGATGATAGAGAAAGTAAAGAGAACATTAGCGTGAATGTTGAGGAAAGTTATCAAGAAATCGATGGCAACATGTATGTAATTGTCAAGGAAACCACAAATTCAATCAAGTCAACCACTGAGACTTACATTGAGCACTTAGCTGTTAGTCCTCAGCAGTTTGAAACTCCCACAAGACTTCCAAACAGTCCTGATCTTCTAATGTCACGGAGATCAACCCATGTTGTTCAAAGTCCAAAGGTTATTAATATTGCTTCGTTTAATAAACGGCAGTTATATTTCATTGATGAGGGGGCAAGCGGTCAAATAGATGGGGAACAACTTGATACTCTTGTAAAGCAGACCGCAGAGATTAATGAAGAACAAAATAGCTCCCCGTTAAGTCAGTCTCATTCAACTTGTGATCTGAAATCTTCTGTTACCCAGTCAGACACATTTGAGAAGGAGCCAACAATCCTTGAAACTCCTAACAAGAGTTATACACTTGCAGACAAATCAGAACCTCCAATAACATCAATATGTTCCATGTTACCAAATCTTGTTGATTATGAAGATGGCTCTGAAAATGGCAGCACTGGGGATGTGACCAAAGATTCACTTGACACCAGCCAATCAGTAGACTCTCTTGCCAACTTAAGTGTCAATACAAGCGGGTATATGGAAGAAAATAAGCATAGAGTTTACCTTGATGCTCAGGAGATTAGCAAGGAAGATGTAACCTATATCCAAGATGTTGAGACGCATATTGCTCTGTTCACAAATGAGCTGCTTGTGAACAAAACGACTGATCAAAATGTGTCAACAGTTTGTCAAAAAACAGATGTCAAATGTCACATTGTTGGCAGCAAATGTGATGAAAGTGAGGATGAACCATTTTATGACACATTGAGTGACAGGTATTATGATGCTTTAAGTGATGCTGGGAATCCAGAAGTGGAAGAGATTGTTGAACTACAAGAAGATGTTGAGTCTGACATACATCCAACAAAAGATCTATCTGACATGTATTGGGAAGAAATGGATAACACTAAGATTGAGGTATCCATATCTTGTCAGTCCGAAGTTAAAGAGACACAAGATAATATTTATGCACAGAGTGAAATTGTTATTCCTATCGATGGAAGTGACTCACTAGAAGAATCAGATGTGCCGAGGAGTTTTGTTGTGAAAGATTCAACCATAGAAATGAGCATTGATCACATTGAAAAGTTTCAAGTTGTTGAAACAGAAGTCATTGAGATGTGCTCTGTTGTAGAATTAAAACTGGTGGATGAAATACTTCAGCACACCTGAGGCCAAGGTTAAGCAAAGCTGCGGCGTTCCATCTCTGCTGACACGCTGGTGGAAAATAAGCTTAATTTAAGTAAATCTAATACACAAAAACATTCCAAGGTAGTAAACTTTGATGTCAGCCCTTTGTGTGTGCCTAAATATGTATCGTCCAGGAAATATATGACTCAGTCAAAGTCTGCTATTTTGCCGAAACAAGCAGCACAGTTGTCTACAAAATACTCTCCAGTTAAAATATCCAAAGGTCAACATCCGTTAAATAAAAAAATGGAGGTCACTCTAAAGCAGCGAAGTCAGAGCATGTCTAACCTATCAAGACAGATTGAGAGGTCATCTACCAAAACTGAACATCGTTTAGTAGACAGACAGGGAGCAACAAACAGGGGTAAGTCATTATTTGTTTACTACCATAAGTTATTTCTTCTCTTTCTATCTATCTATATCCTCTTTGTGTTCTGATTGACACATAAGGCTTTCACAAAATATTTGCCTTGTTGCTGTTCTGCCACCTTTCTACCAATTGTTTCCCATGTCAGGCCACAATCTTTAAACTCCACAGTTCTTCTCCATGTTTTCTTTGGATGTCCAGACCTTCTTTTCCCATCCGTTGTTTATTGGTGAGCTGTTCTAGCCAATGTCCCTACTGGCATACAACATACATGACCACTCCATCTCTATCTTTGTCTATGAATGATAATCTCCAATGATGCACAGTTTGTTTTACAAGCTTATTTGCTATTTTATTTGGCCAGAATATTTGCAGGATTCTCTTGAAACTTTTTTTTGGGAATGTCTCCAGCATGTAAAGGATGTTGTGGGTCATTTTTTCTTCTTCTTTAATGATCATAAATGACCTCTGTTTCCACATATGTGAAGCAGAATAAGAGACGTTGAACTGTCTGTTTGAAATGGGAGTTAAGCGTGGACAAGCAAACTTTTGCTTTCTGCAGGGTAGAGAGAGAAAATGTGCCAACCGTCACTTTGGTGTATTGAGTGTGGGAAGATTGAGATGGCTGTTCCATTGGAGAATGGAGCAGATTTGGAATTGTCCAATATGCGAGAATGTTGATCAAGAGAACTGGAGGATAAAGGAACACGCTTCCATACCATGAGATATATTTGGGAATACGCTGTTAAACCTATATTTTTCTTTGACCATGGCACACAATGAGTGATGTGTTCAACATCATGTTGGCCACATTTACTTCCAGTTTTTCCCCTAGTGCCCTATTGAGACTGGATTGTCCTGAGAGCCGCAGTCGGAAAATAATTTTGCTTCCACTGTAGGGTTGAACCCAGTCCCACCCGCCTACGAAACAAGTGCAGTAACCATTACACTATCACAGCTCAGGAGAACTTAACTGAGGTTAATGATCCAGTGGCACTTGGACTATTCAGTCCAATGTTGTGTAGTGATGTCAACATATGTTTGTAAACTGTTGCTTTGTTCCACGTAATATGTTCTACTTAAATGATTTGGGGGTCAGTTTTTCTGACATCCACCAACTTGACATCTCTGCATTGAGAGAGTCTTTCCGAACAGAGGAGTTTCAGGGCTGTGAATCCCACTCGCTGACCGATTGAAAGAGATGGGTGTCAATATTGGTGCAGCCCGAAAAGACGACATACTAAATATGCAAAGAGATTGATTAATCAACATCGAAATGGCGTGTTGGGTCGCTGGATTTGCTGAGGTGGAGATCGGAGCACCTATGGACATGTCCGAGTGCTATGATGATAGTCCTCATATAACTGATAACTGACATCTCTGCGTCTTGGAACAGGACTCAATCAACTCTGCAGGCGCATGTATATACAAAATTCAACATTGGCAATTTAGTCCTGGAAACAGGCCGAACACATACTTCAAGACTGTCCCAAATATAATATACTGAGGTAAACTTACTGCCTAGTGAAAGAACACTAGAAAGAAAGCTACACAGAAGTTCTGTGTCAGCTAAAAAAAAAAAATAACCTGAAGTTTACGCAAGAGACTACATTGAATATATAGACATCCTATGTATCAGCTCGTTTTACCTGCAGCAACTGTGGCAATGATGATGATGATGATTCCAAGCAAAAAAAAAAAAAAAGTGTTACACCTTGTTTATTATTTAATGAAATAAATGCTACCATAAATTTCTCTGCAAAAGTGCTTTGATTCAGTCATCTAACATATTTCCATATGTTTTTTTTCAGCTTGTCAAGTCACAAAAACTGTATCTAAACAAAAAAAAGAGAGCGGTGTAAAAGGCGTTGCCCAAAGCAGACTTGTCTTGGTGAAGAAACGAAATCCAGGTTAGAAGAAATATACATCATTCCTTGGTTGTTATAAATATTATGAAGACATTCCCATGCTGAAGACTTAGAGACTGGTATAGCAGAGCTGACAAAGAGACTGTGATAGCAGAGCTGAAAAAAACTCTGATATAGCAGAACAGACTTAGACACTTGTGGTACTATATTACTCACTATATACTTACTATAGTCATATGAACAGTCTTGCTAAGCAAATGTCGATTGAAGAGGGCAAGCAAAATGGGGTGCTGAAAATGAATATGTAGAATCAATATGATAGATTGGTTTATATATGGTTATTCTTGACTGTTTGCAGAAGAAACAAATGTAAATTTTGTGTTTTTTTCTTTTCTAGGAATTCCAAGGCACCCTATGCTTTTTGCAGCCAAGAATATGTACTATGATGAACGGTGGATGGAAAAGCAAGAAAGAGGATTTGTGCTGTGGTTGAATTTTGTTCTTACTCCCCCTGATGAATATGTAGCAGTCACTAACAAGGCCAAAAGTAAGTAGAGCCTCGATAGCAGGAGCGACCAACCACTGGGTGATGGATAGTGGGATGACCTTGAATATCTTCTTGAACGCTCCATATCGACCACTTGTTAACCATTCTGTGTGATTTGCATGTAATCTGAGCCTAAGAGCTATTGTATGTTGTACCAGTTATGCGCCTACAAGTAGGCCAGCACATCCTATTTCTGCTGTTTTTTATTTACTATGGTAGCTTCCCTAGGTCCTACATCAATCTCCTCTTACGACATGCCTTGTAGGTCGCGGACCTTGAATATGAAATAATGTAAAGAGCCTGATTCATACGAGCCTGATTGCATTCCACAATATGTGATATATTGTGGAATGCAATGTTAGGTCCATGTTTTCCGTTGATCAACCATACATGATGAGTGTTGTCTATTTTGTAGACTGATTTGCTGGTTGATTCACTTCTCAGCCTAGTCCTCAGGTATCCAGTTCTGCCTTTATGTCAAATGATTCAAAAGTCCTTATGTATAAATTCAGCACCAATTTCAACATGTTCATCCAACATACGGCTGCTGATCAACAGAAAGGACCTCCAATTCATTTTCTAACCTGCCTGATGATTCGTGCTGTCTTTTTTTTTTCCGATCCAGAAGCACTTGAGCTGAAAGCTCTTCGCTCGGTGTCATGGACATCGTAACCCTTGGATTTGGTGCCATGAACACCGTAAATCTGGGGAACCTGTAGCTTTTCTGCCAGTCTGCGGAGTTGAACCCGCACTCACAGAGGACTTGTCACCCGTAGTCCAACACGCTGGGCACATGCTGTCATAAAAGCCTGTCTGCTCTCTAATTGCCACAAACACTCGCATATCCATGACAATCTCTCTATAGCGTCACACCACTGGCACTTAGGACAACAACAAGTGCACATCATTTTTCTCTTTTCTTGGCCGTTCTCTATACTGTATTCCAGCTATGATTAATTTCTTTCAGTCAGTGTTCAATTGTTCTCCAGTTCGTTTTGGGTCTTCCATGTTTTCATTTATCCTCTGTTGTCCATCTTAGTGCAGTTTTCATGATGTTAGTCTCCATGCATATCACACATCTAATTCATCTCCAGTGTCTCTTGAATTATGGTGTTCATATTCTCTTGTTGACATTGTGCAAGCAGTTCTTGGTTAGAGATATCCGGCAATAGATCCACTTCAACCCCTGGTGGTTGGAAACTTTGATAGATAACATCCACTCATATCGCAACTTACCGTTTTGGACCTTTTGAAGCAAGAACCGATAGTTAGATATAAAAATGTTCCCAGAAGACAGTCTCAGAAAGCCACCATTGGAGGGCAGCAGTAATGGCATTAACCTCTATAAAGAAGACATTGATTTATTTGAATTGTTTACAATTATTTATGCTCATTTTAATTGTTTTCTTTATTCTCATCAGTTGATGCAGGCTCGTTAACTCTGGATTCTGGCCATGTTGCACCACGATTAGCTCCGACCAAAGAGATACTCTCATTTAGAGCATATGCTGCACGCCGACGATTAAATAGACTGCGCCGCAGCGCATGCGAGCTGTACCAGTCTGAGTCATTAGTGAATATTATCCGCAAGATTGAGGTGGAAGTGGAAAGTCGCAGGATAGCTCCACGTAAAGAGAAGATGCTCCATGCTGATGTAGGTAAGATGATAGTGTCAGCCCTGTATTGATGGTTGTTGCGTTTAAGAATGATATATTACTAGGATCACTAAGTCTCAAATGACTGTTTTAAAAAAAACCTATTTATTACTGTACTTAGATCTTGTTGTATTTTTTCTTTTTTCCAATCCTGACTTAAAAGAACAGTTATACACACGGAAGTCAAATGTAAGACCTTCATGACCAGTCTTGCGATGCATTTGACCTGTGCACATTTTGGGTAATCTATTCTCTAATTCTGCTTTGCCTTTCAGCGTCATGTCGAAAAGGGAGACACCTGGAGTGAGCCTCTCTATGCGGCTTGTCTTTCTTTCTTTTCTCCAGTCCTGATTTGCCTTACAGCTTCAGGGGGTAGAAATTTCTAAACGAGCCCTTGTGTGCGCCTCATAAATAGTGTCTTTTGTCGCCTCTGTTATCTCTGAAATCCACCTTTTGCGTGGCCGGTCATTTGCTTTGAATCCATTGTATCTGAGCAACTTTGCTCTTTGAGGTGCACCATCTGTTGGTAATGTGCTTATGTCGCAAAACCATTTAATTTGTTGTTTCTTGATGAAGTTCAGTACTGTTGTACCCACTTTTTCCTGATTTCTTCATTTCTCAACCGGTCTCTTCTTGTTACCCCCAGCATTACGCGCATACCCTTCATCTCTGTTGTGACTAATTTTCTTCTATCATTTGTTGTCGGCGTCCAGGTTTGGCCCTGATAGCATAATGTGGGGAGAAAGATTGTGTTGAACATGGCTCTTTTTGTGTTCATGGTGACATGTTTGCATTTTTAAACTGGCGCCATTTGTTCTATCATTTGATTTGCTTTATTGCATGTGTTGGATTTCATTAGTTACCCTTCCTTTTGCTGAAAAAATACTCCTTGGTATGTAAAGTCTTTGATTTGTTTTAACTCCTTAACAACCAAACGTCACACTAAGTGACGTTTTTACTCAAAATACATTTGCCTGGTCCACTGAAAGTTAATGGGCATTTGTCAATGGAGATATTGGTAATGTTTTCCTCTGTAAGATATCGTTACTTCGGTTTTTGTAGATGTTTATTCTCATATTGTATTCATTGCATGTTAACTGTAGTCTGTTAATGTGTTGCTGTAGCTGTTCTTCTGTTGTCTCCTCGTATTACTCCACATAATCTTCGCAAACCTTGATGCTGCACTTGTCTCATTGCTTTATCAATTCTTCAATACCTGCATCATATTTGAACTCCTTTATAAACTACAAACATCCATTTTTAAACTATCTTATCGCCTGTGCGGTGCCGGGGACTGCAAGGGAAGCAAATAATAGTACCACTGCAACCTACAAGGCATGTCGTAAGAGGCCTAGGAAGCTACCTAATAAATAAAAAGCATCAAAGAAATAAGATGTGCTGGCCTACTTGTGGGCCCATAACTGGCACACGTACAATCGCTCTTAGGCTTAGATCACATACAAATCACTGGTTAACAAGTGTTCGATGTGGAGTGTTTGATGAAGAAGAAGAAACTATCTTATATCATTTTGTGATTTACTTACCAGCGTATTACATAGAAGAATTCAATCTGGTGCAGTTTTAGAATTAAGATCTTTTGTTGCAGGTATCAAACAGAAACTTTTAGATTTGCTGCTTCATTACAGTTCCCTTTGGCTGAGAATTGGACTGGAGGTGAGTAATGTAATTGTCTTGTTAGTTAGTCATCAGATTATTATCATTGCACTTAAAACAAGTTGATAAGTGTTATGATTTCATCTTTATCTGCCAGCACACGCCGACTGATAGTTCTAGACTTATGTTGATTAATGAAACACTGTTTACTCCCCACATCGAGCATGACTATGTAGATCACTGCTGCCTCCAGGGCTCTCTCGTGGGTGGATGAGCAACAGGCCATCCATACGATTATCTTATCAGACTCGTTGAATATGCTTCAAAGGATTGAATGTGGAAGGCGGAACAGGTGCACAGCATTCGGAGGTCACATCTCAGGACACACCTGGACATACTGGATTACAGGCAACGAATGTATTGACTTTCTTGCAAACAATGTCCCGATTCTAATTGGCAGAAGTATGAACATAGCCGATGTCATCAATGCTGTACACTCATTTATGTCATATGAGTGAGTCTCGCACTCATCCGATTGCAGACTTAGGAGTTAAGTTTTGACATACCAGACAGTGTCATCTTCATGGTTGAGAGAGTAAAGATACTAATCAACATCTCATGGGTATGGTGAGCAAGTGGACTTTAGGATGGCTGTTGCAGTGGAGGACGGAGCATGCATAGGAATGCCATGACGTCAATCGCATAACTACGTATGGTGTTTTAATCTAGAAGCACCACTTTTAACTACCAAGTTCTGAGTGGACCACAGATATAACAGGCAGGGAAAGTCACTATGTACGAAATTGAAAGGACAGATATGTTTACTGGCATGATAGTTGCCTCCTACTCCATATATGTGGAAACAGAATCAAAACAGAATCATAGGCATTGAGCCACCTCATTAAAATGGGGATTAAGCACAGATAAACTCATTGATTCTGTCTGTGGGATAAAGAGAGAAGATATGCCTACCAACATCACTTAACTACAGTGATTTTTAACTTAATTGGGCACTACCTGGAAGTGCCACAAGTTTTAAATTGTTTTCTGGCTGTGTTGCTCTCAGGTCAATTGGCCCTATAAAGGCGCCCTCCCACCTTTTGGCTGCAATCTAGTGGGCACTATACTATGATCTTAGCCAAAAGATTTTTACTTGCTCTATCTAGTTTTTAGGTATATATCAAATGTGGGCACTGGAGAAACTTACATTAAGATACCTGCTGCATTGGAGGATGAAGCATGTATAAACTTTTCCAATGTATAAGGATGTCAATGGGAAGCTTCTGACTGAATGGATTAAAACGCTGCTCCTATGCTGGAGACCCATGTTAAATTCACGGTACGGCCAAGGATTTTTTTCTGTTGTGGGCATAAATAAAAAAAACCTAAACTGAACAGCTTCGCGACGACTGCACTAGCCACGCAGCCATTAAATTCCTCATGCTCTCGTCCCACCTGTCCTACACTGCCCAAATAAGTGGTACTACAGACAGTAACAACAGTTTTTTTTATTTTATGATTATATAAAGGATGTCAATTAGGGGACTGAACTCTTACACATTTATTTCCCTTAGACAATATTTGGTGAGATCTTGATGCTGCAGTCTAACCAAGATGTGGTGGGCCTGTCTAGATTTATTTTGACCAGAGTTATGGCTTCACCAGAGATAGCTGCTGAATTTGCCCACTCAACAGTGCCTCACTTATACAAACAAGGTAATATCAAGTTCTCTCTTGTTAGATTATCTACCTTTACCATTTTTTTCTCTTTGTTATGTTACCTGTTTTTTTTTTCTTTATGTTAAATTGCATACCTGTTTTTTTTCTTTCTTTGTTATGTTAAATTGCATGCCTTTTTTTTCTCTTTGTTATGTTAAATTGTGTACCTGTTTTATTATGTTAAATTGCGTACCTTTTTTGTGTCATATTACCAACATGTTTTTCTCTTTGTTTTTGTGTTATATTACCTACTTTTTTCTCTTAGTTTTTGTGTTATATTACCAACATGTTTTTCTCTTTGTTTTTGTGTTATATTACCAACCTGTTTTTCTCTTTATTTTTGTGTTATATTACCTACCTTTTCTCTCTTTGGTATTATGTTCACTTATCTACCTTTTTTCCCTTAGGTTATGAAGCTGCTGTTTCCCGTCACACTGTGAAGAAGTTCCTTCTGCTTGTTTACTTTTTAGACCAGGCAAAAACATCTCGTTTAATCGATCATGATCCATGCTTGTTCTGTACGGATGCTAGGATTAAGGTACTTAGTTTATTTTTTTTAAATTTATTTTCTTCTACCATATACTCCTTTATAGGAGTTGGGGGTAGCAATCCCTGCAGAGGGGCCGAGCGTATGGGGTAAAACCCGGTGCAATGAAGTCAATCCTTCGGCTTTAAACCCTTTTTAAACGTCTGCAATGAAGATATTCGAAACTGAAATCAGTCCCAGAACCTAATGATTATCCCTTGTACATATATCGCACATATTTCATTCATACTTGACGATAGCAGAGACAGGACATCTGGCCTTTAAGAAAGAGATCAATTCCGAAGAACTGTTAAGGTGACAAAGTTCTGCATGAGGATGTTATATCTCAATTTAGCAAATGCAAATTGCCTAGTGCCGACACGAGCGTCCATAAAGCATCCCAGGACACAAAACTGTTCTCTTCGCAGGGAACTACTTCTGCCTTGTAGTTTTGGTTGGGGACAATCAAAGGCTAGCGGAGTAAACCATACACAAAACTGGACGATAGGCAAACCAAGCAGTTCACAAAAAAAAGAAAGGTTAGCTGGGTAGATGACGTTCATCAGCCCGAGAGGGCAGGTCGTCTACCGGTCGCTGCCCTGAAAGAAAATAGCAACCTGCTTGCCTTGTGGGTTTTGGCTGGGGACAGCAAAAGGCTAACGGAGAGCGAACCCAGTAAACGCTGGTTGAAATCGGACACACTGCCGAAGGATAAGCACTTGAGCTTCAAATGGTACTGAAAGTTGTGACGTAGCATACCCATGCTAAGGGGGGATAGAGAGAGAGATGTCTCAATTTTTAATGATTTGTAATAAATTGTAATATATAATTTCTATTTTTTTTGACAGTCCAGCAAAGAAATCCTTATTGAGTTTTCCAAGGAAGTCCTAAGTGGAGAAGGGGATATTACTCGGCACTTGGCCTATTTAGGCTACACTGTTAGTCAGACACAGAAACCAATAGATGAGTTTGACTTTGCTGTCACACACATCAGTTCTGATCTGCGAGATGGTCTCAGATTATGGTATTTGTATTTTCTCAACTGTTTATATGGATGGATGTTGTTTCTGGGGGGAAAAAAACTGTTTGAGATCATATATTTAGTTAATATATCAGTTCGATTTTTGTGTCAGGGCATGCAGATGTAAGGGGAAATGAATGCGATGAAAGGCTTGCAGGTATGGCTGCTGTAACAGGTGGGTGAACAATGGACCAGGCTGATATTCTAAATTCCCTAAAGGAGAGAAGATGTGTAAATGATTCAAGTAATAATGGTGAATCTACAACCCTAACCAGACTATAAGAATACCAAATCAAATGTGGGGTAGCTAGGCAAGAACTTTATACTTTTAGCGAAAAAAGAATAGTAAATTAACAAAGAGCGGATGTCTTAGTCACCACATGCTGAGAGGAATGCTGACAATATCAGAGCACCTATGGACTAATTGAGAGCCGCTGTAGCGTAGTTGTAAGTGAACTTGCTTCACAAGGCTGGTGGTCTGGGTTCAACTCCCGCAGTATGCGTGGAATTTTTCTCGACCGCAGCGGCTCTCGGGTCGACCCAGCCTCAACTGGGTACCAGACATGCTCTGGGAAAGTAAAGGCGGCCGGCGTGATGCTGACCACATCACCCATCGTGTGCCGACGGTCAATGAAAAATACAGGCCTAACACTGTATTGACCTATATACCACGAGGTATGAAAGGGTTTCTTTACTTTTATGGACTAATTGGTTCGATGTGCAGTGATGATGAATTGACAACTATACTATACTTAGTTTGATGTTGAATGATATGAGAACAAAACCACTGTTTACGAATCACACACAAAAGCATGTTCTATAAATCTCTTCTTATCCTGACGCTGTGAGGCAAAACAGGATTAGAGAAAAGAGAATAAAGGATGCTGAATGATACAAGAAACTGTTACGGGGTCTCTGTGGAGTAAAGGTTAGGGGTTCGTCTCTCGTGCCAAATGTACCAGGTTCACTCCCTGGTGGAGCCATGTGGACAGTTTTCCAGATATCCCTGATCTCAGTGTCCTATCGGAGACTACGATAAAACATAGGTCCCATATTCAATTTGAGCACGTAAAAGAACCTGTTGCAGTTCAAAATTGAGAAGAGCAGGTTGGAAAGCCGCTACGCATGCAAAATTCATTAGAAAAGATTAAAAATAGAGTTCCCACCAAAATATCTTCAAAATTACATCCGGGACCCTCACCGGTGATACAGAGTTCGTGCACCGCAGCTGAGATCTTCCTGTGTAAGAGAGAGATCATAGCACACAAGGTTACTCACCGAAGTGCAATGATGATGGTCCAATCAATCAAGAGAAGCTTTGAGATCATATATTTTGAAGTGTAGACATAACTTTTGAATTTGTCTTGTCTTATAGTCATAAAATGGCCAGAGTGGTTACCGGGCCCAAATTTGGGGTGTAAAGAATAGAACCACTGTTACCTGCCACACTTGTCGTAAGAGGTGACTACGGAGGTTTGGCTGAAATCAGATGCACATGTCCTAAACGGGTAGAAGTCTATGCGTTTAGAGGCCTACCAAACCAATGTGCAACGTATACGCGTTCTTGACAAAGATCAAACATATCACAAAGAGTGATTAAAATTGGTCGTAAAGAACGAATGCAAAGAAGAAGATAGTCATAAAATTATAAATAAATCCATTGTTAACAAATTTATGTCTCAAACCTATATGCAAACCGTTCTCTTGTGTTTTTTCAGTCGTGTTCTAGAGCATTTTACTGGCACCTACAACATCATTTCTCAGCTACGAACACCCGCCATTAGTCGTCTGCAGAAAATTCACAACACTGAGGTATTTTTCAAAGCTATGTGTCAGCGTGGGCTTGATTTCAGCTCTCTGTCAGGTGAGTAGTCTTAGAATGAATAGCTTAAGACTTTGCTTAAAAAAATATGAGCAAATATATATATACACACACAATTTTCAGGATCACCGAAAAATATTTATATATATATATATATATATTTATATATAAATATATATATAAAATGGGACAAATTCAGGAGACGATGAAATGAGAGAAATGTCTGGTCAACCACTGATAACTGTTATAAGAAAGAGAAGATAGAGAAATGTTGGGCACACCATGATAAGAAATCAAAGAATACCAAAGCAGGCATTGAAGTGGGATGTAAAGGTTTCAAGAAAGAGAGGACTCCATAGAAAGACCCTGAAACAAACTTTGCTGAGAGAGGCAAGAAATATTGGTCTCAGTACCATGGAGGAGATTGAACGAGTTGCCCAGGATAGAGCAGTATGGAGAAATTGCTTGAAGACCCTATGTAACATACAACGGTACGAGAGGAATTATTATATATGTATGTATATACGTGTATATAATATTTCAGGGAGTTGTTAGTCTAAACACAATGAAATACATACTTGGGAGGAGATCAGAGTAATTATGGATATGTGCGATGAAGCTGATCCTCAAATGAACATTCAGGGTCACTGATAACGAAGTTGATAACACACTGCACTAGGGAACTACATTCGGTGGAAATTATCAGGTTCGAGACCAGCTTTGGTAAATAACAATTTTACGTGCTCATGATGTTCGGTAGGATTACATGAAACCTGTATCCTTTACTATGGACCTAAATTACAAGCACCTTTAAAGTTGGAGTAACTTTAGCCAAAATTGCAAGGAACACGTATGATAAGAAAAACAAGCCTTCAAGTAAAAATCAGAGACGTTTGAATTCTTGCGAGCGAACTGAGAAAGAAAAATATCAAAATATAAATAATATTAAAAAACGGTTTGCATCCAGTGTCTGGAAGTGTAATAACACTCAGGGGAAACTGAAGAAGATATAAAATCACATTTAGGTAAGGCCCAGAGCTGCTTTAGCAAGGATCAATCTGTAAATTCAGCATATACTGCGAGAAAACCAAGTTATATTATTCGGTCGATATTATGGCACATTGGACATTCCCATAGGTCGGCAAGTGCCACTCTTGACAATCGTGAAAAGGCGTAAACTTGCGTGGTTCTGGCATGTGATGAGACATGGCTAACTCTCCAAGATTATCCTACAGGGAACGGTCGAGGAGGGCAGAGAAAATCTTGGTTTGACATCAAGAGCCGTTCAGGACAGAGTTTCTCCATATTTGCTCGAAGAGTTGAAGACAGAGACTCACTGCGGGCTTTTTGTGCTAATGTCTCCACAGTGACACCCTAACGGGTTATGGGCTTTATTATTATTTGTCCTCGCTGCAGCTGCCATCTTAAAGTCCACTTGCTCATCGTACCCATGAGAAGTTGATTAGTATATCTTCTCTCTACCACGAGGATGACACTGTCTGGCATGTCCATTCTTAATTCTCGCAATTTTTCTAGTGTCTGAGACTCACCCATATCACATAAGTGAATGTGCACCTCATTGATCACACCGGCTTTGCCTATACTTCTGCCAGCTCCTTCTTCTTTGCGTTCGTTCTTTACGACCAATTTTAATAAATCTTTGTGATTTGTTTGATCTTTGCCAAGAACGTGTATACGTTGCACATTGGTTTGGTAGGCCCCTAAACGCATAGACTTCTACACGCTTAGGACACATGCATCCGATTTCAACCAAACCTCCTTAGTCGCCTCTTACGACATGCATGGCAGGTAACAGTGGTTCTATTCTTTACACCCCAAATTTGGGCCCGGTAACCACTCTGGCGTTCTGCCAGCTTGAGTTGGGGCATTGTTTGCAAGAAAGTCAGCATGTTCATTGCCCTGCACTCCAACATGTCCAGGTGTGTCATTGTCTTGAGATGTGACCCCCAAATAATGTCCACATATTATGTGCACATGAGACTTCCAGATTCAATCCTTTGAAGCATGTTTATCAAGTCTGATATGATAATCATATGGGTAGCCTGTTGCTCAGCCACACACAAGAGAGCCCTGGAGGAAGTGGTGAGTGATCTCCATAGGCTCGATGTTGTGGAGAGTAAACAATGTTTCATTAATCAATACAAGACTGGAACTGTCAGTCGGCACATGATGGCAGATAACGCCGTATCACTGGCAAGGGTTTCCATTGTAATTTAGAAAAGTGTGGAAATATTTTTTAGAAATTTAAAAAAAATCTTTCTGATGAATTTTACATGAGCAGCAGCTTTCCAGCCTGTCCTTCTTAATTGAACTGCCAAGGGTTTTTTTATGTGCTCAACTTGAACACAGGACTTACGTTTTATCACTCTTCTTAAATAGGACAAGGAACTCGTTCTCACCTGCACTTCTTCGAACGCTCCATATTGACCACTTGTCAAGCACAGTGTGATTTGTATGTGATCTGAGCCTATGAGCGATTGTACTGCTTTGCCAGTTATGTGTCTACAAGTAGACCAGCACATCCGATTTCTGCTCTGCTTTTTATTTACTAGGGTAGCATCCCTAGGGCCTAAATTTGTCGCCTCTTATGACATCATTGTAGGTCGCAGTGGTACTAATCATTGCTTCCCTTGCGGGCCCCGGCACCACACAGGCGCCTCCTGCACTGAGATCAGGGATCTCTGGAAAAATATCCTGATAGCTCCACGAGGGAATGTGAGGAATGTGAACATCTATTGCAGTGGAGGATGGAGCACAAATGGAATCGCCAAATGTGGGAAGATGTCAGTCTGGAGAAGTGAACAATAGAATAATTTTGTACTTAAGAACCATTTATATTCCGCTATCCATATCAAAGTCAATGAATAGTACTTGATATATGTCAGTCAATAATATCAAGATATTCTGTAACAGGTACTGTCGTGACAGCAAGAGATGTTGTTGATGGACACCGAGAGAAAACACTTTCCCTCTTGTGGCAGCTAATCATTCACTTCCAGGTAACTCATTTGTGTTTCCTTGCGCTGTCTTTTCAAATGTGACGGATAATTAACTGATTTATTTCATGATTATACACTTCAACATGAGGATAGCCAGTATGTTGCCGGGGCCGCAAGGAATCAAAGAATAGTGACACTGCGACCTGCATGTCATAAGAGGCAACTGAGGTAGGGACCTATTGAAGATACCCTAGTAAATAAAAAGCATCACAGTAATTAGATGTGCTTGTATATACTTGTAGATTAAGATCAAGACACAGAGAATGTTTATCATCAATATAAGGAAGAGACAGTCATCATTTTTCGGACATGTGATGAGGAAGGTTTAGAACACATTGTGACAACCGGTAAAATCGAGGGTAGATGAGACAGAGAGAGAAAAATCTTGGATATCCTTACTTGATGGCACGGTAGATCGTCAACATCTGAGTTGATAGCAAACACCAAAGACAGATTTGTGGAGATCTATGATCGTCTACGTCAGCCGGCACAGCACCTGATGATGATGATGAAATGTCTAACCAGGTTTGAACTAGGTTAAATAACACAGGGAAAAGACCAAGGTCATGAGAATAAATGCAGTAAATTTAAACCAGATTATGCTGGAGGAAACAGCTCTACAAGATGTAGAATCATACACATACCTTGGTAGCAACATAGACACAGAAGGAGGAACAAACAAAGATGTCAAGATAAGAATACAAAAAGCAAGGGAAACTTTATTGCATTGAGTAATATATGGAAGTCAAAGAAGATCAAAACAAACACAAATCTGAGAATCTTTCAATCAAATGTGAAATCAGTGCTGTTGTATGGCTCGGAAGCATGGGGGCAACAAAATAAACCACCAGAAAACTACAGATTTTCATAAATGGATGTTTACATAGTATAGAGGGACTGAGATGGTGTGATAAGATTACGAATTATGAACTCAGAGAAAGAACTAAGCAGATACCCGTGGAGAAAGAGGTAAGGAAGAGACGCTGGAGATGGATAGGACACAAATTGAGAAGACCGCCTTGAAGCATTGCAAAACATAAGCCTAAGGAATTCAATGGTTAGTACAGTCACTGCAAACTGTTCAGGTTTGGATTTTTTCTCTATTTCCCTGACAGAAAAAAATGTCTGGGCTTTCCCGGGATCGAACCAGTATCTCTCGAATGGGAGCCTGCGCTAAAATCCATTTGGCTAGACACTCCTCTATGTATCAGTGTCATTAAAAATTGTTACTGCCTGTAATACTGCTTTTTAGGACAGGGGAACATGATCCAAAGAAATTCAATGGTCAGTGCAGTCGCTAAAACTGTTGAGGTTAGGATTTTTCTTTTGCCCGTCAAAAAACAACTTCTTGGCCTTACCGGGGATCAAACCCAGGTCTCCCGAATGGGAGCCTACGCTCTAATACATTTTGCCAGATGCTCCTATGTGTATATCACTGTGAAAAATCGTGGCATATCCTTTACAGGACGTAGCCATCAACCACAGTAAACGAGTTGTTGATTTTCTAGTCACCACTTATACGTTCAGTAGTTTGTCATTGTTTTCTGAACAGTGAGGTCTATTTTTATCTTGTAAAATTTCAACTGAAACGAATTCGCTTCCAAACTTGCCCGCCACGGAGTTTGAACCAGGTGCGCTTGGGTTGTGATTGAGCTCACCATCGTTTAAGCTACAGGTACCCACAGTGTACCAGATGAAAACAGCCATAAATATAACCAGGAGAGACTTAATGAGAAATGATGGCATTGTGACAATCCTAGGAACAATACCTTGCAAAGTAATTACTTTATGTGTTAGATTTCCACTTTTGTATAAATTACAGAGCTCAATTCAAGTGAATGAGGTACACCTAAAGGAAGAAATTGGCATATTAATGAAGTCTCTTAAACTCAAAGTGGCAATGCAGAAATTTGGTGCTATGTCCATAGAGGATTGTGAAGGTATGTGTTGAGTCTTAAATTGGTGCTTTTTCCTTTGGTATATTGTGAAGGTATGTGTTGAGTCTTAAATTGGGGCTTTTTCCATAGAGGATTGTGAAGGTATGTGTTGAGTCTTAAATTGGGGCTTTTTCCATAGAGGATTGTGAAGGTATGTGTTGAGTCTTAAATTGGTGTTTTTTTTCCATAGAGGATTGTGAAGGTATGCGCTGTGTCTTGGGTCTATAAAGTTTCTAGTATCATAATTATATAACTTAATGTGTTAGCAGAGATGTACTATTAGTCAACATAAAAAGTGTTGAGATGCACTACTAGCTTTCATAATAGACCCAGAGATAACATGTACTTCATGCGAGGAATCCGGATCAGAAAACATGCGGGTAAGGCCTTGTTTCACAGGTCCTCATCTATATCGCCCAATTTTTCAGTATTACTGCAGCCTACCCACTGTTTTTTTCCAGATCTAATCAGATCCAGTCTGATCACCTCAAATCTCTAGGTTTCCTTACATCGCCATCTTGTTCACATGCATGGTTAACCTTTCGCAACAGTAAAGAAAATACCTGAATTCAATTCTTTATTCTGAACCAGAATTGCTCAGACCATGTCTTCCGTGACAGAAAAGCAAATGAGAGTTATTTGCCTATTGAATTTGATGGCCTAAAATGAATAAGACTCCTGCAAAACAATGCTTCTTTAGAACAAAATAGATGCTGTGAATGTTTATAGACCTCAAGCTATTATGTAATGTCCCAGCATTTCATTGGGTTTAAAGACTAAGAGTACCTGCTGCCTTGCACGTCGGCTGGGGACAGTCAAAGGTTATGGAGCGACCCAGTAAACGCTGGTTGAAATCGGACACGTCGCCGAAGGACAAGCACCAGAGCTCCAACTGGTATTGAAGATGTGACGTAAAACAAACGTTCTTGGCAAAGGCTGTTTATATATAACAATAAGAATGATCAAAGTGGCGAAAAAGAACAATCGGGGGTTGATTTTTTTTTGGAAGGGGGGTTTGTTTGCTCGCGTAGGAATTCGGACAGTCATGGCAACTCTGACTGTTTTTTGCTTGAAGCTTTGCTTTCTTTATCATCAGTGCCCCTTATTCAGGCACACCTTACTTTGGCTTGAGGGTACTTGTAGTTTAGATTTCAAGTAAAGGATCAGGGTCTCTTGCAGTCCAGCAGGTTACCGTATGCACAGCAAGAATTTTTTCACTACCAAATTGGCCTCGAACCCCCGGAATTTCCGTGACACGTGATCTCTAGGACAAATTGTGTACAACTTTGCTATCAGCAATCCCATAAATTTTATGAATAAAATGTGTAGACTTGTAAAGTAAATATAAAAATATAGGATATATATTTATGTGACTGTGCTTATATTTTCTTGACTTGTTATAGCTCGCAGAGATTCAGGAGAGACTAAACTCATTATGGAAAACAAGATGTTACAACTAATATTCCATTGGTGCCATCTGGTGTGCCTCCACTATGGAGTCAAGGTAGATATTTTATAGTTTTTTTTTTTATAATCTTCATTCTTCGCTCCTAGGGAGGCATCGGCCTGCAACCAAGGTCTTCCAAACGCGCCTATCCAAAGCCATCTTTGTGCAGCACTCTTGGTAGTAGGCAAGCCATATCTGCCGACAGGGACAGAGCTATATGGGGAAACCTAGTACAATAAAGTCAATCCTTCACCTTTAGACTTTAGGTGATAATAGACGTCTCATCACAAATAATGATGATGGCAACAGCCTTAGACGTGTGCTGCTGCACCAGTCTGGTGTGGGAGGAGGTGACTAGCGTCCAATCTTCTAATACAGTCCCCTACCACAGTGGGGTATACATAATCAAGGTTAGACATGTGTTTTGTCTTTTCGCGCAGCTCGCTTTCTCTATGGCACAATGATTCTCAGCTATGCAAGTTCCTCTTGTGTTGTTACAGTGCCACATTTGTCAATTTTGCGCAAGGGATTCCCGGCACATGATCTCTATTTGATGCATTTTAAAGACACATTTTAGAGACACAAGAGTGTCTTTAATGCTTTTTTCTATACACCAACTGAATGTCCGTCCTCAAGCTTGCCACATCAACTGCTTTGGGATGAGGCATCCTACAACGTGACCAACCCATCTCACTTGGACTTTTCTGCAACAGGGTGTTGCGCTGGGATCTTTGCTCTTATGGGGACTTTGGCATCTGGAATTTTGTCCTGCCAGTTTATTTTTAGTAGTCTGCGCAGACAGCTTGTTTTTTTCAAGTAGTTTAATTTTCTTGAATGCTTTACACTGCCATGTCTCATTGGCATACATCAGTGTGGTTAGCATTATGGCCCGGTAAACTTTTAGCTTTGTGGCTATGCTTATCCCCTTTTGCTCCCACATAGTAACACAGCCTTCCGAATGTAGCACTGGCTTTGGATATCCTATTGCTGACCTCAGAGTCTATGTTTGCCGATCTGGATAGGATGCTACCAAGATAGACACAGTTGTCTGCTGGTGGAGATAACTGTGATTAATATTGATGACTGGAGCATGGTACTGCTCTCTAGGGACGAACTGAAACAAAGGTGGTAGAGACATCCCAGTCACACTCCTGTTCTTATTCCAAAAATGACAGTTAAGAAGATTCATAAATTTGCATGGTACTAGTTCGATTGATTGATTGACTGATTGCTTATCATCTTATTTATTTTACCAGGTTGAAAATTTCACAGTATCTTTTTCTGATGGCCGTGCCCTGTGCTGCTTGTTACACCACTATCACCCAGCATTGCTACCTCTGTCTGAGATCAATTTCCAGACCACTATCAGTTTCCAGGAGAATGCAGAGAAGAGATGTCAGATAGAGGCAGACCCAGATTTAAGCTTAGACTGGGGAAGTGCTGGTGGAGGTCTCATGGCAGACGGTAAATAATTTTATCTTAAAAGTTAGTCCAGAGAGTGTTTACAACACTTGGTGACTACAGGTAAAATTCAGGGAAGGAGATGTCATGGAAGATAGAGGGAGAAAATGTTGGATGGTCTGACATCATGGTTCGACAGAAGATCGACGTCAGAACTGATTACTTGCACCAAGGAGAGAGAGTTGTGGAGAGACATCAGTGTGGTGTAATATTTCATGTAAGAAATACAACTTCCAACCTAAGCTTCTGTTTCTTAGATCAATTGTTGCATCCATCCCTCAGAACAGGTTTCGGTTGCAGAATAAGTAGATATGTTCTGTTGATGCTTCTATTGTCTGGAATAACACATTCCTAGGGAAAGTTCACCCTAGTAAATCAAAAGCTGGCTGAAACCGGATGGGCTGGTCCAGTCACCATGGGTGCACAATCGACTCAACAGAGATCACTTCGTTCTTGTCAAAGGACAAATTATATATCACAAAAAGAATGATAAAATTGGCAGTGAAGAACAATCGAAAAGAAAGAAGGGGAAGAAAAATAACACATATTCTGTTCAAATATTCACTGATAGTAAGAGAGCAGACATACTTGCATAAAAAATATATATAATTTGAATGTTGGGAGTCGCCCGAGTGGTTACCGGGGCCCAAATATGGGGTGTCAAGAATATAACCACTGTTACCTGCCACGCATGTCGTAAGAGACGACTAAGGAGGTTTGGCTGAAATCGGATGCACATGTCCTAAACGGTAGAAGTCTATGCGTTTAGGGGCCTACCAAACCAATGTGCAGTGTATACACGTTCTTGGCAAAGATCAAACATATCACAAAGAGTGATTAAAATTGGTAGTAAAGAACGAACGCAAAGAAGAAGAAGAGAGAATGTTGGGAGTTTATAAGTGGGAACATGCTGCAATTGATTCGAAATTGCTTGTTCGATGACAACACAGCAATGTATGAACATCAAATCTGAGATTTGGGAAATTTATAATCAAAACTTGCATAAGTAGAATTTGTCCTGGTGAGAAAAAAAAGTTTATGTAACCAGCGACCATCGATCCATGGAATCCTTCAGTGTATATAACCTTTGAGATATGCTGTAGAAGACTGAGCCCTGGTGGGTTTGTCTAGAATGATGTGAGGTCCCATTGTTAAGACACCCAAACGCCCGAGTGGTTACCTGGGCCCAAATTTGGGGTGTAAAGAATATAACCACTGTTACCTGCCATGCATGTCGTAAGAGGCGACTAAGGAGGTTTGGATGAAATCGGATGCACATGTCCTAAACGTGTAGAAGTCTATGCGTTTAGGGGCCTACAAATCAATGTGCAGCGATGCACGTTCTTGGCAAAGATCAAACATATCACAAAGAGTGATTAAAATTAGTCGTAAGAACGAACGCAAAGAAGACACCCAAACATCTCACTGACAGCTGAAAAACAGCTCCACATTCTGCTTCTCAGACATGCAGTGTTTGGCTTGTAATATTTTCCGTAGCCTTTTCCCACTTTACGGTATGAAGTGCCTGTCACTTCATATTTCTGGGTTCTAGTATGTAGGAGGGCCAATTCCTTTCCTCGCATGTGATTGAACCCACAACCCTCTTGTGTCCGAGTCGATAGGCAAACACTTACTCCGCTAATCCATCCCGCTATGTAATTTTACTTCTACAACATGTAATTCCAAACTTCTTATATGACTAGATAGGTTCAATATCAATGTTAGTCTTCTTCATCTCGTTCGCTGATGTTCAATGTCTACACAATGAGTCAGTTCTCTGGATGTATGTTGTTTTTGTTAGTTCATCAAGACTTCCAAACAGCTTTTTGTGGATGTCTGTCTCTGTTGGCAGTGTTCTTTCCGTAGTTGATTCATCAGGTGGCACTCTTGCAGTGTTTGTCCACATGTGGATGTTGGAACTAGTTTTAGTCTGTGTAGGTGTCTATTCAGTCTGTTGTGTCTAGTTTTGAATCGAAACAGTATCACCTACCTTGCTCTATTTAGATAGTGGTAATTGTCTGTTTGCTGGCTTTCTTTTCTAATAGCCTTGATGAGTGTTTTTTTTTCCTGGAAAGTGATTATTTGATTCCTTTGTTCATGTGTTGCTCTTTCCTTAGCTAATTTGTCCGCTCTCTCGTTTCCTGGTATGCCACAGTGTGATGGTATCCCCTGCAGCACTGCCCTTCTTATGATATTCAGCTCACTTAGTGTTTCTTTTAGTATCAATGTTAGTGTCTTCATCTATGCATTACACATTTCTTTTCCCAAAATCATTTATTTGAAACAGAAGACAACACAGAGATGTATGAGCAACTGCTGGCCAATGAAAAGTCCAACTATAAGATCTTGTATGAGAAGGTAGACAGTTTTATTTTTAATAATATCTTTAACCCTTAGTGTACCAGGGCAAAAGCCATGTTTTTACAAGACATTTGTTTTTAGAATAAAAAATACCCTTTAGTGTGGATCCTGGTAAAAACGTGTCCAATCCAAAGCCACATAGTATGGCGTTTGGTCCACAATGAGTTAATGATGATAAAGTTTCATTAAATTAGTGAATGTGGTATATATTTTATTCTTGCGTGAGAAAATGCTGGACAGCCTAGCTTGATAGCATGGAAGAGTCAACATCTGAACTGATAGTCAGTAAACATGCCAGACTTTTGTGGAGATCCATCGTAGCCTACGGAACTTATGGAGATAACAAGACAGATTCCAGTGAGCCACGAGGTTAAAAAATAATGCTGACGCTGGATAGAACACGCTTTGAGAAAATCAGAGGGAAATATTATTCTTCTTCAAACGCTCTACATCGACCATTTGTTAAGCGCTCTGTGTGATTTGTATGTGATCCGAGCCTAAGAGCAATTGTACGCTGTGCCAGTTATGCGCCTACAATTAGGCTAGCACATCTGATTTCTGTGATGCTTTTTATTTACTAGAGTAGCTTCCCTAGGTCCTACATTAGTCGCCTCTTACGACATACCTGGTAGGTCACAGTGGTACTATTCTTTGCTTCTCTTCCTGGTCCCGGCACCACACGGGCACAGGAAATATAACAAACGGTTCTTTCTGTTTTTTTTTTTTTTTCCGCTTTCAACTCAGACGAAGTTTCATCTCTGAAACTGATTTTTGTGAAAATCCATTTTGCAATTTCTTACAATGGCAGCAGCTGCACATTGTAAATTACTTACACTGGCAGCCGTGTGCACAATGTACTGTAATTAGTATTCCTCGCCATAAAGGCAGATTTTCTCCGACTTCAGAGGTACTCACGTTATCGTCCTGAGTAAGACCAGGGGACTCGAACAAATGCCGGATAGTGGTTCGAACCCGAGCTATGAGGCGTCTCACAGCTAGCAGGCCGAGCTACTATCAACTACTCTAGGCAGTCCCCCGGTTCTTTCCTGTAAACCACAGGGACAGCGAAAGAAATGGAGGCCTAGAAATCTTCTTTCTTCTTCCAACGTTTTCAGACATCGATTTGTATACTTTTAAAGTAGTTAGTGGTCACTCGGAGTCCATGTACATCTCTGTATAGCTTGTCTTGGACTGACATCGATTTGTATTCTTTTAAAGTAGTTAGTGGTCAACCGGAGTCCATGTACATCTCTGTATAGCTTGTCTTGGACTGACATCGATTTGTATACTTTTAAAGTAGTTAGTGGTCAATCGGAGTCCATGTACATCTCTGTATAGCTTGTCTTGGACTGACATCGATTTGTATACTTTTAAAGTAGTTAGTGGTCAACAGGAGTCCATGTACATCTCAGTATAGCTTGTCTTGGACTGACATCGATTTGTATACTTTTAAAGTAGTTAGTGGTCAACCGAGTCCATGTACATCTCCGTATAGCTTGTCTTGGACTGACATCGATTTGTATACTTTTAAAGTAGTTAGTGGTCAACTCGAGTCCATGTACATCTCCGTATAGCTTGTCTTGGACTGACATCGATTTGTATACTTTTAAAGTAGTTAGTGGTCAACTGGAGTCCATGTACATCTCCGTATAGCTTGTCTTGGACTGACATCGATTTGTATACTTTTAAAGTAGTTAGTGGTCAACCGAGTCCATGTACATCTCCGTATAGCTTGTCTTGGACTGACATCGATTTGTATACTTTTAAAGTAGTTAGTGGTCAACGGAGTCCATGTACATCTCCGTATAGCTTGTCTTGGACTGACATCGATTTGTATACTTTTAAAGTAGTTAGTGGTCAACCGAGTCCATGTACATCTCCGTATAGCTTGTCTTGGACTGACATCGATTTGTATACTTTTAAAGTAGTTAGTGGTCAACTGGAGTCCATGTACATCTCCGTATAGCTTGTCTTGGACTGACATCGATTTGTATACTTTTAAAGTAGTTAGTGGTCAACCAGAGTCCATGTACATCTTCGTATAGCTTGTCTTGGACTGACATCGATTTGTATACTTTTAAAGTAGTTAGTGGTCAACGGAGTCCATGTACATCTCCGTATAGCTTGTCTTGGACTGATATGGGATTGGCCATGTGTTTTTCTCTGTTCCATGTACGTTGGACATTCTTGCAGTATGTGTGTCTCTGTCATCTTGCTGGTGCCACATGTACATATGTCAGATGGGCCTATTTTATACTTGTTAAACAAATGGTACCTCAGTCTATTGTGCCCTGTTCGTAGACGAAAAATGACAACCTGTTCCTCTCTACTTGGTGGTAAGCATCGTTTTTTTCATGCCCTGGGTGATCTCTCAGCCATTTGTTCTTGTAGGCCATTTTTATCCGTACTTTTGCTTCCTCATATGTCATACTGGTGTCTGTCTGTTGTAGCCTGCTTCCTGCTTTTGCCAATATGTCTGCAGTCTCATTTCCAGGTATTCCGCAGTGAGATGGTATCGACTGTATTACCACTCTAGAGAAGATGTTGCATACTTGGTGTAGTGATGCTTGCAGCTCCTTCAAGTTGTTATCGTCTTCATTTTTAGAGCAGTAATTACTGACAGGGCATTAGTAAGAAATACCAGGTTTTCATTTACATGTTCCTCTGACACTATGGCTTCTGCTGCCGCTTTAGGGCCTCTGCCTCTGCTCTGTAATTGCTGGAGAACCTTCCTGTCGCTAATTTTAGCTTCCTGAGTTTCATGTCACTGAGCACTATGAGGGCTCCTCCTCCTCTATTTTCAGTTGCATTTGCTGCAGACCCATCTGTGTATACATGGGTCCACCTGCTGTTAGGAAAGTGTTCCTTTAGGTACTCGGTGGCCAGGAGTTTTCTTTCTTCACTTGTTTGTTGATTTTTTCCTACTATCCCTGTGATGTTCTCATTCAGCTCTGGGAATTTTGTATCTTTCCATATCTGTCTTGTGTTGGTGTATTTTAGTGGTTTGGGGTAACTTCAGCACATGATGGTTGTTTGCTCATCATCATCTTGGTTGTCGCTGCAAAGTTGGCTGCTTTTAGTCTGCCCTTCCTAGCCCATTCATTCTGTGGTACATTGGGTGATCTTCTAGTCTCTTGAACTTTTCTGCTTGTTTTTGTGCTCTGCTGTCTCTTATATCCTCCATTGCTTGTAGGCCGGTGGTCTTCTCCATTTCCTGTATTGGAGTAGATCTCATTCCCCATGTAATAATTCTCATAGCTTGGTTCTGAACACGGTTGATTTTATTGAAGTGGGATTGGGCTCAGTTGCCCATGCAGAATTCCATAGTCAGTGTCGGGAACATATCCCATATAAAGCTTCTTTAAAACACTGTTATCTGCCCCCAGGTTGTGCCAGCTAGTTTTTTCATGATTGCCATCCTGGATTTTGCTCGGGTTTTGTTTTTTTCAGTCTGAGCATGCCATGTCATGCGCTGGTCGAAGGTGATTCCAAGGTATGTGGGGTTTTCTCTGGGAGCAATATATGGTTATTTAGTAGGAACTTTGGGGCTTTGTTGATAGGGAGAAAATCGTATATGTCGTTTTCTTTTCATTGGCTTTGATCAGGGCCTAGAAATACATGGAGATTTGGAGACAGAGATCAACAATATAAAGAAGATAGGTAGAGTTGGCTGAGGGCATATGCCCCAATCTGTGTTAAAAAGGCATTAGAGCTCCATAGTCACCTACACCAATTGGCCAGACATATGATGATATATGTTTACTAAGTCACCCCATTATTGATTTTAATGACATTATTTAGGTTTCTGCTCTGGGTGGAGTCCCTCTAATGCTGAAGTTTGCGGACATGTCCAACACAATTCCTGATGAGAAAGTTGTGTCCACATATGTGTGCTATCTCTGTGCTAGACTGCTGGACATCAGAGAAGAGGTCAAGGCTGCAAGATGCATTCAAATGGCCTGGAGAAGAAAACTGTTACGAAGAGCAATTCAAGAAAAACAGGTAAGAGTTAAATTGTTGTACTCCATACACACACTCTCTTTCTCTCTCTCTTACCTCTTTTTAAAATTGATGATGATGATGCTTGTCCATCACGGGTGATGATGACCACACAATTTTCATCTAAGGAAATGTAGTTGCGTTATGTTTGTCTGTGTGTGCGAGATGACTAGTGAGCCCGATACGGGCTTGAAATGTTCTTTTACAGTGTGGGCAAGGTATACTTGCATTTGTGGGGAGTTTTACTGCCTTTCTATTTTAACGTTTTGTTCCATCCATGCTGTTCTACCTGCCTCGCAGGTCGAAGAACCGTGTCGAAGAAGTGTGCACCAGGCTGATCTGTCTTGATCAACATTCTCCCAGTTGTTGACATCTATGACAAAGAATTTCATCGAGTTCTTGAGTGTCTTTGAATCACTTTTTTAAAATTACTTAATTTAAAATCTAAATTTTTTTTAAATAATTACATACAGGCTAACTGGTCATGATAGATTTTCAGGCTTATTGTTAGGGTTGCTAAGTGGTTAAACCCTTGCCTTGCCCGTTGAAGGTCGCGGGTTTGAATCTGGACCGTTCTGTTCACAAGTGCATTGGGGTTTTTTTCCAGAGGACCCTAGGGTTGTTGCTGGAGCTTTGTGCAATACTCTCGGCAGGTGGCATGCCATTTCTGGGGAGAGGAACCAAGCCATATGTTGTGAAACCTGGTGCAATAAAGTCCATTCTTCGCTTAAAACCCTTATTACCAGGGCAAAGTCCACAATTTTTCCCAGGTCAGATGCAATCCACTGCTTTTTCTCAGTATCTGCACGTCGATTATCATGTATATGAGGACCATCATTGCACTCCGGACATGTCCATAGGTGCTCAAATTCCCGCCTCAACAAATCTAGCCAAGGGATATGTGGTGTCTATATTGAAGAACTTCAGAGACACTGTGTAATAACACTACCAGGACACATTTTCTGTATATTTGGAGTTTTATTTTAAGATTTAATCTTTTGGCTTTCCAGATATTATGTTAAATAGATGGATTAGTCTCAATTTTAAAAAAGAATTATTTGTACAAATTATTTATGGCAGTCAAAAAATATTATAGGAAATATGAAAGTTTTTGTGCAGTTTAAACAAATATTTTTTCCTTTCTTTTTAATAGAGAAGATCAATAGCTGCATCAACCATCCAGCGTTGGATTCGAACCTACCTCGTCAAGAAAGTGAAGGCAAGAAAGATTGCCGCTGCTACATGCATACAGTCTGCTTGGAGGGGCCATTCTGCTCGTCTTATTGTCAGCAAATTAAAACTGAATATTCAAGAAACTGCTTGGAAAACAATAGAAGAACAGTCAGCTCTCAAGCTTCAATGTTTATGGCGATCGCGTTCTGCTCGGCATCAACTGTTGCGGCTAAAAGAAAAACAACTACAGGAAAATAAACAGAGGAAAGAAGAGAGAGCTGCCATAAATATATTGAAATATCTTAGAGGTATGAGATGCAGAAAGGAATTTATTAGAAAGCGGTCATCAGCCATCATGATTCAGTCTTGGTGGAGAAGGCAATTGGCAAAAAAAACATTGAATGCCTTGAAGCAAGAATGTATTAATCATTCAGCAATTGTGATTCAGAAATGGATGAAGAGAAATTATTGCTTCAGTCAGTATATGAGACAGAAAGCGGCTGGGTCACACTTCAGAAGCATTGGAGAAAGAGAAGGCCATATGCCACTGCATCTGCTCCGAGCCGAAAAGCAATCACATGCAGCTACTACTATTCAGAAATATGTGAAAGCTAATCTTGTAAAGAAACATTTCCAGAATCTTAGACAAGCTACAATTGTTATACAATGTCATTGGAGAGGGAAGCAAGCAAGAAGGGAGTTGTCTGTCCTGAAGTCGGAGAGAGAGAACAAAGCAGCTGTACTCATACAGAGTGTCGTTAAATCTTCCATTGGTCGAAAGAAATACTTAAAGCTGAAAAGGGCAGTTATAGTTATACAAAAAAATTGGAAAAGAAGACTCGCTCAACAAGCACTGACTGTCTTGAAAATAGAAAGGGACAACAAAGCAGCAGTTGTGATCCAGAAAAACTTGAGAGGTTACATTGTTCGGAGTGAGTTCTGTGCGCTAAGGAGGTCAACTATCATTATACAGAAGACAGTGAGAATGTTACAAGCAAAGAAGCAATTAAACTGTTTGAAACAGAAGCGGCAAGAACATTCTGCTGTTGTGATACAGCGATGTTACAGAAGATTTATAGCTAGACAAGAAACCCAGGCTGCCACTGTTATCCAGAAAACATGGAGAATGCATCATGCTAAGAAACTGTTTGCAAAACTTCAACTCGAACATAAAATACAAGCTGCCATCGTTATTCAAAGAAATTATAAAGGTTTCACACAGAGAAGAAATTATACCACACTCAAGTCTGCTGCCGTTGTTCTACAGAAAACATGGAGGATGCATCGTAGCTAAAAGAAAATGTTGGCAAAACTTCAATTAGAACATAAAGTACAAGCTGCCATTGTCATTCAAAGAATGTTTAAAGGTTCCACAGAGAAGAAGTTATACCACACTCAAGTCTGCTGCCATTGTTTTACAGAAAACATGGAGGATGCATATGGCCATGAGTAATTTCTACAAACTCAGACAACAGCAGCAGGAAGGTGCAGCTCTAATAATTCAGAAAAATTGGAAGAGCTGGAAACAAAGAGGTTATTATTCTAGTCTGAAATCTACCTCAGTTGTGCTGCAAAATGCATGGAGAATGGTCAAAGTTCGAAGATTATTTTTAGCAGCAAGATTAATTAGACAGGAAAGGTCTGCTATGCTCATTCAGAAAATATGGAAAGGATATGTTGCACGCCAAATATTCGTAACCAAAAGAAGGGCTGTTTTAAAAATTCAGTCATACTGGAGAATGGTAAGCATCAGAAAGCAATACTGGTGTATGAGAGAAGCAGCATACCTTATTCATGCTTGGCACAGAGCAAATCTGGAAACTAGAAAACAGAGATCTGTCTACCTAAATCAAAGGAAATCTGCTATCTTAATTCAGAATTGGTGGAGAGGCAAACTGCTCAGAAGAAGGTTTCAGACAATGAGATTTTCAGTTGTGGTCATACAAAAAAATGTTAGAGGCGTCCAGTGCAGACAAAAGTTTATGGCAATCAAGATGGCAGCACTTACAATCCAGCATAGTTACAGGAATTATCTTGCTGGTTTGGATGTGAGAAAAGATTATTTAGCTCTGAGACATGCGACTGTCACCATTCAGAGGAGCTTCCGCAGGTATGTACAGAGGAGGCAAGAAACTCAGGCAGCACTTGTTTTGCAAACTGCATTTCGAAAGGTAAATGCTCGCAGAACATTTTTTCTGCAAAAACAGGCTGCAAGGACAATCCAGAAACATTTTAGTGCATATCAGAAAATGAAAATCGCACGGCAGAGTTTTCTGCGTCAAAGGCAAGCTGCATGCATAATTCAGATGACATATAGAACTGTTTTAATGAAACGAAATTATATTCATTTCCGTCAATCAGTTATTAAAATACAATCTTTTGTTCGATGCAAAATTATGAGGAGTCAGTTTACAAACCTGAAAAATTCTGCTGTCCTAATCCAAAGAAAATTTAGAACAGTTAAACTTGGATTGGAATACCGTCAAGCATTTTTGCAACTGAGAAGATCTGCAATTATTATTCAAAAATATTACAGAACATTTAAAGCCCAAATAATAAACCAGAAAGAGCAAGCACATCAACATTTTTCAGCTACAAAAATTCAAGCAGTTTACAGAGGTTGGAGCCAACGACAAGATTATTTATTGCTGCGAGCTGCTGCTGTATGTTTGCAAAGGAGATTTAGATCCCATTTAACAGGACAAGCTGTTAGAAATAAAGTTCAGAGGATGAGAGAAGCTGTCGTTATAATTCAAAAGAAATGGAGGTTATATAAACTAGTACAAGAGGCAGTGAAGAGAGTTCAGTGTCGGAAAATGAAATGAGGCAAATATCAAAGAAAAACTTAAAAAAGATCAATTGGAACATGAAAGAAAGGTGGAAATGGCTAAAGCTGAACTGGAAAGAAGGGTAGAAGGAATGAGAAAGAAGAGAGCTGCTCTCATTTTGCTGAAACATTTACAAGCTAACATGATCTTGAAAGATCACGCCCGAAGGGAACGTGCAGCAATTATCATACAGAAAAACATACGAGGATATCAGAGCAGATTGAGATACTGTGCAGAGCTGAAAAAAATATCCCAGCTTCAACGTGTGATTAGAGGATTTGTCTGTCGTCGAAGATTTGAAATAATCAAGCTTGCTGTCAGAATCATTCAAACCAGGTGGAGAGAAATTAGAGAAGGAAGACGATGCTATACAGAATTTATAACTAAACGTGAAGCAGTTATTAAGATTCAAGCACAGTTCCTAATGATAAAACAGAGGAGAATATACCAATACAATATCAAAAGAATCATAATTGTTCAGGCCTGTGTTAGGGCTTTCATTCAAAGAAATCGGTTTGAAAAGATCATGAAGGGAATAGTTGAACTTCAAAGAAGAGTCAGAAGTAAACAGCAGAGAAAAAAGGACAGAGAAAGATTTCTAAAGTTCCGTCACAGTGCCATTAAAATCCAGGCTCTTGTCAGATTGTGGATTGCACACAGACAAATGCAGCGAGAGACAGATATTTTGAAAACCCAAACACATGTTAGAACGATGCATCAACAGCGTGCAGCTTATTACGATTCGCATACAGCTGTGCAAACTCAGATATCCGTTATGGAGATGAATTGGCAACAGCTAGACACAAAGGCCAAAGCTGCGGCAGTAGTGTCTCATCAAATCTCATTCTACAGATACTTTAACTGTCAAACACAAACCAAAGATTTAGCTGCTAGAATTATTCAGCGTACTGTCCAGAAATTTCTAACAAAATGTTCGCAGGAAAAGAAAACAGCTGCACTTATCATTCAAAGAGCACTGACGAGATATGTACTAAGAAGGAAAATGATCAAAATCCAATATGTTGTGAGGATTCAAACTAGCATCCGACAGTTCTTATGCAGACACAACTACCTAGCCAAGCTTAGATCAATTGTTGTTATTCAAACAGCTATAAGAGGTTGGCATGCAAGAAGACTATCAACTGCCTTAAGAAGAAGACATCAAGCTGCTGTTTGTCTGCAAGCAGGCATTAGAGGCTTCATCGATCGAAAGAAATTATCAGTAAGTTCATATTTTTGCTTTATTCTGCATTCGCCACTGTGAATTCGGGCATTAACCATGCGCTTCTGGTGGACTTTTGCGTTTTAAGCCTAATTACCGTTTTATGTGTGTCCCTTGCCATGCTGTCGGGTCTTTCCCGGCTTCTGGTGTACATAGTTTTGTTTTATTTCTCTTTTCTTGAGTAAAGTCTCTGGTTTGTAGGTACGGTGTTTTGCCTCTCTTTAAAGGTACTCAATTCGTTCCCTGCATTGAACGATCAGGATATTTGTTTTCCAGAGATCCCTGATCTCAGTGTAGATGATGTCAAGTCCCTAGTTCTACAGAGATGGATGATAAAGCTTAGGTCCCATGTTAGCCCTTTGGTAGTTGAAAATTGATAGAATAGGAGGGTGCAAAGCGCAACACAAGCAAAATTCATTTTTAAAAATAGTAAAATAAAATTCTATAATAATAATAATAATAATTCCTCTCGTACCCTTTATAATTACATAGCCGCAGTAATTTCTCCATACCGCTCTATCCTGGGCAACTCGCTCAATCTCCTCCATGGAACTGAGACGATATTTCCTGCCTCTCTCCAGCAAAGTTCGTTCAGGTCTCCTCTCTTTCTTGAACCCTTTGCATCCCACTTCAATGCCTGCATTGATATTCATTGATCATTTCTCCTCAAGGTGTGCCCAACATATCTCCATCTCTCTTTCTTATAACAGTTGTCACTAGTGGTTGACCAGACATTCTGATTTCATCACTTCTCCTGAATTCATTCCATTTTATATTCATTATTTTCACAGACATCTATTTTCAAATGCATTCAACTTGCTTTCTATATCTTTAGTCATTTTCCAACTCTGCTGGCATATGTTAGGATTGATACAACATTTGAATTGAAAATTGTAATTTAGTTTTAATACTATATAACTTGCAGTTCCATATTTTATTTTATTTGGATCATAATAAAGGGATATAATAATTTACCCTCTTTAAATTACATGTGAGACCTTCACCGATACTACAGAGTTTGTGAACTGTCACTGAGATTTACCTGTAAGAAAGACATCGCAGTACACATTGCTATTCACCAACGTGCAATGATGATGATCCTATCAAAAAGTGCTAATTCTGAGTTTGGAGACCAACTTGTCCTAAACCAATGTTCGGTGTGCACACATTGCGCGTTGGCTACCTGTTTCCTGATCCGTTACTTGGGAATCTAAATTACAAGTACCACTGAAGACAGAGTAAGACTCGCCTGATTAACAAGGGACACTGATGACAATGAAAGCATGCATTCACGCAAAAACTTTTGCACCGTTATACTTTACATAGGGCCTGGAAGTAATTTTATTCATATCAGTCTGTCATGTGCAACATATTTCTTTCCTCTCTCAGCAAATTTTGTCCGTGTTTGTTATTGACAATTTCTATCAGTAGATGTCAGATATCGCACTCCAGTCTAGAAAACACTCTATAGAATTCCATATCCCCAGGTGAGACAGAAACAAGTTGTCTCATTTCGAACTGAGATATGTGTCGCACAGCTGACTGATGGTCCCTGTCTGCTACAACCCAGAGCACGACAGTATAAATACACTAAACAGAAAAGCACAGTCTTCAGACTTAGAACGGGACACTGCAGTTGCAGAGCACACCTCCACAGAATGGGTCTCAGGGACTCGGCAGCCTGTACCTGTGGAGCACCTAAGCAGTCCCCAGAGCACATCCTGCCCCAGTCTGTGTAGTGTGAGAATGGAGATCTGGCCAACAGAAACAACCCAACAAGACAAACTATGGGGGACCGGTGAAGACCTCAAGCGCACCGCCCTGTTTATGACACATACCGGAGTAGTCGCATAGCAAAGTTGATCGCAGAAGTCCCTGTCTGCAATGCTGATCCAAACATATCTGTTACAAGTGCTCTAGAAACCAACCCTTGCCGGTCAAAGAGTGGAAACCTGGACTAAGGAACATCCCTTTGAGATAACTTGTGGGAGGGCCAGCGAAAAACTCCTGTACACACTCCCTTTCACAACCAGTAGAAGCATAGCTGACGTTGACCACAGAGGAAAAGAAGACTCCTACGTGTGTATTTTGAATTTTTTAAATGTTGATTCTTTTTTCTGTACGTTATAAAACTCTTCAAAAGTACTCGGCTTGTGCCCCATGGGAAACAATTTGCTTATTTTTCTGTGGTCTCTGATTTCACTGTAGATACAATCAAGTTCCTAGTCCTATCAGAAATGAACTTTGGAATGTAAGTCTCCTGTTCAAGGGGAAGCTGTAAAAGAACCCTTGGTAAATGAAAATTGAGTATGCTGGAAGAATGCAGCCCGGGAAAAAAATAATTCATGCAAATTTGTCACCATCCTTAATATTAATTAAATCAGGTACCAGCGCTGATGTTGCGGAAGTCTTGTACTGTCATTTAGTGTAAGAAAGAGGCTGAGATAGAAGAAGACATGGTTACTGACCGAAGTAAAGTGATGTTGATCCTGTTTTTTAAACTGTTTTATTCTATTGTCTTCACAAAATAAACCTGAACACTCTATTGTTTGTCCTAACAGTCTGTGCTGAAAGACAGACTTTGTGCACTACAAGAACAAAACAGACAGAATAGAGCATCTATCAGGATTCAGGTATGTCTGACTAGAACCAAGTTTGTGATCATACTGTTCCCATGTGTTGCCTAGGCTCTCAAGGGGAGCAAAGAAAAGTAACACTGTGACCTACAAGGTGTGTCGTAAGGGGTGACTGAGGTAGGGGCCTAGGGAAGCTACCCTAGTAAATAAAAAGAGTGGCAGAAATTGGATCTGCTGGCATATTCTTAGGCTCATAACTGGCACAACATAAAATCGCTCTTAGACTCAGATCACATGTAAATCACACAGAGTGATTAACAAGTAGTCGTTATGGACCGTCCGAAGAAGATATATGCTCCGAGAACAGATCGACATGATAGAATAGTAGTTACTGTTTGGCTGAAATCGGATGTGTCCTAAACGTGTAGAAGTTTATGCGTTTAGGGACCTACCAAACCAATGTGCAACGTATACACGTTCTTGGCAAAGATCAAACATATCACAAAGAGTGATTAAAATTGGTTCGAAAGAACGAACGCAAAGAAGAAGAAGAAGTAGTTACTGTACGACATGCCTTGTAGGTTGCAGTTAAACTATTCTTTGCTTCTCTTGCGGTCCCAGCACCACATAGGCGTCTGAGCATGTATGTATATATATATATATATATATATATACCTATACCTCTCGTGCCGTTATCGTTACATAGCACCTGCAAGTAATTTTTCCTACCGCTCTGTCCTATGCAACTAGCTCAATCTCTTCCAGGGAATATCATCCGATATTTCGTGCATCTCTCAACAAAGTTTGTTTCAGGATTTGCCTAGGGCATCCTCTTTTTCTTGAACCCTTTGCCACCCACTTCAATGCCTGCTTTGGTATTCTATGATCATTTCTTCTTCAGTTATGCCCAACATATCTCTATATTCTCCTTCTAATAACAGTTGTTACTAGTGGTTGACCAGACATTTCTCTGAGTTCATTACTTTTTCGGAATTGGTACTATTTTATGTTCATTATTTTTCGCAAACCTCTATTTTCAAATTCATTCAACTTACTTTCTATATTTTATCTCTGGACATAGCCGAGATACAATACCAGGAAATAAGCCTACTGCTTCTGACTTGAGTATGCCAGAAAAGCTACAAATAATCCAAAATTTACATGGGATTGAGTCGCGGATATCGAAGTCAGTAGCGTGGTAGTAACAACGTCCCATGCAAATTTCGAGGCCAGTTAGCTTGTTTCATTTCCTCAATCCTGTTTTGCCTCAAAGCGTCAGGATAAGAAGAGATTTCTAGAATGGGCCCTTGTGTGCGCTTCATAAATAGTGTCTTTTATCGCTTCTGTTATCTCTGAGGTCCATCTTTTGCGTGGCCTGCCTCTTGCTTTGTATCCATTGTATTGGAGCAACATTACTCTTTAAGGTGCACTGTCTGTTAGTAATCTGGTAATCGAGGCCAATGTAGCCCCAAAAATAAAAATTTAATTCAGCCTCTGTGACGAAGGGGTTATAACGCTAGCTTTGCAGTCTGAAGGTAGTGGGTTTGAATCGGGACCATGTCGTTCAGTTTACTTATGCAGTTTTGGAAGATCCCTAGAATTGTTACTGTTGCTGCGAGTTCATTCTTTGTGCAACACTCTCAGCAGGTGACATGCCAATTCTGCAGAGAGGGACTGAGACATATGGGGGAACCCTGTGCAATGAAGTCAATCCTTCACTTTTATGCCCCTTTTTTGGATGATGGTGTTCAAAATTGTATTTGAACTACTCTATTTGTGCTCTGATCCTTACAGCTAACTTTAAGGATTGAGCGCCTATGGGAGGCATCATGAGTTCATAAATGTTGATTCAGCTCATTATTTTTGTACTCGGAAAATGAATTGCTTTAATAAACGTTGTGTATGTGTTTCTTATGATAAGTATTATGGTCATTTCCATATCGCAGGCACTGTGGCGAGGATTTGTTACCCGTAGGAGTACAGAGAACAGAAAACTGTTGAAAGCCAGAAAACGTTTACAGGATGCAAATCGGCGAGCAACAATAGAGAATACTTTAGGGTCTCGAACTTCTTCAGCTCTTGATTATCTACTGAGAGAGAAAGACCTGGCCCACATACTTGAAGCTCTCATGCACTTGGGTAAGTTATAATCATAATAAAGTATATAGCTCAACAGGTTTGTAATGATGCTGCGATGGAATTGCCAACACATGTCTCTCCAACGTTCTTTTCCTCTGCTGTAGGGACCAGCATGGATCCTCACCAATCCTTGATGTTATCTGTCAATGCTTTTCTTTGTCTTTCCGTTCAGGGTAGGTGTGAAATGTTATTCTTCTTCTACTCACTAAATTGGGATTTTGGATTCTCTAATAAAGGCAGCTGTCTGCCTCAGATACAGTTTGTCTTGGGCGCTGGTGTAAGTGGGTCACCTCTCTCTTCTCAGGTCTGCATACTGGGGGCAGTTCTGTAGGACATGTTCTGTTGTCATACTCGCCAAGCCACAGGTCGTTGGTACCTATCTTGAATTGAGTGTACAGGTGGTGTCTCATTCTGTTGTGACCCGTCCTGAGACAAAGTATGGCTGTCCAGTTCCTTCTGGACAGTTAGTAATATCCATCGTCCTTATTGTGTTTTGGGTTTCTTTATCCCATTTTGCTTTGTAGTGCCCTTTGGTGATGGTTTTTGCTTCTTCATAGCTAACCAGGTTCTCATCTTGGGATATTCCTGCTCCCTCTTTAGCCAGTCTGTCAGTATCTTGTGAAATGTTATAAACATTTTAATAGTTTTTATACTATCTTGCTTTTTCCAATTAAAATATACTTTTTCATTTACAACTGCAAGTTCTAAATTTCTTTTTAAAATAACCAAGTACATTATTGGTTTTGGCTCACGTTTGCATTTTCGCAAATTTCTGGTTAAAATTTTTTTTTTTTTAATGTTTAAATTTCTCACTGCCATTGTTATCGTGTTTATCTCAGAGTTGTTATAACAAGTGAGAAATTGTTTTTGTCCGTTTGCTCTTTAGAAATTACCGTTAATTCAGGGAAGCGTCGTTGGATACTTGTCTCATCTTCAACTAAAGCGTCAGCTGAAAAAGTTGACAACCACTGTATTAGACACGATCGATCGAGAGCACTTGTCAGAACTCTTTGCATACCTCGACACTGACAGAGACACCGCATCAATAGAGTAGAGAGGACAAATAACTAGAATCCGTTGCTTTGCATCAAATTAATGAATGTCATGCCACCAACACTTGTTGACTTTTGCAGATGATGACTCAGTTACATTTTTTAAAATTTATTTGTAGAGGTGTCCACTCGCTGTCACCAAAATGCTGTGAGAAAATGGTTGAAGTGAACGCTGTCTCAGTCTTGTATCGGTTGATTAACAGTTGCAACCGCAGTGTCCCACACATGGAGTTAATCAAGTACTCTGTTAATATCTTACTCAACCTAGCCAAGGTAAGAAATTCTGATATCAATTCATTTAGACACTTGTCTTTTTATCTTTTTTTTTTACCGTTCACAGTGAAACATAGAGCTAGAACTTATCACTAATATATTAGGGGGTCTCTATGGCGAGGTGTGGGTGTCTGTAGCTTAGGCGTACAGTAGGCCAGCACATCCGATTTCTGTGATGCTTTTTTTACTAGGATAGCTTCCTAGGTCCTACATTAGTGCCTCTTATGACATGCTTTGTGGTCACAGTGGTACTATTCTTTGCAGGCCCCGGCATCACACAGGCGAGCCCTGTGGCATGCCATTTCTGCCAACAGGGACGGAGGCATATGGCAAACTGGTGCAATGATATAAATCCTTTGTCTTTAGACCCTTTATTTTTATATATATATATCTATGTATATCTTCTTCTTCGTGATCTCCACTTAGACTGGTGTATCAGATTTTCCCATAAATCTCATTCATGTGAAAATCTGATTCATGCAGCCTTAACATTGGTGTGGTTTGTACATCACATCTTCAGCGCCATTTGGAGCTCTGGTGCTTATCCTTTGGCGATGTGTCTGGTTTCAGCCAGCATTTACTGGATTCGCTATCCATCAGCCTTTGGCTGTCCCCAGGTGACCTGCAAGGCAGCAGGTTATATCTATGTATATCATCCTGTTTAACATATAAGGCTACTACAAGAGTATTCTGTTCTGTCAAATTTTTCCCCACGTCTGGCCACAATCATTAAACTATCTTTTCAGTCTTTTCCATGTTGCCTTTGGACTTTGTGGTCTTCTTTTCCCATCGGAGAAATATTCTATCTAATGCCCCTACTAAGCATACCACATATATCCCAATCCATCTTTTAATGATCTTCAATTATGACCAATTGAGAAGACTGACAGGAAGCATTGCAAGACAGACACTCTCTGGGAAAGAGAAGTAGAGGAAGGCCTAGACAGACCTGGGGAAGAGGGCTGAAGGCTGATATTAAAAGGATAGGTAAAACATGGGAAGAATTGGAAGGGATGGCAAGAGAGAGGAAGAGCTGGATGAAGTTTGTTGAAGACCTGTGCTCCTTTAAGATTTTAAAGGTGAAGAATTATGCCGTTATCAGAGGACTATCATCATAGCACTCCGACATGTCTATAGGTGCTCTGATCTCCGCCTCAACAAATCCAGCAGCTTCCAGCGGACCAATATGCCAGTTCGATGTTGATTAACTAATATCTTTGCATATTTAGTCTGTCGTCTTTTCGAGCTGTACCATCCATTGACACTCATCTCTCTCGGTCAGATCAGCGAGTGTGACTCACAACCCTGAGCCTCTTCTGTTCGTAAAGATTTTCTCAATATGTTAAGAATGTAACAGAATATGCAGTTATATGCAACCAGATCAATACTTGAGGATCTAGGCTACAAGTACCTCTGAAGTCGGAGAAGGCAGGGGGACATTAATAAAAATAAGAAAGCACGCCTTGATGCAAAAATCAGAAGCGCCATACCAGACGCCCTGACTACAGTTGAATTCATAGCGGGCGATTACAAGAAGAACTAATATCTGAGTTATTGACAAAATCTAGATGGACAAACATACTTCATTTATTTTGTCTTTCAAACTTCTATTTTCTTAGTATGAGAAAACCATTGCTGCTGTTCTTGAGCCACAAGAGAGTGTGTCATGTATAGTGGAGCTTCTTCAAATCTATAGAGAAAAAGGAGCCATTTTCAATAACTGTTGTATGCTTCTTGGCATACTAGGGTTCCACCCAGGAAGGAGAATGGTAAGGTTGACATGAATGCTGTCTTCTCTATTCCTTGATTCTTCTGGTTACCTTTGTCTTTTTTTGAACGAACCCGCTCTTATGAATTCATTAGGAAATATTTTTAACTGATTGGCTCTCTTAAGCCGGTGGGAGCACCACTGTGTATTTCTTTTAGATCTAATTTAAAGCAAATTCATTTACCTACAAAATGGTATATTACTCATAAAAATTGGTTAATAATTAAGGAAACTGCAGTTGAATTTGTACATAGACCTGCAATAGGAAATAAATTCATTTCTGCCACACCCCGTTTTTTCAATTTGGTAGCCGATCAGTTAAATAACATTCCTGAAAAATATTTTCACCATTTTCTAAATTACGAGGGGAAGTCAATAAGTAAGCCACAAAGTTATGTGAGATAGTAGGTAAATGTAGTTGGTGTTTTCTAAAAGTGTCATTAGGTGACAGCAACATTCAACTTTATATTCCCGTTCGCCAGGTGGCGCTATGTGTCTCATGCGCAGCGCATAAACAAAATGGCGACTGTACTTACGGAGAGTACAACCAAAGAGCATTTGTGCTGTTGTACGTTTTGTGGGCAAAAGGACTGCCTGCAAAGGACATTCATAAGGAAATGCTTCTGTTTATGCTGACAAATGTTTGTCCCGTAAACGGTGCATAGTTGGGTAGAAAAATTTTCTCAAGGGCGCTCTAAAATTGTTGATGAAATCCGATCTGGTCGTCCTGTTGAGATTGCAAATCAGTGCAGCGGGTGGAGGAGATGATTAGAGGTGACAGACGAGTAACGATAGACCCTGTAGCATCTGCAATAGGGTGTTCACATGGTTCAGCATAATGCATGATCGATTGAAATTTAAGAAAGTGTGCTCAAGGTGGGTACCCAGACAATTGAAAGAGGAACACAAAATGAACCGATTTGGCCTGTCCTTGCATCATCTCTGTCGATACGAAGATGAAGAAGAGATTGAGAATGAGCTGAACAGGATTGTTACTGGGGATGAATCATGGGTGCATCACTACCAGCCCGAATCAAAGTGTTCTTCAATGCAGTGGAAACATCCTTCTTCGCCTTGTGTCAAAAATTCAAGGTTACGCCATCAGCAGGGAAGGTTATGTTGACAGTGTTCTGGGATTGTCAGGGACTGCTTTTAACCAATTTCATGAAGAAAGGTGACAATGTGAATTCCGAATCGTACTGTGAAGTTATATCGATGCTTCATGATGCAATTCGGAAAAAACGTCCAGGATTGCTGACTAGAGGAGTGTTGTTTCTTCATGACAATGCCAGACCACATACGGCTCGATTAACTCAGGAGAAAATTAACCAACTAAGGTGGGAAGTTCTGGAACACCCACCTTACAGTCCCGACTTAGCCCCTAGAGATTTCCACCTCTTTGGTCCACTGAAAACCCACCTTGGCCGGAGACATTTCGTGAATGACGCCAAAGTTGAATGTGAAGTGAAAACGTGGTTTAGAAAACAGAGCCTGCAGTTCTATGCAGCCGGTTTGGGAGGATTGATAAAGCGATGGGATAAGTGCATCAATGTTGGTGGAAATTATGTTGAGAAATAAAGGAACAATGTATGTATAAAAATAAACTGGTTTCAAGTTGTTATCATGTTTAGTTATTTTTCTATAGCCATTTGTGGCTTACTTATTGACTTCCCCTCGTACATTGGGGACCCTCGCCAGTGCTGCGGAGTTTGTGCACTGCCGCTGAGATCTTTCTATGTAGGAAAGAGATGGGAGCACACATGGTTACTCACCGAAGTGTAACGATGATGGTTCAATCAATCAATAACCCATTTTGTCAAAGATGGTCTTGTGAAATATGGCAGATACCAAGAAAATGAAGGGCACATACGGAAATGCTGTCGTGCAATAATCTAAACCCACAGTTCTCAACCGGGGACCCACGGGAATTGACAAGATTCACCGGTAATAAAGTGTTGGTGCTCCATAAAATTCAGAACATATTTCTCAGGTAGCGCATTGATCTCTTCTGTAATGTGTGCTAGGAGCAAAGAGCCTAGGGTTCTTCCGTCATGGTCATCATGTTCCAACAACCAAGTTTGAGCGCTGATTTCACTGTTTCTTATTGCCTTTTGCATAATTTACATTTCACTTATTGGTTAGTTATTCTAACCCTCACACACCAGTGAACAGGTTAACTATAGTGTCGCACCGCCAGTTCTCTCTCGTTCTCATGCTTTTTTAATCCCAATTGGGACATAGGCTCTCATGCCAAGTCTTCCTATCTTTAGCTATCTCTTGCAGCTCTTCTGTATATCGTTGATCTCTTTTCTCCATGTATTTCTATTCTTCCCACTCTTTTGCTTTCTCTGCAGGTTCCAGAAAAAGGTAAAAAAAATATTGTAATATTCCCCTCCGATTTTCTCAATGTGCCATGGTCTTTTCTTCTCCTCTTGGCTCACTGGGATCTGTCTTGTTCTCTCCATAAGCTTCTCATTTGTGACCCTGGACACAGTGAAAACATCCCCACATTGAACACATCCCGAATGACCTATTTAACTTATTATAGTACCAGAGCATGCAGTAGTACAGGGCGATGAGCGACAGTAGAGTAGAGGAAGGATAATCAATGGATAGTGTTGATATCATCAATGCCATAATAGAAGCAGATTGTACAGATGACTTTGAAAACATGTATAAATCTGAATCTCTATTCAGAGTGAATGAGGTGGGAGTAAAAATGGGAACTGCCAGACACTAACACTTTGATTATTCAATACAGAACAGGTGTGATTAGTCATTATATGCTGGTAAAGATAATGAGATCGGAGCACCTATGGATCTGTCCACAGTGCAGTGATTATAATACCAATCACTATAAACTAATATAACATAACCTGAGATACGCTGATGACATTGTCTTAATAGCAAGAAATTTGAGTTTTGTACTAGGGTCTGGCCCGTTTGGTGCGGGCCCGAGGGAAGAAAATAATAGTACCACTGCGACCTACAATGCATGTCGTATAAGGTGACTGATGTAAGCTCTGGGGATGCTACTCTAGTAAATAAAAGCAGCGCAGAAATCGGATGTGCTGGCCTACTTGTAGGCGCATAACTGGCACAATGTACAATTGCTCTTAGGCTCAGATCATATACAAATTACACAGAATGGTTGACAAATGGACAATATGGTGCGTTCGAAGAAGTATCAGGGCATGCAGATGTAAAGGGAAATGAACATGCAGATCATTGACCTCTTTGTCTCAGGAGACAATAGGTCTTGCGTCAGGTGGTATGTTCTGCGCTGAATCACGTTTTTTGTGGCTATAATGGCCTATTCTGGAGTGGCACTCCTTGCCACAATTTCTGCAGGTAAAACTGGAGTTGATACATAGGATGTTCTCTCTGTCTCTGTGCTCTCTTTTGCCTCCACATTTGATGGTGCTTTTCTTTTGAGCCGCCTCGCTATGCTTGCCTGTCTTTGGCCAGCCACTCCCAGTGTTCTTTGTCTATGCTGCATGAAGTTATATCACACTTGCAGGTGTCAATGAAGCGTAATAATGGGCACCAATGCAGATAAGCTTGCAGTAATGGTTGCTGTAAAAAGCAGGCGAGCAATGGACCAGACATTCTGAATTCCCTACATGGGAAGAGGATGTGTACATGATTCAAGTAATGGTGGTGGGTCTACAACTTTAACCAGACTGCACAAACTCCAAGTCAAATATGGTGTAGATAGACAAGAGCACTATACAGGAAGCCAAAGAAGAATAGTAAACCAACAAAGAACTGGTGTCGTTAGTCATCACATGCTGAGAGACATACTGATGATGAGATCGATGCACTTATGGACTAATTGGTTTTATGTACAATGATGATGATTCGACGACTAAACTTAAAAACTGTAAACTAAATGTTATTAATTTGCATACTACTTACACATTTTTACAAATATTTTAATCATTTCTTCTATTTTAAAGCAAATCCTAAGGAACCCACTCATCGTTGACCGCCTACAGAGCATCCATGCACTTGCCCATCGCAAGCAACGAAAACAACAAAATCGACAAGTAACGCAAGCCAAAATGGCAGCTATGAGAAGCTTCAGTTGTACACTACCAGTACTGACACCATCTAAATCTAAGTCCCACTGTGTCCGACCTGATTGGATTCTAGCAGGAAACAACGTCAAAGATTTTGAGGATTCTGTCGCTGCTGTTACATTTGTGATGGATGCCTTGCAAATACAACCAAAGATATAAATGTTCATTTGTAGTTGTATTTATTTCAGTGTTCTTCTAAGAATTGGTTAGTGGGTTTCCAAACACTATTCAGAATTCTATTATTCAGAATTCTATAATAGTGTAGTGCTAATAAGTTACCATAACATTCCCCGTATTTGAATGTTTTTTTTATCCATTGACAAACTTTTATTATAATAATAGCCTTTTATCGAATGTGATGATGACAACAGCCTCAGACATGTGTTGTTGCACCTCTCTTGTGTTTGAGGAGGTGACTATTGAGTCTAATCCTAGAACACACATTCATGATCAAGGTTGGACATGTGGGTGTTGTATGTTCTGACTTTTTGCGCAACTCGTTTTATCTGTGCCTCAACGGTACAACGATTCTCAGCTGTGCGGGTGACTCTTGTGTTGTTGCAGTGCCACACTTGGCAATCTCGTACAAGGCATTCCCTGCATGTGGTATCTATATCGAAGCATTTTAGAAACTCTTTAAGGGTGTTTTTAAAGTGTTTTTAACCGTCTTACCAATTTTTTTTAAAAATATTTAAAAATTGTTTATGTAGTGCCTTTAATGACCACTAAAACATGGAAAATTAACATAATCAGACAGTGCCTTAACGATTACAATTTTTTTACTTTTGATTCTGTCTTTCTTATGATGTATTTGCCATAACTTGGAAATCAGTATGTTGCATATTTGTAATAATTTTTTTATTTTAAACATGAACTCTGTATAGTTCGTTCCAAAATTCATGAACACACTAAAGTTTAATTTGTACAAAATCTACGGGATGGATAAAAGTAATTTTTTTTCAGGCAGTCTTATATATCTTACGAATTCATGTTTAACTAATTGGTAGGTAGCTTTGTTGATGCAAAAATCCTTTTTTTTGGGTTATAATTTTGCATAAGCGCAACAAAATGATAATCAAAGTTTAGAATTTACAGTAATATACAAAATGTCTGAATTTTTGCAAAGGTGTATCCCTATTACATATTATAAGAAAGCAATGTGGCATAGTGAACAAATGATACCTTCCACTTCTATCAATGAAAATAAATGGTGTGTGCATATGCCAATGACAGTTGTTTGGATACATTGTGAAATGATTAATTCCACAGGATTCCCGATTTGCACTGGTGCGGAATTGCATATGAAGCATGAAATGCTTAATTATAGGAAAACTTGAGTATCACACTGTTAAACTTCTACATGCATACCAAATCAGCATTGCTGTTATTTTACTAATAACATACAAGTAAAATCTTACAGCACTAAAGGTTTGGGTGTGCAAAAAATACTCTAGGAAGGTTGCCACTGTTACCTATATAAAAATCAATAATATCTGTCAAGTGGATGATTTTATATCGGTCGGTAAAAATGTTCACGGATTTTGGAACGCACTATAGTATATACGGATGAGAATGCCACAATATGTCCAAACTTTCCACCTTACATTCAACTTTCGTTTATACATGCCTGTAATATCGCTTTTTAGGTCGGTGTGGGATAGGGAGGGCATGAGCCTGAGGGATTTAATGGCTAGTGCAGTCACCATGACACTATTCAGGTTATAATTTTTTTTTATGCCCACGACACACAAAAAACTTGACCTTACCGGGGCTCGAACTCGGGTCTCCCAAATGGGTGCCTGCACTCTAATCCATTCGGCCAGACACTCCTCTCATAATGTATTATAAATGAAAATACTGTTATATAAATTATGTATGATACTCTTGGCGGCTCCGGACAATAATTTTACATTGTTATGTCACAATACTCTTTTGTGCTAACTCTCACATGTCCTTTTCACAGTTCTCTTGTCAGCTGTCTTCCATGCTGTTATAACACTATTCTGTGTCTTGTCTTTCCATTAATCTTTTTATGTTTTCAACTTTGTATATACTTGATCTCTCTTAAAGCATGGATAACGAAAGTAACTGGGCCATGCTTTAATGATAACTAGAACATGAGAAAATGAAAGGAGAATGATTCGATTCATATAACTCCGGTGAAAAGACCATGTGTGCTTCGATCTCGTCCTTACACAGGAATATCGGGATGACAGTATGTAAACTCTGTAACATTGACGAGGGTCGCCAATGTTATTTTGAAGATGGTACAGATTTTATAACAATGTTATTTTAATTTTTTTAATGAATTTTGCATGGACAGCAGCTTTGCAGCCTACTTTTATCGATTTTCAATTGCTAATGGTTGTTTTACGTGCGCAACTTGAACATGGACTATGTTTTATCATCCTATAATAGAAATAGGAACTCTATCTCACCTACATCGAGATAATAGAAATCTAGAGAAATATTCAGATTGTTCCACATGGTGAACGAACCAAGTATCTTTGAGCTGAGAACCTTACCTCCACGGCACAGAAACCTCAGTGCAGACAGGCTGACTGGCTGTGCCGCTATATCAGGGGCCAGCCTTGGGGACTGCCTAGAGTAGTTGATAGTAGCTCGGCCTGCTAGCTGTGAGACGCCTCATAGCTCGGGTTCGAACCTACTGTCCGGCATTTGTTCGAGTCCCTGGTCTTACTCAGGACGATAACATGAGTACCTCTGAAGTCGGAGAAAATCTGCCTGTATGGCGAGGGAATACTAAATACGAGTACATTGAGCACGCGGCTGCCAGTGTAAAGTAATTTACAATGTGCACGCTGCTGCCATTGTAAGAAATTGGAAAAACAGATTTTCATGCAAAAATCAGTTTCAGAGATGGAACTCGTCTGAATTGAAGCGGACGAAAGAAAAAAAGGGGGCCAGCCAATGGATAGAGCGATATTTTGAGAGCTCTCACAGTGTGGCCGCATAGATTTTCATTTAAACCAATCCACATCAACTACTAGATTGCAGGAGTTGGGATTGAAGATTGATGTAGCAAGAAAATAACAGCATAACAGGTATATGAATAGGTTCATCAATCAAAATGGTACGGTTAGTCACTGGATGCTGTTGGAGATATTGCGAAGGAGATCAGAGAACCTATGGACATGTCTGGATTGCAATGAAGATATTTGAAACTGAAACCTCTATAAAATGAAAGTAGCTATGTCTTAATGATGTCACTGATATAGGCTACTTCATGGCAAACTAATTTCATGAGACTAATTATCTGTTGCCTAGAAACTTGACAACTTGTTTACTGTGGTTGATGACTAAGTCACCCTTTCTAGAAATTTCTTCTAACCCTGAAGCTGTGAGGCAAATCAGGACTGGAGAACAGAAAAAAAGACAAGCCGGATAGAGAGGCTCACTCCAGGTGTCTCCTTTTTTGACCTTACGCTGGAAGACAAAACAGGACTAGAGGATAGATAGATAGAAGTCGTGTAAAGGATATACCATGATTTTCATTTTTTCAATTAACTACTAATTATTATTGTTCCTTCATTACAAATGTATAATAATTTTGGCACTCAAAAATCGATATCATTGTGTTGCAGGTTGAATTAAAGTAATGCATTATATCTCTTATCTAGCTCTCAACCATAATGTATCCTTTCTCCATTCTTGTCTGTCCGTAATGATCTCATGCTGTCTGTCCAGCTGATTCTGACTGAGTGTTGTTATATAAACCTTTTAAAAAAGAATTAATTGAATTTGTATTGTAGTCTTGATGGATGCCATGTGTGGTTCACTTCTAGTTAATTTTCTCAGTTTTGTTGACTGTGGTTGTATTTGCTGCTGACTACGCTGCTCTCGCAGGAATGACTTAATTGCACAGGATTTTATCACATATGGCTCAGACCCTCTCCACAGAAATAGCATGCCACTTGCCAAGAGTATTGCACAAACTCCACAGCTCCTGCAACAATCCTGTGTCTCTGGAAAAAATGCACTCGTGAACAGATGGTCCAGATTCTAACCCGCGATCTTTGGATCGCAAGGCAAGGACTTAACAACAGAATATCTGAACATTTAGCCTGATCATATTTAATCATGAATTTCTGATTAGGTGTAAATTTTTTATTTTGTTAGAACGAAATATCTTATATCGGAATAGACAAAATTGATCATCATCAGGTGCGACGCCAATTGGCATAGATAAGACGATCATGGATCTCCACAAATCTCTGGTATTTGCTGTCATCTCAGATGTTGACGCTCTTCCATGCCATGAAGTCAGGCTTTCTAAAACGTTCTCTTTCTTGTCTTCCTCTCCCTTTGATTTTACTGGTTGTCACACTGTGTTCTAAACCTCCCCTTCTCATTACATGTCTGAAAAATATTGACTGCCCCTTTCTTATATTGACAATAAGTTTTCTCTTGTGTATGAGCCTGTCCTTTTCTCAAGTACTTGTTAAGAACTGCATCAACCCACTGCAGATAAAGATCCTAAGCAGGCATCTGTTTATTAAACCATGCATTCTCTTGATATTCCGCTTGGTTATCCTCCGCCAATGTCCTATAGCCATTTAAAAAACAGTTTTCCAAGATTAAATTTTAGAACTTATTCACAAATATGTTTTGTAATCTTTTGAAATGCACAATAAATATTGATCAACTCCTTTAAAACGTTTTCTAAGTTTAGTTGAGAAAAAAACAACCTGAAAATGGAAGACCAAGAAAAATATGGAGTTAAAGAAATCTTAAACCATCACAGCATATCAAGCTACTGAGCGTGCTCTATCTCAGAAACCGATCATTAGTTAAACCTGCGATGCCTAACTGCAAAAAGCAGAGGACAAAAGAGAAGAAAAAATACACACTGCTGTTACAATAATAAAGTTTCTGCATGTTTGTAGTAGTTTGCAGCTAATTCTTAATGATACTCTCTTATTCTGTTTTAAATAAATGTTCCATTTATAACAATTTGTTGTGTTCGGATTTTATAAGCTGGGAGTTTTTTAAGTGCAGTTTAGGTTACGTGATTAACATCATGGCACAGTGGGCATTCCTAGGCTGCAGCAGATGACCACCTCAACTGGTAGCCAAAGAAGAAAAAAGGGGTTTTAAAGCTAAAAGATTGACTTCATTGCACCAGGTTTTACCCCATATGGCTCAGCACCTCTCCGCAGAAATGGCACGCCAACCTGCCAAGAGTATTGCACAAACTCCATAGCTTCTGCAACAATCATAGGGGGTCTCTCAAACAAAATGCACCCATGAACAGAATGGCGCGGCCCGGATTCGAACCTTCGACTTGCAAGTCAAGGGTTTAGCCACAGAGACCCCCTATTAATTAATATTAATCTGTTCTAGTACTCGATTAAGGCTGTGTCTCTAAGAGCTATTTACAATCTGGAAAAATCTCATCCCAGCTGTGGAGCCCTATTAATTAATATTAATCTGTTCTAGTACTGATTAAGGCTGTGTCTCAAGAGCTTTTACAATCTGGAAAATCTCATCCCAGCTGTGGAGCCATGTGCTGCCGGAATAGAAAATTATAGTGACACTATAACCCACAATGCATGTAATAGGTGACAACTGTAGGGTTCGGCTCAGGGCTGGCTACCATATCCTGTACAAAATTAAGCCAGTCGAATAATAAGTGTGCCAACCAAAAGAAAAGGAGTTTCTTCTAAAAGAGATTTGATGCAATGCAGAGAAAGCCGCAAGGATTCTGCACTGCATATTATCTTCCTTTCACCATGGAAAAGCTCCAGAATTGGCACATGAAACATTATAACTACGTATAATAGGGAAAGAGATCACAAGTTACAAGGAGAAGAGGTATGTATGTAGGTATTAATAATAAAGGTTTGATTGATTCATAGGACCATCATTGCACTTCAGTGAGTAACCATATGTGCTCCGATATCTTTCCTATACAGGAAGATCTCAGCGGCAGTGCACAAACTCTGTAACACTTTTTTTTTTAAATCTTAAATAAATTTTGCCATGGCAGTTGCTTTCCAGCCTGCTCTTCTCAATTTTGAACTGCCAGGGGTTCATTTACCTGCTCAACTTTGAACATACGGTTTATCGTCCATCTCTGATAAGACTTGAAACTCAACCACTGATATCAGAAATCTCGAGAAAAATATCCTATTCGCTCCATGTGGGGAAGGAACTAAGTACTCTTGGAGCGAGAGGTGAACACCGTACCTCCATGCCACAGATACCCCCCGACTGAAAGAGGCACAGCTTCATCAATGTGTTTATTCATTACTTTCCAGCTGCCAAATAGTTTACAGACAAAATGATGTGTAAACAACAAAGTAATACATTTCTAAATTCTCTTCTTCTTCGTGATCACTATTTTGATGATTATACCGTCAGACGCGTTCTTATGATGAAGTTGACTGTTGTCTGGAGCTCATCTCTGGTGCCATGTAGTTTTGAATGTAGTGTTGTAGGGCCAGCATTCCTTTCTGAGGGGGACATACAGTGGACAATCTTGCAGGAAACGGTTTGATCAACGGTGCCACAGAGGGGGATAGAGACAATCATAACCAGTGTACGTGTTTGTTCAGTCTGTTATGCCCTGTCCTGAGTCAGAAGATGATAGTCTATCCTTGTTTGTCAAGCATGTGGTAGTCATCGTTGGATAGTTTATTTCTAAATTAAAACAAGAGCCTTTAATCAACAATTTAATGTTTTAATAATATTGTATTAACATTTCCAGAATTGAATGCACATTATCAATGCATCTTGTTCATACACGGTAAACAGAGAAATCTTATATGACCATCATGGGCAAAATTCCATGACAAACCTCTTTAAAACCAGAATCAGGTTGAGAATATATTCAATGTAATAGAACATATTCAAGTTTATATCTAAACTTTAGGAGCATTGGCTAAGTTCTTAGAACATCCTGGATAGAGAAGAGAAAAACAAAGACATCCTACAAGACCTGCATATCGAAGAGCATTGGCTCATAAATAACATCATGTCCCGGAAGATGAAATATTTTGGCCATGTTAAATGTCCCAATGGTTTGGAGAGTATGGTTCCTGGAGTACGCAGCAGAGGATGAAGGTGGCGGCAGGATATCAAAGAAAGCTTAAACATGATGCTGGAGGAGGCAGAATAACTTGCTAGAGACAGAGATTTTCAGGCGGGCTGTTATGAAAGCGATGTTCCGCAAGGGACCATGAGCAGAAGACTGTAAATAATAATCAATTTCACAAGATCAAAACAGCACATTTCTGAAAATGGATACGGGGGAAAGATATTCAATCAAAGTTCCACCCGTGTGTTTCTGGAGCCCGCAAGGAGCAAAGAATAGTAATACTGCGACCTACAAGGCATGTCATAACAGGCGACTGAGGTAAGGGCCTAGGGAAGCTATCATAGTAAATAAAAAATGTCGCAGAAATCGGATGGGCTGGCCTACTTGTAGGTGCATGACTGGCACAATGTACAATTGCTCCTAGGCTCAGATCACATACAAATCAAAAAGAGTAGTTTAACAAGTGGTCGATATGGAGCGATCAAAGAAGAATCAAAGTTCTAGAGATTATTGTTTTTTTCTTATATCACAGGAACCATCATGGACGTGGTGGGGATTGTGTTGAGATTTATGCTGGTAACATTTCTTCTTGTGACCTCGACAATGTGATGTACAGCTGTCATCCTCGGAGTCAGAAGGGGATGAAGAATCTGTTTCTCCAAATACTTTAGGTTTCTGATAAATACAGCAACCTGAGGACAGGATGAATGAAGATATTAGGAAATAAAACTTAGCGATATAGGGGAAGGCTATATTAAAACTATGTAAAATGGCAAAACACGTAATAACAAAGTACTGTAGTTTTATAAAATACAAAAATAATGACAATACACAGCAACATTTCGACCAAAAGGCAAAGATACAACAGGAGCGACGAATTTCACAGCACACTATATAGAGACTACGACAGAGACATTCCAACAGTCCTAAAATGAAAATCTGTGACTAAAAATGAATAACGAAATAAATAAAACTTAGAATAAGTGTGTGATAGCACCAGCAGCCTTAAAGCGGCTGTGATAATACTAACATGTATCATAACACTAAAAGGTATACATTGGAGGATGGATCATGTATGAATTTATCCAATGTGCGATGATGTCATAAGGAGGAGAAACTAACTAACTGCTTAACTACTTGTGGACTAAATGCCACATTAGGTGACTTTAGGTTGGAAGCCTTTTTACCAGGAGAAACACTAAAGTGCTTTTTTTTATTTTTAAAGGCAAATGGCTTGTAAATACATTGATTTTTGCCCTGGTTCACTAAGAGTTAATAAAATAGGTGGCAAGAATAAGAAAGCCAAAAGATAACCAAATCTTTGACACACTCAAAAATATCTACATATATATCTTCTTTTTTTTTTCACTATCCAGAAGCACTTGAGCTTTTAGCTCTTCGACTTGGTGCCATGGACATTGTAACCCTTGGTCGTGCTACGAATACCATAAATCTGGAAAATCTGTGACTTTTCTGCCAGCCCATGGAATTGAACCGCACTCACAGGGGGCTTGTCACCCACCGTCAAACACGCTGGGCATTTATATATCTATATCCTCTTCATCTCCTTTGAGATACATAAGGTGTCCACAAAAAATTTCCACTTACTTTTCTGCCCTCTTTCTACTAATTATTTCCCATGTCAGGCCACAATCTTTCAACTCTCCATATGTTTTCTTTGGACATCCAAGCCCTTTTTACTCATCCGCTGTCTATCGGAGAGCTATTCTAGTTTAGTTGTCAGGTCATCATCACTGCACATCGAACCAATTAGTCTATAAGTGCTCCGGCCCTCCTCAGTATGTCTCTCAGTGTGTGGAAACTAACGTCACCGGTTCTTTGTTGGTTTACTATTCTTTAGCTGCCAGTAGAGTGCTCTTGTCTAGCTACACCACATTTGACTTGGAATTCTTGCAGTCTGGTTAGTTTTGTAGATTCACCCCTATTACTTGAATCATGTACATGGCCTCTCTCTTAGGGAATTTATAATATCAGCCTAGTTCATTTATCGCTTCTTTTACAGCAGCCATACGTGCAAGCCTATCGGAGTGTTCATTTCCCCTTGCACCTGCATGCCCGGGAACTTCTTCTTCTTATGTCTGTTCTTTACGACCAATTTTAATCACTCTTTGTGATGTTTGATCTTTGTCAAGAACGTGTATAGGTTGCACATTGGTTTGGTAGGCCCCTAAACGAATAGACTTCTACACGTTTAGGACCCATGCATCTGATTTCAGCCAAACCTCCTTAGTCGCTCTTACGACATGCATGGTAGGTAACAGTGGTTCTATTCTTTACACCCCAAATTTGGGCCCGGTAACCACTCAGGCGATGCCAGGGAACAAAAATAAAACTTTTTTGTTAGCCTAGACCTCCTCAGTAGCAAGAAAGTGAAGAAACAAATAAAGTTAGATAAAAGACAATACGTAGAAGATCTAGCAAGAGAAGCAGAGGTAGCTGCAGGAAAAGGAAACCTTAGGGATCTTTACAACATCACTAGAAAGCTAGCAGGAAAATACAGTCCATCAAATGGGTTGATCAAAAACAGTAGTGGGAAACTATCACTAATGTTAGAGACCAAATGGAAAGATGGATGGAATACTTCAAGGAACTCCTGAACAGACCAGCACCTACAAACCCCCAGATATCCAACCGGCAGAAATTGACTTGGACATCAACTGTGAGAAACCATCCAAGGAGGAGATTAGTAAAGCCATTAAACTTTTAAAAGATGGGAAAGCGGCCGGTCCAGATGGTATTCCAGCGGAGGCGGTTAAAGCCAACATAAACACATCCACAGAAATACTGTATAAATTATTTAGCAGAATCTGGGAGACCGAAGAATACCAGCAAACTGGAGAGAAGGATACCTGGTGAAGCTACCAAAGAAAGGGACCTTCAGAAGTGTGAAAACTATAGGGAATAATGCTGTTGTCAGTACCTGGGAAAATACTAAGCAGAGTCATCCTGGAGAGACTGAGAGATGCCATCGATATAAAGCTAAGAGATGAACAGGCAGGTTTCCGACCAAATAGATCCTGTGCTGACCAGATAGCCACATTACGTATAATAATAGAGCAAAGTATTGAATGGAAATTCCCACTTTATATCGGATTTGTTGATTATGAGAAGGCTTTTGACAGTATTGATAGGATACCTTTGGAAATTAATGAGGCATTATGGAATCCCACAGAAAATTATTAACCTAATAAAAGCAACATATACAGATATGAAATGTAGAGTTCTTCATGAAGGTAAACTAACAGATACTTTCGGAATAGAAACAGGAGTGCGTCAGGGATGTCTTCTATCACCTTTGTTGTTCTTACTGACAATAGACTGGATTATGAAGACCACAGTAACTAACACCAGAAATGGAATCCAATGGACTCTGAAAGAGCAACTAGATGATCTGGACTTCGCTGATGATATAGCCCTTCTGTCACATACACGAAATCAGATGCAGGATAAGCTAAACACATTGAATCAAAGGTCCCAGCAACTAGGGCTGAACATTCATAAGGGAAAGACAAAGATATTGAGAATTAACCAAGCAACGACAACTCGATCTCCCTGGGGAAATCCCACTTCAAGAGGTAGAATCATACACATATTTGGGCAGCAACGAGACAAAGAGGGTGGAACAGATAGAGATGTTAAAATAAGAATACAGAAGGCAAGAGGAGCTTTCATTGCACTGGGAAACATTTGGAAGTCCAAAGAAATCAAATCTAGAACAAAAATTTTGATATTTAACTCTAATGTTAAAGCAGTTCTACTGTATGGGTCAGAAACATGGAGAACAACTAAAACAATAGCGCATAAATTGCAAACATTCATCAACTGGTGTCTGAGCAGAATAGAGGGAATAAGATGGTATGATAGGGTCACCAATGAGGAACTTATGGAGAGAACAAGACAGATTCCAGTGAACGAACAGGTTAAAAAGACGCTGGCGCTGGATAGGACACACTTTGCGAAAACCGGAGGGAATATAACAAGAAGGGTCCTTGCCTGGAACCCGCAGGGACAGCGAAAGAAGGGAGGCCGAGAAATACATGGAGACGAGATTTTGAGGCGGAGATCAACAATATAAAGAAGAGCTGGAGGGAGCTGCAGGAGATAGCTAGAGATAGGAAGACTTGGCATGAGTTGGTTGAGGGCCTATGCCCCAACCCGGGTAAAAAGGCAAAGAGAGAGAGAGAGAAGAGAGAGAGACCTCCTCAGCGACTCCATCCATTGTCTTCGAACCCAGCCTGTTTCAATCTTCCTGAGCATACTCATTGAGTCACTGAGAAAATATGCATGGATAAAAGTCTATGATTCCAGCCAGACCATTGCTTTAGTTACTGCCATGATTTTCATAGTGAGATTGCTTGTAGAGCTGTTCTAGTCATTGCCCCTACTGGCAAACAACAAGTATGCCCAACCCGGCCCCATCTTCATCTTTAAATGATGGTTTCCCCTGATGCAGTTTGTTTTAAAAGCTCTCATTTGCTATAACATTTGACGTAAAAGTTTCAAATATATCTTTAATATTTATTTTGGAATGTCTCCAACTTGTGCATAATGTTGTGGGTCATTTTCCAGCACTCACTACTGTACAGCAACACTCCCAGGACACTGCGTCTATACATTTTAAGTTTTGTTTTAAAATTCAATCCTTTGCCTTTCCAGATTTTGTTGAGTATGGCGAAGTTTGACCTGCTTTCTTGATTTTTCCAATGATGTTCATTTCCGAATCACCATTCTGTGATATTTTAATTCCCAGTTATTAAAATCTTTGAACTTTATGATTTGATTTAATTTTGCAAAATAATAGCATTTTCTGACTTTTGGTTATTTCTTTTTACTTTTGTTTGTGCTATATTCATTTCTTCATCTTCTTCTTACGCTCCATATCGACCACTTGTTAACCACTCTGTATGATTTGTATGTCATCTGAGTCTAAGAGAGATTGTACTACAAGTAGTTCAGCACATCCGCTTCTGTGATGCTTTTTATTTACTAGCATAGCTTTCCTAGGTCCTACATCAGTCGCCTCTTATGATATGCCTTGCAGTGGTACTATTCTTTGCTTCCTTACATGGCCCCGCACTACATGGGCGATAATAAAATGACAATTTTTTTCGCACCATTGCTAGATTGAAAAATAAAAATAATAAAACCTTACATTTTGATTTCTTTTTTCCCATGAATTCATTATCCACGGTGTCTGTTGACCACTTGACCTTGGTATCATTCTTGGGTGGCTGCAAGCGCAGATGAAGAACAGGCGGACCCTGAAAAAGTGACCAATCAAGAAAGCTTGAGTTTTTACACAAAATTGGTTACTGAATCAACATTATAGCACTTCATGCAAATACATGCTGAAGCATAAACATGATGTTCCTGTGGCTTGCTGATTAAACCCACTCCTCACTTTACTTCTTGGACATCCAGTTTTGCTCGCACAATCGCCCGTGTGTTGCCGGGGCCCATAGGGGAAGAAAGAATAGTAACACTGCAACCTACAAGGCATGTCGTAAGAGACGACTAAGGTAGGGGCCTAGGGAAGCTACCCTAGTAAGTAAAAAAACATAGCAGAAATCGGATCTGCTGGCCCACTTGTAGGCGCATAACTGGCACAACGTACAATCGCTCTTAGGCTCAGTCACAAAGAGTGGTTTAACAAGTGGTCGATATGGGGCATCAAAGCAGCTTGGTAGTTCAGCAACCAGGTTGTTGATGTAAACCAAGAAAATGTGTGGACAGAATCCTTTCTCCAAATTTCTCTATTGCTATCTAGTTTTAGGGACTTTTTCCTTTCTTTTGTCCTTCTCTGCTTTTTTGCCGCTAGGCGTAACAGGTTTAACTGATGATCGATTTCTGAGATAATGCACGCTTGATATGTTGGGGTATTGTGGAGTTTTAAGATGTCTGTAACATGTTGGTTCACAGTCGCCTCAAGCCTAATATCCAGAGTCATTTTGGCACCATCCAGTGTGGCCGTCGGCGCTGCAACACTTGTGCTTATGTAATACAGACCTGCACGGTGTCTTTTCCAAAGCCACGCTTCGTTGTTGAAGACAGTTTCACGTGCGAGTCCCGTAATATTATCTATGCCATTATCTGCAAGCGGTGTAACAAGGCCTATATTGGGGAAACCCGCAGGAGACTCAGTGACCGATTCGCCCAACACTTGCGCGATATACGCCAATGCTCTGTGACCCTGTAGCTACCCATTTCAATGATACTGGCCATTCAGGAGCTTGCGATGTCCAGGTCACAGCCATCCGATCATGTTCCTCTGATGATCGTAGTCGATTTGCTCTGGAGAATCGGTTGATTTCTTTGTATGGTACCTTGCGACCACGCAGGCTCAACGTATTACATTCTTATGCTTCTTAGTACTTTCTCTTCCCATGCTTTGTAATCTATATGGGTATATGTTGCATGTATTACATTCTTATGCTTCTTAGTACTTTCTCTTCCCATGCTTTGTAATCTATATGGGTATATGTTGCATGTATTAAAGTTATATATTTACTAGATGTTTCATTGTTTCTTTCGTTCTATTTCTAGTTTTTATGTGTGTTTTTGTGTTACATTTATTTCGTTATTCGTTTTATTCCAGATTTTCCTTAGATACGTTGGTATTTGGTCGTCCATTTGTGTTTCATTTTAATTTGTCACCCTGTTTGTTCGTTTGCTTGATAAAGGCCTTGTTGGTCGAAACGCTGCTGTTTATTGTCACTGTTTCTGTATTTTGTAAAACTATAGTACTTTGTTTGTACGTGTTTCGCTAACTCCATCAACCCATCTTTTTCTTGGTCTGCCCCTTCCTCTTGATGATTCCATTTTCAGGTTGTACTCTCTGCAACTGGTGTATTCGGGTTCATTCTGACCAAGTGGCCAAACCATTTGAGTCTCTGTTTTTCAACTCTGTTTTTCAATAAATCTAATAGCAGGTGTTGTTCCAACTGTTCTTATAATTTCCTCATTTCTTATATGGTCTCTTCTTTTTATTTACTGCTTTCCTCAAGCATCTCATTTCACATGTGGTAATTTTCCTTTCTTGTTCTTTTGTCAGTGCCCATGTTTGGCTCTGGTAGCACAGTGTTGGTATAAAGATTGCATTTATAATCTGTATTTTAGTCACTACTGGAATTGCTGGGTGTTTCAAGATTGGGATAAGCTGGTAAGTAATGTTGTTGGCTTGCTGGATTCTAGTTTCAATCTCTCTATCCAGTCTACTATCAGATGTGGACAAAGAGATCAATTGATCTTTGAACTGAGAAATTAATAAATTAAAAACAGTCATGCAGTGGACTTTAAATGGAAGTTCTAAGAGATGAAGTCCCACGACATCCCAAAGTTAACAGTGAATGCAGACATGTACAGAGCAAGCAGTGTGAGCCAGATTTGTGGCATTCTGCGCAGGCTGAGGGTGTCAACATACCTACTATTTTAGTACTTATAACTTATAAACTTCTATAATATAGGCCTATGTAGAAGTCAGGTGGCAACATTTTATTCTAACTAAACTTGTCCTACAAAATGTTTAATTTTAATGTCGGTTGTTGTATCGGTCACTAACTAACTACTTTGTCGGTTCATGGTCAAGAAAAGAAGTATTGCACCATGACATAAGTATTGAGGAAGAATAGCTATCAAATAATAAATACCCTTACTTAGCGGTAGGTTAGCGTATCTCCTGAAATCGACTTGTTTTAGAGTTTACGAGACGAATGGTCAAATAGAATTGAATTGCGCAAAAAATGATTTCATTGATTTTACCTGTTCATCTGTTTCCACTTTGTCTAATGTGACTGTTTGTGTTGGTTTGTCTGTTTCTACCTCTGCATTTCGCGAGGTAGTCGGTTGTGCTTCAGCCATTGATAACTGATATAAACATGAAGTATTTGTTCTGTTTCACTTCTTTATTCATCTGTCTCCGTTGGAAGGAGCATGCAAATACCTACATTTTAGTTTGTACAAATACATAAGAGAAGAGACTGATCTCCCTTAAATCCAGTAAACGTAAAAAACTATCACTGTTACAAATTACGAATATAATTACGAATTTCATTAATTAAAAAATAGGTTAAAACGAAGTTTTTGAAAAATCGAAAATCGTGGCAAATCCTATATCCTTTACAGGCGTAGCCATCAACCACAATAAACAAGTCGTTGATTTTCTATGAAGTTTTAATGAAGTAAAAAAAAACAATATACAATGATGTTTCGAAAACGTCCTTTGTAAAGCAAAGGATACAAAATAAACGACGAAATAAGACGGGGGCTACATCACAGACAGACACAGTCAGACGAAAAAATAAGACGCAATTAAAAAAATTCCATAAAACAATTAATTAATTTTAGTCAATAAATTAGTAGAACACACCGTACTAAAATAATTCTTCAGAAATATAAATACATCTTGCTTATATTGAGTGTTTACGTATGTGCAGATAACGCTTCTTTATGCCCACACAAGAAAAGACTTGTTTCATGAAGCATTCCGTGTTGAGTAATTTGTCTTATCTTTTTAGATGTGAAAAATATCATTAGCGCATCAGACTTTACAGTCACCAAAGGAGTTGCAAATCTTATACATGGCGCACTCTATTAAAAACTGAAAGAGACCTACTAACGGTTTACACACACGGAAGACGAATGAAGACCTTCTGACAGTCTTGGATGCATTTGACCTCGCACATTTTGGGTAGTATATCCATCTAATTCCGTTTTGCTTTTCAGTGTCAGGTCGAAAAGGAGACACCTGAGCGAGCTTCTACAGCCTTTCATTCTTTCTCGGTCCTGTTTTGCCTCACAGCTCAGGTAAAAGAGATTCAAGAACGGATTTTGTGTGTCTTCATAAACAGTGTCTTTGTTGCCTCTGTTATCTCTGTGTTCACCTTTGAGGCGGCCTTTCGTTTTGTATCCATTGTATCGAGTAACATCGCTCTTTGTGCCACCGATGTTGATAATCTATAATGGACAACCGTTTAATTTTGTTTCTTGATGAATCAGTACTGATGTTGTACGCAACTTTACTGATGTCTTTATTTCTAAACCTCTCTTCTTGTTACTCCGATAGAGCATTCTGGTATACATTCATCTCTGTCGTGACTAGTTTACTTCTGTCATTTAATGTCAGCGTTAAAGGTTTGGCTACATTTGAAACAAAGAATGATGGTTCTGGCCATAATAGAATGCATCAAACTCCACAGTATACATTGCTTCACAACAGAACATCGGAAAGAAGGCAAGAGGACGACGACGAAAGATGGTAGATGGCGTAGCAGAATCCTGTAAAGACCAAAAATAAAATCACAACCCACGAGAACAGCAAGACAAAACAGAAAACCACGACACTGTGCAACAATCGGTAGCAGTTGACGACAAGAAGAAAAGAAGCATAATATAAGGAGAAAATTGTGTTGACCATCATCTTTGTTGTGTTCAGGTGACATGTTTGCATTTCACAATTGACGCCATTATTTTAGTGTTTGATTTGCTTTGTTGCATGTATTTGATTCGTTAGTTATTCTTCCGTTTACTGAAAAAATGATCATTACGTATGTAAAGTCTTTGACTTGTTTTAATGGACATTTGTCGATGAGATATTGATGGTGTTTCATCTCTAGCGAATGCATTACTTCAGTTTTGTCGAGTTTATTCTCATATTATATTCGTTGCGTACTAACTGAGTCTAATATGTTGCTGTAGCTGTCCTCTGTTGCATGCATGATAATGTAACTCACTGTGACTGTGATCTTAAGACTCGTCTATGAAGAAATTGTACTATAAGTTCGTTCCAAAATTCTGTGATCAACAAGGTATAATGTGTCAAATCATCTGATGGATACAAGTAATATTTTGCATGCAGTCTTATATACCTCACGACGTTACGAATCCATGTTTAACTAAATGGTAGGTAGCTTAGTTGATGCAAAAACGTTTTTGTTATATAATTTTGCATAAGCACAACAAAATGATAATCAAAGTTTAGAACTTACAGTAATACACAAAATGGTGGCGAAAGATTGCAAAGGCGTATTTCTATTACATATTATAAAAAGAAAGGTCACATAGTGAACAAATGATACCTTCCACTTCTATAAATGAAATTAAATGTTGCGTACATACGAAAATGACAGTCGGTAGGAAACATTGTGAACTGATTAATTCCACGGGATTCCTGATTTTGACGTGCACTGAATTGCATTTGGAACACGGAAATGCTTAGTTATAGACAAACTTGACAATCGTACTGTAAAATTTCGACAAGTATACCAGATCAACATCGCGGTAAATTGAGTAATAACATATAATAAAATTCTTACAGAACTAAAGGTTTGGGTGGGCAAAAATACTTTTGGAACGTCGTCACTGTTACCCATATAAAAATGCAAAAATCAAGCATTTCTGTCAAGTGGATGATTTTATATCGGTCGGTAAAGATGATCACGAATTTTGGAACGAACTATACGCTAACGTAGCTATTACACAATAGTAACGATGGCCCAAAAATTATCAATTGTGAAATCGAAAGAGTAATTTTCGACTTCTTTTCGCTCGCTCCACATTAGTTAGTTTATTCCTTTCGTGCCAAAGGCGGCACATAGGGCAGAGGTTTTAGATCTCCATATGATACGGTTCTTTGCTAGCAGTTGGAGATCTTGTATGGTTTTACATCCCAATATAGGTTACTTTCTTGTAGTATTGTTCTTCGAAGAGTGGTCTTAGGTCTTCCACGTTTTCTTTTCCCAACTGGGGACCACATAAGGACTTGTTGATTTAGTCTCTTTTCGTCTGATCTAAGAACATGATCTAAATATTTCCACCTTCGCTTCCTTATAATATTTGATACAGGTTGTTGCTGAGTTCTATCTCTCACTGTGTTGTTCGAAACGAAGTCACTCCATTTTACTTTTAGTAATTTCTGGAGGCATTTATTCTCAAAGCTGTCCAGTTTCTTTTCAATGTTCTTTGCTGATTTCTAACTTTCACACAGTACCTCCACATTAACCACACGTTTAATCACTCTTTGAGGTATTTATGTAAGTTGAAAGTTAGATTTAAGTTCGTTATGATAATTAGGTGTCTACAGACCAGTAGCCAGCCTATCTATGGACACCAACATACATTTGTCCAGGGAGGGCAAAATGAAAGAAAAAAATGGAGTTGGTAGTTTACTACGCCTATCGACTCGAACTCAAGAGTGACGTGGCACAGCCAACTCTAAATACTGGCCTGATAACGGATTGGAAAATCACTGACCTAGTTTCTGTTGAGGGCTGGAATCTATATATGTTTGATAGAACACTGCAAGCTTTGTTGAAATTTTACTCAATTCTGTGAGTCTATGGTTACTTATTGGTGAAAAATATTCATTATATTGATCCTTATTGTTAAACTTAACTTGTTGCATAATATAACTTTGATTTAGCATTTTGTGTTGATTATAAAATGCATTCGTCTATATACAACAATACTAGAATGCGAGGTCACGCGGTGTAGCTGGGGTCTGATTTCCCATAATTCGTACCTGAGTCCGCAGGCACATAAGTTTGTAGTTGGCTCTGGATGTGGTCAACATCACGTCGGCCGCCATTACTTCCCAGTTCTTTTTCTGATACCCAATTGTGGCTCAATCGACCTGAGAGCCGTTACAATAAGAAGAAATTCCACGCCACTGCGTAATTAAACCCGGACAACTATCCAAAGAAGAGAGTTCACTAACAACTGCGCTACTGCGGCTCACTTTTGCTATCGTATTTGGCCGGGACATTTTCAGGATTCCCACCTAATCAAGCTGCTTTATGTGGATATACAGTTCCCCATCAAGATCAGATGTAATATTTTTGCGGCTAGCCACCAACTATTTAACATCAGCTTCAAATATGGTGTCTACGTGCACTTCCTGTCATATGGTTATTTCACAAATGTTTATCATAATAAACTGGCGGGCTTTGTTATCACATGTTTCTATTTGAACATCATCATCATCAAGGTGCGTGTCCTTTATAGGACGTTGCTCTCTTTGCAGCGCATCAGAAATTCACTCTGTCTCTAGCCAGTTCACCCACTTCGTCGATGGTCATGTTCATGGTTTCTTTAATATCTTGTAGCGTCTTCTTTTGGTCTGCCTCTGCGTCCTGGGGCCCTGCCCTTCAATATTGTTCTATCCAGGCCATCCTAACGCTTGATGGGGCCAAAGTATCTAATTTTTCTGTATTGTATTGTATTGTATTGTATGGCCCTTTTCATCTTTACAGACGGTCAATAGGCAAGTGTTTTACTGTGACAACTTCTGAGTTTTCGCTTTTCTCTCTGTTGTTCAGCTCGTACATAAGTCTCTTCTCAAAAGACTCTGCGCCCTTCCGTAATTTGGCTTTCCACACAACTCTGTCATCAGCTAGTCCCTCCCATGTGCTGGGATCTATAGAAAAGTTTTCATTGAGGTTTTGCAGACATCTTTATATCTGAGCAGTGGTCTGCCCTGGTGCCTCTTCCTCCGAAAGTTCACAGAACAACATTTGTTTTGGTATGCGATAAGTTTCCATTCTTCTCACATGTCCCAACCATCTTAGTCGTCTACTGCTGAGCATGCCCATGATGGAAGGCAGATTTGCACGTTGTAGTACTTCAGTATTGGTTATCTTGTCGTACCACCTGATGTTCATAATCTTGCGGAGACATCGAAGGTGAAAGATGTTAAGTCTCCTCTCGTGTCTTGAGTAGGCTGTCCATGTTTCTGAGCCATATAGTAAAGAACTAATTACACAGGCTCGATATATTTGAGTCTTCGTCTGCAATGTCAATTTTTTGTTGTCCCACGCTCGCTTTGATAGTTTGCCGAATGTAGTAGCGGCACTCCCTATACGAGCGTTGATTTTCTCGTCAAGAGAAAGGCTGGCAGTGACCGTGGACCCAAGATAGCAGAATTTTGCACTGGTGTTAGATGGTCGCCATTTAGAGTGATGTTTGATGTCTTACCTCCTGACATAATACAACTGTTTTGGAGACACTTATTGTCAGAGAAAAGAGGTCGCATGCCTTTGACAAATTATTAATTAGACTTTGCAGTGTGGTCTCACTGTGGGCGACTAAGGCAGCATCGTCAGCGAAAGGAGGTCCTTGAGAAGTATTTCCGTCGTTTTGTCTTGGCTCTTAAGCGAGCCAAGTTAAACAGTGAACCATCAGATCTAGTGCGGATGAAAACATCACCATCAGCGTCCCTAAGGCGTGGTTCAAAGGACTGCGAAGAAGATACCAAAGAGAGTGGGGGCAAGGACACAGCCCTGCTTGACTCCACTCTTAACCTCAAAACTATCAGATGTGCTGCCATCGAACTGTATGCTGGCTTTCATGCCCTCATGGAAGGAAACAATCAATTGGAGCAACTTTGGGGACAACCAATATACTTCAATATTTTATAAAGACTTGGCCTGCTGACTGTGTCGAATGCCTTAGTCAAATCCACGAAAGCAATACATAGAGGCTTGCTCTGCTCTCTGCACTTTTCTTGTAGCTGTCGAAGGGTAAATATCATGTCAGTTGTTGACCGTCTAGCTCTGAATCCACATTGTGACTCTGGAAGAACACGCTCCGCCAGTTTCTGTAGTCGTTTTGAAAGGACTAGTGCAAAAGCTTTGCCTGTTACGCTTAGAAGGGAGATGCCTCTGTAGTTGTTACAATCCCCTTATCCCCTTTGTTTTTATAGAGTGTCACTATCTTTGCATCCCTCATGTCCTGAGGAAGTGTACCTCTCTCCAGCACTGAATAAGGAGATTGTAGAGGTGGGGCAGCAGGACATTCCTATTGTATTTGAGGATTTCTGCAGGAATGTTGTCTAGTCCTGATGCCTTGCCATTTGAAAGTTTGTTGATTGCTTCGGAAAGTTCCTGCTCCGTGGGTTCGGTATCCAGCTCGGTTTGGTCATGATGTTTCGGTATGATCTGATCGAGGACTGGGTGTGCTGGTTTCTCCACAGAGTAAAGGTTGGAATAGTGTTCCACCCATCTTTCGAGCTGTTTGGTCATATCTGTTATTGGCTCACCTGTTTCTGATCTTAGTGGTGCATAGATCAGAAACAGGTGATTTTTCTGTATAGTATATTATTTATCAGCCAATTTGAACAACATATAATAATAATAGCCATCTATCGCAAGCGATGGTGACAACAGTCTCAGGCGTGTGTTGCTGCACCTCTCTGATGTGTGCGGAGGTGACTGTAAAGTCCAATCCTCGAACACAATTCCCTACCACAGATGGGGCATACATGATCGAGGTTACGCATATGGGTGCTGTGTGTTTTGTCTTTTTGGGCAGCTCGATTTCTCTGCGCCTCAACGGCACGATGATTCTCAACTAAGCAAATTACCCTTGTGTTTTTAAAGAACCACATTTGGCGATCTTGCGCAAGAGATTCCAAGCATGTGGTGTCTATAACGATGCATTTTAGAGACACTTTGCAGTGTCTTTAAAGTGTTGTTTCTGCCCACCAGCTGAACGTCTTTGTGATTTGTATGTGATCTGAGCCTAAGATCGATTGTGCGTTGTGCCAGTTATGTGACTACAAGTAGGCCAGCACATCCGATTTCTGCGACGCTTTTTATTTACTAGGTAGCTTCCCTAGATCCCTACCTCAGTCACCTCTTACGACATGCCTTAATGGTCGCAGGCTTACCATTATTTTTGCCCCAGAGGGCACCGGCAACATACGGGCGGTTTACCTTGGTATAAATGTTGCAAAAAATAATGTTGAAACCAGGCCGTGCGGTATTTTTCTCAGTATGATTCAAGTCTTCGAAATGCTGCTCCTTAAATGGGTTTTCCTTAAAATAACCTTCCATTGTAATTGCAATTTTGCTTCTTAGGCCGCCCTCCTTACGGTTCCGCCGGATGCTGTCGCCTCTATGTATTATAGCACGGCACGGTCCTGGTCGCAACAGTCTGTAGAACAAGTGACGTACGTTCTGGTACCCACCAATGCACTCCTAGCCATGCGTTAAATTGCACCAAGTCTATGGTGATCCAATTCACAGAGAGACTGATGCCTGCTATAGAAATGTTGCCGATAATGTTGACAGTACGAAACAATTTGAATTATAATATTATACAGTGGCGGCTCGTTACCATTTTTGCTGGTGGGGCCAGACAAATATTTTTGGAAAAATCATGGATTTGGGTTTTTATTTTTGTATTGATAAAATAATAAATACACGATACACATTATTATGGTGGGGCCCGGTCCCACTGGCTCTTAATGATGAGCCGCCTCTGATAATATATATTAACATTTTCCGCACCAGGTGAATATAATAATGTGCAAACTCCGTAACATGGATACGCTTTTGAAAATAGTAACAAAGTTTGTGAAACATGGAAGACAACAAAAGAAAACATCAGAAAATTGCAGACCTTCGTAAATGGATGTTTACGTAGAATAGAGGGACTGAGATGGTATGATAAGATTACGAACCAGGAACTCAGAGAAATAACAAAGCAGATACCAGTGACAAAGCAGATACCAGTGACAAAGCAGATACCAGTGACAAAGCAGATACCAGTGACAAAGCAGATACCAGTGACAAAGCAGATACCAGTGGAGAAAGAGCTCAGGAAGAGACGCTGGCGGTGGATAATACATATATTGAGAAGACCGACCGGAAGCATTGCAAGACAGGCAATGTTTTGGAATCTGCAAGGAAAGAGGAGTAGGGGAAGACCTAGGCAAACCTGGAGAAGAGAGCTGGAGGCTGATATTAAAGGATAGGTAAAACATGGAAAGAATTGGAAGGGATGGCAAGGGAAGAAGAGCTGGAAGAAGTTTGTTGAAAACCTATGCTTCGTTGGGAGTTGAAAGGTGAAGAAACAATGTTTGTATGAATTTTATTTTAATCTGTGAATATCTTCTTCTTCTTCTGCGATCAACTTTTGCTATGCGACTACTCCGGTATTTTCGTAAACAGGGCGGTGCGCTTGAGGTCTTCACCGGTTCCCCCTAGTTTGTCTTGTAGTGTTGTTTCTGTTGGCCAGATCTCCAATCTCTCACTACTCAGACTAGGGCAGTCTTGCAGGATAAAATATGTGAATGAATTTTGCATGTCAAGCGACTTTAAAGACTACTTTTAGCGATTTTCAACTGCTAAGAGTTTTTACTTCTTCAAACCTCCCATGTGGGGCCCGGGCCTGAAGGAAGCAAAGAATAATACCACTGCGACCTACACGGCATGTCGAAAGAGGTGACTGATGTACTGGCATAGGAAGCTACCTAGTAAATAAAAGCTTGCAGAAATCAGATTTGCTGGCCTACTTGTAGGTGCATAACTCGCACAACGTACAATCGCTCTTAGGCTCAGATCACATACAAATCACACAGAGTGGTTAACAAGTGGTCGATATGTCTCTCTCTCTTTGCCTTTTTACCCCGGGTTGGGGCATAGGCCCTCAACCAACTCATGCCAAGTCTTCCTATCTCTAGCTATCTCCTGCAGCTCCTCCAGCTCTTCTTTATATTGTTGCTCTCCAAATCTCGTCTCCATGTATTTCTCGGCCTCCCTTCTTTCGCTGTCCCTGCGGGTTCCAGGCAAGGACCCTTCTTGTCGTCGATATGTAGCGTTTGAAAAAGATTTCCTCAACTTGAAAACGCAACATACGTTTTATCGTACGTCTCCGAAATGACTAGGAACTAGACCTCACCTGCATTGAGATCAGGGATTCTCTGCAAAAAGATCACGATCGCTCTACGAGGGGAACAAACCGAATACATTTGGAACGAGAGGTGAACTCCTTACCTACACCACGTCAAAGAGACCACAGTTTTCAATTGCTGACAGCTTTAATGTCAGAACAAGGTAAATTACTTTCTAGAGTTTACTAAAACTATGTGGCAATCGATTGGAGCATGATCGAACTTTAGGAATAGTCAACAGTGTTACATCTTATTTTAAGGATTGAGAAACAGTGTTCTTCAGCTCATTATTGTATCTATACCGCTAGGAGGATATAATATATAGTTTCAAAGTTTCGTTAATGTTATTCGGTCACAAATAGTTTGTTGAACTTGGTTTCAACGCTGACACGCTTTTTGGAACACTACAGTGAACAGTAAATGGAACATTAAGTGCAGACAAAAACGTGTCTGTCTACAGATGCGTGCAAAATGGATTCAGGTTTGCATTGAATCATCGCTAGTTTTATTCGTTTCTGAAACCTTCGTAGCTACACTATTCTGAATTTTTTTATCGTCTGAGCTCTCTTTGTCTATTACCGCATTTGTTGTCCATTCAGTGGGATTTCCTGTTTAACTCCAAAAGCATCAGCTACTGTCACGATACCTCCCAAGTATCGTTTTTCCGATATGCCATCATCTCTTTTGGGTGGATTCTAAAAAGATTGTATCAGTTACGTAATCGACTGATGAATTTTGTAACTAGTGACAACGAATATGCTGACCCAATTAACTTTCTCAGTCACAACAAACAAACAAAGCAGAAACGCTATTGAATGAATTTGTTTCCGTAGTCCTTGAGCTTCTGCTAATCTGTACAGCACGCTGTTAATAAACGAGTTTCAGTTTGGAACATCTTCATTGCACTGGAAATTTCCTTAGATGCTCCAATCTCCTTCGCAATATATATCCAACAGCGTCCAAAAACAGGAAAGCCAAGATAAACAGTAATATCAGAAAAAAGAAACCAAGCATTGAAACTATTAAATGGAAAGAATTAGAGAATGCAGAAAATGGAATCAATTTCAAAGAAAGAATACAACAAAGTTATGAAAAACTAACAATCAAGACACAAGGAGTGGATGAGGAATGGAGTAACTTGAAAGACACCTTTAAAATGATTGCTCAAGAAATATGTGGCACCAAAAAGAAAGGGAACCCAAGGTGTAAAATTTCAGCATGGTGGAGCCAAGAAATAAAAGAAATAGTGAATAGCAAAAGAAGGCCTATTCATGCTGGCTAAAAAGCAGAACTGATGTAAATTCTGCAATCTACAGACAAATCAGAGGGAAAACACAAAAAGCAATAAAAAGAGCAAAGAAAAAAGTATGGGAAACATTTGGAAACATACTGGTAGAAGAAGAAAGAACAGCACCAAGAGAATATTACAGGAAAGTAAGAGGAATAAGACAGCACAATGAAGAATACAACCCAACAGAAATTTTAAATGACGAAAAAGGACAACCTATCTTAGGTCCAAAATTAATATTAGAAAGATGGAAAAACTACTTTGAAGAGCTACTTAATTGTGATAAAACTTATGGGAGAATAAACTGCTATAATACAGAGGATGAAATAGAGGAATTAGAACCAGAAATACTACTAGCAGAAGTAGAAAATGTAATAAAGTTGGCACCAAAACACAAAGCAGCAGGCACAGATGATTTACCTGCAGAAGCCACCAAAGCAGCTAGAGAGGCAGGTGCAAAATGGGTTAGACGAATCTTTCAAATCACATGGGAGAACCAAGAAACACCAGAAGATTGGCAAACAGCAATAATCACACCAATTTGGAAAAACAAAAGCAGCCAGAAGGAATGTAATAACTATAGGAGAATCTCACTACTAAGTCACATGGGAAAAGATCATTGAAAAAGACTAAGACCAACAGTTGAAGAACAACTCCCAGAAGCACAGATGGGTTTCAGACGAAATAGAAGCTGCACAGATGCAATATTCACATTAAGACAATTGACGGAAAGCGCAATAGAACATACCAAGACCTGTAGTGTGGCATTCATAGATCAGGAAAGGCCTTCGACAGAGTCGATAGAAACAAACTATGGGATTGTTTAAGAAAATATGGAATCAGCAAGCATCTCATCAAGGTCTGCAAGAGTTTACACATTTCAAATAAAAGTTACATAAGAACAAAAGCCGGAACATCAAAAACATTCACAGTAAACTCAGGAGTTAGATATGGATGTGTGCTCTCCCCCACTGCTGTTTATAACATACATGGACAACATAAGTAGAGAAGCAGAAATAGGTAAAGGAAATAATATTTCAGAACTTTTATTTGCAGATGACCAAGTACTGATTGCAGAAAATTAAGAATCTCTCCAGAACCATTTGAGCTTAGTGTGAGAGTACAACATGAAAATAAATATAATAAAGACAGAGACAATGGCAATAAGTAGACAACCAGAAAGCCTTACCATAAAACTCCAGAACGTAGACATAAAACAAACAATTGAGGCCAAATACTTAGGAGAAATTTTCACAGCAGATGGAAGTATCGATAGCGAAATCAGCAATCGTTGCACAAAAGCTAACCAAGTACTGGGACAGTTAACACCACTGTTGTCACACAAAGAGATACCGCTAACAAATAAATCAAATCTCATAAGAACGATTTTCTGGCCAACACTATGTTACCAGTGTCAAACATGGCCAATAACAGCAGCTAATGAGCAGAAAATCATAACGACAGAGATGAGGTGTCTTAGAAGAGCTGCAGGTGTGACAATAAGAGACAAAATTAGAAATGAAGAAATCAGAAGGAGACTGGATGTGAAACCAGTTATGCAATTCATAAAAGAACAACAGATTAAATGGTTTGGACACCTGACCAGAATGCCCTGGTATCGCCTACCACAGAGAGCCACACATAAAAGTATAATGAGTACAAGGCAAGAGGAAGACCACGCAAAAGATCGAGCGACGGCATCAAGAACAGCCTTACGAACATGAATATCAGCTTACAAAGTGCCTTAAAAAAGCACACACAAGATCACTACGTTTCACCCCAACACTTCCATAAAGAAGTAAATGGTGGAAGAGAAGAAGAAGAAACATCCAATGACTAACCGTAACAGTTCGATGTTGATTGGTGAGTCTTCTCATTACATCTGTTGTGCTGCTCTTTCTGCCACTCCAATCTTCAATCTAAGCTCTTACAATCTAGAAGTTGACGTGGATTGGTTTAAAATCATCTTTTGCAGCTGCACTCTATGCGGGTGTTCAAAATGTCAGCTCCATTCAGTGGTTGACCCCCTGATATGTTGGAAACACATTAGCAATGGTGTTAAGGTCAGGTCCGTGTGATATATTTTCTCAATATGATGCGTCTTTGAAATGCCGCTCCTTTAATGTTTTTTCTTAAAAATAACCTTCGATTGTCATTTAAAAAAAAAACCTGCACAAAATGTTCGAATACTAAAGCGTATATATCAATATCGGAATAACACAGACCAATAAAGAAAAGCGTTGTGTAAAGATTTTAAACTATTGAATGGTTCAAATTGTATTTTGATTTCGCTGCTTATGACATCCCCTTACGGTGTCGCCTGATACGGCCGTCTCTCTGTATCATAACACGTCACCGCTCTGCTTAAGGCGATCATTAATGAAAGCCGTATCGAAGGTAACGTGGTGATCTACACTGATGAATCGATAGTTCTCCACTAAAAGTCTGCATTTGCTGTCTCTGCAAGCTCTTTCGGCAGAACGATTAAGGAGGTCAGTCGCGAATTTAGTATAACAAGTAGAAGTTTTGGCGGTGACTAAGGCACCATTTTAGCCACCAGATAGTCACCTAAAGAATCATCGTAGAACAAACAATGAAGTGGCAGACTCCGCTCTACGAATGCTTTGTTGATTCTGAGAAGGCATTTGATAGCATAGATATGAAATCAATGTGGAATATTCTGAGAAACTATGAGGTGTCAGAGAGGACTGTTAACATCATCCTGCAACTGTATGAGTGGTTTACCTGCCAGGATATCCACAATGGAAGACTGTCAGATGCGTTCCATGTAACTAGCGGTGTTAGACAAGGATGCCTGTTATCCACCTCCTCTTCTTGGTGCTATTTCAGTGGGCTACACGCATAGCATATGTCAGGCCCGGAAAAAGCATTCAGTGGGCACTTATGTCAAAATTAGAAGACCTGAACTTTGCGGATGATCTTGCCTTGTTCTCGCACAGGCATCAAGAGATGCAGGAAAAAAATGGATGCTCTGACTGAAACGGCACAACGGGTAGGTCTTAAAATCAGTCAAGAGAAGACAAAAATACTGCGAAGAAACCACATACAGCAAGACCCAATATTGATTGAAAGAAGGGAAATAGAAGATGTTGGTGAATTTGTCTATCTTGAAAGCAAGATCAGCAAATCAGGAGGTACAGATGAGGACATTAATTCCAAGATTAGGAAAGCCCGACAAGCCTTTGTTATCCTGCACACAGTGTGGAAGTCCACTGCCATCTCCCCGAAAGCAAAGCTCAAAACATTCAGCTCATATATGAAATTGTGGTCTGTATGGCTCAGGAAAGTTGGCGAGTCAACAAATTAAATATAAATAAGATTTAGGCCTTTGTCAACGGATGTCTTCCGCGGATTCTTAGACTGAGATGGTATAATAGAGTTGTAAACAGAGACCTGTGGATAAGATCCGGACAGGAACACATGATGACCCAGGTCAAGAGGAGAACATGCGAGGGTCGGGCATACCCTACGGAAGACACAATCAAGTGTCACTAGACAAGCACTTGAGTGGAACCCGCAAGGAAAACAAAAGGGACGCCTAAACAGACCTGGAAACGAAGTCTTCTTGAGGAACTGAAGAGTGATCGACTATCCTGGGAGACCATAAATAAAACAGCCAGAGACCGAGAAAAGTGGCGAACAACTGTTGAGGCCCTATGCTGCACGAGGAGCGAAGAGGAATAAGTCAAGGCACCACTTTGACTTGAGGCACAACATTACACTCATTTGTTCATTCCAATTGATTCATTGAGTATGATCCGGAACGTGGAGGCCTGTTCCATACCAGGACAATGGACTGAATCACTACAGGGGTCAGCAGTTCGCAGAATTGCATTAAACTTCGTTCCTGATCACATTTGTGTCAATGACAATGAGAGAGCTCACATGCTGGTTCTGACATCATATCGGAAAGTCAGCCAATGGATACAGCTGACGTTTGAGCTTTTTTGAGTGTAGCCGCAAAGAAACTTTTCATCGAACAGATCGGTTGCAGGAGTTTGGATTGAAGATTTGAGTGGTCAGAAAAGAGTAAAACAACAGGTGTAGGAACAATCTCGTCAATCGACATTGAACTGACACGGTTAGTGGTTGGATTTGGTAATATTGCAAAGGAGATCGGAGTATCTATGATTATATCTGGAGCACAATGAAAATATTCGAAACTGAAACTGTGGTTTCAATTCCAAGTTTTATTTAGAAAATGGCAGTTACCAGTAGGACCATTATGTTTCAACCATCATTCAAGTTTACAGATTTCTATGTTGTCCTCAATTTCACAGTTAAAGTAGATTTTCGCAGCTCTTATATGACTCAACCTCAGTAGGGTAATAGAGAAACACTTAGAAGTAAAGACGAGCGGTGTGATGTTAGCCACATCACTCATCACGTGCCGTTGGTCAAAGAAACTTCGAAACTAACGTCTTATTCCCCAATATATCACATTGTTTAAAAATGGGTTGAATACTCAAAATCAAAGGTTACTGGTTGATGCTACAAATAAGAATGGGGAAAATTAAAGTATTTAGACATATAAAAAGACACGAAGGATTGAAGAAGACAATTATAGAAGGAGGCATCCCGGCGAAGAGGAAGACAACGAAGAAGATGGATTCAGAATGTAACTGATAATCTGAGCATAGCGTCTGCAGAGCCTATGCGGGATATACATTTCAAAGGTATATTAGGGTGACACAGTTCGGCTCATGTTAAGCTATTTGATGCTGATAGCCAGTGACGGCTTATCATTACAGGGCCGCCACCAAAATAATGTGTAACTCATCTTTATTATTTAATAAATTAAAATATAAGCCTAACCCAAAGCCATGATATTCCGAAAATTTGTCTGCCCCACAACAAAAACGATCACGAGCCGCCACTGCTGATAGCTAACGAGGGTTTTCACTGTATCCCCCATCCTCCTAGCAATTACCCTCTAGTGAGCAGCGGGTGGACCAAGTTATGGTTGAATGTGTTAAAAACTCAAGCGTCGTCTATCTATTGTCTTTCCTCAAGGGATGATGGAATTGGTTGTCCACTCCCATTAAGGGGCAGTACTATCAGAGATTGGGTCCTTTAGTAAAAAATCATCAAAATTTCAATTTTAAAGATTTTGATCCCATATTTTCAGATGTACTGAACAGATCATTAAGCTATGTAAAACAGGTTATTGCCACTGGGTTCATTATATACAAGAAGGTAAATGAGAATTTTGACATGAAAAGTTATTTAGACATGTGCAAAATACAGTCTCACTTTTACAATTTGTGTGTGAAATGATAAGTCAAATTCATTCAAAATTAAACGCATACACAGAATTGTGTGAGTTTGCAAGTACTATGGAAAATAGTATATTTTAAATAGATTTTATTTTTTGACTACCTGAAAATTATCTTTTTATGGTTTTAACAAATTGTCTAATGTGAAAAAGCATAAAAATTAATATAATTAAGATATTGAAATGCCCTTAGTATACGCTATAGATAGTTCAAATGTAAACAGACACACACTTACACGCTGATTTGTTAATATTTGACAAAGTTATGATGTAAAAATTATCATGAATTTTTAAATTTTTTGAACAAAATCGAAAATCATTCACGCGAAGAAGATTTCATGATCTTTGAGTCATCATAACTTGAAAACTATTTAACCAATTAAATTTTTTTAAAAAGAAATGTGTCCACAATTTGTTAACTTTTAATTAGATACCAAGTACGTCGAAATTTAAAATCACTTTTTTCGGTTTTCCCTGCTAGTACTGCCCCCTTAAGCGTAGGCGTAGGAGTTTTAATTTGCTTTCCATGGCCAGATCAGTCGCCCTTGTAGTATTAAATCCGTGTTTATTTATTATGGTCTCTCAAACCGTATCTCTTTTTTATTGTATGCTGTTATTGGTGGTTGGTTGTATTCCATTCTCATTAAATGTCCAAACCACTGCATTTGTTATTTTTCAATGTATTCAAGTGCACGAAGTAATGCCAACTCTGCTTCTGATGTCCTCATTTCGTAGTCTATCTTTCCTGGTGACCCTACTGCCATCCTCAATCATTTCATTTCACATGTGGTGAGCTTTCGGTGGTCTGCTGCTGTCAGAAACCAAGTTTGGCACTGGTAACAAAGTGTTGGTAGGAAAATACTTTTATCATGTCTTTTCACTTTCATCTTGATCTTTGGGTGTTGTAGTAATGGTGCCACTGCTATGTGACTGTATTTGTTTTTGACACCTTGTCTCTATTTCTCTATCGAGTTTTCGGTGCTGTGTGAAAAGGCTGCCTAAATATTTGAATTCAGAAACTTGCTTTACTCTGTGTTATCTATTTGTATGTTTGATTGGTTTGGTGTTCTGCTGATTTTCATGGTCTCAATCTTTTGTTTGTTGATTTTCATGTTGTACTTCCTGCATGCGATTAACAATGAATTCATATGATGTTGTAGCTGATCCTCATCTTTATAGATTAGACTTTGTTCGTCTGTAAAAAGTAATTAATTGATTTGGTTATTTAATTGATCTTACTTTTATTATCTATGCCGAGGTAGGTCTCTTACACGAGTTCGAACACTGACAGTTGCTCAAATTTTCCTTTGATTTAAAAAGGAATGCACTTCGAAAGCAATGCAATACTGAACGTATATGTTAAATCAACACTGTTATGTGGTGATGATCTGGGATATGCCACATTTTTTATATGATAAGTCTTCATATATTCATCATATATATATATATATATATATATATATATATATTATGTTTGTATATAATGAAAGAGGTGAGAGCATACAACCCTGTCTTACTCCTGATTTTGTTTCGAATGAGTCTGTCATTCTGTCTATTGTTCTTACCACACTGTGATTATTTTTGTATATTGCACTGATATTGTATATCAGTTGCCCATTGATCCCGTAGTTTTCTAATGTTTCCCACATAATACTTCTATATATTCTGTCAAATCCCTTTTCTTGATTGATGTAACTCAAGCGTCGTCATGTTTTCGAATGAACGCTGTTGGAATTTATTTAAACGTATTTAGTTTGCAAACAACATTTAACATATTAGCTCTTGAAGGCCTACACCTTGACCTCGATCAAGTGGAACAATACTTTGATCTTAGCTTGTATTTTGATTCTTAGCCAAAGTGATTGAAATGACTAAATATATTGGTGAAATGTGTACTTATTGAAAGACAAATGTCTTACATTTATGTTTTAACTGACATTGCTGGCTATCACAAATTACATTTTTCCGGAGAGCTATACGCACACTCCTTGTCCACAGCCAATTCTAGATAACTTTATAGTTGGCTCTGCCTTGTCCAACCCACAGATGCCCAAACACTACGCTTTACTATGAATGCTATACGCGTGGCTTCCGATAACATAAGGATGGCAGGCTCAGGTACAAATTCTAGAAAATCAGAATACAACCTAAGCGTGACCTCGCATTCCAGTATTGTTGGATAAAGGCAAATTCATAAAAAACCAACAGAAATATACTAAATCAAGGTTATATTATGTTACAAATTAATCGATTGCTTCATTTGATTGATTGATTGATAGGACCATCATCGTTTGCACTTCGGTGAGTAGCAATGGTTGCTCTGATATCTTTCTTACACAGGACGATCTCAGCTGCAGTGCACAACTCCTAGCACCGGCGAGGTATCCAATGTAATTTAAAAGATGTTGAAGATATTTTTGTAGGAATTTTATTTTTAATCTTTTCTAATGTAACAAATTAAGTTTAGCACTAAGCTAAGGAATATCAGTATTATTAACATTTGTCCTCATTAAATAACCATGAACTCACAGAATTGTGTAAAATTGCAGAGAATCAGCCCCCCATTAAACATGAATTTTGGTTTTTCCGTCTGAGCTAGTCGGCTTATATTGCAGGGGACCGCATCTGGTCTATTCGCGATAGATTTTAAATTCTGCGATTGGACAGTATGATGCAAGAACGACAACAACAACAATTTAAAAATGGAAAATATTAAGAATGAAAAGTCATGTCCCCTTGATAAAGCAAAAATTAGGGGGAAAAAAAAACACGGCCTTTGGTCTAGATCTGTGATGACGTCACAAGAGAGCGCGACCTACACAACACAGACCGACACATGGGGAACTTCTAGACAATACACTGAGGGTTGAATGAAAGTGCCGCTCTAATTCCCCGAGCTGTGTAGAAGTGTAATATTATTATCCAGATGTACATAAAAGGTTAGTTTATCGTTCCAGTAAAAAGGTTTATCGTTTTGTTTAGTAGATTTTAAAAGAATTCGACCACACCTACTCGTTTTAGTGTGACCCAAATAACGTACATGCTGTAAGTAGTGTGTAGGATTTTAAGTGTTGAGTACAGTCGTCGGGAGTCAGTGAGAATTAAGCACAAGCAGTGTGTGTATCAAGAGTTACAAAGAGTTGCTCGATTTCGAATCACATTTTGCTATTATATTTTGGTTCCTGTTTTGTGATATTGCGTGTTTCAGTGTTGCGAAAGTTCTGAGCTGAATCGTGAGTGAATTAACTCACGAATTGTGGATTTTTTCTAATTTAACTAACTATATATTTAATCTCCAAGAGAATTCTAAGAGTGCCGGCGTTCCTTTCACCAATCTGCATGTATACTTTTAAACACGCAATTAAATACATACATCTAGTTAGTTCGCTGTGCTTGTTTTATTGTGTGCACACTTACATAGCATTACATAATTCGTACGTGGAAGAACTTATCGCTAAAACAATATAGTGTGACCTTGGTATGACACAGAGCAAGTTGAGAAGATAAAAGTGAAGATTTATTTTGAGCGATTCTTCCACATTTTTATAACTGATATTTTGTGAACTTCAGCATTCGTGTGATTTGTTGAAAAGTATTTTAGTAACGCTAACACGGACTTAAGTTAATCAATTTATATTAAAAACCAAATAATAGATTAATCAGTCATTTTATGATTCATCTTGAACAATTAAGAATGTTATTCTTTAGATTAATATCTGGAATATATTTGAGAGGGTTTCTATTCTATTCTATGGTGTAGAGGGGTAATGTGTTCACATTGCACCGTAGGATTGCTTGATTCGGATGCCGTGTGTAGTTAGTGTGCTATTTTTAAATGGTCTATGATTTCAGTGTAGGTGAGATCGAGTTCCTAGTCTTATTGGAGACTGACGATAAAATTTCGGCCCTATTGTGAAGTTAACCACGTTCAAAGAACAATTAAACAAATACAAATCAATAAAAGTAGGCTGGAAAACCGCTACCTGTGTAAACATAATACCAATTAAAAATGGTAATGATAGTTCCCACAAATATTTACTAGAGTACAATGATGATCGTCCTATCCATCACACAAGAAATCTTTATATTTGAAAAAAAATATCGAAATAAGGTCATTTATCTCCTGTGCTGTTTTTTTTAATGCTGAAAAGCCCAGAGATTAGTTGCCACCGTGAATCCAGGGATGGTTCACAGTAGCAGTCAAATTTTGTGTAAGATATATGAGCATAGTCATTAATTGTATGTCATGAAATAGTCCAGAACAATGAGTTGGAGAAAAACAAATGGAGGATACAACCCAGAGCACAACAACATAAATGCTTTAAACAGATAAGTGCAGACCACAGTCTTCAGACTTAGAACGAGAACTGCGGTCTCAGAGCACACCTCCATACAATGTCTCTCAGGGACTGGGTTGCCTGCAACTGTGGAGCACCAAAACAGTCCCCAGAGCACATCTTGCAAGACTGCCCCAGCCTGAGCAGTGTGATAATGTAAATCTGGCCAACAGGAACAATCCCTCAGAACAAACTATGGGGGACCGGTGAAGACCTCACACGCACCGCCCTGTTTATAACACATACTGGAGTAGTCGCATAGCAGAAGTTGATCGCAGAAGGTTAATTAAACGATGTGTACATTTTCTATCTTCATTGCTGGGTATCCACATCTGTTAGGGCAGATTCGCTTTGTCTTTGGTGGAAGAAAATAAATATAAAGTTGATCTTAATTGTAGTTCTATAACAGAACTGATGACACTGCATTCTGTGCAGAAACATAGGTGCAGTCTCTTACACTTGATGGAAAGGGTATCTCTACGGTTAAGCCGCTGCCTTATGCTTTCAAATGTTGTGGATTTGAATCCAGGACATGCCTTTCTGCTCACGGTGTACTTTTTCCGGAGATCACTATGATTGTTACCAGAGCTACTGCGTTTGAGCTTTGTGCAATACTCTCGGCAGGTGGTGTGCCATTTCTGATGAGAGGGACAGAGCTATATGAGGTAAAACCCGGTGCAATGAAGTCAATCCTTCGTGTTTAGACCCTTTTAGACATTTGATAGATGACGAAGAATATACAGTTATAAATTATCTTCTTCGTTCTTCAGCGATTTCTGGTCATGCTCTTAGTTTATTGGAGACCACAAACTGGGCAGTCAGCTTCCGGTCTTGTCAGGTTTTCCCAAAGCTTACATTTTAGGTCATTGGGTGTGGCCACATATTGTTTCTCAGCTCACCCAGGAGAGGACAGTCTTGCAGGACATGTGCCGGTGTCTGTTTGCCTGCTGACACTGGCAGAGAGGTGTTTGACTTATTCCTGGTCTATGTAAATGTTTATTGAGTCTGCAGTGTCTGGTACGTAGGCGAAATATAATGAATGACCTGGTCTGTTCTGCTTAGGTCTTTGAGGAAGTCTTTTCTATAATCATATCCAGTGTTTGTCTTCCAGTCTACTGCAGATTTCTCTGTATGAGGGTTTTGACCTTTTGAAAAGACAAATAAATGATCTATGTCACATTTCTTCGGAGTCGTGTTTCACTTAACTATTTAACATCTTCTTTTCACTTTTAAAATAAATTAACCCTAAGGTGACTACTATTGTTCATACTTTGGACCTTATATGTTACCTGTGACATTAAGAGAATATAGTATAAGATATAATTAACAAGTTTGATTGATATGACCATCATCATTACACTTCAGTGAATAACCGTGTGTGCTCCAAACTCTTTCTTACACAGGAAGATCTCCGCAACATTGCATAATGTCTATTGCACCGGTGACGGTCTCCGATATAATGTTGAAGATGGTGAAAATTTGTGAAAGAACTTTATTTTAATATTTTAAAAATAAATTTTGCACAGGCAGCCGGTATCATTATTTTTTTTCATAGTTACACATTTGACACATAAGTGGTCAATTTTGCTGCCAGTTGACTGCCTTTCTTCTTTGAACTCTCCATATCGACCACTTGTTAACCACTCTGTGATTATTATATAGTCTGAGCCTAAGAGCCATTGTATGTTGTTCCAGTTATGCGCCTACAAGTAGGCCAGTACATCCGATTTCTACAATGCTTTTATTTACTAGGTAGCTTCCTAGGTCCTACATCATTCGCCTTTACAATATGCCTTGTAGGTCTCAGTGATACAATTCTTTGCTTCCTTTGCAGGTCCCAGCACCACACAGGCGAGCTGCCTGTCTACCAATTGTATCCTATGTCAGTCTACAATTTTTCATTTCTCTTTACACCATTTTTCTCCAGGTTTCCTTGTATCTGCTAATATCCTCCTTCCGTACACTGTTTAATTGAGAGCTACCTTTTCTAAAATGCAAACATAGTTATTTATGTGGAGCGTCTAGCCCATAGATTCCCAAACCTTTTCGGCCCACTTTGCCCAACATAAACTTTGTAACGCGCCACCCCCTCCTCCTCCACATTATAACAGTTTTTCAACGCCCCCCCTCCTACATATATACATGCTCTATGTTCTCTTTGACAAAAAATTGATATATATTTCTGTCATACATTGTCACGTTTCAAATGATTATATGCATGAAATAGAAAATAAATGAAAAAATGGATGGTGTAAGACAGGCATAAGATGAATTAAAATTTTAAACGATTATTCAAATGCAAAATCACGAAAATAATTTATTTTAAAAATATTTATTATTAAATTCGTCTTTAAGTAGCCACCGACCCTAATGATCTCAACACACCCCCAAATTCTTCTGAACCCACTATCGCCGCCTAGAACGCTTCAGTGCCCACTGGGGCGGTACACCCCACTTTGGGAAACGCTGGTCTAGCCAAATAAATTAGAGCACGGCTAGCGTGTGGGACACCTGGGTTCAATTCATGATAAGACCAAGGATTTTTTTCTGTTGTAGGCATAAATGAAAAGTCCTAACCTGAACAGCTTTGCAGCGACTGCACTAGCCATGCGGCCATTAAATTCCTCAGGCTCTTGTTTTATCTGTCCTACACCACCCTAAAAAGCGGGCAGTAGCAACAGTTTTGTTTTATGTTTTTTAATAATTATTTACATTGAGAGCAATTTCTGTGTTTATATTTACAGTGTTCATAATGTGAAAGAGAATATCAGTTTATTGTTCAAAATTATTTCAAGATGTGCTAAGCTCGGAGTTAAGATAATAATTTTAAACAAATAAGTGATGAATAATGTGAATGGTATATGGGACATGCATTTATGTTACCACTTTACACGGGAAGGTGGGCCATCAACCTGTGGATCTGTTTCAGAGGATTTAAACTTCAAGTTCACACCACCAGGTCGTGCTTCAGCTGAACTTACAGTCTGTAACAACCTGGTCTTACTTGGTCCTTTGACCACGAAGCATCCGAAATGAGTTCCTCAAATTTGACACCAGGTTTCTGCAGCTTAAATCATCACCAATCCTCATTGTTGCCATTGTCAAATTGCTTCGAACATACAACCCTCCCCTTGATGCCCGCTGAATATAATGTGTGCATGCGAAGGCTCTTCCCACTCACTAAATCAAACCAGAATCTGCAGTGCGGTCATTGTTTTTGTGCGTGTGCTCTTAGTGAGTTTGTGTGCCCTGCTTGTTCAGGGACCTCGCTCAGCTTCCTGTATTCCTGTGTCCGAGTTTTTCCCATTTGGCACAGACAGTGACTTTATGACAGAACGTTCAGACGACGGTGGTTCTGGAAGAATCAACCTAACAGTCATGTTCCCTTTCTTTGGCAACCGGCACAACAAGATTTATGTAAGTACATTTTTGTGGGTCAAACTGGGAATGAATTATAGTTGTCAACAACATTCTATGTCTATAAAACTATATAACTTTCTGTGGACATAAAACTATATAACTTTCTGTGGACATAAAACTATATAACTTTCTGTGGACATAAAACTATATAACTTTCTGTGGACATAAAACTATATAACTTTCTGTGGACATAAAACTATATAACTTTCTGTGGACAAAATAACTCATAAACATATAACTTTCTGTGACATAAAACTATATAACTTTCTGTGACATAAACGTATATAACTTTCTGTGGACATAAACTTATTATAACTTTCTGTGGACATAAAACTATATAACTTTCTGTGACAGAAAAACTATAACTTTCTGTTGACATAATAACTACATAACAATCTTTCTGTTGCCATAACAACTATATAACTTCTGTTGACATAACACTATACAACTTTCTGTTGACATAAAACCACATGACTTTCTGTTGACATAAAACTATACAACTTTCTGTTGACATAAAACTATATAACTTTCTGTTGACATAAAATCACATGACTTTCTGTTGACATAATAATAATATAACTTTATGTTGATATAAAACAGATACTTTCTGTTGACATAAAACCATATAACTTTCTGTTGACATAACACTATATCACTTTCTGTTGACATAATAATATATAACTTTCTGTTGCCATAGTACTATATAACTTTCTGTGGACATAAAACTATATAACTTTCTGTTGCCATAACACTATATAACTTTCTGTTGACATAAAAATAAAAACTCATATATATTTAAAACCATATAACTTTCTGTTGACATAAAACTATATAACTTTCTGTTCACATAAAACTATATACTTTCTGTGACATAAACTATATAACTTTCTGTGGACATAAAACTATATAACTTTCTGGGGACATAAAACTATATAACTTTCTGTGACATAAACTATATAACTTTCTGTGGACATAAAACCATATAACTTTCTGTGGACATAAAACCATATAACTTTCTGTGGACATAAAACCACATGACTTCCTGTTGCCATTATACTATATAACTTTATGTTGACATAAAACCATATAACTTTCTGTTGACATAAAACTATATAACTTTCTGTTGATATAAAACCACAAGACTTTATGTTGACATAAAACCACATAACTTTCTGTTGACATAAAACCATATAACTTTCTGTTGCCATTATATTATATCACTTTCTGTTGACATAATACCACATAACTTTCTGTTGACATAATACTATATAACGTTCTGTTGACATAATACTATTTAACTTTCTGTTGACATAATACTATATAACTTTCTGTTGCCATAAAACCACATAACTTTCTGTTGACATAATACTATATAACTTTCTGTTGTCATAAAACTATTTAACTTTCTGTTGACATAATACTATATAACTTTCTGTTGACATAATACTATATAACTTTCTGTTGACATAAAACTATTTAACTTTCTGTTGACTACTATATAACTTTCTGTTGACATAAAACTATTTAACTTTCTGTTGACATAATACTATATAACTTTCTGTTGACATAATACTAAATAACTTTCAGTTGACATAATACTATATAACTTTCTGTTGACATAATACTATATAACTTTCTGTTGACATAATACTATATAACTTTCAGTTGACATAAAACCATATAACTTTCTGTTGTCATAATACTATATAACTTTCTGTTGACATAATTTTATATAACTTTCTGTTGACATAATACTATATAACTTTCTGTTGTCATAAAACCATATAACTTTCTGTTGACATAAAACCACTTAACTTTCTGTTGTCATACTATATAACTTTATGTTGACATAAAAATCAGAAACATAAAATATTTTTAAAACCATAAAACTATATAATTTTCTGTTTAAAAAAACCAAGAGATTCCTTTGAAAAGATTCTGCACCTTTGCATAATGTTGTTTTCCCATATAACTAGTGGGGAATACAATATTAGACCTGTATTTTTCCTAAGCAGGACATGATTGATGATATGGTAAACATCACATCAGCCACCATTACCTCATAGTGTTTCTCTGGCACCCAGTTGAGTCTGGGTCGACCGAGAGCCGTTAAAACTCACTCCAACTGGGGAATTTATCACTGGAATATGGGTCTACAAAGCAAGTACATTAACCAATGTGCTTTGGCTTCTCTGAATAGCGGTTAGATGAATTTTTGTATTTACTTCCCCTGTTTAAACAAAACATTCTTCTTCAGTCATCAAACTTCTACCAGGTTGTTCCCCATTGTTGTGGTTTTCTGTTTTTGTCTTGCTCTGTTCTTGTGGCTTGGGTGATTGTTATTTTTGCTCTTTGACAGGATTCTGCTATGCCATCTAACCATCTTTTTCGTGGTCTACTTCTCGCCTTCTTTCCTGATGTTCTGTTGCACAAAACATATTGTTTGCCTATATTTGAAGTCTTCTTGTGTTCGCCTGTTATGAATTCAGGCGTAGTCTGGTATGGCGCTTCTGACTGATTTTTGCGTGTAAACATACTTACCTTTTTATCGGTGTCTCTCTCAATACAGGCGTACCTTCTCGGACTTCAGAGGTACTTGTAGTTTAGATCCTAAACCCTATCGCTGCTACATACTTTCTGAAGGCTGAGCTAAAAATAGTTACTCTTTGTTTCTAGGTCACAAACGTGAATGCTATAGCAGCGATAGTAGCAATGTATAACGTGTTAACACGTCTTTAGCCCACAGAGGAGATATAATAACAGACGTGTTAATGCGTCTTTAGAAGTGAAGGGGAAAAAACGTATATATACGTCCTTAGCAGCTAAAGGGTTAAGTGTGATCTGATATTTGAAGTAATAGCAGAAGAATGTCCTTTTTTATTTTGTACCTTATATTCTGTATCTAAACCTCTGAAGTAGGCGAAAGACTGCCTGCATGGCAAGGGACACCAGTCAAATAGTAAAGCAGTCTTTCACGTAAAAATCAGTCAGAAGCGCCATACCAGGCGTCATGGCTAACGCTCGAATTCATTCACAGCGGACGAACGCAGAAGAAGAATCTGTATATATGTAATTCTGTAGATATATTTTTTTTCCGATCCAGAAGCACTTGAGCTTTTCAGCTCTTCGGCTCGGTGCCATGGACATCGTAACCCTTCGGTTCGGTGCCACGAACACAGTAAATCTGGGGAATCTGTGGCTTTTTCTGCCATCCCGCGGAATTGAACCCGCACACACAGGGGGATAGTCACCCGTAGTTCAACGCGCTACGAACACGCTGGACAGACGGGCTATTCTGTAGATATAAAAAACACATGATCACATGAGTCTAGTGTGTGTAGTCTATCATAGAACTCCTCCCACCACACCCATCTGTTCATAATACACTGTACACTAGTCTTCCACAATTACAGAACGCATGCAAATTCTACAATTTGGCACTGGCTGCCCAAGAGTGAAAACTCGCAGTCCTGGATAGAAGTAGTAGTCAGTCATCGTGATATGTGTGCAGTCCTCATGATGTGCGTGTAGTCCTCATGATGTGCGTGCAGTTCTTATGATCTGTATGTTGTCCTCACGATGTGTGTGTAATACTCATGACGTGCATGTAGTCCTTATGAAGTGTATTATGGTGTGTAGTCCTAATAATGAACATACAATCCGACGAATTCAAGAGAGGTTTATGAAATCAGAGAAATGTCTGGTCAATTACTAGTAACAACTGTTATCTGATAGAAAAGAGGGAGATATGTTGGGCACACTTTGAGAACAAATAATCAAAGCAGGCATTAAATTGAAAGCCAGATGGTTAAAGAAAGAAATGAAGCCTTTGGGAAATCAAGAAACGAACCTTACTGAGATATGAGAGACATGTGACTCAATTCAATATACAAGATTGAACGAGTTGTCCAGGGTAGAGTGGTGTGGAGAAATTGCTTGCAGTCCCGATTGTAATATATATCAGTACCAAAAGAATACAAGTTTCAGGGCGTCACAGCCTAGAGAAAGAGAAAGCCTCATATAAGTATTCGTTAGTTTTCGTTCCAAATGTACTCGTTAATATTCGTTCCTAAGGTACTCGTTAATATTCGTTCCTAAGGTACTCGTTAATATTCGTTCCTAAGGTACTCGTTAATATTCGTTCCTAAGGTACTCAGTTCGCTCCATCGTGGAGCCATCGGGATATTTTCCCAGAGATCCCTGATCTCAGTGTAGGAGATATCGAGTTCCTAGTCCTATCGGAGACGGCCGATAAAACATAGGTCCCGTGTTGAAGTTGAGCACGTAAAAGAGTCATTGGCAGTTAACAATCGAAAAGAGTGAGTTGCAAAGTCGCTGTCCGGGAAAAGTTCATAATAAATAGATTAAAAAATAAAATTTCGACTAACTTTTCACCGTCTTCAATAATTACATCGAAGACTCTCGCTCGTATGACAGAGTTGCAAACACAGGCCCGTGGATAAGAACATGTCTCATGAGCACCCAGGTTGAGAGGAGAGAATGGCAATTGGTTGGGCACAGTCGAGTGTCACTAGACAAGCACTTGAGTGGAGCCCGCAAGGAAAACGAAAAAGAAGACGTCCTAAACAGACCTGGGACAAGGTCTTCTTGAGGAACTGAAGGGTGCTCGACTATCCTGGGGACCATAAAGAGAACAGTCAGAGACCGGGAAAAGTGGCGAACAACTGTTGAGGCTCTGTGCTCCACGAGAAGCTGAGAGAAATAAGTAAGTAAAAGAACCCTTGGCAGTTAAAAATCGAGAAGAGCAGACTGGAAAACCGCTGCCCAGGAAAATTATTAGAAAGATTAAAAATAAAATTCATTCAAACTATTTTCACCATCTTCAAATTACATCCTCGTCGGTGCTACAGAGTTCGTGCACTGCCGTTGACATCTTCCTGTGTAAGAAAGAGATCGGAACACACATGGTTACTCACCGAAGTGCAATGATGATGGCTCTATCAATTAATCGATTCGTTAGTTTGTTTCACCACTTAACACCATACTTTCTGGCTTCATCAAATTGATGTTTCTGAGCGATGCGGGCTCCCATAATGATGTTACTGCCGCAAGAGGTATCGTGGATATTCAGTCTTTTTAGATACACCTTTCATAATCATTGAAGCGTTTCTTTTGTCCACCGGGCGGTTTTTAAACTCTTTATGAACTGACTTCACAACAGTTGTTTGAACAGATAATAAATTTATGGAGACATGTTGTGGAGTTAACTTTTATGGAGTCGACGTAGTGTATTAGTTAAGTACGCGGAGTTCAACTTCAGATGTATGAGAGTTCAAATCCTGGTGCAGTCGACCCTCAGTTAATCATTCTGAAAATTGATACGCTTTTTTTTTAGTAATGCGGAGTTAGAAATTATCGAAGGAGAATCTGGGGTAGTGCGCTGACAATGGTACTTTCGGAAAGGGGCTTTGCACCTCCGTAGACACACTGTGCTAAGTGACGCTCATTTCTATCTATCTATCTATCTATCTATCTATCTATCTATCTATCTATCTATCTATCTATCTATCTATCTATCTATCTATCTATCTATCTATCTGTCTGTCTGTCTGTCTGTCTGTCTGTCTGTCTGTCTGTCTGTCTGTCTGTCTGTCTGTCTGTCTGTCTGTCTGTCTGTCTGTCTGTCTGTCTGTTGTCTGGGCTGGCTGGCTGGCTGGCTGGCTGCCGTCCGTCCGTCCGTCCGTCCGTCCGTCCGTCCGTCCGTCAGTCAGTCAGTCAGTCAGTCAGTCAGTCAGTCAGTCAGTCAGTCAGTCCGTCCGTCTCTCTCTGTCGGTCGGTCGGTCCGTCCGTCTTCGGCGGATTCTCAGACTGAGATGGTATAACAGAGCTGCAAACACAGACCCGTGGATAAGAACATGACAAGAACCTATGATGACCCAGGTTAAGAAGAGAAAGCCCGTCTGCCCAGCGTGTTCGTAGCGCGTTGGACTACGGGTGACTATCCTCTGTGTGTGCGGGTTCAATTCCGCGGGATGGCAGAAAAGCCACAGATTCCCCAGATTTACTGTGTTCGTGGCACCGAACCGAAGGGTTACGATGTCCATGGGACCGAGCCGAAGAGCTGAAAAGCTCAAGTGCTTCTGGATGGGGGAAAAAAAAAGAAGAAGAGAAAATGGTGGTGGGTCGAGCATACCCTGCGGAAGATACATCCAAGTCCCACTAGACAAGCACTTGAGTGGAGCCGCGGCTATCGTAAATGAGTCCGTTTGAGTTCGTATATGTTACCGGGGCCCAAATTTGGGGTGTAAAGAATAGAACCACTACTACCTGCCACGCATGCCGTAAGAGGCAACTAAGGAGGTTTGAATTAAATCGGATGCATGTGTCCTAAATGTGTAGAAGTCTATGCGTTTAGGGGCCTACCAAACCAATGTGCAACGTATACACGTTCTTGGCAAAGATCAAACATATGACAAAGAGTGATTAAAATTGGTCGTAAAGAACGAACGCAAAGAAGAAGAAGTTCGTATGTTTACTAAAGAGTCCATATGTTTACTAAACACATTTGAATAATCCGCATCACCCTCCATCTTGAAAAATGGTGCGCTGAGGCCATTATTTACGATGGCCGCGGCGGAACACGCAAGGAAAACGAAAAAGAGGACACCATAAACAGACCTGGACACGAAGTCGTCTTGAGGAGCTGAAGGGTGTTCAACCAGAACCAACTATCTAGAATTGGCTGTTGGTCGACTATCCTGGGAGACCATAAATAAAACATCCAGAGACCGGGAAAAGTGGCGAACAACTGACGAGGTCCTATGCACCACGAGAAGCGGAGAGGAATAATTACAGTAACGATATGTATGTCGGTGTCTTCACCTGAGAGTAGTAGCTTTTAATTAAAAGCTTTAACTTCAAACCATTTGCGACACCAACCCTAATGACGTCACCGATATCGCAGCAATACATAACTGTTATCATTACGTCCCCTTTTCTAATGTGTCTGTAACAATTACGTACTTCGCCATATTGGTTATCGAGGTCGTTGCCCTGCGTACATTGAAACTCTAGAGAAATGGTTCTCAACCTTCCTAATGCCGCGACCCTTTAATACAGTTCATCATGTTGTGGTGACACCCAACCATAAAACTATTTTCGTTGCTACTTCATAACTGTAATTTTGCTACTGTTATGAGTCGTAATGTAAATATGCAAGATGTATTTTCATTGTTACAAATTGAACATAATTAAAGCATATTGATTAATCACAAGCATGTGAAATGAGATGTCTACGAAAAGCTGTCAACGTTACAAGGAGAGATAGAGTGCGAAACGAGAATATCAGAAGCATCGTTGGTACTATACCATGCATACAGTACATCGAGAAGCAAAGATTCAAGTGGTTCGGCCATCTAATGAGAATGGAACCACATTTACTACCATCACGTGCCTACAATAATCGACGCTCAGGGCGCAGAGCACAAGGCAGGCCAAGAACACGATGGATAGATAACATCTCAGAGTCCCTGCGAAAGCATGGACTGACAACGTCAAGCGCAACACACCTGGCACAAGATAGAAAACTAACTCCCCCACGACGCTTCACATCAAATGTGGTTAAGATAAGATAAGAAGATTAATCACAAAATTATGTAATGTAATTATATATTGTCAAATATTTATTTCTAATGATAAATGTGTGTTTTCCGATGATCTTAGGCGGCAATGTGAAATGGTCGTTCGACCCCCAAGGGGTCGAGAGCCACTGCTCTAGAACAGGGGCTCTCAACCTGGGAGGCGCACTTCCTAGGAGACGTGAAACGTTATGAAAACTTGTTTTTTTCCAGTTAAACAACGCTTTTCTCTCTAAAATTTATAAGTTCAACATTTCTTTAAAAATAACAAAACATTGTTTTTCATATGCATTTTGTACATCTACCATAAAAACCAAACTGCCTATACATTATACCGCTTTTATGGCGGTGCAGGATAACGGGGGCATGAGCCTGTAGAATTTAATTGTCGCATGATTAGTGCAGTCGCGCGAAACGGTTCAGGTTAGTGTTTTTTCTTTATGCCCCATACAGAAAAAACTAACTGGTGATTGAACCCGGGTCTCCCGAATGGGAATCCAGCGCTCTAATCCATTCGACGAGATGCTCCATACATCTCTCTCATCTGTTTCTCTCTCTCTCTCTCTCTCTCTCTGTCGTACATACATGTTATATAAGAGAGAACAGAAGAATGGATGCCGTCTCACTAGTCATTGTAACTCTGTGTCTCTTTCTGTCTCTCTCTCTGTTTCTTTATCTGTTTCTCTCTGTCTGTCTCTCTTTCTCTGTTTCTCTCTCTCTCTCTCTGTCGTACATACATGTAATATAAGAGAGAACGGAAGAATGGATGCCGTCTCACTAGTCATTGTAACTCTGTGTCTCTTTCTGTCTCTCTCTCTGTTTCTTTATCTGTTTCTCTCTGTCTGTCTCTCTTTCTCTGTCTCTCTCTCTCTCTGTCGTACATACATGTAATATAAGAGAGAACGGAAGAATGGATGACGTCTCACTAGTCATTGTAACTGTCTCTCTCTGTGTGTGTCTCTCTCTCTGTTTCTTTATCCGTTTCTCTCTCTCTCTCTCTTTCTCTTTCTTTGTCTCTCTCTGTCTCTTTCTCTGTCGTACATACATGCACCATAAGAAAGAACGGAAGAATGTATTCCACCTTACTTACCACGTCAATGTGTAGCTAGCGCCCTCGACATTTCACACAAGCAAGAGAAAGAACTTCCTTCCTACTTCAGTTGTAGGATGTAGCTCACCCTTTGTCTCTACATTCCGCATGCACTCACACGCAAGAGAGAAAGAGGAGGTGAAGGCCCCTCCTTGCCCTCATATTAACCCTACATGAACAACGAAGGTTACTTTACGTATCTAGGCCAACAACGGATCAGAAATGAGCGCGCAGTTCTCGCGGCCACACCCAGTTCCTTCTTGGCTGTACATTTCTGTGCGTAGAAAGGGTTGATAGTTCAAAGGGCACCTAGACGTTATGGACATAAATCTCGGTGAACATGTGATGATGGTAGAGCGCTTAGGTACTCGCCTCTCGTTGCAAGGTACTCGGTTTGCTCCCTCGTGTTCCCGTGTGTTGTCGGGGCTTTCAACGGGAGCAAAGAATAGTAACACTGCGACCTACAAGGCATGTTGTAAGAGGCGGCATGTTGTAAAAACGATGTTCTGCGAAAGAAAAAATGTGTTAAAAAAAGTTTGTTGAGGGCAAATGTAAGTAATGAAATCTGCAGATTGTAGCTAGACTTCTGAGAAACATAGACGCTTTTCGTGGTTTTTTTTTTTTTGGGTGGTGATTATTGTTCAACTGTTATTTAATGATTGGGCGTCGTTTTTCTGTGCTTCTCATTACTACAGTTCATTTACTCCTTTCTTTGAATATCTTTTCTAAAAGTAATTGTTATACCCTACATCTATGTCTGCCAATTGACGTCTGCAGACAGGTTTTCTCATTGTAATTCTCAACTTTTTCTTGGCTTTTGCGTAACGAGCCGTTGTTGAAGAAGAGAATTTATTGGCATTATCTGTAGCTCAAGCGGTAGTGAGCTCGACACAAACCCTAACGTACCTGGTTCAAACCCCACTATCGGCAAATTTGGAAGCAAATTCGTTTCTGTGGGATTTTACAAAAGGTAAAATAGACCTCACCGTTCAGAAAGCAGTGGCAAACTACTGAACGTATAAGTGGTGCCTAGAAAATCAACGATTAGTTTACTGTGGTTGGTGGCTACGTCCTGTAAAGGATATGCTACGATTTTCATTTTAAGTGTTTCGGGTGTGGCAGCCACAAGAGCACTTCGGTGATCACTCTACTTCTGATGTCCTCGCTTCGTAGTCTATCTTTCCTGGTGACCCCCCACTCGCGGCCATCATAATTAATGGCCTCAACGCGGACGGCAATACTGCCATGTGACGTCACAGGCTGAGGCGGTGTATTCTCACAGACTAACTATTGACTGTTACTATTGGGAAACGCCGATCTAGACAATATATCTTGCAGTTAGAAACTTGTTGTTGAATGCATGTATGTATTACAGAAGATGTTTTCTGATGTGTAGCTATAGTTGTTGCTCTCACATACTATTTTAGTTTAATTTTATACAGAATACTTAGAGTAATTTATATATGATTACTAGTGTACTTACAACAGCTTATGGTAGTCTCTCATCAGAAAAAATTAGCGAGGCCACTATAGAGAAGGCCGTGCCCCACTGCCTTCCTCAAGCATTTCATTTCACACGTGGTCAGTTGTACCTCTAAAGTCGGTGAAGGCATGGCGAGAGACACCAGTCAAGTGGTTAGCATGGAAATGAAAATCGTGGCATATCCTTTACAGGACGTAGCCATCAACCACAGTAAGCTAGTCATTGATTTTCTAGGCACCACTTATACGTTCAGTAGTTTGCCATTGCTTTCTGAACGGTGAGGTCTATTTTTACCTTTGTAAAAATCCCACAGAAACGAATTTGCTACCAAACTTGCCCACCGTGGGGTTTGAACCAGGTACGCTTAGGTTTGTGATCGAACTCACTACCGCTTGAGCTACAGACGCTCACAGTAAAACTCAGAAGCGCAATACCAGGCGTCATGACTTTCACCTGAATTGACAACGGGCGTTCGAAGAAGAAGAAGAAGACACGTGGGGAGCTTTCTGTGGTGTGTTGCTGTCGGAGACTAAGTTTGGCACTGGTAACAACAAAGTGTTGGTAGAAAAATAGTAGAAACATACTTTTTATCAGTTGCCATTTCACTTCCATTTTGATATTTAGGTGTTGTAGTAATGGTATCGGCTGGTAGGCTTACCATTTCTTACCATCCAACTCAAACAGACCAGCTTATTTTCATTATCATTCTCTTTCTGTGTCTTCAATTGTGACACAAGAGGTGCCCAAAACAAACAAATAGAGCGTATGCACGTGTCTGCTACGGATTTAGATTAAAAAAATATTTCTGCTCGCACGTCATTTTCTGCAAGTAGAACGGACAAATGAAAACCCGCGCCCCCTCCCTCCTCCTCCTCCAACCTCCCAGCCCCCAACCTGAACACGTGACTTACGATTTATCGTCAGTCTCCAAAGAACTGGGAACTCGATTTCCCTACACTGAGATCAGCGATCTCTGGAAAAATATCCCGATCGGTCCACGATGGAGAGAACCGAGTGCCTTTGGAACAAGAGGCGAGCACCTAACATCTACACAGTAGAGACTCATGCTCGAATACTTTTCCATGCCATCACTTTGCGTTTCGTCGTTGTCTCGTCTCTGTATCCATTACTCTTTCTTACCACCCAAATCAAACAGACGCGTTTGCTTTCATTACCATTCTCATTGTCTGTCTTCAATTGTGACATACGAGGAGCCCACATAACAAACAAATAGATCTTCTGTACGTGTCTGCTACGGATTTCGATTTCAAAAAAATATTTCTGCTCGCACGTCATCTTTTGCAGGTAAACCTGACAGATGAGTACTCCTATTGGTGTGAACATCCCCTCCCCACGTGTTAAAAACCTGGCGTATTTAACCCACCCTACAGCAAACATTCTGGTATTCTTACAGAGCCTGGTATATATATATATATATATATATATATATATATATATATATATATATATATATATATATATATATATATATATATGTGTGTGTGTTTTAACCTCCAAAAATATCATGTTTCAAAAATAGCTCTGGAACACGCCCACTTGAACATTCCGGTAATGCTTGGTATTTCAACATTGAAGTTAACAATAAGGGAATCATAGATTATGCATGGCAAGACATCTTTCAAGGAATATGATGTAATGCACAGATAAAAATAAACGACACGTTGAATGTTGCAATTTAACCCCTTCTTCATTCTAAGCGAAATACCGGCGCACGATATATTTTAAGATGTCACAAAGCCGATTTACTGGCTAATCCATTATACATTGCAATATGCATGCATTCGGTGGTAACAAAAATATATTTCGCAGTGAAAGGGTTAATGAATAAAAGAAGGAGCATAAAAAAAAAATCATAAAAGAACAACAGATTAACTGGTTTGGACACCTGACAAGAATGCCCTGGTATCCTCTACCATAGAGAGACACACTGAAAAAGTGTAACGAATACAGAGTATGAGGATGACCACGCAAGAGATGAAGCGACGGCATCAAGAACAGCCTTAAGAAAAGTTACAAAGTGCGTTAGAAAAAGCACACACGATCACTACCCCCCAACCCCAAACAGTTTTTGCCATATGTTTTTGTTGTTTCTATGTTCCCAGTATAAATCTGATCATTCTGATGACTTTCCCATCTAAATCCACATATTCTAGTCAATTAATTATTTTTTAATGACATGGCTTGTCGATAACCTGTCTGTAATCTATAACGCATATATATATATCTTCTTTTTGTATCTAGATGTATCTTTCTGTTATCGTCGTTCGACGTTGAATGAATAGAGCGATTTCAGAAGTTTGAAATTACACGTTATGCAAGTAGAGCTGGGTGCTTGAGGGGAAGGGAGGGAAGTGTATTTAACCAGCGGGCCACAGGAACCATCAGTATGCATACCCTTCGACATCTTTTGGGGGAGACTGTGAGCACGTATGGGTCTACCCGGAGTGCTGTGACGCCAGTTCAGTAACCAATAGCCAAAGTCGCTAGACAGAAATTTGCTTCTCTTGTGCCACCTTTTAAAAAAATCCAAATTCATGTTCTTCTTCACTCTTTGTCGCTAGGTAAGCATAGGTCCGCAACCAAGGCCTTCCAAGCCTGCCTATCCAAGGCTATCTTTTCCAAATTACTTTTGACTAACTTTCTCCACCTCTTTAATTTTTTCTTATTTTCTTATTGATCTATAGGATTATATTTGATATGCAACTTATCAGTCTAATTGTTCTATATTGCCCACACCGTTATGACAGGAAGCGTCCAGGCAAAGAGGAGAAGAGGCAGACAGTAGACTATTATGCAACGAGGTATTCAGGCAAAGGGAGAAGAGGATGCCCGCGGAGTAGATCATCATGGCAGGAGGCATCCAGTAGTAGAGAAAGAAGGGAAGGAGGCATCCAAGCAAAGAGGAGAAGATTGCAGAGTTCTGCTCATGACTAGCTATTGGTTGAAGATGATGTACAAATGATTGAGATGATTTTATGAGATGCTGTTCTTTCTTATTAACATCATCATCATCAAGGTGCGTATCCTTTATAGGACGTTGCTCTCTTTGCAGCACATCTGAAATTCACTCTGTCTCTTGCCAGTTCACCCACTTCGTCGATGGTCATGTTCATGGTTTCTTTAATATCTTGTAGCCATCTTCTTCTTGGTCTGCCTCTGCCTCTTATTAACATCATTAATCCTCTCCGCTCCTCGTGGAGCATAGGGCTTCAACAGTTGTTCGCCACTCTTCTCGGTCTCTGGCTGTTCTTTTTATGGTCTCCCAGGTCAATTGAGCACTCTTCAGCTCCTCGGTAAGACATCGTCTCCAAGTCTGCTTAGGGCGTCCTCTTTTCTTTTCCCTGCGGGTTCCACTCGAGCACCTGTCTAGTGACACTCGACTGTGTCTTCCACAAGGTATGGCCTATCCATCGCCATATTCTCCTCTTGACCTGTGTCATCATAGGTTCCTGCCCTGTTCTTATCCACAGATCCGTGTTTGTAACTCTATCATACCATCTCAATCTGAGAATCCGCCGCAAACATCCGTTGACAAAGGTCTGGATCTTATTTGTATTTGCCCTAGTGACTCGCCAAGTTTCCAAGCCATACAGCAACACCGACTTCACATTTGAGCTGAAAATCCTGAGCTTTGTTTTGGAGATGACAGCGGACTTCCACACCATGTGCAGGATCGCAAAGGCCTGTCGGGCCTTCCTAATCCTAGCATTAATGTCCTCATCTGTACCTCCTGATCTGCTGATCTTACTTCCAAGGTAGACAAATTCATCCACATCTTCTATGTCCCTTCCCTCAATCAGTATTTGATCTTGCTGTATGTTGTTGCTACGCATTACTTTAGTCTTCTCTTGACTGATTTTAAGACCGACTCGTTGTGCCGTTTCTTATTAACATATTCTACTCATATTTCTTCTTCTTTACTCTAATCCTGTTTTGCCTCACAGTGTCAGGATAAGAAAGGATTCTTAGAAAGTGCATTTGTGTGCGCTTCATAAATATAGTTTTTCACCGCCTCTGTTATATCTGAGATCCACCTTTGCGTGGACGTCTTTTACTTTGTATCCACTGTATCCACTGTATCCACTGTATCCACTGTATCCACTGTATCCACTGTATCGGAGCAGCATTGCTATTTGAGGAGCACTGTCTGTTGGTAGTCTGCTTTCTATCCACTGTATCGAAGCAGCATTGCTATTTGAGGAGCACTGTCTGTTGGTATTCTGCTTTCTATGCACTGTATCGAAGCAGCATTGCTATTTGAGGAGCACTGTCTGTTGGTAGTCTGCTTTCTATGCACTGTATCGAAGCAGCATTGCTATTTGAGGAGCACTGTCTGTTGGTAGTCTGCTTTCTATGCACTGTATCGGAGCAGCATTGCTATTTGAGGAGCACTGTCTGTTGGTAGTCTGCTTTCTATGCACTGTATCGGAGCATCATTGCTATTTGAGGAGCACTGTCTGTTGGTAGTCTGCTTTCTATGCACTGTATCGGGGCAGCATTGCTATTTGAGGAGCACTGTCTGTTGGTAGTCTGCTTTCTATGCACTGTATCGGGGCAGCATTGCTATTTGAGGAGCACTGTCTGTTGGTAGTCTGCTTTCTATGCACTGTATCGGAGCAGCATTGCTATTTGAGGAGCACTGTCTGTTGGTAGTCTGCTTTCTATGCACTGTATCGGAGCAGCATTGCTATTTGAGGAGCACTGTCTGTTGGTAGTCTGCTTTCTATGCACTGTATCGGAGCAGCATTGCTATTTGAGGAGCACTGTCTGTTGGTAGTCTGCTTTCTATCCACTGTATCGAAGCAGCATTGCTATTTGAGGAGCACTGTCTGTTGGTAGTCTGCTTTCTATGCACTGTATCGGGGCAGCATTGCTATTTGAGGAGCACTGTCTGTTGGTAGTCTGCTTTCTATCCACTGTATCGGAGCAGCATTGCTATTTGAGGAGCACTGTCTGTTGGCAATCTGCTTATGTTACCAAACCATTTCATTTATTGTTACTTGGTTAAGTTCAGTAATGATGTTGTACCCACTTTTTTCCTGATGTCTTCATTTATAAACCGGTCTCTTCTTGTATTCTGCGTAGACACTTCATCTATGTCGTGACTAGTTTTCTTCTATCATTTGATGTCAGCGTTTAGATTTAACACTGTTCGCATAATATTTTGAGAAATATTGGGTTGTACAATGCTCTTTTAGTGTTCATGGTGACATGTTTGTATTTCAAAATTAGCGCCATCTGCTCTATGATTCTTCTTCTTCGATCGTTCTAGGCCTGTTTTAATCATTCTCATTGTGATATATAAACAGCCACACATCAGAACGTGATGTACGTGCACCAGCCTTCAGCACCTATTGGAGCCCAGTTGCTTATCCTTCGGTGGGGTGTTCGTTTTCAGCCAGCTTTTGATTTACTAAGGTGAGCTTTCCCTAGGGTTCGATCAGCTTTGCCGTATTTTTGGGCTTTGTGATCTACGCCGGGACAGTGAGTTACGCTGTTTATGCCCGTTCTGACTGAGAAATATTTCTCGGGGCTTGTAAGCTTATCCTCGGACGGCGTCTTACTCGTATAAGACACCGTGTAAAGTATCGGCCTTCGCCAATGTTCAGACCCGAACTTCCTGTTTGATCCGTACATTGTCGGCCTTGCTTTACCGTACATTTTGAGTTTGATCCGGGGAAGGAACATTCTCAGCCTCTTCTAGACGCGTATTGGTACGTGGCAATTTGCAATTAACCTCGAAAGCACTGGCATGGGGCCGAGTACAAACAATGTAGAGGGTCGTTTCAGTCGGCACTATCAGCGTAACTGAGGATTTTGCGCTCGCCGCCATCACCCGCCCCAGTTATTCCGGGGATGTTAGTTACGACTGCAATCGAACCTTGCCCGGTTGCCCCAAGGCTGGCAGTTCCGTTAGGCATCACCAACCTCAGTTCTTCCGGGGATGTTAATTTTAATCGCACAGTACCTTGCACGGTTTTCCCAGGGCGGGTAGTTTCGTTATGCACTAAACGCAACTTGTTCTTTTGCGCTCGGCAAACCTTGCCCAGTACATGTATCTGCACCAGGCTACCAATGCGGGGTCAGCTGCAATCTTCTCTCGCACCAACACGAGGGTAGACTTTTATTCGTTACGGTCCTGTCTTATTTATTCTTGCCGACGGGCTGGCAATGTTTGCCCCTCCTCAGGGCTTCGAGCTTCGCCCTACGTGGGCATACGTTTGGTCACTGGATGCACCTCTCATCCATGTCTGAGACGTTTCGTTGCTGTTTCTTTGTTCTATGATTCGATTTGCTTTATTAATCTATGTTAGATTTTGTTATTTATTCTTCAATTTGCTGAAAAAAAAAAAAAATGCTATGCTCCTATTTCAACGTGAAGTGAAGAAGAAGGAACTCTTTCATACCTTGTGGTATATAGGGCAATACAGTGTTAAGCCTGTATTATTCATTGACCGTCGGCACACGTTGGGTGATGTGGTCAGCATCACGCCGGCCGCCTTTACTTTCCCAGAGCATGTCTGGTAGCCAGTTGAGGCTGGGTCGACCTGAGAGCCGTCGCGGTAGGGAAAAATTTCACGCCACTGCGGAGTTGAACCCAGACCACCAGCCTTGAGAAGCGAGTTCACTAACAACTACGCTACCGCGGCTCTCCTATTTCAACGTAGTTAACTGCAAATTTATGCATGTTTGGGAGGGGTCGTAACAGTAGCGGCTTCTCAGTGCATATATATATATATATATATATATATATATATATATATATATATATATATATATATATATATATAATATATATGACAGGGCTTACAGCGTAGCACATTATCATTGAGCTGAATATTCTCACATTAGATCGTACTCGATTCACGGTAAGTCATTTCTCCAGTCACAGTTAAATATGGATACCCGTACTTTCTGATCTCAGCGGCAGTGCACACACTCCGTAGCACCCTAATCGTCATCTGCCGCTGAGATATTTATAGATAAGAAAGAGATCGAAGCACACATGGTTAATCACTGAAGTGCAATGATGATGGTACGTACTTTCTTAGCTGTGGTTAAAATTGAAATCATCGCGTAAGCTACCGCTTAGCGAGCGCTCTACCGCTGACACTTTTGGTTAGATGAAAGGAACCAAGTACCTATGGGGGTGCCCTGTCTGCATATTCGTCTATTATATCCACATTTTCAGTGTGGCATAAGAGCATGTCAGAGATAGCCAGAGACTGTGGTATATATGATGTATGCGACTGGATGTGAAAGATTGAAATGCTTATCTGCATAGCTGTTTGTACAAGAGGGATTGTGTATATGCCGAGACACTGAGAAATGGAAGTCAAACTTCTCATTTCCTGTTTGTGTTATTTCACTCAGGGTTGCACCGCCAGAGAAAGAGAGGAGAGATCTACATCTTGACATTATTACATGTCTATCTATCCAGTGGCGGCTCGTGATCATTTTTATTGTTGGGGCCAGACAAACATTTTTCGGAAAAGTCATGGTTTTGGGTTACATTGTATTTTAGTATTTACTATTATTTGTATATTCCGGGAAGATATTCAACTTTCAAAGCTAATCAATATCACGTTAAAAGTAATAATTATGAAATAATAAATACACGTTACACATAATTTTTTGGTGGGGCCCGGCCCCACTGGCCCTTAATGACGACCGCCCTGTATCTATCTATTCTCTAATCCTGTTTTGTCTTTCAGCGTCAGGTCGAAAAAGGAGACACCTGGAGCGAGCTCTCTATGCACCTTGTCTTTTTTTTTTTCTCCAGTCCTGATTTGCCTCACAGCTTCAGGGTAAGAAGGGATTTCTAGAACGGGCTTTTGTGTGCGCTTCATAGATAGTGTCTTTCGTCGCCTCTGTTATCTCTGAGGTTCACCTTTTGCGTGGTCTGCCTTTTGCTTTGTATCCACTGTATCGGAGTAACATTGCTTTTTGTGGCACAGTGTCTATTGGTAACCTTCTGTGGCGTATAGGTTAGGTACTCGTCTTTCATGCCTAGAGTACCAGGTTCGCTCCCTCGTGGAGCCTTCTGGATATTTTCCCATAGACCCATGATCTCAGTGAGAGCCGCTGTAGCGTAGTTGTTAGTGAACTCGCTTCGCAAGGCTGGTGGTCTGGGTTCAGCTCCCGCAATGTGCGTGGAAATTTTCCCGACCGCTCTCAGGTCGACCCAGCCTCAACTGGGTACCAGACATGCTCTGGGAAAGTAAAGGCGGCCGGCGTGATGCTGACCACATCACCCATCGTGTGCCGACGGTCAATGAAAAATACAGGCCTAACACTGTATTGATTTATATACCACAAGGTATGAAAGGGTTCCTTTTTTAAACATGATCTCAGTGTATATGAGATCGAGGTCGTATCGAGACGGAAGATGTGGCCGAACCATTTAATTTGTTGTTTCTTGATAAAGTTCAGTACTGATGTTGTACCCACTTTCTCCATGATGTCTTCATTTCTCAACCGGTTTCTTCTTGTTACTCCCATCATTCTACGTAGACACTTCATCTCTGTCGTGAATAGTATCCTTCTATCTTTTGATGTCAGCGTCCAGGTTTGGCACTGATAGCATAATGTTTGGGCGAACGATTGGGTTGAACAATGCTCTTTTAGTGTTCATGGTGATATGTTTGCATTGTAAAATTGAAATTAATTACGTCTAAAGCCGAAGGAGATCCAGGATCTCTGGGACTTCATTTACTGGGGCAGTTGTGGTATCTGACTCTCAGTCGATGCTTCACAAGATGCAGAAGGGCAGGTTTCGTTATGAGTGGGTGTCGTCTATAGAAGTTTCTAACCTTCAGGGGCTTACGTGGATATACTTTCCAGGACATGCGGGTGTTTACGGTAATGAGAGAGCGGACAGGCTTGCATCAACAGCATCGATTGTTGGGGAGTTGAAGATGGATAAGGGGATATTCTTCGGTCTCTTCGCAACTGTCTGTTGGATGAGGACACTAAAATCGATGTTGAATCGATCAAGCGATTTAAGTAATTTAGAGTTACCCGTTGTTCAAGTCGAACTGGATGCCTGAGAGGCAGAGTGAGAGGTGTGTTTAATCAGCGAGCCACAGGAACCATCAGTATGCATACTCTTCGATATCTGTTGGGGAGACTGAGCACCTATGGCGTCAGTTTAGTAACCAATAACCAATAAAGCCGAAGGATTAACTTCATTGCACCGAGTTTTACCCGTATGCCCCCACCCCTTTGCAGAAATGACACGCCACCTGCTGAGAGTATTGCACAATGCACAACGCACGAACTCTTATGCTCCGACAATAATCCCATGATCTCTGGTAAAAATGCATACGTGAACAAAACAGCGCAACCCGGATTTAAACCCTTGACCTTAGGAACGCAAGACAACGGCGTAACCACTTAGCCACATACACCCCCAGTATTACATGTAGTTTCAACAAAATAGCATTATCATTATATTATTATTATTATTACCATCATTATCATCATCATTCTTCTTCTTCTTCACCCTTCGCCCTAGGGAAGCATAGGTCCGCAACCAAGGCCTTCCAAGCCCGCCTATCCAAGGCCATCTTTTCCAGATCTCGCCACTCTCTCCCCGTCTTCTTGCATTCCATCTCTAACTCTCGTCTCCAGGTGTTTCTGTGTCTTCCCCTACTTCTATTGCCCTGGGGTTCCATCGGAGAGCCTGTCACCGATGCTGTCAGGGGTTTCCTCAGTGTGTGTCCTATCCATCGCCACCTTCTGCTCATTATCTCCTGTTCCACCTGCCGTTGTCCTGCCCTATTCCACAGTTCTCTGTTTGTGGTCTTGTCATACCATCTCAAATGGAGTATCTGCGTAGGCATCTATTGATGAATGTCTGCAACTTTTTGGTGTTCACCTTAGTTGTTCTCCATGTCTCCGGTCCATACAGAAGGACAGACTTGACATTTGAGTTATATATCATTATCTTAGTTTTATTCCTGATCATTCTTGAACTCCATATGTTCTTCAGAATGGCAAATGCTGATCTTGCATTATCATCATCATAATCATCGAATATCTTCTTCTGAGCGGAACTTTGCCACACTAAGTCCAACGCAGCGTTCGTGTGGTACATTCCTGGCGCCGCTGTGTGTTGCCTTGGCGTGCAAGTGGAGCAAAGAATAGTAACACGGCGACCTACAAAGCATTTCGTAAGAGACTACTGAGGTAGGGACCTAAGGAAGCTTCCCTAGTAAATAAAAAGCGTCGCAGAAATCGGATGGGCTAGACTACTTGTAGGCGCATAAATGGCACACAGCGCTTAGGCTCAGATCACTTACAAATCACAAAGAGTGGTGAACAAGTGGTCGATGTGGAGGTAATGAAGATTTCAGTATGTTTTTTTAACCAGCCTCAACTGACATGACACAGGATGATGACTTTCAGTAGTTATGTTTTATTTACCCACCTGAACCGGCATGGCACAGGATGATGAGGATTTAATTAATGTTCAATTAATCAGTCTTATCCGGCATGGCACAGGATGATGAATATTTCAGTAATTATGTTTTATTTACCAGTCTCGTCGGCATGGCACATGATGAGGATTTCAGTGAGCATATTTTATTTACCAGTCTCAGCCGGCATGGCACATGATGAGGATTTCAGTAATTATCTTGTATTTACCAACGTGTTTCCTGTGACCAGGAGAATAAACACAATGGCGGTTTGTGTTCAATTAGACTAGATAGAAGCTACCAGATGTAGAGGGGCACGTATAAACCAGTCTTAAACGTTGACGTCAGCATTAGGTAACTGTCCTTGTTTGGACACATTGTTTCTTAACCGCCATTCTTCCTGCTTAAAACATATACAACATGAATATATACTGCAGATTTACGTAACCTACGGCCAGTGGGATAAATGAGGCACGCGGCATTATTTTATAGGGTCGCCGTCAGATATTAATAAAAGTACAAAGATAAATACGTTTTTTGGGGGATACACATGAAAACAAGCCTACACGAAAAAATCAGGTAAATGTGCCACATTAGGTGGAATTTAAACAAAAACGAGGTTTAAATGCACTGAAAAATAAATGTTTCTTCATTTTCGGAATTCCGTATTATCATATGATTAACTAACTAACAAAATCGTAGCATATCCTTTACATGAAGTAGCCATCAACCACAGTAAAAGAGTCGTCGATTGTCTAGACACCACTTATACGTTCAGTAGTTTGCCATTGCTTTTTGGTTTGGAGCTCTATTTATCAGCCGTTCTTTAAACTAAGGACGAATTTTATTGGTTTGCTTCCAGGCTTGCCCGCCGCGGAGTTTGAATCAGTTACACTTGGCTTGTGATCGAGCTCACTCACTACCGACCGCTTAAGCTACATGTACATTGAGTATATGTTATTTTATTGTTGGACTACTGCCATTATAAGCTGCAGATGCTCATATATCCCGTACAGTGTGAATATTGTGCTTTTGTGGGGGTTGACTTGACGTTTTGCTTGATTTTGTTCTTAATTATGTCCATATTTGTCCTAGTGTGAAACTTGTGTGTTCTTTGCTAACGTCTCGTGGTGATCGTGTACAGCTCTTGTTGCTGCTAAGCACACATAAGGCAGAGGCACAACATTTAAATTCTACCGCTATGACATCCGGATCTTCTTATTATTCTTCGAACGTTCCACATCGACTACTTGTTGAACCACTCTTTGTGATTTGTATGTGATCTGAGCATAAGAGCGATTATGCTGTGCGAGTTATGGGCCTACAAGTAGGCCAGCACATCTGATTTCTCCACACTTTTTATTTACTGAGGCCACTACCTCGGTCGCTTCTTATAACATGCCTTGTAGATCGTAGTGTTACTTTTCTTTGCTTCCCTTGCGAGCCTCGGTAAAGCACGGACGATCCGGATCTTAACGAGCAGTTTGTTGTTTTTTTTCTGTTTATGTGACACATTTTTTACAGTGTTGGATCGCCGACCCAACCTCATCCATGTAAGTCGCTTTTTACGGTATGCGCGGAGAGACTGGTTTTATTTCTCGCTACCTTGCCCGTCTGCCCAGCGTGTTCGTAGCGCGTTGGACTACGGGTGACTATCCCTCTGTGTGTGCGGGTTCAATTCCGCGGGATGGCAGAAAAAGCCACAGATTTCCCAGATTTACGGTGTTCGTGGCACCGAACCGAAGAGTTACGATGTCCATGGCACCGAGCCGAAGAGCTGAAAAGCTCAAGTGCTGGGTCGAAAAAAAAAAATGTCTCACTACCTCAGATACCACCCGGACAGGGATGTTGTAATTATGTCTATATTTACCGCGCTGTGAATGCTGTGTTCTTTGTTTTCATCTCTCTTGGTTTGGCACGAATATAAAAGCAAGAAATTGCATAATTTGAATCAATCATATTATTTGAGTGCTACTTTATTGAGTCTAAAACGAGTGCCGTTACTTGGTTTTTTTTTCTCTTAGACACGGACCGACAAAGCAGTCAATGCCAACACGCCACGTGGGTTTTTTTAAGGCATCAACAAACCCCCACCCCCAACCTTGCTCGGTCCCTGACACCTCCCCCCTTCCAACCTTCTACAGTGTGCCCAAATTCTGATCCACACTTTACATATTCGTCCCCATTCTTCAACGCGAGGCTGTCCTTAATCTACATTTATTGTGTCCTGTTTCTGGAGTCTTTTACATTGCAGCTGTTGTGATGTTATCTGGATCGCTTCAAAGTATGGGGTTTTTCCAGCGCCAGCATTTGCTTTCTGTTATGTCATTTTGGAGGATTTGGAATTCGAGGAATCTTACCTTGCTCTCACACAGACTTCAAGATTTGTAAGAAAAGATATATGTTTTAACAGGTCAGTCTTAAAACCAGCCAAGAGAAGATAGACGCACTGCGCAGCAACAACATATAAAAAGACCCGGTATTGAGGGATGGACTAAAGAAGATGTTAGTGAATTTGTCTATTTTGGCAGTCATCAGTTAGTTATCAGAGGACTATCACCATAGCACTCCGGACATGTCCATAGGTGCTTCGATCTCCGCCTCAACAAATTCAGCAGCGTCCAGTGGCCCAACACGTCAGTTCGATGTTGATCAATCTCTTTGTATATAAGGTATGTCGTTCTTTTCGGGTTGTACCAATATTGACACCCATCTTTCTCAGTCTGGTCATCGATATTTTGGCAGTAAGATCAACCAGTCAGGAAGTAGAAGATATTCTTCTTCTTCTGGGTTCTCACTAGATTGGGATCTTGGATTCTCCAATAAAGGCATCCGTCTACCTCAGATTATCAGCCACGCCATACAGTTTGTCTTCTGCGTTCTCACTAGATTGCGATCTTGGATTATCTAATAAAGTCAGCCGTCTATCTCAGATTATCAGCCACGCCATACAGTTTGTCTTCTGCGTTCTCACTAGATTGGGATTTCGGATTCTCTAATAAAGGCAGCAGTTTGCCTCAGATTATCAGCCACGCCATATAGTTTGTTTTGGACGCTAATGTAAGTGGGCCACCTCTTTCTTCTCAAGTCTGCATACTGGGGGCAGTTCTGTAGGATATAATTGCAATGATTTCTGCTTCCCCGTTTGTGCCAACCTCTTCCCGCAGTAAGTTTGGCCACCCTCGTGATGGTAGATCTGACATTCTTACTGCTTGGCTAAATCTCCGAGGCAGATTGCGACCGTAGAATCCGTTATCCCATTCCTCATTGTGAGGGGTCGTTCACCATGTTATGTGCCTTACGGCCTGGTGCATCCGTTTTCTGCAAACATTTGTTTCGGGTTAGCATTCCCTAGCGGACACGTGCATCCGATTTCAGCCAAACCTCCTTAGTCGCCTTTTACAACATGCGTGGCAGGTAATAGTGGTTCTATTCTTTACACCCCAAATTTGGCCCCGGTAACCACTCGAGCGGTAAGTACAAGACATGAACTCCATGATTATAAATAAAAGTCCGACAAGCTGTTGCTCTCCTGCCCGCATTCAGTGTGGAAATATACTGTCGTGCTCACTAAAACAAAGCTCAGGGTCTTCAGTTCAAATGTAAAATCTGTCTTGTTATATGGTTCGGAAACGTGGTGAATCACTAACTTTAATAGATATAAAATTCAGAATTTATTTTAAAAATGTCTTTGACGGGTTCTCAGACTGAGATGGAACGACAAAGATGCAAACACAGACTTGTGGATTCGCCCGAGTGGTTACCGGGCCCAAATTTGGGGTGTGAAGAATAGAACCACTGTTACCTGCCACGCATGTCGTAAGAAACGACTAAGGTGGTGTGGCTGAAATCGGATGCACATGTCCTAAATGTGTAGAAGTCTATGCGTTTAGGGGTCTACCAAACCAATGTGCAACGTATAGACGTTCTTGGCAAAGATCAAACATATCACAAAGAGTGATTGAAATTGAGGTCGTAAAGAGAACGAAGTCACAAAAGAAGTAAGCAGAAGATAGAAAACGTGTAGAAATAATAGAACAGAACAGAAGCTCATGATGATCCAGGGCAGTAAGAGAAAATTACGATGGGTCGTGCATACCCTACGGAAGACACAATCAAGTGTCACTAAACAATATTTTGAGTGGAACCCACAAGGGAAACGGAAAAGCGGACGTCCTAAACAAACACGGAGAAGGAGTCTTCTTGAGGAACTGAAGAGTGCTCGACTATCCTGGGAAGCTATAAAGAAAACGGCCAGAGACCGGGAAAAGTGGAAGACAACTATTAATGCCCTATGCTCCAAAGGAGTGAGAGGCATAAGTAAATATACTGACCAGTGCTATCGCTGTTGGAATTTGATCATGGGACCCATCTTCTAATAAGCAAGTACACTAACCATTAGATTATTGCAGTTCTCTTGATAATCTCACATGACCAATAATCTGTTCTCAATAGAAGACGAACAACACCCTTAAGAACAAAGGTTCCCAAACATTTTCGGGCCAGCCCTTTCCTTGCACGACATAAACTTTGTAACGCCCCCTTATAGCAATTTGCACTTCCTCATATATACATGCTTTATTTTATCTTTGACATAGAAAATTGATATATATTTATGTCATACATGGTCAGTTTTCAAATAATTATATAGCGGAATTAGAAAATTGATGAAAATGAAAAAAATTGTGGTGTATGACGAACATAAGATGAATTTAAATGCAGAATTTAAATGATTATTCAATCGCAAAATCACGAACATAATTTATTTTTAAATATTTATTATTAATTCCTTCTATAAGGAGCCACCAACCCCTAATCGCATGAACGCCCTCCAAATGATTCTGAACCCACTATATCCCCCCTAGAAGACTTCAGAGTCCATTGGGGCCGGTACCGCCCACTTTGGGAACCTATGCTGTAGAATGTCGAAAATGTTTCAGACAGGCTGTGATGAAAGCGACGTTCTGCAAGGGACATGTTACTTGATGAGAACATAGATTTATCTAGAAGGTTTATAATGAACATGAAAGACCCTACCTGAGTAGGAGTCTCCACAGCACTAAGCATATCACTAGCGCCGAGTTGTTGGAGATTTCTGGGTCTGAAAATAAGCCAGGTGCTGTCCTCACGCACATATAGGAAAAAAGAGTGAAACTCATAATTTCTGGGGGTTTGACAACAACAGTGTGAATATGAAATTCCTCTCCCTCTTATTTTTTTTCCGATCTAGAAGCACTTGAGCTTTTCAGCTCTTCGGCTCGGTGCCATGGACATTGTAACCCTTCGGTTCGTTGCCACGAACACCGTAATTCTGGGGAATCTGTGGCTTTTTCTGCCATCCCGCGGAATTGAACCACAGATGGATAGTCACCCGTAGTCCCACGCGCTACGAACACGCTGGGCAGACGGGCCTCCCTCTTATTTCTTTCCCTTCCGTAATAGAACAACGCCAAGTACTAATTGTACAACTATGCTTCCTGCATATATGATTAGAATAATTGCATTAATTGCTAAATGTGGACACACAAAAAACTGCCAATTTGATAATATGAGTTGTGAATTCCTGCTTCTGAAACGTCTAGTTTTTGGGTTTTTCCCGATCCAGAAGCGAGCTTTCAGCTCTTCTGCTCCTTCGTGCCATGGACATCGTAACCCTTCGGTTCGGTGCCACGAACACCGTAAATCTGGAAAACCTGTGGCTTTTCTGCCAGCCCGCGGAATTGAACTCGCACTCACTGAGGGCTTCTTACCGTTGTCCAACGCGCTACGAACACGCTGGACAGGCGGGCAAAACGTCTAGTATAGTATATTCTATAGCATAGATTCTCAAACTTTTTCGGTCCACCGCCCACTTTTCACGACATAAACTTTGTAACGCCCTCCCACTATTAAATATATTATATATATATATATATATATTATATATATATATATATATATATATATATATATATATATATATATATATATAATATATATATATATATATATATATATATATATATATATATATATATATATATATATATATATATATATATATATATACATGCTCTATTTTCACTTTGACATAGAAAATTGATATATATTTCTGTCATACATGGTCAATTTTCAAATGATTACATACATGAAATAGACAAGTGATGCAAAAAATGGATCGTGTAAAATGAGCATAAGATGAATTAAATGCAGAATTCAATTTTTTTATGATTATTCAAAAGTAAAATCAAGAAAAAAAACTTCCAAATCCTTCTAAACCCACCATCGCCCCTGGAAGGCTCAGCGCTCACAGGTGGGCGATACCCCACCTTTGGAAACGCTGTTCTATAGCCTTCACTTATTGACCCAGTCAGTTTTGTTCCCATAGTAACACGAGGCAGCAACTTTGAACACATCTGGTGCAGGAGAATGCTGAGTAACTCATTTAGAAAGCATAAAAAAGCAACAATGAAATCTAAAAAAATTAGCAATTGATGCACAAAAGCTAACCAGGTAATGGGACAGTTAACACTACTGTCGTCACATAAATAGATAGCGCTAAAAACTAAAACTAATATCATAGGAACGATTTTCTGTGCCAAACATGACCAATAGCAGCAGCTTATGAGCGGAAAATCATAACGGCGATTCAGGTGCCTTAGAAGAGCTGCAGGTGTCAGGTGACAATAAGAGTGTCAGGTGACAATAAGAGACAAAATGAGAAATCAGAAGAAGACTGGATGTGAAACTAGCCATGTAATTAATAAAAGAACAACAGATTAAATAGTTTGGACACCTGACAAGAATGTCTTTGTATCATCTACCACAGAGAGCCTTTTCGAACAGAAGAATTTAAGGGTTGTGAGTCCCACTCGCTGACCATACTGAGAGAGATGGGTGTCAATATTGGTACAGCCCGTAAAGAACGGCATACCAAATATGCAAAGAGACTTTTTATTCAACATCGAACTGGCGTGTTGGTAGCTGGACACTGCTGGATTTGTTGAGGCGGAGATCGGAGCACCTATAGACATGTCCGGGTGCTATGATAATAGTCATCTGATAACATAACTGAAGGAGCGCCGAAGAAGAAGTATATTATTCCTCGTCTTTGTCAAGGGCGTACTGATAACTTTTCTCTAACACAGTATTTCACAAAGATTTACATTTCTTCATGTTCTTCTTTATGTAATATTCAAATCTCCACACAACCAGAATGCAGCGTTGTTTAAACAATTATATTTTTTTTAACCTTGTTGGCATTTACTGCATACAGATCATCTTTTTATTTACACGAAGAACAAGTTTGAAATCTGAAGAAGATAATAAAGGCGCGGTTCAGACAGGGATGAATGGCTAAATTATTATTATTATTATTACTTTAGTGCAATGATTTGCGGTTATATTACTGCCTACATCGCGCACGAGCGAATACTTGATTTATTTACACGGTTCACCGATTTTATAAAGTGGGCGTGAGTCATCAAGGGCTATAGTCTCATCTGTGGGGTCTCTGTGGCGTAGAGGTTAGATGCTCGTCTCGTCCAAAGGTGCCAGGTTTGCTCCCTCATAAATTTTCTTTTTTAAAAAGGGTTTTAAAGCCGAAGGATTGACTTCATTGCACCGGGTGTTACCCCATATGGCTCGGTTCCTCTCCGCAGAAATGGCACGCCACTTGCCGAGAGTATTGCACAAAGCACGAACTCCGTAGCTCCGGCAACAATCCTAGGGTCTCTGGAAAAACTGCACTCGTGAACAGAAGGCCGCGGTCGGATTCGAACCCACGACCTTCGACTCACAAGGCAAAGGGCTTAACCACTTAGCCACAGAGACGTGTGATGGAGATATTTTTCTATATATCCCTGATATCAGTGTATGTGGTATATTCACAAAATATATATGAGACTGCAGTAAAACTATTTGATTGGCAAAACACGTAATCACAAAGTACTGTAGTTTTACAAATTACAAAAACAATAACAAAATACAGCAACGTTTCGACCAACAAGGCCTTTATCATTTTTCCAGATTTTCATTAGAAACGTTTGTTTTTGGTCGTCCATTTGTTTTTAAAATTTGTCACTCCTGTTGTTCGTTTGCTTGATAAAGGCCTTGTTGGTAGAAACGTTGCTGTATTTTGTCATTGTTTTTGTAATTTGTAAAACTACAGTACTTTGTGATTACGTGTATGTGGTATAACGTTCCTAGTCCTATCGCAGACGGACGATAAAACGTATGTCCCGTGTTCAATTTGAGCACGTAGAAGAACCCTTGGCAGTTCAAAATCGATAAGAGCAGGCTGGAAAGATGCTGCCCTTGCAAAATTCATTAGAAAAATGTTAAAAATAAAATTCTTACAAAATATCATCACCATTTTCTATATTACGTTGGGGGCCCCTCGCCAGTGCTACGGAGTTCGCGCACTGTCGCTGAGATCTTCCTGAGTAAAAAGGAGTTTGGAACACATATGGTAACTCACCGAAGTGCAATGATGATGGTCCTATCAATCAATCAATCAATCAGTCTCATTTAGATATGTCATTTCAGTTTCAGTTAGTCCGCCGTCTCATATCTAAAACACATTGTCTCTCGGAATATCGGTACTCACTGACTGACATGTCGCTGTTTGCCATGTCTTCATATTGTCACCCCAGTTTGTTCATGTCAGTCATTCTTTTAAAAATGTATGTAATCTTTGCCAGTTCTACGGAGTTTGTTCACTGCCGCTGAGATCTAACTTTGTAACGAGTAAGTCTGCTACCGGGGCTCGCAAGGAGCAAAGAATAGTACCACTGCGACCTACAAGGCATGCAGTAAGTGGCGACTGAGGTAGGGACCTAGGGAAGCTACCCTATTAAATAAAAGCGTCGCAGAAATCGAATGTGCTGGCCTACTTGTAAGCGCATAACTGTACAATCACCCTTAGGATGAGATCACATCCAGATCACAAAGAGTGGTTTAACAAGTGATCGATATTGAGCGTTCAAAGAAGAAGAAAAAAGGTTATATTAGCGCTAGTAAAATCACTTGGAAAGGGCCGAATAAAATTATGTGTAGGGCCGAAAGTATCCCGCGGCAGTGGTTTCCCCGCTCGATTCAAATATCGTAATGGGGGATGAGCACGGATAGTTGAATGAGCAATTTTTTATTTTTTAGGGGTTAATTTTTTTTTCTCATCTTATATTTCTCACGGAATGCCTACGGTGCTCTGGGACTAGTCAGCTCAGTATCTCTTGGGTGTGGCTGCCATTTGGTTTGTTATCCAGGCCTTCGTCATGACTGCGAGACTAAACGCTCCTGAACTCAGCATGCCTGTGTCTGTCTGAGTGTGTTGTGTGTGTGGGTCCAAAGCTTGTTCTCTAGTGCTGTGTGGTAATTTGTGTGTGCTATTGTGCCAAAACTAACATATCTACGCAAACATTTTTGGTTAGTGAGCCAACCAAAAAAAAACCAAATTATATATATATATATATAAAATCGACAGCAAACAAGACTATTTATAAGAATGGCACGCATGTATTCAATTGAAGTATCTAGCTGTGCGCGCGTGTGTTTGTGTGTAAAGCTTGTGCAAGTGAAGTGTGCTAGTGTGTATGTGTGTGAAGCTTGTGCAAGTGAAGTGTGATAGTTTGTATGTATATCTCCTCCTTCTTTGCGTTAGTTCTTTACGACCAATTTTAATGACTCTTTGTGATATGTTTGATCTTTGCCAAGAACGTGTATACGTTGCACATTGGTTTGGTAGGCCCCTAAACGCATAGACTTCTACACGGTTAGGACACATGCATCCGATTTCAGCCAAACCTCCGCAGGCGCCTCTTACGACATGCGTGACAGTTAACAGTCGTTCTATTCTTTACACCCCAAATGTGGGCCCCGGTAATCACTCGGGTGTGTATATACGAGTATATATATATATATAAAGTTTGTGTGAGTGTCTAAGAAAAGCTTGTGCAAGGAAAGTGTGACAGTGTGTATGTATGTGTATAAAGTTTATGTAAGGCAACTGGGATAGTTTGTTTGTGTTTGTGTGTGTGTCAAGTTTATGTTAGAAATGTGTGTAAAGCTTGTGAAGTGTGATAGTGTGTTTGTCTAAGGCTTGTGCAAATGAAGTAGAACTGTTTCCGCGTTTGTGTTTGTGTAAAGATTGTGCAAGTGAAGTGGGATAGTTTGTGTTTGTATAAAGCGTGTGCAAGTGAAGTGGGATAGTTTGTGTGTGTGTGTATAAAGTTTATGTAAGGCAAGTGGGATAGGTTGTGTGTGTTTGTGTGTGAATTTGATGTTAGGAGTGTGTGTGTGCGTGTAGAGATTGTGCACGGGAAGTGTTGTAGTTTGCTGTGAGCTGGCGCTGCTCTAATCCACGTGATTGTCCTTGAAACAAACTGCAGCACTTTCGTCTGGCAAAGCGGGTAGGAATCGAAGGAGAGCTGCCGTGTACTAAGGTAGTAGTGTAAGCGCACTCACGAATATTATGAGATGTGTTTGCACTACATACGAAGAGAATCCCAGATTTGATGTCTCTACACGATTCTCCTGACCTACGCCTAGAGATTTTTCCCGATCCAGAAGCACTTGAGCTTTCAGCTCTTCGGCTCGTGCCATGGACATCGTAACCCTTCGGTTCGGTGCCACGAACACCGTAAATCTGGGAAACCTGTGGCTTTTTCTGCCAGCCCGCGGAATTGAATCCGCACTCACAGAGGGCTTGTCAGTTGCCCAAGATAGAGCGTAGTGGGGGAACGAGTTGCCCAAGATAGAGCGAAAGGAACGAATTGCTCAGGATAGAAAGTAATAGTGAACGAGTTGCCCAGGTTAGAAAGTAATGGATGGAGTTGCCCAAGATAGAACGAAATGAACGAGTTGCCCAAGATAGAGTGTAATGGATGAAAGAATTGCCCAAAATAGAGCGAAATGATCAAGTTGCCCAGGATAGTGCGTAAGGGTGAACGAGTTGCCCAAGATAGAGCGAAATGAACAAGTTGCCCAGGATAGTGCGTAAGGGTGAACGAGTTGCCCAAGATAGAGCGAAATGAACAAGTTGCCCAGGATAGTGCGTAAGGGTGAACGAGTTGCCTAATACAGCAAAATTAACGAGTTGCCCAATACAGCAAAATTAACGAGTTGCCCAATACAGTAAAATTAACGAGTTGCCCAAGATAGAACGAAATGAACGAGCTGCCCATAATAGAGCGTAATGAATGAACGAGAGTCGCCCAAGCTAGAGCGAAATTCAGAAACTGCTTGTAGGCCCCATGTATCGTGTATAGCTACGTACGAGAGTAATATGACACGTATGTAATTAACCGACATGCACGGCGTGTAAATTCATCTTGATAAATAACTGTAACGCAGGGCGCTATAAGTCAATGTTCTTGTGTCGTCGTGTGCCACGCCCTAGCCTGTTTTGGACAATTATTTCTGCCCTATTTACTACAAATACCACTGTCATGTCAAGGTTGTTGCTCTGTGTACTGTGCTCATAGTGAACATGCTGACATTTCTTGTTTATTGTAGATGTTGATTTCTCTTCCAGCAAATATGATGTTCTTCTTCGTACGCTCCATATCGGCTACTTCTGCGCAGATGACGCTCATCAGCCCTGGAAGGCAGGTCGTCTACGGGTCGCTGCCCTGAAAGAAAATAGCAACCTGCTGACTTGTGGATTTTGGCTGTCGACAGCAAAAGGCTAACGGAGAGCGAACCCAGTAAACACTGGTTGAAATCGAGCACAACGCTGAAGGATAAGCACCTGAGCTTCAATAGGTACTGAAGACTGTGCACGTATATCCGTTCGTCGTGATGTTTGGCTGTTTATATATCACAATAGAATGATAAAAGCGGCATAAGAACGATCGCGAGAGAGAGAGAGAGAGATCGGCCACTTAAACCATTTTGTGTGTGATGTGTATGTGATCCGATATAACAACAAAAGAAACCACAACAACAAAATAACAGACTTTCATAAATGGATGTTTACTTAGAATGAAGGGACTGCGATCTTATGATAAGATTACGAACGAGGAATTCAGAGAAAGAACAAAGCAGATACCAGTGGAGAAAGAGCTAAAGAAGAGAAGCTGGCGATAGATAGGACACATATTGAGAAGAACGACTGGAAGCATAGTAAGACAGGCACTATTTTGGAACCCACAGGGAAAGAAAAGTAAGGGAAGGCCTAGACATATCCGGAGAAGAGAGCTGGAGACTGATATTAAAAGGATAGGTAAAACATGGAGAGAGTTGGAAAGGATGGCAGGAGAGAGGAAGAGGTGGAAGAAGTTTGTTGAAGATGTGTGTGATCCGAGCCTAAGAGCGATTGAACATTGTGCCACTTATGCGCCTACACGTAGGCCAGCACATCCGATTTATGCGACGCTTTATATTTGCTAGGGTAGCCTCCGTAGGCAATTTATTGTTTAATTGTAGTTAAGTCTACCGAAATGAATTTCGCCCCTTCTATCCTTTGCTTGTTAAAGGCCTTTTGGTCGAAACGTTGCTGTGTATTGTTAGTTTTATATTTGTTTGCTTACGTTTGTGCTACTATACACACGTGCCTGCCTGCCCAGCGTGTTCGTAGCGCGTTGGACGACGGGTGACAAGCCCCCTGTCATTGCGGTTCAATTCCTCGGGCTGGCAGAAAAGTTACAGGTTCTCCAAATCTACGGTGTTCGTGGCATCGAACCGAAGGGTTAAGATGACCATGGCACCGAGCCGAAGAGCTGGCTCAAGTGCTTCTGGATCGAAAAACCCAAAAACACCAATTTAGTATCACCGCATCCTACCTACGGTTTTCTCCAGATCTGGTCTGGTCTGACCATCTCAGATTTGTAGATTTCTGTACTGGGAGAGAGAGAGGATATATATATATAATATATATATATATTTCCGTACGTAGCCTATGTATTGTTAATGTTTTTGTACTTTGTAAAACTATAGTATTTTGTTTTTACGTATTTCGTCATTACTACATAGTTTTACTGCAGTCTTCCCTTATATCGATAAATTTTGTTCACAAAACCATCAGAAAAAACTGACCCTTTCATGCTGTTGCTGCCTGGGCGGTAGTTTATCACCAGAAGTCATTGACCTATTTTGAGTAGGTCTACTGTTATAGTTGTAATAGGAAGTGGTCTCCCCTGCTCTCTGACTACCAAACATTCAAGGGGAAACAGTGTGTATGCGTGATATAGAGAGATATGGAGAGCAAATTGCAGAGTCGACCCTCTCAACATAAACGGACTCCACCCAAGGTTTGTCCTAAATATGTGCTGCCCAGACTGGTCACGTGGCGAAACTGAGTCTCATTTGTGGGTGAAAGTGAGCCATCTTTGTATATCTGAACCTACAGTTGGAACATAATTTAGCTTTTCTGGGTAACAATGTGAATATAGGATTTGTTCCGCATTAAAATGCCAGTCCATGATTTGTTTTTGATTTAAATACTAACAGACGATTTGTTCTGGGATCAAAATGCTATAGTTCGTTCCAAAATTCGGGAACTCTCTAAAGTTTAATTTGTACGAAATCTACCGGACGGATAACTGTAATTATTTGCAGGCAGTCTGATCTTATATACCTCACGACCTTACGAATATTCCCTGTTTAAGTAATTGGTTGGTAGCTTGGTTGGTGCAAACAAGTTTTTTGTTATATATAATTTTGCATAAGCACAACATAATGATAATCAAAGTTTAGAATTTACAGTAATACACAAAATGGTGGAGAATGTTTGCAAAGACGTTTCCCTATTATCAGTGGCGGCTCGTGCTCATTTTTGTTGGTGGGGCCAGACACAAAATTTCGGAGATATCATGGTTTTAGGTTAGGTTATATTTTAATTTATAAAATAATAAATATACGTTACACATTATTTTTGGTGGGGCCTGGCCCTTAATGACGAGCCTATTATATATTATAAAAAACAGCGGGACATAGTGAACAAATGACACCTTCCACTTCTATCAATGAAAGTAAAGTGTGTGCGGCGCATACGCCAATGATAATGGTTCGGTATACAATGTGAAATGATTAATTCCATGGAATTCCCTATTTTGATTTGCGCTGAATTGTATGTGGACCACGCAAATGCTTAATTATAGAAAAACTTGCCTATTGTACTGTTAAACTTCTACATGTATACTAAATCAACATCGCTGTTATTTTACTAATAACATATAAGTAAAATCTTACAGCACTAAAGAAAGGGCAAAAATACTCTAGGAAGGTCGCCACTGTTAACTATAGAAAAATGCAAAAATCAACAATTTCTGTCAAGTGGATGATTTTATTTCGGTCGGTAAAAATGTTCACTAATTTTGGAACGAACTTTAACGCAAGATTTATTTGGAATTTTTGGTGCGTCGCGTTTCTCTCGTCAAAATGAGTTCCTTTTTGTAGATTGATTGATTGATTGATTGATTGGATCATCATCATTGCACTTCTGTGAGTAACCATGTGGCTCCGATCTCGTTCTTACACAGGAAGATCTCAGCGGTAGTGCACGAACTCCGTAGCACTGGTGATTGTCCCTGATGTAACTTAAAGCTGGTGAACATATTCTGTAGGAATTTTATTAATTAATATTTTTTAAAGAATTTTGCATGGGCAGTGGCTTTCCAGCCTGCTCTTCTCGATTTTTTTACGGAAAATAAGAGTAGACAAAGCCGCTGCCGGGGCAAAACTCATTAAATAAATTAAAATAATAATTCCAACAAAAATTCTCCTCTTTAAAAATTACTTCGGAGTTGGTGCTCTTCCACTGAGATCTTTCTGTGTAAGAAAGAGATCAGATCACACGTGTTTATTCACTGAAGTGCAATGACGACGGTTAAATCAATCAATCAATCAGTCAATGTTAAAAGAAAGAGACACACCTACCTACACTACGCAGAGCGATAAACTGGGCTGATAGTTTGAACTCAGGATGTTCACACCACACCTGCCTAGCTCAGGTAAGTCCGTCTGTGCCAACACGATCACGGACCAACAAACACATAAAACAGGCAAGAAGAAGACAACGCCCATCCTATGTATATCATGATTGGGGAGTGGTGATTTCTGACATTCGGTTTGCCACTAAAAACAGTTTTTTATCCGAATATTTCGCACCAAAAAAACACATCTTTGCTATCTTCATATGTTTTTTCGTACGAATTACGAATATAATAGTTATGGCAGATAATACACCAGGACGTTGTGACTGTAACGACGCAAAAAAGTTACAAAATATGAGAAATATTTGGCTAGATAATTCTCGCGATCACCGCCCAGACCGATAGGCCAGACCTCCCCATAAATTCTATTCATGTGAAAATCTGATTCATACAGCCCTTAGCATTGATGTGTTTTACATCACATCTTCAGTACTATTTGGGGCTCTGGTGCTTATCCTTCGGCGATATGTCCGGTTTCAGCGAGCGTTTACTCGGTCGCTCTCCGTTCTGTAGTCATCTAGTGTTTTTTACGGTGTGGAGTAGCTAGCCCCAAGGCCGACATCCTTAGGTGCCTCTTACGACATGCGTGGCAGGTAACAGTGGTTCTTTTCTTTACATCCCAATTTGGGCCGCGGTAACCACTCGGGCGGCTAGATAATTCAACAACCATTCTCTTGCAATATTGAAAGCTGTTATATATAAGAATATATGGCATTTTTCGTCTTTACAGACGGTCAGTTGGCAAGTGTTTCACTGTGACAACTTCTGAGTTTTCGCTTGTCTCAGTTTCAGTTTGGAATATCTTCATTGCACTCCGGACATGTCCATAGGTGCTCCGATCTCCTTCGCAATATCTCCAACAGCGTCCAGCGACTGACCGTACCAGTTCGTACCGTACCGTACGGGGGAGGAGGAGGACGTGTTTGCATTTCAAAAGACTATTGGACTACATTGATTAACGGTATGAATTGAGTGAAATTAATGAGGAAATTAGAAGAACAGTCGGAACAACACGGACCACTATTAGATTCATTATGAATACGAGGTCAGTTATGAGGAAGCCAGAACAACAATCGGTTCGCACTACAGAGACAAATGGACAAAAGACCATCCTCAACATTCCAACAGTGACGGATACTATGGTCTGTCCCGTAGTGAACAAGTTGCCATACTTCGCCTCCGTACCGGCCATAACAAACTACGCGCCCACATGTACAACAAGTTCAAAATAGGCACAACTAGCCTGTGCCCATGTAAAAAGGCGGACATGACAGGAGAACACGTTCTGCAGGATTGTCAACGGGTAACAGATTTAAGAAACGAAACCTGGCCACGAAACACAGCTTCGCGGAAAGCTGTACGGGAACAGAGTCCCTAAAAACTACAGTAAAATTCATGATAAAAGTTGGTTCTTCAGTCTAGGCCCGGAACGAGAGAGAGAGAGATTCATTGAAAAACAGAGACTTAAATGGTTTGGTCACTTGGTGAGAATGAGTCCGAATATACCAGTTGCAAGAGCGTAGAACCTGAAAATGGAATCATCAAGAGGAGGGGCAGACCAAGAAAAAGATGAATTGATGGAGTTAGAGACACCTTAAAACTCCACAATGCCACAGCATATCAAGCGACCGAGCGTGCACTATATTGAAAACAGATCAGTTAAACCTGCTACGCCTAACGGCAAAAAAGCAGAGGACAAAAGACAGAAAAAAGAAAAGAAAGATTGAGTGAAACAAACTGCTTTATCTATGCTTGAATTGATTTTGTTATAAATCTCTGCCGTTTTATTGTGCACCACTCGACATGTCAGATATTCGTCTTCCAAACATATTTATCATCGCTGGTATTTTCCTCTTGAATTTATTAGCAGACACATTCTTATAGAAATTGTGATATATTTCTTATATCTAAGCAACGGAGATGAAACGAAGGTACATTTGGCCGAGAACAAGCAACTAACCTCCCACAGAGCCCGTATTGATGACTTTAGATGCAAATGCTACAGAAGTAACTAAATATATCATGGACAGAAAAGAACAAATGCTACAAAGAGTAACTAAAATATATCATGGACAGAGAAAAGAACAAATGCTACAGAAGAGTAACTTAAAATATCATGGACAGAGAAAAGAACAAATGCTACAGAAGAGTAACTTAAAATATCATGACAGAGAAAGAACAAATACTACAGAAGAGTAACTTAAAATATATCATGGACAGAGAAAAGAACAAATGATACAGAAGAGTAACTTAAAATATCATAGACAGAGAAAAGAACAAATGCTACAGAAGAGTACTTAGAATATCATGGACAGAGAAAAGAACAAATACTACAGAAGAGTAACTTAAAATATATCATGGACAGAGAAAAGAACAAATGCTACAGAAGAGTAACTTAAAATATCATGGACAGAGAAAAGAACAAATCTACGAAGAGTAACTTAAGAATTATATGGACAGAAAAGAACAAATGCTACAGAAGAGTAACTTAAATATCTGGACAGATAAAAGAACAAATGCTAAGAAATATTAGAATATCATGGACAGAGAAAGAACAAATACTACAGAAGAGTAACTTAAAATATATGGACGAGAGAAAAGAACAAATACTACAGAAGAGTAACTTAAAATATCATAGACAGAGAAAAGAACAAATACTACAGAAGAGTAACTTAAAATATATCATGGACAGAAAAAAGAACAAATGCTTCTGTTCTGCAATAGCTTGATATTAAAGAGAGTTGGCTATTAACGAAAATAAAATTAAGAAAAATTAAATATTTCGGACACATCATACGACATGAGTGCCTTGAGAAAATAATTTTGAAAGGAATGGTGCCTGAAAGAAGAATTAGACGAAGATCTAGAAGAAGATTGGTGCAAGATGTCATTGACGATCTGAGAATGACTGCTGCTGACGTTGGTCAACTTGCACAGACCAGCGAGTGTTCAGGACTGCTGTTATGGGAGCCAAATTCCGCAAAGGACAAGCTACTTGATGATGATGATGAAGCAATGAAAGACACCACGATAAAATATTCGTTAAGAAAAGAAGATAACTGCTAGATAATTATGAAGAAATCTAAGTAAGTGTCAATATTTGGATACCTGTGGTTCTGGATATAACTGGGAAGATCAGTTCTGGTATGTAAACATTACAGACACTCTTTTCTTCATCACTGTTTTTAAAAAAAATTGGATCTGTTTCGACTCCACCTCTATTTTTGTTGTGTTATTGAGTCTATTTTTGCTCCAATTTCTCTATTTTTTAAATTGGATCTGTTTCGACTCCACCTCTATTTTTGTTGTGTTATTAAGTCTATTTTTGCTCCAATTTCTCTATTTTTTTTAAATTGGATCTGTTTCGACTCCACCTCTATTTTTGTTGTGTTATTGAGTCTATTTTGGCTCCAATTTCTCTATTTTTAAATTGGATCTGTTTCGCTCACTCTACTTTTTGTTGTGTTATTGAGTCTATTTTTGCTCCAATTTCTCTATTTTTTAAATTGGATCTGTTTCGACTCCACCTCTATTTTTGTTGTGTTATTAAGTCTTTTTTTGCCCCAATTTCTCTATTTTTTTAAATTGGATCTGTTTCGACTCCACCTCTATTTTTGTTGTGTTATTAAGTCTATTTTTGCTCCCATTTCTCTATTTTTTAAATTGGATCTGTTTCGACTCCACCTCTATTTTGTTGTGTTATTGTGTCTATTTTGCCCCATTCCTCTATTTTTTATTGTTTCTATTACTTTTCCTCGTTTCCTATTGTGACTAATTCTCGCATCCGTACCTTAAACACGTTATAATGGATCAGTGGCAATATTTGTCTTATACATATAACCATCTATTTTTTGTTAGGTTCATTTGTCACACCAATGTTTAATTTTTTTTTCGGTCTGTATATCTTTCTACATGCCCGCCTGCCCAGCGTGTTCGTAGCGCGTTGAACTGCGGGTGACAAGCCCTCTGTGAGTGCGGGTTCGTTTCCGCGGACTGTCAGAAAAAGCCTCAGATTTCCCAGATTTACGGTGTTCGTGGCACCAAGCCGAAGGGTTACGATGTCCAAGGCATCGAACCGAAGGGTTACGATGTCCAAGGCATCGAACCGAAGGGTTACGATGTCCAAGGTACCAAGCCGAAGGGTTACGATGTCAAGGCACCGAACCGAAGAGTTACGATGTCCAAGGCACCAAGCCGAAGGTTACGATGCCCAAGGCACCAAGCCGAAGAGTTACGATGCCCAAGGCACAAGCCGAAGGGTTACGATGTCAAGGCACCAAGCCGAAGGGTTACGATGTCAAGGCATCGAACCGAAGGTTACGATGTCAAGGCACCAAGCGGCGAGTCGGGCACCGAACCGAAGGGTTACGATGTCCATGGCACCAAGCCGAAGGGTTACGATGTCCAAGGCACCGAACCGAAGAGTTACGATGTCCATGGCACCAAGCCGAAGAGTTGAAAGCTCAAGTGCTTCTGGATCAGAAAAAAAAAATATCTCCCACACCAAGGTATCTCTCCCGGACCTCGCCCATGTGTTGCCAAGGCTCACAAGGGGAGCAAAGAATAGTAAAACTGTGACCTACAAGGAATGTCGTAAGAGGCAGCTGAGATGGGGGCCTAGGAAGCTACCATAGTAAATAAAAAGCGTCGTAAAAATAGGATATCTGCCTACATGTAGACGGATAACTGGCACAACGTACAATCGCTCTTAGGCTCAGATCACATACAAATCAAAAGAGGGTTAAACAAGTGCTCGATATGGAGCTTTCGAAGAAGAAGAATCCTTATCTCGAATTCCTAGGATTGTTGATGGATCTACGGAGTTCTGCTCATTACTTGGCGTGCGATTTCTTCCGAGAGGGACCGGGCCATATTGGAAAACCCGGTGCTATCCTTCTTCTGTCCTTCCTCTTTAGTCCCTGTAATACAATGCATGTTCTTGCATGTGTTTTTGAGAACATGGGTGATCATCATCTCTCCTCCTCTCTTTAGCCTGTTACGCCCTTGGCGTTTAGGACAACAACAAACGCACACCATTCTTCCCTGTTCATGGCCTTCCTCTGTATTGTGTTCCAGCTATGATTAATTTCCTTCAGTTCTTGCTCTATCGTTCTCCTGCAGGTCGTCTTGGGTCTTCCACGCTTTCGCCTACCTTCTGGAGTCCATCTCAGTGCAGTTTTCGTGTCGGAGTCAGTCTCCATGCGCATCACATGTCCAATCCTTCTCCAGCGTCGTCTTCGGATGATAGTGCCCATATTCTCTTGTTGGCATCGTGCAAGCAATTCTTGGTTCGAGATAATAGTACACACGTAAGATTTTTCGCAGACAAGTTGTATGAAAGGTGGAGAGTCTGGACATATCCTGTTCTGTCATTCTCCAGCATTCCGATCCGTACAGCAATGTTGACAGCACACAACTGTTGTAGATACTAGTCTTGGTTCTGATGCTGTATTGGGCAGATTTTCAGGCGGTCTGAAGGGTCATGAATGCACTTCGTGCCTTACTCAGTCTGTTTTTAAGGTGATCATCATGCACTGTGGTATATGGGAGACAAAATATTTGAATATACTTGTGTCTAACTCTTAATAAATATGCACAAAATACTTTTCTGTAACTTTTATTTTTTTTCATCTTTCACCCCTAGGGAGGCATAGGTCCAAACCCAAGGTTTTCCAACACCTTCTATCCATAGCCATCTATTCCAGATCTTTCCACTTTCTACCCATTTTCTTGCATTCTGTTCTTCCGGTGTCCTTCTTTTTCCTATGGTGACGAGCTATGAACTTCAGTCGTTGTGGTTTCTGTAGCTATCTAGTGGTTTTTTTTTGAAGTGGTGGGTAGCTATCCCTATACCTAACCTCCTTATTCGCCTCTTACGACATGCGTGGCAGACAGGGTCGTGATGAGCTATGATAGAGAGAGACGGCCGCATCAGACGGTATCATAAGAGGGCGGCATAAGCAGCGAATCGCCCGAGTGGTTACCGGGGCCCACATTTGGGGTGTAAGAATAGAACCACTGTTACCTGCCATGCATGTCGTCAGAGGCGACTAAGGAGGCTTGACTGAAATCGGATGCATGTGTCCTAAACGTGTAGAAGTCTATGCATTTAGGGGCCTAACAAACCAATGTGCAACGTATACACGTTCTTGGCAAAGATCAAACATATCACAAAGAGTGATTAAAATTGGTCGTTAAGAACGAACGCAAAGAAGTAGTAGCAACAAAAACAAAATACAATTTGAAACACTTAGAAATTCGAAGATTTGCATCATACTGAAAAAATATACCGCATGGTCCTGATGGCAGATAACAGCGGTTCTATTCTTTACACCCCTAATTTGAGCCCCAGTAACCACTTGGGCGTATCTGTACCTTTCACCTGTAAATAAAAAAAAATCCCGTCATTATTTCATTGATGAGCAACTGACGTTTTTAATACTTGCTAATACTTATTTTTATTCTGTTATCGATAATATTATATGGGTGTGTTCCTACATCTGCATTTGTTTATTTTCCCTATTTAGACTCGCCCTTACTTCCCGTAAACAGTACATTGTGATACCAGAAACACATGTTATTACTGGGAGGATTTTTGCTGAATTCTAAACACACAGAACGTTAGAAAAGGCGTATATGTTGGCTCCATGATTCTGGTAATGTCTGGGATGGTTGGTGCGTACATTAATGATATTAGTGTCGGTTGAAAAGGTCGGGATGTCTAAATTCATTCATGTCGTTTTATTTATGTTTTTTGTTTGGTGATTATTACAACACCCAAAGGTCAAGATGGAAGTTTAAAACATACATGATAAAAGTATTTTCTACCAACTTTGAAAATCGTGGCGTATCCTTTACCGGACGTAGCCTTCAACCCCAGTAAACGAGACGCCCGAGTGGTTACCGGGACCCAAATTTGGTGTGTAAAGAATAGAACTACTGTTACCTGACATGCTTGTCGTAAGAGGCGACTAAGGAAGTTTGACTGAAATCGAATGCATGTGTCCTAAACGTGTAAAGTCTATGCGTTTAGGGGCCCACCAAACCAATGTGCAACTTATACACGTTCTTGGCAAAGATCAAACTTATCACAAAGTGATTAAAATTGATCGTAAAGAACGAACGCAAAGAAGAAGTAAACGAGTCATTGATTTTCTAGGCACCACTTATACGTTCAGTAGATTGTCATTGTTTTCTGAACGGTGATGTCTATTTTTACCCTTCGTAAAAATCCCACGGAAAGGAATTTGCTTCCAGAATTTGCCCACCATGGGGTCTGAACCAGGTACGCTTGGGTTTGTGATTGAGCTCTCTACCACATGAGCTACCGATGCCCACATATATATGTACTCTTCGATATCTGTTGGGGAGACTGAGCACCTATGGGTCTGCCCGGAGTGCAATGACGTCAGTTTAGTAACCAATAACCATTAACACCAAGAGGAGAAGTACAACATGAAAATAAATATAATAAAGACAGAGACAATGGCAATAAGTAGACAACCAGAAAATCTAGAAATACAACTCCAGAACGTAGAAATAAAACAAACCAATGAGGCCAAATAGTTAGGAGTAATTTTTACAGCAGATAGAAGTGTCGATAACGAAATCAGCAATTGTTGCACAAAAGCTAACCAGGTACTGGGACAGTTAACACCACTGTTGTCACACACAAAGATACCGTTTAAAACTAAAGCAAATCTCATAAGAACAATTTTCTGGCCAACACTATGTTACCAGTGTCAAACATGGCAAATAACAGCAGCTAATGAGCGGAAAATCATAACAACGGAGATGAGGTGTCTTAGAAGAGCTGCAGGTGTGACAATAAGAGACAAAATTAGAAATGAAGAAATCAGAAGAAGACTGAATGTGAAACCAGTCATACAATTCATAAAAGAACAGATTAAATGGTTTGGACACCTGACAAGAATGCCCTGGTATCACCTACCAAAGAGAGCCACACAGAAAACGTATAACGAGTACAGAGCAAGAGGAAGGCCACGCAAAAAATGGAGCGACGGCATCAAGAACAGCCTTAATAAAATGAATAACAGCTTACAAAATGCCTTACAATAAGCACACACGAGATCACTACACCCCCCGACACCAAATACTTCTAAAAAGAAATAAATGGTGGTAGAGAAGATATGAGTATATATAAACAGTCTTTCAAACACATTATCGAACAATAAATACAAGTTCTCTATCAGGGTCTCTGTGGTTAAGTGGTTAAACCCTTTGCCTTGTGAGTCGAAGGTCGCGGGTTTGAATCCGGACCGCGCCGTTCTGTTCACGAGTGCAGTTTTTCCAGAGACCCTAGGATTGTTGCTGGAGCTACGGAGTTCGTGCTTTGTGCAATACTCTCGGCAGATGGCGTGCCATTTCTGCGGAGAGGGACCGATCCATATGTGGTAAAACCCGGTGCAATGAAGTCAATCCTACGGCTTTAAAACCCTGTTCGGAAATGATTTGTGTTTGTATGTTGTTTTTGTTGGGGTGAGGTTCAATAATACAGGAAAACATGATGTAAAAGTTCTTGAACTACAGAAACACCATGCTATAACATTTGGTTATCAAGCGTAAAATAAAGGATTCATTTTTGAAATATTTGCTAGTGACATAAGTGGCTAACGCCCATGCGCTCATGTCGGATATGATTTGTTTTGTGTGTATGCGACGTTTAGCATTAGCATGCTTGTATGCATAATTGATTTCGTCTGTGCTAGGTGCGGCTAGTTTGCGCCAGACCACTTGACCAGTGGCGCCAGTTGTTAAGTGTGAGCCATTTGTGGGGTAAGCGTTCTGCTCTCAGGATCTGCGTACATGCTCGGTAGTTTCGGTGAGCTAGTACTGATAATACTGTTGTCACGTCTCTGCAGATGTTCTTAAGTGTGTACGCGTGTGCTCGCATACGTAGGAAAACATCACCCTTCAACACTCACATACATACACACATAATCATCAATCATCATCATCAAGCAGCTTGTCCCTTCCGGAACTTGTCTCCCATGACAGCAGTCCTGAAAAAAGTTCTGTTCTGTGCAAGTTGACCGGCGTCAGCAGCAGTCATTCTCGATCGTCAATGACATCTTGCACCCATCGTCTTCTATATCTTCCCCTCATTCTTCTTCCAGGCATTCCCTCACTCACCAGACACTCTCATTCCCTCCAAAATTATCTTCTCTAGACACTCATGTCGTTTGATGTGTCCGAAATGATTAATAATTCTTTGATGTTATACTCTTTGATAGCCAACTCTCTTTAATATCAAGCTGTTGCCGAACAGAAACATTTGTTCTTTTCTCTGTCCACGAATTCCATGATACATACAGGGCGCCTCGTCATTAAGGGCCAGTGGGGCCGGACCCATCAAAAATAATGTGTAACGGGTATTTATTATTTAATAAATTAAGATATAACATGACCCAAAATCATGATTATTCCAAAAATGTGTCTGGCCCCACCAACAAAAATAAACACGAGCCGCCACTGGATACATACATAATACATACATACAAATGTCAGGGACCTTGGCGGTACTACGTAGTTTGTACACTGCAGCTGAGATCTTCCTGTGCAAGAAAGAGATCAGAGCACACATGGACTCATTGAAGTGCAATGATGATGGTCATATCAATCAATCAATAAATCAATCAATCAATCAATCAGTATATGCACATGGTTAAGTGGTTAAGCCATTGCCTTGCGTTCCGACGGTCGTGGGTTCGGATCTGGACCGCACCGTTCTGTTCACAATTGCATTTTCCCAAGAGAGCCTAGGATTGTTGTTGTATCTACGGCGTTTGCACATTGTGCAGTACTCTCGGCAGGTGACCATTTCTGCGGAGAGGGACCGAGCCATATGGGGTAAAACCAGGTCAAATGAAGTCAATTCTTGGGCTTTAGATAGTTTAGACAAACACGCAGAGAGAGAGAGGAGGAGAGAGAGAGAGGGAGGAGAGAGAGAGGGAGAGAGAGAGGGAAAATCATGGTTCCTACACACGTTGCAGGAGAAAAGGATGAGTGCATTTTACATCGCTCTGCTTGAGGCGTGTAGTGATCTTGTGTGTGCTCTGCTTGAGGCGTGTAGTGATCTTGTGTGTGCTCTGCTTGAGGCGTGTAGTGATCTTGTGTGTGCTCTGCTTGAGGCGTGAAGTGATATTGTGTGTGCTCTGCTTGAGGCGTGTAGTGATCTTGTGTGTGCTTGTTTCTAATGTACTTTGTACGCTGTTATTTATTTTCTTAAAGCTGTCCTTGATGCCATCGCTCCTTCTTTTGCGTTGTCTTCTTCTTGCTCTGTACTCGTTATGTTTTTTATGTGTGGCTCTCTGTGGTAGACGATACCAAGGCATTCTTGTGAAGTGTCCAAACCATTTAATCTGTTGTTCTTTTATGAATTGCTCTGGTTTTGGTACTGCTGCACACAGGATTGTGGAACTCATTTCCATCATTCGTGATGTAATTACTAAAATATTTTCAACGTTCACTGCACAGCGATTTTTCAAACACCCATTTTTTAATAGTCACCTACCAATGTATTACTCACTATAATAGGAGTGTTTGTCGGCTGATTGAACGAAATTAGTTTCAGTTGAATTCTTTGACATTTATTGTTACAACAAATGAACAATATTGAGAATGGTTTGCTAGATGTGATGAAATCTGGCTTGTTTTTTGTACCACGTTTCCTAATGCTATGAAATCTATGAGGTTCTTTCTGTTCTATGTTCATTTGTTTTGCTTGTTCTTCGGTCTTTTCTCGACTGTCTGTTGGATGAGGACACTAAAATCGATGTTGAATCGATCAAGCGATTTAGGCAGTTTGGAGTTACCCGTTGTACAAGTCGAATTGGATGCCTGAGAGGCAGAGTGAAAGGTGTGTTTAATCAGCGAAGCATGGGAACCATCAGTATGCATACTCTTCGATATCTGTTGGGGAAACTGAGCACCTATGGGTCTGCCCAATAATCAGTAACCAAGCTTGTTATGTAGGGGATGTTTGCTCCTTTAGGCCGTGCCACGTCACTTTCAACCTAAGGACAATCCTTTTTTGGTTTTATCAGAGCGTGTAGGCCGACTTCTTCTTTCTTCTTTTGTCATCACACTGCTACCGGGTTGTTGTCAGTGTCGTCACACTGCTACCGGGTTGTTGTCCAGTGTCGTCCACTGCTACGGGTTGTTGTCCAGTGTCGTCACACTGCAACCAGGATTGTTTCAATGTCGTCCACTGCTACCGGTTGTTGTCAGTGTCGTCACACTGCTACCGGGTTGTTGTCCAGTGTCGTCACACTGCTACCGGGTTGTGTCCCAGTGTCGTCACACTGCTACCGGATTGTTGTCCAATGTCGTCACACTGCTACCGGGTTGTTGTCCAGTGTCGTCACACTGCTACCGGGTTGTTGTCCAATGTCGTCACACTGCTACCGGGTTGTTGTCCAATGTCGTCACACTGCTACCGGGTTGTTGTCCAGTGTCGTCACACTGCTACCGGGTTGTAGTCCAGTGTCGTCACACTGCTACCGGGCTGTTGTCCAGTGTCGTGGTTTTCTGATTTTGTCTTGCGCTGTTCCTGTCTTTTTGTGATTGTTATTTTTGCTGTTTGACAGGATTCTGCTATGACATACAGCCATATTTTCGTGGTCTTCCTCTGGCATCTCTTCCTGATGTTCTATTATAGAAGACTCTGTATACTGTGGAGTTTGGATGCATTCTTATTAAGTGGTCAAACCACTTCATTCTTTGTTTATCTATGTAATTCAAGCAACGTTATGTGCCAACTTTCTTTCTTATGCTGATGTTGGTGATTCTGTCTTTTCTGGTGTTGTTGGTAACTTTTCGCAGGCAGCGCATTTCACATGTAGTTATTTTGTGTGACCACGATTTGCTAATTGTCCATGTTTGGCTCTGGTAACACAAAGTAGGTATGAAAATGATGTTGATCTTCTGTTGTTTTGTTGTCAGTGTAGGTCAACAAACATGAAAATATAGGAATTGTTTGTTTTTTCATATTCTTCCCTCTTCTTCTCTTCCATTTACTTCTTTATAGAAGTGTTTGGGGGGCGTAGTGGTCTTGTGTGTGCTTGTTTTAAGGCACTTTGTAAGCTGATATTCATTTTCGTAAGGCTATTCTTGATGCCGTCGCTCCATCTTTTGCGTTGTCTTCCTCTTGCTTTGTATTCCTCTTGCTCTGTACTCGTTATAATTTTTCTGTGTGGCTCTCTGTGGTATGCGATACGAGGGCATTCTTGCCAGGTGTCCAAACAATTTAATCTGTTGTTCTTTTATGAATTGCATGACTGGTTTCACATCTAGTCTTCTGATTTCTTCATTTCTAATTTTGCCTCTTATTGTCGCACCTGCAGCTCTTCTAAGACTCCTCATCTCTGTCGTTATGATTTTCCGCTCATTGGCTGCTATTATTGGCCATGTTTGACACTGGTAAAATAGTGTTGGCCAGAAAATTGTTCTTATGAGATTTGCTTTAGTTTTTAGCGGTATATTTTTGTGTGACAACAGTGGTGTTAACTGTCCCAGTGCTTGGTTAGCTTTTGTGCAACGATTGCTGATTTCGCTATCGATACTTTTATCTGCTGTGAAATTTGCTGTGAAAATCGCGTCACTAATATTTGCCTGCTAATTGTAAAGGTTTTTCTTCTTCAAACGCTCCATATCGACCACTTGTTAACTATTCTGTGTGATTTGTATGTTATTTGAGCCTAAGAGTGATTGTACGTTGTGCAAGATATGCGCCTACAAGTAGACCAGCATATCCTATTTCTGCTACGATTTTTATTTACTAGGGTAGCTTCCCTAGGCCCCCCTCAGCCCTCTTACGACATGCCTTGTAGGTAGCAATGATACTAATCTTTCCCCCAATCCCCGTGGACCCCGGCATCACACGGTCGTCACCTACACTGAGATCAGGATAACTGGAAAAAAATTTCCCGATGGCTACACGAGGCAGCGAACCGAGTACCCTGTTAACGAGAAGCGAGCACCCAAACTCTTCACCACATAGACCCCACTAATGTCTTTATAAAGACCTATAGTTCGTTCCAAAATTCGTGATCATCTTTACCGACCGATATAAAATCATCCACTTGACAGAAATTCTTGATTTTTGCATTTATATATAGGTAACAGTGACGTAGAATGGATCAGAAAGACTCCTACCAATCCTCATATGGACACAGATGAAAAATAAAACGAGGAAGACCAAGAGAGACTCTGCGTAGAACCATCACCAGAGAGGCTCAACGATGGGCTAGTAACATTAAAGACTTAAACCAGATAGCAACGACACGTCAGAAATGGAGAGCTATGACCTCTGCTATGCAGTCGCACCAGAGGAAAGAAATAACTAACTAACGTGACGTTCAGTATTTCACCCAAACCTTTATTCTGTAGAATTTTTTTATGTTAATAATCTACCGATGTGATCTGGTATACTTGTCAAATTTTCGTCGTTGTCGTTGTCTATAACTAGCATTCGTGTTCCAAATGCAATTGTGCGTAAATCAGAATCGTGAATTAATCAGTTCCCATGTTCACGATTTAGCGTATGTACAACATTACTTTCATTTATAGAAGTGGAAGGTATCATTTGTTCACTATGTGACCTTTCTTTTTATAATATGTAATAGAAATACGCCTTTGCAATAATTCGCCACCATTTTGTGTAGTACTATAAGTTCTAAACTTTGATTATCATTTTGTTGTGCTTATGCAAAATTATATAACAAAAAACGTTTTTGCATCAACTAAGCTACCTACCAATTAGTTAAACATGGATTCGTAGAGTCGTGAGGTATATAAGACTGCATGCAAAAAAATACTTGTATCCATCAGATAGATTTCGTACAAATTAAACCTTAGTGTGATCACGAATTTTGGAACGAAGTTTAGTTTCCTTTCCGACTTGACGTTTTAATTTCAATTTAACATAGTATGTCAATATTTACTACTCGAACCGTCAATCGCGGGTCCATACGTAACTAACGTTTACTCGCTAATTGTAAAGGTCTGAAGTGGTTGTTGAAGTTACGCGAAATTTTCAGTTCATGTTCTGGCGCGTAGGAAGAATATATTCGTTCGTATTCATTGAAATGTTACGGCAGTTGAAGAAAAGGCACCCGCAAAGTCCGTCTATTTATCCCCGCGCACACGCTTTGTGTGAATGGGATAAATGGCTGCGACAGCGACACGTGCAACTTAAGGGTGCAAAGGTGAAAGCTTGACTTCATTGCACCGGGTTTTCCCCCATATAGCTCCGTCTCCATATAACGCCATCTGCCGAGAATTTTGCATAAAGTACTAACTCCGTAGCTCCAGCCCATGAAACATGATGCAAGTGACTCGGTCTGGATTAGAACCCTCACAATCTTCAGAGAGGAGAAAAGAACAAGGAGTTTTTTTGCAAGAACCCCAGGCGAAGCAACGGAAGTAACGAATATACTCAACAAATAAACAGGGTACAGGTATTAAGAGCTTCCGAAAAAACAAATCGACAAACACGGGACTCGAACCACTTACCCTCATTTCTTAAGACACCAATCGCATAGCCTAGCAATACGAGCGTCCTTACAAGACAGGCAAACGTCTTGACCAATTCGACATCGAGGCCCCTAAATTACAGTTATTTCGGCGGGAAAATGAGGAAAAAGAGGGGTGCGCGCGGTTGGAATCGTGCCTCATCTTCAAGGAAGGGCGGGGGAGAAGAACGTGGAGTCTGGCCTCATCTTCTAGTAGGGGGTTGGGGCGCCAGCTGAGAGAGGTTGAGAACCACCGTTCTATTCTTCTGTTCTGCTTTGCTTTCAATATTTTTTTAGCGAATATTGTTCCCGCTTTCCACACACATCACGTGCAGTTGTTTCGGCTGGAATTTCAACCAAGCATTCTTGTTCCATGTGGGTACACAACCACCCATCGTCAGAGAGTACTGATGTAACATCCATGCAGATTCGAGGGATATATAGGGCACGGGGGGAGGGTGGGGAAAGAGTTTGTGTGCACGGCATTGTCAGTGGCTGGCAGGTTTCGATACTCACGGGCTAGGTCAGCGTGACTTAATACTAAGTGTCATGTAACGTTTTTGGAAGGGGAAGGAAGAATAGCGTGGATGGATAGTGAAGGGCTGGTTGGCTTGTCCCCTGGCCCCTTCCTGTTAGCCCGTTATCGTCCTGTTCAATTATTGCTTTGTCTCCCTTATTGTGGTTTCTCAAGGTCGCCCTTTGTTTTCTTACATCTATTGCTACTGCTGCGATGGAGGCGCTTGTACTTTCTCCTACTACTGCTGCTACTACTGCTGCAACGGCGACGACTTCTACTACTACTACTGCTTCTGCTGCTACTACAACTACTACTACTTCTGCTGCTACTACTACTACTTCTGCTGCTACTACTACTACTTCTGCTGCTACTACTACTACTTCTGCTGCTACTACAACTACTACTTCTGCTACTACTACTACTGCTCTCTGCTACTACTACTGCTGCTGCTACACTGCTGCTGCTGCTACTACTACTGCTGCTTCTGCTGCTGCTACTACTGCTGCTACGCTGCTTCGCTGCTGCTACTACTACTACTGCTGCTGCTGCAAAGACGACAGCGACTACTAGTGCTACTACAACTGCTACTACTTCTGCTGCGGTGTGATTTCGACTACTACTGCTGCTGCTGCCAATACTATTACTACTATTACCAATACTGCTACTACTATTACCATTACTACTACTATTACCACTACTACTACTAATATTACTACTACGCTGCTGATGCAACGACGACGACTGTCACCACTACTACTACTACTGATGTTGCTACTACCACTACCCACTACTACTACTACTGTAGCTTTTGCGACGACGAATACGATGGTGACTACTGAGACAGCTACCTCTACTACTACTATCACTGCTCAACTACCATTAGCATTACCTCTAGAACAACTAGTTTCTATTGGAATATAGAGTTGCAACCGTCGTTTTCTATGGGACTTCATTCTGGACCGTTTTATTTAGCTCTGTTCACACGGACCTAATCGCTCTGACCCCCCTCATACAGTTTAACATATTTATCTGTCAGTATTTTAGGACATCAACTACCACTAATCTTTTCCCATGCGGGTTCCAGTCATGAACATGTCTAGTTTTGTTGTTTTTAAAAAGTGCGTTTTATCCATCGTCATTTTTTCTCGTGAACTTCCAGTAGTGTTAGTGTCTGTCCTGTTCTGTCCAAGTATGGTGTTGTTCAGAGATATCGTGTTTTTCAGAAATATGTTTTTGTTTTCTTTCTCAGAAATATGGTGGTGTTCAGAAATGTGGTGTTGTTCAGAAATGTGGTGTTGTAGAAATGTGTGTCAGAAATGTGGTATTGTTCAGAAATATTGTGTTTTTCAAAAATATTGTGTTTTTCAGAAATGTTTTTTTCCCTCAGAAATGTGTTGTTCAGAAATATAATGTTGTTCAGAAATGTGTTGTTGTTCAGAAATGTGGTGTTGTTCAGAAATATGGTGTTGTTCAGAAACGTGGTATTGTTCAGATGGCGAAATGAAAGCTGAAGCAGTTTAACTGAATGACAAATAGAAATACTTCGAGGTTTCTGAAGTGGTTACTCCTCTGCCTTGCTTTCCGAAAGTCATGAATTCGAATCCAGACCACGTCATTCTGTTCACGAGTGAACTTTTTCCAGAGACTAAGATTGTTGCCGGATCTACGAAGTTTGTGCTTCTTCTTCTTCTTCGAACGCTCCGTACCGACCACTTGTTAAACCACTCTTTGTGATTTGTATGTGATCTGAGCCTAAGAGCGATTAAACTTTGTGTCAGTTACGCGCATACCAATAGGCCAGCTCATCCGATTTCTGCGACGCTTTTATTCACTAAGATAGCTTCCCTATGCCCCTACCTCTGTCGCTTTGTAGGTCTCAGTGATACTATTCTTTGCTCCCATTGCGAGCCCCGGAAACACACGTGCTAGTGTGCTTTGTGCAATACTCTTGGCAGGGGCGTGCCATGAAAGGGACCGATCCTTATGGGGTAAACCCCGGTGCAATGAGGTGCATCCTTCGCCTTTATACCCATTTAGGAACCTCTGAAGTCGGGGACGGCGCTCCTGTATGACGAGGGACACTGATAATAAGGAAAGCAGGCCTTCACGCAAGAATTAGTCATAAGCGCCATATCACGCGCTCTGACTACGCCTAAATTTATAGCGGGCGAACGCAGGAAGAAGAAGAAGGCGAAGACCCATGTTTTAAATCAAGGAATACTTCATCCACCATAAAGCATGTCCACATGTATTGGCTAGATCTGGGTGCGGTCACATTAGCTCAGCCAGATAGATATCTGGTGAATGTTGGTTTTATACAACAATACGCTTGTCCCTGCACAAGAACACATTTACATACGCACTTAGCATCCGGATCACTTGCATAGTAGTGTGTCCGTGTTTCCTGTTTGTTTCTTTCATTTTTGTGTGTGTATGGTCTGTTCGTCTTCTCCTTTACATTTCAACTCCCAACGGAGCACAGGTCTCCAACAAACTTCTTCCAGCTCTTCCTCTCTTCTCTTCCAATTCTTTCCATGTTGTACCTATCCTTTTAATATCAGCCTCCAGCTCTCTTCTCCAGGTCTGTCTATGCTGGTATTGTTGTGCTATCCATATTTGTTGAAGATCTGTTGGCTTAATGTTTCTACGGGGTGAGGTAGCCAGCCCCACGCACAACCCTCCTTACTCGCCTCTTACGACATGCCTGGCAGGTAGACATTGCTGCATATTCTTTCCTCCCCTTACAAGCCCCGGCAACACACAGGCGGATCCCTACCTTAGTCGCCTCTTTCGACATGCCTTGTATGGCGGAGTGTTACAATTCTTTACTTCCCTTGCGGTCCCCGACAATACACGGGCGGGTCCCTACCTCAGTCGCCTCTTTCGACATGCCTTGTAGGGCGGAGTGTTACAATTCTTTACTTCCCTTGCGGGCCGCGACAATACACTGGCGATTTGGTCTGTTACTTAGGAAAAATCATAACGACGTAGGTGAAGTGCCTTAGAAGAACTGCACTTGTAAAAAGAATAAGAGACAAAATAAGAAGTGAAGAAATCAGAAGAAGACTGAATGTGAAACCAGTCATGCAATTCATAAAAGAACAACAGATTAAATGATTTGGACACCTGACAAGAAGTGTCGTCTTCGTGGTAGAGAGAGAAGATATAGTAATCAACTTCTCATGGGTACTGTGAGCAAATGGACTTTGGGATGGCTGCTGCAACGGAGGACAGAGCACGAATGGAATGCCCAATGTGCCATGATGTCGATCGCATAACATAACATAACATAACAAAAAAAGTATAACGAGTACAGAGCAAGAGGAAGACCACACACACAATATGTAGTGACGGCATCAAGAACAGCCTTAAGAAAATGAATAACAGCTTACAAAGTGCATTAGAACAAGCACACACAAGATCACTACATCCCCTCCCAACACTTCTATAAAGAAGTAAATGGTGGAAGAGAAGACGACTTATTAAAAGGATATGTCATGTTGTGAGCTTGTACCCGAGCAATGGTTAAGCCCTTGCTTTGTGTTACTATAGTCGTGGGTTCGAATACGAACAGCGCATTCTGTTCACGATTGTATTGTTCCGCACAGACCACTAGAATAATATTGCCAAAGTTACGGAATTCATATTTTGTGCCTCTAGCTCTCGACAGGTAGCGTGCCACTTCTGGGGATAGTCGTTTTTAAAAACCCTCGGCACACGATGGGCTATGTGGTCAACATCACATCCGCAGCGTTTTTCCTGGTACCCAATTGAGGTTGATGCGACATTAGAACCATTACGGTCGGAAAAATAGTCTACGCCTACTGTATAATTGAATCCGGACCATACGCATAACAACAACAGCAACAACTACTACTACTACCATTGCCAGTACTACAACTACTACTCCTACTGCTATTGTCTGCTACTACCACTACTTCCTTCTACTACTACTATCACTACTACTACTATTACCACTACTACCACCACCACTACCACTGCTATTACCACTAGTATTACTCCTACTACAACTGCTACTACTCCTACTGATATTGCTGCTGCTACTCACTACTTCCTTCTACTACTACTATCACTACCACTACTACTACTACTACTACTACTACTACTACTACTAGTACCACTTACTACTACTTCCTCTTCCATTACCACTAGTACTACTACTACTACTACCACTACTAGTACCACTACTATTATTACAACTGCCATTACCACTAGTACTACTACTATTACCACTACTACTACCACTCCTAGTACCACTACTACTACCACTGCCATTACCACTACTACTACTACTACTACCACTACCAGTACTACTACTGCTATTGCTATTGCTGCTGCTGCATCTTGTCCCCACCGAAACCCTAGATTGCAGCCATCTAACCCAATTGCACCCAAAGCAAATATAAAATTATTACATTAAAAAAAACATTCTGTGTCCTTGTCCCAGTTTACATCATAATTCTCAATGGAGAGGATGTTGTTCTTGTATGCTCAGAGGAAGGAATGAGGAATGTTGATAAGTTGTGAGAAGAACAACATGGGTTGACGTTTCGGTGAAGAGATTTCTTCCCTGGAATCATACACAGAAACGTGAGACAACAATCACAAGGTGTTGGGGTTTTCCCACTGCATTATGTGCGTATGTGGTATGTGCGTGTGTGAGCGTATGTGTGTGTGTGCACATGTACGTGATACAGTTGTTTATGCTATCTCTCATTTTATTTCTCTCGTTCTCTTTCTCTCGTTCTCTTTCTCGCTCTCTCTTTCACAGTCTCTGACACTTTCTCTTTTTTTTTATCGCTCTCACTCACACTCTGACTCTCATACGCTTTCTCAACACACACTCTCTCACACTCTTTCTCTCTTACACTTTTTCTCTCACACTTTCCTTCACACTCTCTCCTCCTCTATCACCCCTTTACTATCCTTCTTCCTCACTTTCGCTTTTCTCGCTCTCTCTCTCTATACATATATATATATATATCTTTATACATATATATATATATATATATATATATATATATATATATATATATATATATATATATCTTATATATATAAGACAAAGATGAATGGAATTGTATGTCTGTCCCAATTGTTTGAAGATATCTGGACATCCTACGGACTTGAAATTTGGCAAGAAGGTAGCTTTCATAGATGTGAAGGAAAAATTATAAAACTAGACTTTTTGTACGTTTCTATAACGATATTCCAACTTAACGCACATGGTCATCATGTGTAGCAATCGCAGAAAGTATCTATTCATGTTTTCACGACTTTCGCGGTCACGTGATACGCAAAGCGATCATGTTGTTATAGTCCGGTGCTGTCTTTCGCACATCACACGAATACTAACATATCTATTGGTATTTTTTTTTTTTTCGTCCGCTTTCAACTCAAACGAAGTTTCATCTCTGAAACTGATTTTTGCGTGAAAATCCGTTTTTCAATTTCTTACAATGGCAGCAGCGTGCACATTGTAAATTACTTTACACTGGCAGCCGTGTGCTCAATGTACTCGTAATTAGTATTCCTCGCCATATAGGCAGATTTTCTCCGACTTCAGAGGTACTCAAGTTATCGTCCTGAGTAAGACCAGGGGACTCGAACAAATGCCGGACAGTAGGTTCGAACCCGAGCTATGAGGCGTCTCACAGCTAGCAGGCAGAGCTACTATCAACTACTCTAGGCAGTCCCCCTATTGGTATTTTAATATGTCAGTTCTGTAGACGAATGCAAAGGATGCTCGACTGCTATCCTGAATACAAGATGTTCAATCTTACGCTCGGCCAATTTGTTATTTAACATTTTTTTTTTTAAAACACATCGATAAGTTAATAATCTGAGTAAATTTAATTTGAAAATTGTTATTTTTCAACTTTCACGGAATTCAATTGTATCAGGTTTTACTGGCAGTCGAAATGAGTCAGTTTAATCTTATGTAGCAAACCGAAAGCTTTCCCACCAAGCATGGGAAGAAAACGTCTTCTCTAGGAGCGAAGGGTGAAGAAGAAAAGAAGAAGAAGAAGACGTCGTATAATGATATTAATCTGATAATAAGTCAACGTAAGTCATAAAAAAGTCGCCTTGTTGTGTGCGTAGGAGCCTCGCCCTATTGCCACCATCTGTACATACCAAACACTTAAGATCTTCTTATTTGCCCTATAATTTTGATGGGACGGACATGACATGCCCAGATGCTGAACGAGTTCTTCTTCTTTGCGTTCGTTCTTTACAACCAATTTTAATCACTCTTTGTGATATGTTTGATCTTTGCCAAGAACGTGTATACGTTGCACATTGGTTTGTAGGCCCCTAAACACATATTTCTACACGTTTAGGACACATGCATTCAATTTCATCCAAACCTCCTTTGTCGCCTCTTACGATATGCGTGGCAAGTAACAGTGGTTTTATTCTTTACACCCCAAATTTAGGCCCCGGTAACCAATCGGGCGACTGAACAAATTCAAATCTGCACTGAACAGTTGCCAAGTTGAAATATTTTATTTAGGGATGAAGCTAACACAATGATTAGTTCAATCTGAATTGAAGAGCTATGAATTTTGTACCCACGCCCGATAAAAAGTAAAGAAACCCTTTTATACCTCGAGGCAGTGGCGGCTCGTCATTAAGGGCATACGGGGCCAGGCCACACCAAAATTAATGTGTAAGGTGTATTTTTTAAATAAATTTAAATATAACCTAAAACAAAACCGTGATTTTATCCGAAAATGTTTGTTTGGCCCCATCAACAAAAATTATCACGAGCCGCCACTGCCTCAAGGTACATTGGGTAAGAAAGTGTTAGGCCCGTATTTTTCATTGACCGTCAGCACACGATGGGTGATATGATCAATATCACGGGGGCTGCCTTAACTTCCCAGTGCTTTTCCTGGTACCCAATTAAGGCTGGGTCGATCTGAGACCCATTATGGTCGGAAAAATATTCCTTGCCCACTGTGGAATTGAACCCGGACCATTAGCCTAAGAAGCGAGTTCACTAACAACTACACTACTGCCGCTCTGCGAATGCGAGATCACATGACCGGTTGGGGGTCTTATTTCCTATAATTTTTTTACCTGAGTCTGGTCACATAAGCAGATTACCAACAGATAGTGCGCATCAAAAAGAAATGTAACTCTGATACAATGGATACAAAGCAAAAGCCGGCTATGCAAAAGGTGGATCTCAAACATAACAGATGTGCCTAACGAAACAACACTGGACATAAAAACTACACGACCTCTGTGTGAGCTACAAAAGACTGAAGTTTATACAAGAGACAACGTTGAATATATAGATAATATTTCAAGCGAACGAAAGGAAGGATAACAGAGGTGACGAAAGACAGTGTTTATGAAGCGCACACAAAAGCTCATTCTAGAAATCTCTTCGACACTGTGAGGCAAAACAGGATTGTAGAAAAGAAAGAAAGATACACAGCAGAGACAAATAAAACAGCAACATTCATGTACGACTATGCTGTAGAGGACACAAGTGGTTTGGGCGTTGTCTTAATACCAACCGGATATTATACACGCTAAGCATTTATGTACTATATTTATTCATTATGCACACTCTTGTGTCTGGTTGACTAGTTACCACCAACAGCATACCATTTTATTAATTTCTCTCTCATTCTCTCTTCTTTAACAAATTAATCTTTTCTGTCCCTCCATCATCATCATCCTGTTCCGTTTCCTCACAGAAGATTGGTTGCAATAGATTCCCCAGCAAATTCTGTTCATTGCCTTGATGGAATGCTCAACCTCCCGTTTTAGTTTCAGTTTGGAATATGGTTATTGCCGGTGGCGGCTCGTCATTAAGGGCCAGTGGGGCTGAGCCCCACCAAAAATAATGTGTATAAATTAAAACATAACATAACCCAATACCATGATTTTCCACACAAAAATATGTCTGGCCCCACCAACAAAACTTAGCACGAGCCGCCACTGGTTATTGCACTCCCAACATGTTCGTATCTGCTTCGATCTCCTTCGCAATATCTCCAAAAGCTTCCAGCGATTAACCGTGAACGCTAAGACAGGCTACTGTCCGTCACCGCTTCATGTTCCCTTCGCAATATCTGTAATTTTTCATTATACATCATCACACACAGAATGCTGGAGTAACAAGAAGAGATCGTTTTAGAAATGAAAAAGTGGGTACAACATCAGTACTGAACTTTATCAAGAAACAACAAATTAAATGGTTTGGCTACTTAAGCAGATTACCAACAGCCCTCATAGAGCGTGGCCGCAGAGAAGACCTTCATCTAAACCAATCCACGTCAACTACTAGATTGCGAGAACTGGGTTTGAAGATTGGTATGGCAAGAAAAGAACGGTACAACAGGTATACGAGTCGGCTCATCAATCAAAATAGAACTGGTACGGTCAGTCGCTGGACGCTGTTGGAGATATTGCGAAGGAGATCGGAGCACCTATGGACATGTCTGGAGTGCAATGAAGATATTCCAAACTGAAACTGAAACCAACAGACAGCGTCCAACACAGGCAGTAACGACAGATTCAATTTTGAATTTTTAAAAATATAATTCAAACATAGACCAAACATTGACATCAATGTATTATATAAATCAAACATAGACCAACCATTGACAGCAATGTATATGTATTATATAATTCAAACATAGACCAACCATTGACATCAATGTATTATATAATTCAAACACAGACCAACCATTGACATCAATGTATTATATAATTCAAACATAGACCAAGCATTGACATCAATGTATCATATAATTCAAACATAGACCAACCATTGACATCAATGTATCATATAATTCAAACACAGACCAACCATTGACATCAATGTATCATATAATTCAAACATAGACCAACCATTGACATCAATGTATTATATAATTCAAACACAGACCACATTGACATCAATGTATATAATAAACATAGCAATTGACATCAATGTATCATATAATTCAAACATAGACCAACCATTGACATCAATGTATCATATAATAAACACAGACAAGCATTACATCAATGTATTATAAATTAAACATAGACCAACCATTGACATCAATGTATTATAATTCAACCAACACAGACATAGTATGTATTATACAGTGTGTTCAACTTAAAAGCAGCCCCAGTGATAAATAGAAATTTGCCAGGTACGCATTGCATCTCCATCTATTTACTATTTAAACCGGTTCTGACTAGCTTGTCCTACGTCACATTTGCTCATCGCTCCTTCCCGCACTACAATTACACACCATCACACAACCTTGACCTATACTACGTCATAACTGAACCTTCTCATTTCCATACATATATGCCAGATTAGCTCCATTCATGGGCTGCTTTTAAGTTGAACACCCTGTATAATTCAAACATAGACCAACCATTGACAGCAATGTATATGTATTATATAATTCAAACATAGACCAACCATTGACAGCAATGTATATAAAGGATTGTTCTTTGTTTGTTTAGTAGGCATTAAAACCTCTTTAAGCCGAGACACGCCCTTTCAACCTAAGGCGAACCTTTTATTGGTTATATCAGAGCGTGTAGGCCAACAAACATAAAAATAAGAATTAACTCCTTTCGTAGAATCCAAGAAGGTGTATATAAAGGAAAGTAAAGGAACTCTTTTTATACTTCGATATATGTTGGCTAATACGGTGTTTCTTTCATATTTTTCATTGACCTTCGGCACACGATGGGTTATGTAGTCAACATCGCCCCGGCTGCCTTTACTTCCCAGTGATTTTCCTGGTACACAGTGGTCGACCTCAGAGCCGTAACTGCTCAGAAAAAATTCCACGCCCACTTTGGAAATGAACCCTGACTACTAGTCCAAGAAGCGAATGCACTAACAACTACGCTACTGCGACTCACCTTCACTGTATATATAGGTACTATATATAATTCAAACACGAACTCACCATTGGCATTGCTATATATGTATGTTACATACGTCCTAGATACGTCATACACCTGCTGATATTTTTGTAGTTTAGAACGCAAACACAAAAAAAAGTTGGTGTTTTTTAAAATATATTTATTTACGTACGAAATTAGAAACTCACAGGTGCAACGCTGCTCCTCTTTCAGTTACTAGTAAATGCTGTTATTTTTGGAAAGAATTAAATGAACCACGTCTGTTGCTATATATTCCAGATTTATTTAGTTTAAGAAATATGTAAAAAAACAAAAAATACTGACCATTTTATTTGTTGTGACTAAAGAGTCTCTCTCTCTCGCGCGATCACCCTTAGACTGATATACCAGATTTTCCCATAAACCACATTCATGTGAAAATCTGATTCATGCAGCCTTAGCATGGGTGGGTTTCGTCACATCTTCAGCGCTATTTGGAGCTCTGGTGCTTATCCTTCGGCGATATGTCCGGTTTTAGCCAGCGTTTACTGTGTTCGCTCCCTGCAGCCTGTGGCTGTCCCCAGCCGACCTTTAAGGCAGCAGGTTTACTAAAGGGCCTAAGGCTGAAGGATTGACTTCATTGCATCGGGTTTTATCCCCATATGGCTCAGTCATTCCCAACAGAAATGGCACGCTACCTGTTGAGAGTATTGCACTAAGCACGAACTTCATATCTCCCGCAACAATGCTTATAGTCTCTGGAAAAGATGCATTTGGTAACAGAACGGCGCGATTCGAACCAGCGACTTTCGGAACGCAAGGCAAGACGTAACCACTTAGCAACAGAGACACCCCTCCTCGTATCTAAGCACATCCTTCTTCTTCGAACGTTCCATATCGACCACATGTTAAACCACTCTGTGTGATCTGAGCTTTAGAGCGATTGTACGTTGTGCCAGTTTTTCGCCTACAAGTAGACCAGCACATCCGATTTCTGCGAATTTTTTTTTTTTTACTAGTGTAGCTTCCCTAGGCCCCTGCCTCTTACGTCATGCCTTGTTGGTATCAGTGTTACTATTCTTTGCTCCCTGTTCGAGCGCGGCCACACACGGACGTAAGCAAATCCGTGCCCAGCGTGTTCGTAGCGCGTTGGACTACGGGTGACTAGTCCTCTGTAAGTGCGGGTTCAACTCCGCGGACTGGCAGAAAAGCTACAGGTTCCCAGATTTACGGTGTTCGTGGCACCGAGCAGAAGGGTTACGATGTCCATGACACCGAGCCGAAGAGCTTTCAGCTCAAGTTCTTCTGGATCGGGGGAAAAAAAAAAAAGCAAATCCATTTTTGACAAAGAATTAAATATTAGTTTATGTGTAATAGGGTTCGGCCATCTAATGAGAATGGAACCACATTTACTACCATCACGTGCCTACAATGATCGACACTCAGGGCGCAGAGCACAAGGTAGGCCAAGAACACGATGGATAGATAACATCTCAGAGTCCCTACGAAAGCATGGACTGACAACGTCAAGCGCAACACGCCTGGCACAATATAGAAAACTAACTAACCCCACGACGCGTCACGTCAAATGTGGTTAAGATAAGATAAGATAAGATTAAATATTAGTTGGGATGAGAACTGTAGGTGCAGCGTATGTTTATCACCTGTCATTTTCCAAATCTTGAGGTCACCTAACTCTCAACCTGCTGCCAGAAAAACGCAAAAAAGTTTATATACATTCCATTTTCTCTCTCTTCTCAACTGCACATAAAGTGTTTTTAGTTTTCAGTTATTTTATTTGTAAAAAAAAACCTAGAAATTTGGGAAATTGAAAATGATCTATTTTTGTGTGTGATAACATTTGGTTAATATATTCCACGTTTTTTAGATAATAAACAGATGCTATTGGTTGTAAACAAACAAAAAAAGTTGTAATTATGTGATGTTGTAGTTTGACGTCATACTAGTAACTAGGTTAATCTGAGGCCTGTCGATTGATAACATATTAATTGTTATGTTATCATTTATGTCAGCGTTTCTAAAGTGGGCGGTACCGCCCCCAGTGGGCGCTGAAGCGTTCTAGGGGGCGATAGTGGGTTGAGAAGAATGTGATAAGTTTTCAGGCGATTAGGGGTTGATGGCTTCTTAAAGAAAAAAATAATAATAAATATTTTTAAATACAATTTTTTCGTGATTTTGCGGTTGAATAATCATTTAAAATTTGAATTCTGCGTTTTAATTCATCTTATGCCCGTCTTACACGATCCATTTTTCATCAATTTTCTATTTCATGCATATAATAATTTGAAAATGAACTATGTATTACAGAAATATATATCAATTTTATATGTCAAAGAGAAAGAAGACCATGCATATATGTGGGAGGGGGTGTTGGTAAACTGTTATAATGGGGAGGGTGTCGTTGGCAAACTGTTATAATGTGGAGGGGGCGTTACAAAGTTTATGATGTGCAAAGTGGGCGGTTGGCCGAAAAAGTTTGGGAATCTATAATTTATGTGATATGGACGAGTCTCAGACACTGTAACGAGTCTGGGAATTCGGAGTTAAGTTTGAACATGCCAGACAGCGTCGTCTTCGTGGTAGAGAGAAGGTATACTGAAACACGTACAAACAAAGTACTATAGTTTTACAAAATACATAAACAGTGACGATAAACAGCAACGTTTCGACCAACAAGGCCTTTATCAAGCAAACGAACAAACAGGAGTGACAAATTAAAATGAAACACAAATGGACGACCAAATACCAACGTATCTAAGGAAAATCTGGAATAAAAACGAATAACGAAATAAATGTAACACAAAAACACACATAAAAACTAGAAATAGAAAAGAAACAATGAAACATCTAGTAAATATATAACTTGAATACATGCAACATATACCCATATAGATTATAAAGCATGGGAAGAGAAAGTACTAAGAAGCATAAGAATGTAATACTGGTATACTGGGTATAAGAAGGTATACTGGGTGTTCAAGATAAAAGTAACTAGATTGGCAAATCAAAAGTTGCCAGTTACACATTGCGTTTTGTCTATTTACTATTTAAACCGGTTCTGACTAGCTCGTCTCATTGGTTTATCGCCCCTTCCTTCGCATACTTGACCTATACTTTGTTATATTGAACTTTCTCAGTTTCATAAATATATGCCAGATTGGTTCCCATGACAGGCTACTTTTATCTTTAACACCCCGTACTAATGAACTTCTCATGGGTACGGTGAGCAAATGGACTGCTGCAGCGGAGGACAGAACACGAATGGGAATACCCAATGTGCCATGACGTCGATCGAATAACATATTAATTACTATATTGGTACTTGCTTTGCATTTTGACTTTTTTCCACTGAAAACGAATGTGCTGGACCAAAGGCGCAAATATTGCAGCCTCGCTGTAAAGGGGGCGTTGTACGAAAGCCTACATATATCAGGTGGTCAGACCGGATCAGATCATATCTGGAGATAACCGTGGGGAGGCTGCGGAAATATCGGGTAAACGTGCGGTTTCAACATGTATATTACAGTATTACATAAGCTAGGCAAAATGAAATATTAAATATAAACTGCGATACAACGTACAACCGGCACTTTGATGGTGAACGAAGAATGGGTCCAATTCTCGTGTTATGCATCATTCACAAAAATGATTCTGCTCTAGAAATAGATGTCTGCGAAAAATAATGTAAATAAAAGGGACGACGAATTCAGAAGTGATGAAATCAGAGAAATGTCTGGTCAACCACTAGTAACATCTAAGAAGGAAAAGCTGGAGATATGTTGGACACACCTGGAGAAGAAATGGTCAAAGAATATCAAAGAAATGAATGATTATTCTGCGCTTTGAACCTGCGACTTTACGAAATGCAATAATATCACTCAATTTGTGAAAGTTTGAGTGGTTGCCAAAGAACGGTATACGAGAATTGTTTCTGCCCTATGAATACTATGGTATGAAAGGGATTTAAGGGTTAAGAAAGATGGACGATTAATAAGACGCAGAAGACAACTTTACTGAAAATAGGTCAAAAAATATCGGACCAATTGTCTGCAGAGATTGAGTGAGTTCCAGATAGAAATATAGACAATTACTGTTTACCTAATATAACATATAAATCAACGGTATATATATATTAAATTAGTTTCAAGCTAAGAATATCATAAGTAATAAAGAACCTTCATACCTGTGATATAGGTAAACAGTGTTAGGCCGTATTTCATTGACCTCGGACATGGGTGATGGGCAATCACCCCGCCATATACTTCAGAGCATGTCTGGTACCCATTTGAGGTGTCGACTGAGGTCGAAACTCGCACTTGCGACTGAACCCAGACACCAGCCTTCAAGCGGTTCACAACAATGCGCAAGGCTAAGAATATCATATTAACAATTTTTAATAAATACATATAAAAATTGTATTTAATTTGACAAAACGATTCATATAAACTTAAATAAGATAGTATTGTCATTGTCTATTCCCAGGTGGAAGATGTAGTTGGCAGTCAACTCTTGCGTTAAGTGTAGGGATGGGAGCTTTAATTTGCGTTCTAGGGTCAGATGAGTCACCCTTGTTGTGTTATATCCGTGTTTATGCAGTGTGGTCTTGATATTATCTATCCATCTTTTTCTTGGTCTTCCCTTAGCTCTTCCCGACGACGACGATGACGGATTAAACGAGCGACGGTCAATCGAAGTTTTACTATATATTCTCCGTTACCTCCGATAAACATACGGTCGACGGGCTGAGGTAAAATTCTAAATAAGACCACAACTGTCGCGTGTTTCTCGCATTCCAGTGTTGCTAAATATAGACTAATTCATTTTAAAAACAATACAACATACTAAATCAAGGTTATATTACGTTACAAATTAAGTTTCAAGCTAAGGAATATCAGTAAGTAAAGTAAAGGAACCCTTTCATACCTTGTGGTATATAAGGTCAATACAGTGTTAGGCCTGTATTTTTCATTGACCGTCGGCACACAATGGGTGATGTGGTCAGCATCACGCCGGCCGCCTTTACTTCCCAGAGCATGTCTGGTACCCATTTGAGGCTGGGTCGACCTGAGAGCGGTCGGGAAAAACTCCACGCACATTGCGGGAGCTGAACCCAGACCACCAGCCTTGCCAAGCGAGTTCACTAACAACTGCGCTACAGCGGCTCAAGGAATATCAGTATTATTACAATTTGTCACCAATAAATAACCATGAAAGCATATAATTGAGTAAAATTGTTTTTTTTAAAAAAAAGTACGCTGTTCTATCAAACATATATAAAAACAAGCCCAATCAAACAGGTATTTCCGATTTGTCGGCTAAGCTATTCAGCCTTATGTTACCGGCGGCTGCGATATTCTTCTCTAGAGAAAGGTGAGGAAAGAAAGTCGGTGTAACATGGGTGTTTAGTTCACAGAAAACCTCTGCTGATAAACACAACGTTGGCACTACCTATCCACGTGCGTAGTGCGCGAATGTGATTGACGTAATAAGTTGCATTCTCGATCATTCTATTTTGGTTGCAGTTAGGTGCGAGAAAAATACCATAGAGAGGCGTGGCAGAGTAGATGTCCGCAATTTAAGTCAGTCCATACCAGTGCTCTTCAACTTTTTTTTATTTTGGGGCGCATCTGACTAATGATCGTGGAGCCGCGTGCGTCGTGTGGCAATTGTAATATTAATAATACTCTTTTATTCATTCTCTAATTTTTCAGCATCATGTTGAGTCACCTGGAGCGAACCTCCCTATGCATCATGTCTTTCTTTCTCATCTCCAATCCTGATTTGTTTACAGCTTCAGGGGAAGAAGAGATTTATAGCACGGACTTCTGTTTGCGCTTCATAAATAGTGTCTTTCGTCGCCTCTGTTATTTCTGAGGTCCACCTTTGCGTGCCCGGCCTTTGCTTTGTATCCACTGTATCGGAGCAACATTGCTCTCTGTGGCGCACTGTCTGTTGGTAATCTGTTAATGTGGCAGAACCATTTAATTTGTTGTTTCTTGATAAAGTTCAGTACTGATGTTGTACCCACTTTTCCCCGATGTCTTCATTTCTCAACCGGCCTCTTCTTGTTACTCCCAGCATTTACTCCTAGTATAATACTAATAACAATAATAATAATAATAATAATAATAATAATAATAATATACTAATAATATATATTAATATAGTCATAGTATAATTCATTCCAAAATTCGTCAACATCTTTACGACCGATATAAAATCATCCACTTTGACAGAAATTATTGATTTTGTTTTGTTTACATTTCTCTATAGAAACAGTGGCGACATCAAAGTATGTTTTGCTCACCCACACTTTTAGTGTTGTAAGATTTTACTTATTTGTTATTAGTAAAACAACAGCAATGATGATTTGGTATACATGTACAAGTTTAACAGTACGGTAGTCAAGTATTCGCATATGCTTACTAAACATGCAATTCAGCACCAGTGAAAATCGGGAATTCTGTGGAATTAATCATTTCACAATATATCCGATAGATTGTCATTGGCGTATGCACACACCATTTATTTTCATTGATAGAAGTGGAAGTTATCATTTGTTCACTATGTCACATTACTTTTTTAATAATATCTAATAGGGATACACCTTTGGAAACATTCGCCGACATTTTGTGTATTACTGTAAATTGGAAACTTTGGTTGTCATTTTGTTGTGCTTGTGCATAATTATATAACCAAAAAACGCTCTGTGCAGCAACCAAGCTACATACCAATTAGTTAAACATGAAGTCGTAAGGTCGTAGGTATAAGACTGCCTGCCAAAAATTACTGTTATGCATTAGGTAGATTTCGTACAAACTAGTATGTTCACGAGTTTTTGAACGAACAATAATAGTAACATTAATTTAAAAAATAGTAACAGACCAAAACGTAATTATCACTATTGTCTTTCCTCGGCCAATATCGATAGCCCCGTTGCATGCGCTTTGACTCTTAGTACAGAGTTAACTGCAGTCACCACGGGGAAGTGGAGGTTGAGTCTTGGTCAGTACCAGCTCACTGACCGTTGCGTTTCGTTGTTACTTTGTTTTATTTCACCCGCGGCTTCAATTCCCGAACTGATAGTCAGCACCAGGACAAACATTTGTGGGGATACATGATTGCAGTTGGTCGCCGGCCTTTCGCACACACACACTGTCTTTACTGCCTGTAATATCGTCTTTTAGGGCGGTGTGGGACATGAGCCTTTGGAATTTAAGGGCCGCATGGCTAGTGTAGTCGCCGTGAAACTGTCCCAAGTTTTGATTTTTTCTATACGCCCATGTCAGACACATAAAAAACTCATTGACCTTACCGAGGATTGAACCTGGGTCTCACGAATGTGAGCCCACGCTCTAATCCATAGATTCCCAAACGTTTCGGCCCACCGCCCACTTTGCACAGCATAAACTTTGTAACGCCCTCCACATCATAATAGTTTGCCAACGCCCCCTCCTCCACACATATATATTATACATGCTCTATTTTCTCTTTGACATAGAAAATTATATATATTTCTGTCGTACATGGTCAATTTTCAAATGATTATTTAAATGAAATAGGAAATTGATGAAAAAATGGATCGTATAAGATTGGAATAAGATGAATTTAAATGCAAAATTCAAATGTTAATTGATTATTCAATCGCAAAATCACGAAAATAATTTATTTAAAAATTTTTATTTTTAATTTATTCTTTAAGGAGCCACCAACCCTTAATAGTCTGAACCCCCCAATTCTTCTGAACCCACTATCGCCCCCTAGAACGCCTCAGCGCCCACTGGGGGCGGTACCGCCCACTTTGGGAAACGCTGCTCTAATCTATCCGACCCTACCTACAACCCCTATAATTGACCTCTACGACATGCGAGAAGAGACCGTGCTTCTATTTTCCATTACCCTGACACCACACGGCAGACAGACAGACAGGTGTACTATTTCTGTTTATGATGAACAATCGCAGAGAAAGGAGAGAGAGCAAAGACAGTTTCATTTTGTCGTTCTTGTATAGTATGTTAAAACGCCGACATGGAAAGGTATTTTCTCTGCTGTCTATGACGTGGAATTTGAACACGGAACAAGGTGAGCTTGAAGGCAGAGGCTAACAATACTCATCACGGCTGACGTGTGTGTGAGAGCGAGCCGGTATAGAAGAACTGGAAGATATTTGTGAAGTGTTTACAGTACCAGCTGTTCTCTCACTCTGTATTCGGTCCCTCGTTCTTCTCTCCCGCTCTTGTCTCTCACTCTGTATTCCGTCCCTCGTTCTTCTCTCACGCTCTTGTCTTTCACTCTGTATTCCGTCCATCACTCTTCTCTCACTCTGTATTCCGTCACTCGCTCTTCTCTCACGCTCTTGTCTCTCACTCCGTATTCCGTCCCTCACTCTTCTCTCACTCTGTATTCCGTCACTCGCTCTTCTCTCACGCTCTTGTCTCTCACTCTGTATTCCGTCCCTCACTCTTCTCTCACTCTTTATTCCGTCCATCGCTCTCTATTCCGGCCATCACTCTTCTCGCACGCTCTCATCTCTCACTCTGTATTCCGTCCCTCACTCTTCTCTCACTCTGTATTCCGTCCCTCACTCTTCTCTCACTCTGTATTCCGTCCCTCACTCTTCTCTCCCGTTCTTGTCTCTCATGTCCGGTCCTCGTTCTTCTCTCACGCTCATGTCTCTCACTCTGTATTCCGTCCCTCACATCGTCTCTCACGCTCTCGTCTCTCACTCGGTATATCGTCCCTCACATCGTCTCTCACGCTCTCGTCTTTCACTCTGTATTCCGTCTCTCATTTTTATTCCGTCCTCGCTCTTCTCTTTCTCACTCACTCATCTCTCCCTCCTCCTCCTCCTCACTCAACCATCTCTCACTTCCTCATCCCACACTCACATTTTTCTCTCCCTCTATCATCTCTCACTTACTCACCCCTACACTTTTCTTTCACACACGCACACACACTCACCTCACTCCCCACCCTCACACTCTGAAGCCAGTAACATCACTACAAGATAGTACCTACAGCTACATATTACTATCACTGCAGAATATAATACGTTCAACGAGTCTAGTACATCATGAACTGAACCGATTCGTCATCATGGAAACATTCATGAACATTTTGCTACTAGTCGACGATTTGTGGAAGAACTCTCACAATTTCTCTTGACGTGCTTAAGCAGAGTCTACAAATAGGTGCCCATAGCATAAGACGTCTTAATGTGTGGGTCGTCTGACGTCTTGTTTTTTCAGCATAGCCATATAATTGTTTGAAATATGTCTGCAGTACTAATGTGGGTCGTCCTGATGTGGGCAGTCCTAATGTGGGTAGTCTTTAATGTGGGTAGAACTAATGTGGGTAGTACTAATGTGAGTGCAGTCCTAATGTGGGCAGTCCTAATGTGGGTAGTCATAATGTGGGAAGTTCTAATGTGGGCAGTTCTAATGTGGGCAGTTCTAATGTGGGTAGTCCGAATGTGGGTAGTTCTAATGTGGGCAGTTCTAATGTGGGCAGTCATAATGTGGTTAGTTCTAATGTGGGCAGTTCTAATGTGGGCAGTCCTAATGTGGGTAGTCATAATGTGGGCAGTCATAATGTGGGCAATCATAATGTGGGCAGTTCTAATGTGGCACTCTAATGTGGGCAGTCCGAATGTGGCAGTCCGAATGTGCAGTCGATGGCAGTCCTAATGTGGTTAGTTCTAATGTGGGCAGTTCTAATGTGGGCAGTTCTAATGTGGGTAATTCTAATGTGGGCAGTTCTTCTTCTTCTTGTTCTTCTTCACCCTTCACTTCTAGAGAGCCATAGGTCGCAGTTGTTTTAAATATATCTACAGTCCTAATGTGGGCAGTTCTTCTTCTTCTTCTTCCCCTAGGAGACATAGGTCCGCAACCATGGTTCTCCAGGTCCGCAACCAAGGTTCTCCAGGTCCGCCTATCGAAGGACATCTTTTCCAGATATTTTCACTTTCTTCTCATTTTCTTTCATTCCGTCTCAAACTCCCGTCTCCAGATGTCCCTGGGAGTCTTCACTTATCTCTATTACCCTAATGTTGGTATACTCGTGTTAGGTTTGCGAATCAACAGGTCCATTCAGTGGTTCTACACTTTATCATCAACCGTCCCCTTTAAAAATGAGACAAGACTCACACACCCCCTTCTCCTTTACCCAATTTTCCGCCGCTGAATTAACTGTAATTTTCACAAAGCAAACGTTTCAGGTGATTAGGGGCCGGCGACTCCTTAAAGAAGAAATTAATAATAAATATTTTAAAATAAATTATTTTCGTGATTTTGCGATTGAATAATCATTTAAAATTTGAACTCTGCATTTTAATTCATCTTATGCCCGTTTTACACGATCTATTTTTGCATCAATTTTTTATTTCATGTATGTAATCATTTGATAATTGACCACGTATGACATAAATATATATCAATTTTCTATGTCAAAGAGAAAATAGAACATGTGTATATATATGGGGGGGGGGGGCGTTGGCAAACTGTTATAATGGGGAGGAGGGGCGTTACAAAGTTTATGTTGTGCAAAGTGGACAGTGGGCCAAAACAAAGTTTGGGAATCTATGCTTTAGATAATCCAAAACCTGTCGATTAAGTACTTTTTTTTCGATCCAGAAGCACGAGCTTTTCAGCTCTTTGGCTCGGTGCCATGGACATCGTAACCCTTCGGTTCAGGTGCCACGAACACCGTAAATCTGTGGCTTTTTTGTCATCCCGCGGAATTGAACCCGCACACACAGAGGGATAGTCACCCGTAGTCCAACGCGCTACGAACACGCTGGGCAGACGGGCATTAAGTACTTGAAAACTCTTTAAATCTCTCCTCCGTTGTATTCTGTTTCAAATTCCTTTCTTTTAGATCAACTTACTCTCGGCCGTGTATTGCCGGGGCTAGCAAGGGCAGCAAAGAATAGTAACACTGCGACGTACAAGGCATTTTGTAAGAGACGACTGAGGTAGGGGCCTAGGGAAGATACACTAGTAAATAAAAAGTGTACAGAAAACGGATGTGTTGGCCTACTAGTAGGCTCATAACCCGCACAATGTGCAATCGCTCTTACGCTAAGATCACATACAAATCACAAAGAGTAGTTTAACAAGGAGTCGATATGGAGCTTGACGCTCTAATTTCTCAGACTGCGGGAAACTTCAAATGATATTTCATTGTGTCCTGTCAGACATTTAGACTCCGGTCCGATCCGGGTCCTTTGATTTCACAGCGGAGCTAGTTTACCACTGTTTATATTCCATTTTTTTTTACAAAAAAATATGTTTAAAATGTCAAAGATCATAATATTTCTTCAAGCGCTTGAGGATTCCTAGTGAGTACCTCGCTGACCCTGGGGTCCGCTGACCACAGTTTGGAAACGCTGCCTACATCATCATCTTCCTGTGCGTCATCAATCGTTTAATGTTGGTCCTCGTAAACCACGATTTCTGCATTGAAGAACTCTTATTTAAGCCCTCCTACACCCCATATATTCTTCGCACCTGGTCTGGTGGCTAGTTCGTGTCCTAGAGTGTCGTCTTAAGTGTAAAGTGACAGTAATTATTACTAGATAAGAAATACTTGCATTTTTTCCAACACTTGCACCCACTGCTCGACAATAAAAAAGAAATTATTTCGGAGTTATAATATTTGCAATTGATTTAAATTGATTTTGTTTGCGGCCCATAACCGCCCCCGCCGTACTTCTTACCACATTCTACGGTCCACTGTAACAGAAGACTGAGTTTTTAAAAATCGGAAATTACCGTTGGAGTGGGCTGAATTTTACATATGTTTAACAGGCTCGCCTGCCCAGCGTGTTCATAGCGCGTTGGACGACGGGGGACAAGCTCTCTGGGAGTGCGGGTTCAACTCCGCGGGCTGGCAGAATAGCCACAGGCTCTCTAGATTTATGGTGTTCGTGGCACAGAACCGAAGTGTTACGATTGACATGGCACTGAGCCGAAGAGGTGAAAGCTCAAGTGCTTCTGGAGCAGGAAAGAAAATTATGTTTAACAGAATAGTATACGCTTTAAAGCAATTTTACAGGATTGAGTCCATGGTTATTTATTGATGAAAAGTGTTAATAATACTGATATTCCTTAGTGTTAAAATTTATTTGCGACATAATATAATCACGTTTTCGTATGATGTGTTCTTTTAAAAAAATAAGAATTCATCTACAAATGTTATTATCTAATCATCGTCAAATAGCTTGTCCTGAGCAGAACTTTGCCACCCCAACAGTCCTCCGGAACTTATCTCTCTCTCTCTCTCTCTCTCATAGGCCAGATGTCCTGCATCTGCAACCGTCATGTTCAGACCATCAGTTACATCCTGAATCCATCTTCTCCGTGGTCTTCCACTTTTATATAATGGATAATAGAGAATAAGACGAGGCGTCTGTAGCTCAAGCGGTAGTGAGCTCGATTCACAACACAAGCGGACCTGGTTCAAACTCCGCGGCAGGCAGTTTGGAATCAAATAAGTTTCCGTGGGATTTTTACGAAAGGTAACAATAGACCTCACCGTTCAGAAATGGCAAACTACTGAACGTATAAGTAGTGCCTAGAAAATCAACGACTCGTTTACTGTGGTTGATTGCTACGTCCTGTAAAGGATATGCCACGATTTTTTCAATAGTGGAAAGCAAATGTCACGTTGCGTGAAAATGATGGTTTTCAAGAATGTCCAGGAACTGTTTTTCTATTAGTTCCATTCCATACTATTTTTAGTTCTTGAATTTTTTGTAAGGAGGAGGTTTGTTTTATACAGTGATTGATAGTACCATCATCATTGCACTTTGGTGAGTAACCATGTGTGCTCCGATCTCTTTCATACACAGGAAGATCTCAGCCGCAGTGCACGAGCTCCGTAGCACCGGCGATGGTGCCGATGTAATTTTGAAGATGGTAAAGATATTTGTAGGAATTTAATTGTGATTTTTAAAATGAATTTTGTTTGCTCTTTCCAGCCTACGCTTTCTCGATTTTGAACTGCAAATGGTTCTTTTACGTGATAAAATTGAACACGTGACCTACGTTTTATCGTCCGTCTCCTATAGGACTAGAAACTCGATATAACCTACACTGAGATCAAGGATCTCTGCAAAAAAATATCCAGATGGCTCCACGAGAAACGAACCTGATACCTTTGGCACGAGAAACAAGCACCTAACCGCTACGCCACAGAGACCTCTGATATTCTACGAGAAACGAAGCAAACAATGAACATTTTTTTTTGTGTTCAGAAAAAGAAATAATTGATTTAATTTGTTAAATATATTTTTTTTTAAATGTCTGTGGGAAAATGTATTCTCATTGTTTATGTTTCGCATTCTTGTTGCTGGCAAATTTAATACGTGAATGAATGAATGAAAGAGTTCGTGTCAACAAGTGTAAAAATATAAGCTCGTGAACTAGTTCCGTGTTTTTCAAGTCTGCTGCTATACCGTTCTGCTTACGCCCCTTGAAACGCAAAAAAAATGACTGACGCCATTCTTTGCTTATTCTGAGATACATGCATACTTTCGAGATATACGCACTTCTCCAGCATGTCGGTCTCTAAAACATTTCTGGAAACCAGATTACATGTTTTTGTTACGGGCTGGCTCCTAGTTAGGGTTTTAGTCAAGCTATTCTACACGCGACCCTACCCAATTCCTGCTGAATCGTTACGGCTATATGCCGTTTTCATCCACATGCTGGCATAAGAGTTTGTGACGTTACCCAGTGGTTCTCAAAGGGCAGGCGCACCAGAGTTTATGGTGATATTCATAGGTGCGCTCTAGGAAATCCCAGATCAAGGGTCGGCGACGCGGTGCGAAGCATTTTTTAGAAAAATAGCGGAAATTCTTACCCTTTTTTTCATACGTTTTTGACGGAATAATTGACTTCTAAACTTTTCCACTGTTAAAGACATGTTTAGTTGTTCTTCTAGTCACTGCTAAAGACGTGTTTAGTTGTTCTTCTAGTCACTGCTAAAGACATGTTTAGTTGTTCTTCCGGTCACTGTTAAATACGTGTTTAGTTGTTCTTCCAGTCACTGTTAAAGACGTGTTTAGTTGTTCTTCCGGTCACTGTTAAAGACGTGTTTAGTTCTTCCGGTCACTGCTAAAGACATGTTTAGTTGTTCTTCCGGTCACTGCTAAAGACATGTTTATTTGTTCTTCCGGTCACTGCTAAAGACATGTTTAGTTGTTCTTCCGGTCACTGCTAAAGACGTGCTTCTATGTTCTTCCGGTCATTGCTAAAGACGTGTTTAGTTGTTCTTCCGGTCACTGTTAAAGACGTGTTTATATGTTCTTCCGGTCACTGCTAAAGACATGTTTATTTGTTCTTCCGGTCACTGCTAAAGACGTTTATATGTTCTTCCGGTCACTGCTAAAGACGTGTTTAGTTGTTCTTCCGGTCACTGTTAAAAACGTGTTTATGTTCTTCCGGTCACTGCTAAAGACGTGTTTATTTGTTCTTCCGGTCACTGCTAAAGACGTGTTTAGTTGTTCTTCCGGTCACTGCTAAAGACGTGTTTAGTTGTTCTTCCGATCACTGCTAAAGACGTGTTTATATGTTCTTCCGATCACTGCTAAAGACGTGTTTATATGTTCTTCCGGTCACTGCTAAAGACATGTTTATTTGTTCTTCCGGTCACTGCTAAAGACGTGTTTATATGTTCTTCCGGTCACTGCTAAAGACATGTTTATTTGTTCTTCCGGTTACTGCTAAACACGTGTTTATTTGTTCTTCCGGTCACTGCTAAAGACATGTTTATTTGTTCTTCCGGTTACTGCTAAACACGTGTTTATTTGTTCTTCCGGTCACTGCTAAAGACGTGTTTATTTGTTCTTCCGGTCACTGCTAAAGACGTTTATTTGTTCTTCCGGTCACTGCTAAAGACGTGTTTATTTGTTCTTCCAGTCACTGCTAAAGACATGTTTAGTTCTTCCGGTCACTGCTAAAGACGTGTTTATTTGTTCTTCCGGTCACTGCTAAAGACGTTTATTTGTTCTTCCGGTCACTGCTAAAGACATGTTTAGTTGTTCTTCCGGTCACTGCTAAAGACGTGTTTTTATGTTCTTCCGGTCACTGCTAAAGACGTGTTTATATGTTCTTCCGGTCACTGCTAAAGACATGTTTAGTTGTTCTTCCGGTCACTGCTAAAGACGTGTTTATATGTTCTTCCGGTCACTGCTAAAGACATGTTTATTTGTTCTTCCGGTCACTGCTAAAGACGTGTTTCTTCTTCACCCCTAAGGAGACTTCGGTCCGCAACCAAGGCCTTCCAAGCCCACCAATCCAAGTCCATCTTTTCCAGCTCTCTCTTCTCTCTCCCCTTTTTCTTACATTCTGTCTCCCTTGCGGAGTCCTTTTTCTTCCTTTGGGTGGTGAGCTATTCATTTCCTTGGTTGTGGTTTCTGTAGCTGCTATCTAGTGTGTTTTTATTTTTACCGTGTGGGGGTAGCTAGCCCTACCACCAACCTCCTTAGACGCCTCTTACGACATGTGTGACGGATAACAGTGTTACTATTCTTTGGTCCCCGACAACTACTCAAGGCTAAAGACATTTTACTCATCTATTGTTATCTCTCCTCTTTGGGCTAAAGATGTGTTAACACGTTGTACCCATGTTTCTCAAAGGCAGAAATAAATTAAATGATGAATGAAGGTATGTAGAATTTTCAGATTATTTATCTATTTATTGTTCCTTTTTTTTGCATCTTATTATTTTGTGTGTGTATATTTTGCTGAGAGAGGCAGGAAATATCGGTCTCAGTTCCATGGAGGAAATTGAGCGAGTTGCCCAGGATAGAGCGGTATGGAGAAATTACTTGCAGGCCCTATGTAACGTATAACGGTACGAGAGGAATTATTATTATTATTATTATTATTATTATAGTGCGCCTACAATTTTGTGTAAGATTTCATGTGTGACGCGACTTTATAAAATTTGAGAACCATCGCGTTAACCGTTTACCACATGCTCTGAATATTCTTCCTTTGGTTAATATTTTTCTTGTAGCAGGTGCAAACTCGCGGTATTTTTTTCAAATAAATTGTCAGTTCTAGGCAATGTAATGTGACCTTATATTCTCAAGGTTACTTCAGATTCATGTATTGGTTTCGTCAATATGATTAATAGACAGGATCACATTGCACTTCGGTGAGTAAACCATATGTACTCTGATCTCTTTCTTACACAGGAAGATCTCAGCTGCAGCGCGCAAATTCCGAAGCACCGGCGAGGGTCTCCGATGTAATTTTGAAGATCGTGAAGATTTTTAGTAGCGATTTTATTTAAAATCTTTTTCTAGTGAATTTTGCCCGGGCAGTGGCTTTCCAGCGTGTTATTCTCGATTTTGAACTGCCAATGGTTCTTTTACTTGCTCAAATTGAACACGGGACCTCTGTTTTATCGTTCGTCTCCGAAAAGACTAGGAACTCGATCTCACCTACACTGAGATCAGGGATCTCTGGAAAAATATCCAGATGATTCCACGAGGGAGCGAACCTGGTACCTTTTGTACAAGAGACGAACACCTAACTTCTACGCCATATTTTGTTTTTCCGATCCAGAAGCACTTGAGCTTTTCAGCTCTTCGGCTCGGTGCCATGGACATCGTAACCCTTCGGTTCGGTGCCACGAACACCGTAAATCTTAGGAATCTGTGGCTTTTTCTGCCATCCCGCGGAATTGAACCCGCACACACAGAGGGATAGTCACCCGTAGTCCAACGCGCTACGAACACGCTGGACAGACGGGCTTCTACGCCATATAGACCCTTATATCGTCAATTTTTCGTCAAGATAATATTATCTTCATTTAATGTTATCGATATAAGGGATACTAACTTCAATAGTATGAGAAAGTTACTGACATCCAAACAAATTACAAACAGGCTAAAAATGAGAATGATCAAATGCTATATATATCCTATATTCATGTATGGCTCTTCGTCCGAGTGGCTACTGGGGCCCAAATTTGGGGTGTAAAGAATGGAACCACTGTTACCTGCCACGCATGTCGTAAGAGGCGACTAAGGAGATTTGGCTGAAATCGGATGCACGTGTCCTAAACGTGTAGAAGTCTATGCGTTTAGGGACCTACCAAACTAATGTGCAACGTATACATGTTCTTGGCAAAGATCAAACATATCACAAAGAGTGATTAAAATTGGTCGTAAAGAACGAACGCAAAGAAGAAGAGAATGTATGGCTCGGAAACATGGACAATGAACAAGCAGTTAGAAGACAGAATTGATGCATTTGAGATGTGGATATATAGAAGAATTGGCAGAGTTTTATGGACAGAAAAACAGACAAATAAACAAGTTTTTGGAAAACTAGGCATGAAGAAATAATTATTAAGAGAAATAAAATTCAGACAAGTAAAGTATTTTGGGCACATAAAAGACATGACACCATGATAAAACATTTAATAGAAGGGAAAGCTGAGGGGGAAGAGCAAGAGGAAGACCGAGAGATAAGTGGAAGTAAACTTTAAGAAATGGACAGGTTACAGTCTGGCAGTGTGCAACACCAAGGCGAAAGACAGGATGTTGGAGATTCATTGCAGCCAACCTTCGATGTGGAGACGGCACCTGATGATATGATGATAAGGGAATATTGCAGTAAAATTATGTATCAATGGCGAAACACGTAAAAATAAAGTACTGTAGTTTTACAAAATATAAAAAATAATTACAATACACAGCAACGTTTCGACCAAAAGGCCTTTGTCAAGCAAAGGATACAACGTAAAATGAAGACATTCACTTCCGTTTGTTACCGAGGCTCGCAAGGCAAGCAAAAAATAGTAACTAAGTAATAGCAATAGGATGCGACTAAAGTAGGGATCTAGGCAGAGGCGGCTCGTCATTAAGGGCCAGTGGGGCTGGGCCCTACCAAAAATAATGTGTAAGGTGTATTTATTATTTTATAAATTAAAAAATAGTAACCCAAATCCATGATTTTTTCAAAGATATTTGTCTGGCCCCACCAGCAAAAATGGTCACGAGCCGCCACTGGGTCTAGGGAAGCTACCTAGTAAATAAAAAGCGTTGCAGAAATCGGATTTGTTGGCTTACTCGTAAGCGCATAACTGACACAACGAACAATTGATCTCAGCCTCAGATCACATACAAATCTCAAAGTGCGGTTAACAAGTTCTCGATATGGAGCGTTTGAAGAAGAAGAAGGATATTGAACTTATGTCCTTATTGCGCTCAAAGCCCCCCTGTGAGTACGGTTAAATTCCGCTGGCTGGCAGAAAAGCCACAGATTCTCCAGATTTACGGTGTTCGTGGCACTGAACCCAAAGCTTACGATGTACATGGTACCGAGCCGAAGAGCTGAAAGATCAAGTGCTTCTGGATCGAAAAAAATAAAAATATTTTTTTAAAATGCGCTCAAAAGTACACCCCTTGCTCTCCGCCATGTTTGCCTCGAGTACATCTGAACTAAAAAAATGCGTGTTCACAAATACGTGGCACGCACATTCTCAGTCCGACTTTGTCATTCACGAAGACGTGCAAACACGCACCAGCACTTGATATATACATACACTGTGTGCATGTTCTGTCATCTGTTTTGGGCGTGGCTGTCAAACGTTTATCTTCAAGTACCCATCAATCTCACGTCGGTCTTTCGACAAGGCTGTTGGGAGGTGGGGGGGGGTCTGTTTTGATTCTGCAACTGTAAGTAATGCAATTTTTTTTTACAGTAATTATTTATTACGGCATAACAACTTGCAACATTACTTTTAGAGAATTCTCTCGCCCGTGAGTTTCCGGGGCTCGCAAGGGGAGCAAAGAATAGTAACACCGCGACCTGCAAGACTTGTCGTAAGAGGCTACTAAGGTAGGAGCCTTGGGAAGCTACCCTAATAAATAAAAAGCGTCTCAGAAATCGGATGTGCTGGCCTACTTGTAGGCCATGACTTGACAACGTACAATCGCTCTTAGGCTCAGACTACATATAAATCACAGAGATATGGAACGTTGGAAGAAGAAGAATAGAATTCTCTGAAGTTTGTCTGTTCTTCGGTCTCTTGGTGACTGCTTGTTGGATGAAGACACTAGAATAGATGCTGAATCAATCCAGCGATTTAAGCAGTTTAGAGCTGCCCGTTGTACAAGTACAGGGTGTTCAAGATAAAAGCAGCCTGTGAATGGAGCTAATCTGGCATATATTTATGAAAATGAGAAGGTTCAGTTATGATGTAGTATAGGTCAAGGTTGTGTGATGGTGTGTAATTGTAGTGCGGGAAGGGGCGATGAACAAATGTGACGTAGGACGAGCTAGTCAGAACCGGTTTAAATAGTAAATAGACACAACTCAATAGGTTAACTGGCAATTTAATCAATGGGGCTGCATTTATCTTGAACACCCTGTATAACTGGATGCCTGATGGACAGAAGTTAAGAGTGTGTTTAACCAGCGAACCACAGATTTAAACCAATCCACGTCAACTACTAGATTGCAGGAACTGGGTTTGAAGATTGGAGTAGCAAGAAAAGAACAGCATAACAGGTCCATGAGTAGGCTCATCAATCAAAATCGAACTGGTACGGTCAGTCGCTGGACACTGTTGGAGATATCGCGAAGGAGATCGGAGCATCTATGGACATGTCCGGAGTGCAATGAAGATATTCCAAACTGAAATTGAAACCACAGGAACCATCAGTGTGCATACTCTTCGATATCTATTATGGGAGAATAAGCACCTATGGGTCTGCCCGGAGTACAATGACGTCAGTTTAGTAACCAATAACTAATTTCTTAACTCCGGACAAAAATGTTTCACTCATAATGAGAACGACACGGTCCGGATTCGAACCCACGTCCTTTTGAACGCAAGGCAAACGTAAACACCGTAACCACATAGCCACCCGATATAACCACATCTGCCGAGTTATACTGTAGCATGATGTCAAATCTGATAGGTTATATGGAAGTTTGTCAAAGCTGGCTCGTGTCCAAAAAACTACCAGCCTATTTTAATTAAAGATTCTGCCCAGCGTGTTCGTAGCGCGTTGGACTGCGGGTGACTAGCTCTCTGTGTGTGCTGGTTCAATTCCGCGGGCTGGCAGAAAAGCCACAGGTTTCCCAGATTTACGGTGTTCGTGGCACCGAACCGAAGGGTTACGATGTCCATTTCACCGAGCCGAAGAGTTGAAAGCTCAAGTGCTTCTGGATGGGAAATTTTTTTAAATTGAAGATTCGAAGTGGGTGTACTATAGTGTAACAGTCAAATAATCACGCGTATCTCAGTCCGTTTGTTTATCTTAAGTCTGAAGAACTTCCTGGTTGGACTTACACACCAACTTCCTGGTTAAACTTACACACGCGTTCTCTTTGTAATAACGCGTTTTCATATCTCTTTCTTTCACTCGCGCCCTTCTATCTGTTTCCCCTCCCCCATTTCACTCCTTCCCCAGTGCATATATATATATATATATATATATATATATATATAAAGAGAGAGAGAGAGAGAGTCAGATAGATGTTTCATCTCCTGCCGTATACCAGTACACCATAGATTCCCAAACTTTTTTGGCCCACCGCCCACTTTGCACACTATAAACTATGTAACGCCCCTCCCCATTATAACAGTTTTCCAACGCCCCCTTCTCTTTGACATAGAATATTGATATATATTTCTGTAATACATGGTTAATTTTCAAATGATTATAGACATGAAATAGAAAATTGATGAAAAAATGGATTGTGTAAGACGGGCATAAGATGAATTTAAATGCAAATTCAAATTTTAAATGATTATTCAATCGCAAAATTACGAAAATAATTTATTTAAAAATATTTATTATTAATTTCTTCTTTAAGGCGCCACCGACACCTAATCGCCAGAATACCCCCCAAATTCTTCTGAATCCACTATCGCCCCCTAGAACGCTTCAGCGCCCACTGGGGGCGGTACCGCCCACTTAGGGAAACGCTGCAGTAGACGGTACCATCTGAAACCGTTAAAGCACTGTCTTTGGGGGAGGCAGGGGTCTCAGCTCTGGAGAGAACCCTGATTGGCTATTGGAGAAAAACCCTGTTAGAAAATCAAAATCCCCACTGCCTTGTGGGCCAGCACGTTTATGTAGAAGGCTAGATGAGTAAACATTGACCACAAATCCAGAGGAAGGTATCCTAAGGCAAATGATGGTTATGTGTGTTCCATTCCATCTTCTGCAAACCCTGCTTGGTTCCAAATGTATGGACTTTGTCTTTGGATGAAACAGTAGAATAGAGCTTGTGCAAACTGTTTATGCAAAATGGGTAAGGCACATTAACTATATCAGCTGCCCAGGCTAGGCATAAATGGAGAGGACACTTTATCCTTGCTTTCGGCTCAGATACAGCACGGAAAGCAAAGCCACGAGACTCAGGGATGAGCTGAAAGGCAAGAGAGACAGTCAGATGTTGTCACAGTATAACACTTGCCAACTGACCGTCTGTAAAGACGAAGGAGATTGAGCGAGTTACCCCAGGATAGAGCGTTATGGAGAAATTACTTGCAGACCCTATGTAACGTATAACGGTACGAGATGAATTATTATTATATAAATATATGCTACGGAGTTCATGCACTGCAGCTGAGGTCTTCCTGTGTAAGTTTTCACCCCAAGTGCAATGATGATGGTTATATCAATCAATAAATCAGACAAGCAAATACGATCGGTGGGGGAGGGTGTAAGATGGATATGAGGTACATCTTTCGATTTCTTGGCGGTTGTCTGTTGGATGAAGAGATTTAAATTGATGTTTAATTTATTTGTAATTTTTAGGAGTTTGGAATTGCATGATGTGCAAGAATAACTGAATGCCTGAGTGGCTGAAGGCGGAACGTGTTTAACCACCAAGTCATGGGAACTACTATGAAGCATACTTTTCGACATCTACTGGGGAAACTGAGCGCCTATGGGTCTGTCAGGAGTACCATAACGTCACTTCTGTAACCAATAATCAAATACATCAGCTTTTAAGTCACTGCGGTATCAGTTATATGAGGATTATCATCATAGCACTCCGGACATGTCCATATGTGCTCCGATCTCCACCTCAACAAATCCAGCAGCATCCAGCGGCTCAACACGCTGTTGATTAATTAATCTCTTTGCATATGTGGTATGTCGTTCTTTTCGGGCTGTATCAATATCGACACGCATCTCTTTCAATCTGGTCAGCGACTGGGATTCACAACCCTGAAACTCTTCTGTGTTACTTGTGTTAGGTGCTATGTTTCAAGCTATACAACACACGACTTCTTTTCTCCAATCCTGGTTTGCCTCACAGCGTCAGGATAAGAAGAGATTTCTAGAAAGAGCCCTAGTGTGCGCTTCATAAATAGTGTTTTTTCGTCGCCTCTGTTATCTTTGATTTCCACCTTTTGCGTGGCTGGCCTTTTGCTTTGTATCCATTGTATCGGAGCAACATTGCTCTTTGAGGTACACTATCTGTTGGTAATCTGCTTATGTAACCAAACCATTTAATATGTTGTTTCTTGATGAAGTTTAGTACTGATATTGCATCCACTTTTTCCCCTGATGTCTTCATTTCTCAACCGGTCTCTAACACGACATCCAACTCACTAATCGCACCGTGTTACATGACGTAAGTGCCAATTAGTGCACTGTTATTACACATCATACACATAATACATCAAAGATTCTGGTTTTTTGTAAAATAATGTGCCCTTCATGCAAACAGCGGGAATTATTAGTATTTGATTATAATGCCAATTACTGAGATTACTATACACCGCAGCTGTGTGCTATCAAATTTACTGCCCAGCATGCAGGAGAATGACGAACCAAGATTGTCTAAACCAGCGCTTCCCAAACTTTGCATTACCGTGGATCCCCTTTTAAATACATTTTGCTGCCGCGCCCCCCCAACAGTTTCTATATATGAAAATGGACAAGAATGAATTATCTGAGTGTTACAACAGTAAACAGTGTCTGCAATTTAATAAACAGGAAGATGTTTCCCTTTGCTTTGAACAAGACGCACCATCATTAGCATCATCAGTACATTTGCGTTTCAATTTCAGCCAGCGATCCATCCTGAAGCTCAGCCAAAATGTATTGTAGCAAAATCCAATGCACACACGTTATTTATCCTATCTTTTCCAAGATCGTTTCAGCCAATTACCTACTTAAATTTCATTCTTCAAGCGATGGAGTTATTATTACACCACACCAACGGTCAAACTGGCTCCAATTTCTCAGACTGGGGGAAACTTCAAATGATCTTTCATTTTGTCCAGTCAGACATCTATACTCCGGTCTGGTCAGGGTCCTTTGATTTCGCAGCAGAACTAGTTTACCACCGTTTTTATACATATTTAAAAAAAATAATTATGTTTGAAATGGCAAAGATCATAATATTTCTTCAAGCGCTTGAGGATCCCCTGTGAGTACCTCCGGACTCCAGTTTGGGGAAAACTGGTCTAAACTATACACCAGCGGTATCAACACGGTGTCCGCGGCGCCCGCGCCATACATTCATGGCGCTCTAGTTTGTTCTACCGACTTATTCATATTTCAAGAAAACTATATTTTTTTATTTTTCATAGCACTCCTATGAACACAATCTTCCGCTTTTGCAATTAACCATTCTTCTTCTTCTTTGGGGTTCTCGGGTGGTTAAGCCCTTTGCCTTGCGAGTCGAAGGTCGTGGGTTCGAATCCGGACCGCGACCTTCTGTTCACGAGTGCAGTTTTTCCAGAGACCCTAGGATTGTTGCCGGAGCTACGGAGTTCGTGCTTTGTGCAATACTTTCGGCAGGTGGCGTGCCATTTCTGCGGAGATGGACCGAGCGATATGGGGTAAAACCCGGTGCAATGAAGTCAATCCTTTGGTTTTAAAACCCTTTAAACTCTTCTTCTTTACTCTTCGCTTCCAAGGAGGCATATGTCATCAACCAACGTCCTTTGCAAGCTCTCATGCGCTTGGTTGTGGATTGTATAACTGATTATTTTTACAGGGTGGGGAAGTTAATTCCAAGCCAAACCTCCGCTTTAATTAACCATTCTACTGCCTCCTAACCCAACCCTTTGTTTTTCACTAGAGAAAGTGTCAGCATGTAAACTATATTAATTTTACTATTAAATTAGTAATAGCGAGAGCCATAGTGTCGTAGTTGTTAAAGAACAATGACAGCGTAGTTGTTACCCGTTGCAGTGAAGTTGGAACCGTACTTATGAACTATGTTAAAGAACTCGCTTCTTAACCCTTTCACTGCCAAATATTTTCTGAAGACAAAGCTAAAAATAGCTACTCTTTGTTTCTAGGTCAGAAACATGAATGTACGCCTATAGCAGTGACAGTAGAAATGTATAACATGTTAACACATCCTTAGCCCACAGAGGAGAGATAATAACAGACGTGTTAATGCGTCTTTAGCTGTAAATGGGGAAAACGTCTATATACGTCCTTAGCAGCTAAAGGGTTAAGCTAGTGGCCCGGGTTCAATTTCACAGTGGGCGTGGAATATTTTTCCGACCGTAACGGCTCTCATGTCGACCCAGCCTCATTTGGGTACCAGGAAAAGCACTGGAAAGTAAAGGGAACCGGCGTGATGTTTACTTCTTCTTTTCCCTCGAGCACTCCATATCGGTCACTTGATAACAACTCTGTGTGATTTATATGTGATCTGAGCCTAAGAGCGATTGTACGTTGTGCCAGTTATGCGTTTACAAGTAGGCCAGCACATCCGATTTCTGCGATGCTTTTTATTTATAGAGTAGCTTCCCTAGGTCATACATCAGTCGCTTCTTACGACATGCCTTGTAGGTCGCAGTGGTACTATTCTTTGATTCTCTTGCGGGTCCGGCACCACACGGGCGGCGATGTTGACAACGTCATCCATCGTGTGCCAACGGTCACTGAAAAATACGGGCCTAACACATTATTACCCAATACACATCGAGGTATGAAATTTATTTCCCTCTACTTCAGTGGTTCTCAACCTTCCTAATGCCGCGACCCTTTAATACAGTTCCTCTATGTTGTGGTAACCCCAACCATAACATTATTTTCGTTGCTACTTCATAACTGTAATTTTGCTACTGTTATGTGTCATAATGTAAATATCTGATATGCAGGATGTATTTTCATTGTTACAAATTGAACATAATTAAAGAATAGTGATTAATCACAAAAACAATATGTAGTTATATATTGTGAAATATTTATTTCTAATTATGATAAATATGTGTTTTCCGATGGCCTTATGCGACCCTGTGAAATGGTCGTTCGACCCCCAAAGGGTCCGATACCACATGTTGAGAACCACTTTTCACTTGTTCTTCTGATTTCATATGCGATAGAGCAAAGACTGGTATATACAGTATTACATAAGAAGGAAAAATTAATTATAAGATATGAAAAAAAAAACACACTCAACGTTTCGGTGCTTAAGACCTTTATCAAGAACACAAAAACTAAATTAACTAAAACATGATAATTTCATATAAGGTATTTGTTTATTTTATCTATTTACAGGTCAATAACAACGGCGTCATCTCTTTCTTTAATGAACTCCGAGATTACAGACCTGGAGATTTCCCACTGCAGGATGAAATTCCAATTATAGCTCCTTACTGGGCAGATGTGGACACAACTAATTCAAACGGCACAGTGTGGTACAGAGAGTCACGAGATAAAGATTTGTTATTCAAGGTTGGTTCAGATTTGATCACAAACTGTAGCTGTAGATTATGGGTTCTCAAAGTTGGCGGTACCGCCACCAGTGGCGCTGAAGCCTTCCGGACGGGGGAGAAGAAAGAAGAGTCGCGATACTGGGTTCAGAAGCATTTGGGGAGATTGTTTTCGTAATTTTGCATTGAATAACCGATCCATTTTATTCATCAATTTTCTATTTCATGTATATAATTATTTGAAAATTGACCATGTATGACATAAATATATATCAATTTTCTATGTCAAAGTAAAAGAGTAATATTATATATATATATATATATATATATATATATATATATATATATATATATATATATATATATATATATATATATATATATATATTGTATGATGGGGGGTTTGCAAACTGGTATAATAGGGAGGGGGCATTACGAAGTTGTGCAAAGTGGGCGTGGGAAAAAGTTTGGGAATCTATGGTGTAGATGGTACTGTTCTGTAACACTTCTTTTTTGTAGTGATCAGAGAAATCACCTTCATTTTTGTCCCTGTGCACGCAGTAGTCAGTGTTAATGAACGAGCTGATAGATTGACTGGCATGGCTGCAATATCAGAAGGGACTGCAATGAACTGAAATGACATTCTTAACTCATTGAGAGTCTTTCCGAACAGAGGAGTTTCAGGGTTGTGAATCACTGTCGCTGACCAGATTGAGATAGATGGGTGTCGATATTGGTGCACCCCGAAGGAGCAACAAACAAAATATGCAAAGAGATTGATTAATCAACATCGAACTGGCGTGTTGGTCCGCTGGACCCTGCAGGATTTGTTGGGACAGAGATCGATCACATATGGGCGTGTCTGGAATGCTATGATGATAGTCCTCATATAATTGATAATACACGACCTTCGGAACGCAAGTCAAGGGATTAACCACTTAGATACCCCCGCCCACTGAAACATACTTTAACGTTTAAGTTAATTATTATATGTTTTCTCTACAGTATAACCACTTTGCCAGTGCCAGACTGTCTCTGATAAACTTGGTCTTTGACAAAGTCTCACATCACAGAAAGCTCATCACGTGTGAAATGAAATGCTTGAGGAAGGCAGTGGGAATCACCAGGAAAGATAGACTACGAAATGAGAACATCAGAAGCAGAGTGGACATAACTTCATGCACCGAATACATCGAAAGACAACAAATGCAGTGGTTTGGACATTTGAGGAGAATGGAATATAACCAACCACCAATAACACATACAATAAATTAGATCAGGTACTAGAGCCAAGGGAAGACCACGAAAAAATGGATAGACAATATCAAGACTACACTAAATAACACGTATATAACACAACAAGGGCGACCCATCTAGCCCTAGAACGCAAATTAAAACTGCCACCCCTACGTTTAACAGCAAGGGTGGACAACCAATTCCATCATCCACCTGGGAAAGGACAATTGACAATAACAACTTTAGAAACCGATCTTTGTGATGTTTTGTTATTTTATCCATTTAACTGTTAGCACTTGTGCTTTGTTTGCAGAAAAGCTGTGGTACCTTCACATTTCAGAACAGCATATCCAATTTCCTCATGCATTTTTTTCAGGTTCGCACTTGGATTATTTCAGGATGGTAAATTTTAATTTTCCATATTTTTTGCCATGATAATGATACAAAATGGGACAGATTAGCGTAATACTTAAGTGTTCACCTATCGACTTAGACACGAGGGGTGTGGGTTCAATCACACACTCGACGTCCCACACGTGAGGAAAGAATTAGTCCTCCTACTTCCTGCTCATTAGAGCCTAGCAATGTTCAGCGTCAGACACTTCATAACTTAAGGTCTGAAAAAGAGTTCCATCTCGGATAGAACTAGCCGCTTGACATCACCTACTCTGAGATCAGGATATGGTGCAAATGTATCTGAATCACCTTTAGATGGAAACGATCTCAGCAACTTCAACGCAGAAGGTCAGTGTCTATCCTACCGTTAGGACAGGCCGCTTGATATCACCTACTCTGAGATCAGGGTTTGCTGCAAATTTTTCTGAATCGCCTTGAGATGGAAACGATCTCAGAAACTTCGGTCGGTGCAGGTCATTTTCTATCCTCCCGTTAGGACTACTCCATGAATAAATATATATGTAACCAGTGGCGGGTCGTCATTAAGTGCCAGTGGTGCCGGACCCCATTAAAAAAATCAATGTGTAACATGTATTTATTATTTTATAGATTATTTGTTCAAAATTATTACTTTTAACGTGATACCGATTAGCTTTGAAAGTTGAATATATATAGCGCTATAATAGCATATACAGTCTGAAATTCCAGCGTCTTTCAGCGTTACAGACTAACTATTTTGTTATTTAACATTTTCACAGCCAATTCATAATTCGAAAGCTCTTCATATTCTGTCAATTTCTATTTGTCCTTATTTTTGACCATAGGCAACAAATGAGATTCGGGCATTTCCTGCATATCGAAACTTTAAAACATACTGGGTGTTTGTGGCAACATGGGATGAAGTGGGCTTCTTTGGGGCTACCGGAGAGGGTGTGAATAAGGTGAGTTCTAATAGCAGAAAACGCAGTCAGTGCAGACAGATATGTAAATTTATGCACACTGTTTTATTCTTCTTCAATGATCCAGCAGCCAGTGGGCTCTTGTCCTGTGGCTCATTGCAATCTTCTTTTTCTCCTTTTGTCATTACAAGACTATTGACTTGTAGAAGAGTACTTGATATAACAAAGAATAGAACAAAAATCAAGTGTTTAAGAGCCTGCGTTTTCCCCTTGCCAACATACGGTTGTGAGACTTGGAACATTGACAAAGCAGCGGAGAAGGTCATTAATGCCTTTGAATGCAAATGCTGCAGAAGAGTACTTAGAATATCATGGACAGCGTTAAGAACAAATGCTTCTGCTCTGCAACAGCTTGATATTAAAGAGAGTTGGCTATTAAAGAGCATAAAATCAAGATTATTTCTGACACATCATGAGTGCCTAGAGAAGATAATTTTAGAGGAATGGTGCCTGAAAGAAGAATGAGAGGAAGACCTAGAAGACGATGGGTGCAAGATGTCATTGACGATCTGAGAATAACTACTGCTGACGCCGGTCAACTTGCACAGAACAGAGTTTTCAGGACCTGCTATCATGTGAGTCAAGGTCCAGAAGGGACAAGCTACTTGATGAGGATAAAACCAGCATATCATTTTATTAATATATCAGTATGATAATGGTATGCCACGCATGGGTATTCAATCGTACTTGAACAGTGCAAGGGATGCAACCAAATAATATACAAAAGCTGTCCTTAAATAAGGGCAAACGTTATCAAAGGGAGGTAATTAAATGAAACAAAATACATAATTTTCTTTTCGGGAAAAAAGCTAAATGAGAGTTTATGACGAAGCATTCTCAGCTCTTACCCAACCAATGTAGTACTGAACATACATGTTGCTAAGTTATGATACGACGGAGACTAGGTCATTACTCATAAATTACACGGATGTATGATTTGCAATTATCAAACTGAGGCAGGCATAAGTTCTTAATTTTCTGACTGTCTTTAAACCTCTCCCCCTCCCTTCCCGGTCTTAATAATTAACATATATTAATGAACCACACTTGACCGTAATCTGTCTGATGATACATAGTATTACAAACTGGATGTTAAACTTTTTGCAGTTTCAAAGTCATACATACAGAGACACCCACTGCACAAGAATACTACTAATGACGTTATGGGTCGTGGATGGACCAAATTAAGAGAACAATTAATCAGGTGACCACAGTTGAGACTCTACCAAAAGTAGAAGAATAGATCACAATAAATGTTCAGGGTTCGAATCCTGTGTTCTGTAATTTTTTTTTTCCCAGAAGCCCCTTATGCTTGTTCACGGTCTGATGTCGAATGCTGCTAAATCTGGTCTCCTTCCTTATTTGAAACCTGAATTCAGAAGATACAAAACATGTCTAATGCATCAAATTTGCTGTGTGTATGTCCAGCGATTCTTCTTCTTCAAACGCTCCATATCTACCACTTGTTAACCATTCTTTATGATTTATATGTGATCTGAGCTTAAGAGCGATTGTAGGTTGTGCCAGTTATGCACCTACATGTAGACCAGCACATTCGGTTTCTGCCACGCTTTTTAATTTACTAGGGTAGCTTCTCTAGGCCCCCTACCTCAGTTGCCTCTTATAACATGCTTTGTAGGTTGCAGTGTTACTATTCTTTGCTCCCCTTGCAAGCCCCGGCAACACGCAGGCGTGTCCAGCGATTAAAACAAGCTTTAAAACATGTTTTCTTCCGTTTTCAGAAAAACACATTCCAATCAGTTCTGGTGCTAGATACAACAAGGAGACTCTCATTTGTTATTCTGAATTATGCAAAAATTGAGTGGACAACAGGGTCAAATAGCCTTGGAGATACATCTACGGGCCTTGGCGGTAATCCCGCCCAGGTATGGCAGGTAGATACATCGTAAGACTTGGTTGTCTCCCTTTAACATTTTTCAGACGAGCTTTTTGATTTTCAGTTTTCATATATACACATTTTTTTGGTCTTTTTTTGGTTTGGTTTTAGATATTTTTTTTTAAATTTTGTTTTGTTATGTTAGATATATTTGTGTGTGTTAGAAGTTTCTGCATTCAAATCATTCCACTTGAATAGTTTGAGAAGCATAATTAGTTAGCTTCCAAAAGTTTTTATTTGTATTTTTAAACAAAATGATTCTTACACAGCTAGAATATCAAAGCTAGAAAAGGTTAGCGATAAAAAATATCTTTTAGCGCAACTCAGTATCTAGTTAATTTTAGAACTGCAGTTTTGTTTCTAGAGATAGTACTTAATGACAGTCCATGGTCTTTAGTTATTTTTTATCTTAATAGATTAAATTCTTATCGTTCTGATAAGATTGTACTTTATCCTTGATATGTTGTATCCTGTTTTATATCAGATTATATAATAGGATAAGGAAGGTTCTATCCTTGATTATATATCCTGTTTTATATCGGATTATTATCAGATTAAATCCTATGATAAGGAAGGTCAGATCCTCTGATAAGATCCTATCCTCTTGTAAGATATAAGATCCTAATTGATAAAATTATATTCTCATAAGGTCCTAATTGATAAAATTATATTCTCATAAGGTCCTAATTGATAAAATTATATTCTCATAAGGTCTATGAAAATTATTTCAAAAATTGAACGTATTCTCTGGTAAGATTCTTTGATGAGATTATATCCTCTGATAAGTGCTATCTTTTGATAAGATTCTGCCCTCTCATAAAATTCTATTCTCTTATAAGATTCTGCCTTCTCATAAAATCATATTCTCTTATAAGATTCTGCCCTCTCGCAAAATCATATTCTATTATAAGAAAAATTGTTATTTTGACATTGTCGCCTGCACATTTTGCTAGATCATCATCTAGATTGTCCCTTCCATAACATGGCTTCCAGGACAGCAGTCCTGAAAAACTCTATTCTATTCAAGTTTATGCCTTCAAGCAGCAGTCATTCTCAGATCGTCAATGACATCTTGCACCCATCTTCTTCTAGGTCTTCCTCTCATTCTTCTTTCAGGCACAATTCCCTCCAAAGTTATCTTCTCTAAGCACTCATCTCGTTTGATGCATCCAAAATATTTAATTTTCCTGGATTTTATGCTCTTTAACTTTTAGTAAAGTCCCTTCAACCGCCCTTTAGTGTGGCTCCTGGTAAAAAGGGGTCTAACCCAAAGTGTGGCGTTTGGTTCACAAGGAGTTAATAGCCAACTTTCTTTAAAATCAAGCTGTTGATTAACAGAAGCATTTTTTCAGATAGTGACTTTAAAAAGGCTATTCTTTGAAGACAAATTTTGATCAAGTTTAGTCTAATTTTGACAAGTTTAGTCTAAATTTCAACAAGTTTAGTCTAAATTTTGACAAGCTTAGTCTAAATTTTGACAAGCTTAGTCTAAATTTTGACGCATGGTGGCAAGCTGCACTGCATGAAGACACATGCTTAAAATAGTATTTGAACAGAGATCCTCATATCCAGTATTTAGTTGTAATTTCTCATGTTATGGCATCATGGCAAAATGGGTGAACAATTTTGTGTGTTAGATCTTCTCCCTTATCCTGCCTTGAACATAAATCTGCTAACTTGGAGAGACTCATCAACATAGACATAAATATGATTAGCAGTTTTACTTAAGTAAGGAGGTACACACATGCACATCAACAAGACAAACATAGCAGAAAGTAATAATTTTTTTGTTTCCCTCATTTTAACCCCAATTTGCCCGCTGTTAATTCAGTTGTAGTCTTTTTCTTTGGGCCTGTTATCAAGATACGATAACTACCACACAATATTTTTTTCCAGCTTGTTTGCTATGAAATCAGTTGTCATCTTTTTTTTATTTTCCAGCGGTATCATGATACGGAAACTACCACATTAGACCCTTCCCCACCCCATTTGACCACTATGAATTCAGTCCCCCGTATTCACTCCTCAGTATGGAGGAACTGGTGAAGACCTCAAACGCACCTCCCTGTCTATGACACATACTGGAGTAGTCGCATAGCAGAAGTTGATCGCAGAGTAAAAAAATACTTTAATTTTTCTTATGTCCTTGCTGTAGTAAATCTGCACAAAACACCTATTTATTTTTCATATTTACTTCCAGTTATACCACAGCACTCCCAGTTTTTTTTTTATAAATAAGATTAACTATGCTTTAAGAACCAAACTGTAGACTCGGATCAGTAATCTGTCTGCACATTTTTGCTTTTGTCATGTAGAAGCTTCACTTCCTATTAGCAGACACTTGACTGTTGCACATTGTGTAGTTGTGATGATGACATTCTGTTAGTTGTGAGAAAGAGTCCATGCTTATGGCAGGATGTTGCTTTCTCCTGGCGCGATTTATATGAGCTACTTTAGTTTGGCTTCACCAGTGCTAAGAATCTGCTCCCATCTAAAATCCAATGCTTAGAACCTGCTCCCATCTAGACCCAGTTCTCAAAACCTGCTCCCATCTGGATCCAGTTCTCAGAACTTTCTTCTAGCTGGACATGTCCCTGGCATGTTGTTACCAGCTTGGTGTATTCATATCGTTGCCTTCAAGTCTTGTCATGAGAGAGCGGACAGGTGGGCTGGCTCTTCCACCAAATTGGGGGGTCAGCCAATGGATAGGGCTGAATGCCCTCATAGAGTGTGGCTGCAAAGAGGACTTTAATCTATACCAATCCACATCAACTGCTAGATTGCAATAGATGGTATTGAAGATTGGAGTGACCAGAAAAGAACAGCACAACAGGTATATAAGTAGGCTCATCAGTCAACATCGAACTGGTATGGTCAGTCTCTGGATGCTGTTAGAGATAATACAAAGGAGATTTGAGCATCTATGGACATGGTCAAAGTGCAGTGAAGATATTCCAAACTGAAACAGAAAGAGACCTTGTGAAGCTTCCAGGTAACTGTATGTTGCTCAATCAATCAAGTTCCATGTCTGCCAGCGTAGGCAATCATGTCTCTCCACAACTCTCTGCTTGGTGCAGTTAATCAGTTCTGAAGTCGATCTTATGTTAAACCATGATGTCAGGCCATCCAACATCTCCCTCTGTCTTTCACGATCTCTCCTTCCCTGAATTTTACCTGTTGTCACCAAATGTTAGAAATCTTCGCTTTGCATTATATGCCCGAAGAACCTTGATTTCGGATTCTTATTCTTTTGATAAGGTTTCTTTGTGTGCAAGCCTGATTTAAAACCTAATTTGTTTTCTTTGCTGTAAAACCATGTCTCTGTGACTTCCAATGATCATATTGATTGTTTATTCATTGTCCATGATACACTTCCCTATATACATATTGGATCAATATAGCAATGAATAAGAAACATACACAGAAAATAGCAACATGCAAAATGAGATGTCTCCGCAAAGTCACTAACAACACAAGAGTCGACAGAGTATCAAATACCAGCATCAGAGAAAAGGTTGGAACAAGACCTTGCTTGAATTATATAGCGAAACAGAGAATGAAGTGATTTGGCCACTTAGTAAGAATGCGAACAGACCAAACTGCCTATGAAGCTTTCCACAACAGAATATCAGGAAGGGAAAGGCTAGAGGACGACCGAGGAAAAGGTGAATAGATAACATAGTTGAATTCTGCCAGGGGACTAAGAGACAAAACCATCACACAAGTCACCAGAGAAGCGCAAGACAAACACATAAAACCACAACAAACAACCCGGTTACAGTGTGCTGACAAAAGAAGAAGATAGCAGTGGAGTATTAGTTTTCACAGTGTCATTGGTAATGAATTCACACTTAGTGTCTTTTTCATAAATGCTGCTTTTGCTTGAGCTATTCTGCTCCTAATCTCTGTTTTACACCTGCCATCTGATGTTAGGAATGTTCCCAGATACTTGAATCGAAGGACTTGAATGGATGTATATTGCTGCACAGTAATATTATCTAAAATTTGCTGCAGAATAGCATTGTTCTACAATTCCCACGTCTGTGGAACATTGGAAGTAGATACTCTCCATCTTCTCTGCAATGAATTTTCAATTGATGTAGCTCTTTTACAGAAATTGATGCCTTGTCAGTGATTACTGTGTTCTAGTTTGATAGATTGATTGATTGATTGATTGATTGATAGGACCAACATCATTTCATTGAAAAACCATGTGTGCTCCGATCTCTTTCTTGCGCAGGAAGATCTTAACGACAGTGTAGGAACTATATAGCATTAGCGAGGGTCTCCGATTAAAATTTTGAAGATTGTTCAATTGTTTGATTAATTTTAGTTTAATCTATTTAATTAATTTTACCCGAGCAGCGTGTTTGCGGTCCACTGTTATCGATTTTAAACTGCCACGGGTTCTTTAACATGCTCAACTTGAACACAGGACCACGCTTTTATTGTCCATTTCCGATAGGACTAGGAATTTGATCTCACCTACATTGAGATCAGGAATCCCTTGTAAAATATGTAATCACTTTAGTAATCCACACATCACTTTAGTCATCCACACATCACTTTAGTAATTCACACACCACTTTAGTAATCCACACATCACTTTAGTAATCACACATCACTAGTCATCCAACATCACTTTAGTCATCCACACACCACTTTAGTCATCCACACATCACTTTAGTATCCACACATCACTTTAGTCATCCACACACCACTTTAGTCATCCACACATCACTTTAGTCATCCACACATCACTTTAGTCATCCACACATCACTTTAGTCATCCACACATCACTTATAATCCACATCACTTTAGTCATCCACACTCACTTTAGTAATCCACACATCACTTTAGTCATCCACAATCCTTAGTCATCACACATCACTTTAGTCATCACATCACTTAGTCATCCACATCACTTTAGTAATCCACACAACACTTTAGTCATCCACACATCACTTTAGTCATCCACACATCACTTTAGTAATCCACACATCACTTTAGTCATCCACACATCACTTTAGTCATCCACACATCACTTTAGTCATCCACACCACTAGTCACACACACCACTTTAGTAATCCACACATCACTTTAGTCATCCACACACCACTTTAGTCATCCACACATCACTTTAGTCATCCACACATCACTTTGTCATCCACATCACTTTAGTCATCCACACATCACTTTAGTAATCCACACATCACTTTAGTAATCCACACATCACTTTAGTCATCCACACATCACTTTAGTAATCCACACATCACTTTAGTCATCCACACATCACTTTAGTCATCCACACACCACTTTAGTCATCCACACATCACTTTAGTAATCCACATCACTTATCATCACACCACTTTAGTCATCCACACATCACTTTAGTCATCCACACAACACTTTAGTCATCCACACACACTTTAGTCATCCACACACCACTTTAGTCATCCACCACTAGTCATCCACACCACTTTAGTCATCCACACAACACTTTAGTCATCCACACATCACTTTAGTCATCCACACATCACTTTAGTCATCCACACATCACTTTATTAATCCACACCACTTTAGTAATTCACACACCACTTTAGTAATCCACACCACTTTATTAGTCCACACACCACTTTAGTAATCAAACATCACTTAGTAATCACAATCACTTTAGTAATCCATCCAACCACATCACTTTAGTCATCCACACACCACTTTATTAATCCACACACCACTTTATTAATCAACACACCACTTTAGTAATCTACACATCATGTTCACTATCTCTGCTGTGACTTTGTAATAAGTTTCATATACACACTTCATGTACTTGCAATTTTGGCACATTGCACACCTCCCTTGTATTGCACTCTTCACTTCCCCCATAGAATGCACCAGACTCCCTTTTGCCAGCCACATCACGCATGTATTAGAGGGTTGATATCCCCATATTATTATCTTCATCAGTCACAAATCTATACAGAAGCCAAATCAAATCAATTTAGATCTATCTAGCATGAGTTGCAACTATTAACTAATTATTGATTTATCTATCAGCAAAAAAATTCTAAAACATTTAATACAAAATTTCTAAATTTTATATATTAAAAAAAAATTTGTGTGTAAATGATTCTTTCAGGGCAACTTTCATTTTCTTCTTTTCTTTTTGTTTTATTGATTTTATTTTTAAAGATAATATTTTGTTTCATTATTTTGTTACATATTTTTTTGTCTTGTTTTTTTTTTTTTTTATTCTGTTGCTTAACATTTTAATTTAGTTCTTGTTAATGGAGACACCAATCTTATGCATGTCTTTCTACTTTATTTGTGTATGTCCTCATATATATATATATATAAATTAGTGTGTTTGAATTATTATCCCTTATATAATAGAGTAGTTTAGACTGAGCCAGATAATTATTTACCCTTTACGCTCCATCTTCTCTGCACCCATTGAACTTAATGCTTAGAACCTGCTCCTATCTGGACCATGTTCAGAAAACCTTGCTGCTGTAGAAGACTTTTATCCATGCATGTTTTCTCGGTGACTCAATGAGTATACTCAGGAAGATTGAATCAGGATGGGCTCGGAGACAATGGATGGAGTCGCTGGGGAGATCTAACCTGATAAAAATCAGTTTTATTTTGTGCCAGGGCATGCAGGTGTAAGAGGAAATGAACCGCCAACAGACTTGCAGGTATGGCTGCTGTGGAAAGCGGGCAAGCAATAGACCAGGCTGATATTATAAATTCCCTAAGGGAGTGAGGCCATGTACATGATTCAAGTAATAGTGGTGAATCTACAACACTAACCAGACTGCAAGAATTCCATGCAAGAATTCCAAGTCAAATGTAGTGTTGCTAGACAAGAATACTATACTGTAGCCCAAAGAAGAATAGTAATCTAGCAAAGAACAGGTGTCGTTAGTCGCCACATGCTGAGAGACATACTGAGGAGTAGATCAGAGCACTTCCGGACTAATTGGTTCGACGTGCAGTGATGATGATAATCCAACGACTAAACTAAACTTATCTACCCTTTGCTACTGCTGTATAGTAAATTATCTATTTCTCTGTTGAAAGTAGAATTTTCTAGAACTTTACTTTGGCAGTAAGCACTCTGGATTGACTTTGTTTTAAAATGTATTTTACTCCATGTTTATTCAATGCTTGATGAATGTTGAATGACTTTGAAGAGTGCGACAGGCTTGCTAGATACCTCGCTAGTTTCCCATTTTCAAACTTTTTTACTTTGTATAGTGTACCATTCCTGGAAACTTTACTTTGTGTAGTGTGCAGTCTATGGAAACTTTACTTTGTATAGTGTGCAGTCTATGGAAACTTTACTTTGTTAGTGTACCATATGGAAACTTTACTTTGTAGTGTCATTCCTGGAAACTTTACTTTGTATAGTGTACCAGTCTATGGAAACTTTTCTTTGTGTAGTGTACAATCTATGGAAACTTTACTTTGTTAGTGTACAATCTATGGACATCTTTGTGTAGTGTGCAACTCAATGAAAACTTTGATGTAGTAGTAAACCTCTATGGAAACTTGACTGTGCATAGTGAAACCCTCTGAAACTTACTTTGCATAGTGAACCATTCATGGAATCTTATGCTGCATAGTAGACCCTCATGAAAACTTTATTTGCATAGTGAACCCTCTATGGAAATCTTGCTTGCATAGTGAACCCACTATGGAATCTTTGACTTGCATAGTGAACCCTCTATAGGGAATCTTACTTTGCATAGTGAACCCTCTATGGAAACTTTACTTTGCATAGTGAACCCTCTATGGAATCTTTTCTTTGCATAGTGAACCCTCTATGGAATCTTTTCTTTGCATAGTGAACCCTCTATAGAAACTTGACTTTGCATAGTGAACCCTCTATGGAAACTTGACTTTGCATAGTGAACCCTCTATGAATCTTGACTTGCATAGTGAACCCTCTATGGAAACTTACTTTGCATAGTGAACACCTCATGGAATCTTTACTCTGCATTGTGTAACATTCATGATAACTTTACTATGCATAGTTTACCAATCATGGAAACTCTAAAGTGTACCGTGCATGAAAACTATACTTGGAAAATTTAATATGTAATTTTTGCCATACATGGAAAATTTACTGTGTATTGTGTACCACTCATGGAAACTTTACTTTGCATAGTTTTCAATTTGGATAACTGTGTAGCGTGCGTTCATGGAAACTTTACTTGCATAGTTTTCAATTGGATAACTTGTAGCGTGCGTCATGAACTTTACTTTGATGTTTCAATTTTGATAACTGAGCGTGCGTCATGAAACTACTTATAGTTCAATTTTGGATAACTATATCGTATAAACTACGAATTAGATATATCATGATTTTGGAAAGGAAGAATTCTTGCCTCGTCTGACTAAATTACATTTTTATGATGTGCACAAATCTAATCTAATTGAAGATGACTTAAATATGATAGTTTTGAAGATATATTAAAGATAACTTGATTGATTTATTGAGTGATTGATTGATTGATAAGGCCATCAATGTTACACTTCAGTGAGTAACATTGCATGCTCTGATCTCTTTCTTACACATGAAGATCTCAGCGGCAGCGCACCAGCTCCTTTGCACCGGCAAGGGTCCAGAGGGTGATTTAGAAGACGGTAAAATATTTGTAGGAATTTGATTTTTTAATCATGCTAAAGATTTTTGTAAACACGTAAAACAAAGTACTACAGTTTTACAAAATACATAAACAGTGACGATAAACAGCAACGTTTCACCAAAAGGCCTTTATCAAACAAACAATACAACAAGAATGACGAATTTCGAGGAACACTACAAATGGACGATTACATGTGGAAACATAAACCTATCTGATGAAAATCTGGGAATAAAAACGAACAACGAAATGAGTGCAACACAAAAACCGAAAGTGGAAAAAGAGAGGAACAATAAACAATATAGTGGATAAATGACACATATATGGAGCAAACACACATATAGATAACAAGGCACGAGATAAGACAGTACTAAGAAGCATAGGAATGTAATGCGCGAGTCCAAGAGGTCGAAGTGCCATAGAATGAAATAAAACGGTTCTCCAGGGCGAATCGACTGCGATCATCGGAGGAACATGATCGGAGGAACATGATCGGATGGCTGTGACCTGGACATCGTCAACTCCTGAATGGCCAGTATCATTGAAATGAGTGGCCACAGGAGTCACAGAGCATTGGCGAATATCGCGTAAGTGTTGGGCGAATCGGTCACTGAGCCTCTTACCGGTTTCACCAATATAGGCCTTATGGCATCGTTTGCAGGTGATAGCATAGATGATATTGCGGGACTCACACGTGAAACTGTCTTGAATGGTATATGTAGCTTTTGGAAAAGAGACAGTCGGGTCTGTATTCATATGCACATGTATTACAGAGCCGACGGCCACATTGGATGGTGCCAAAGTGACTCTGGATGTTAGGCTTGAGGCGACTGTGTACCAACAAATCCTTGAGGCTTCTGTCCCGGCTGTACGCCACCAAAGGATAGTGTTGGAAGACTGAACGTGTCTCAGGATCAGACTGAAGAATAGGGAGATGATGGAATAAGACCTTTTTCACCAGGGAACTATGAGGGTGGAAAGTTAAGATAAGTTTAACCCTGTCAGACTTTGGGGTTCTAAGTATGTGAGAGAGGGCCTCCTGGCGAGCAGTTAGCTGAACCGATGCATGGCAGATGTAAGCACATTCTCCGGGTATAGGCGCTGGTGGAAGAAATCAAGCATCTCATGAGCTCTATCAAGAAAATCGCGCCCCGCTGCAGAGGCCGAGCAAGAGTTGAGAGAAAGGTAAAGAGTCACGACAAGCCTGGGGATGGGAAGAGGTATACAGAAGAAAGCTATGTGTATCAGTAGGCTTGTAGTATACTGATATAGTGATAGTGGATAGGCTGATGGTGATAGTGATGTCAAGAAAATTGACACAGGAGGTAGAGATGTGAGAGGTGAACCGAATAGCAGGATTGAAGGCATTGATGAAGGTAATGAAGCGTGACAAATCGCTTAGACATATCGTAACTCCAATACAATCATCGATGTATCTATGATACACGGACGGAAGAAGGCCATCATAGGTGTTCCATACTAAGTGTTCAAGATGACCCATGAATAGACAAGCATAGCTGGGGGCCATTTTAGTACCCATGGCACCCACTAATCTGTTCGAAGAACTGGTCACTACATCAGTATACTACAAGCCTACTGATACACATAGCTTCTTCTGTATACCTCTTCCCATCCCCAGGCTTGTCGTGACTCTTTACCTTTCTCTTAACTCTTACGCCTTCGTCGCCTCTGCAGCGAGGACGACGATTTTCTTGATAGAGCTCATGAGATGCTTGATTTCTTCCACCAGCGCCTATACCCGGAGAATGTGCTTACATCTGCCATGCATCGGGTTCAGCTAACTGCTCGCCAGGAGGCCCTCTCTCACATACTTAGAAACCCCAAGTCTGACAGGGTTAAACTTATCTTAACTTTCCACCCTCATAGTTCCCTGGTGAAAAGGTCTTATTCCATCATCTCCCTATTCTTCAGTCTGATCCTGAGACACGTCAGTCTTCCAACACTATCCTTTGGTGGCGTACAGACGGACAGAAGCCTCAAGGATTTGTTGGTACACAGTCACCTCAAGCCTAACATCCAGAGTCACTTTGGGACCATCCAATGTGGCGGCGCTGTAATACATGTGCATATGTAATACAGACCCGTACTGTCTCTTTCCAAAAGCTACCTATACCATTCAAGACAGTTTCACGTGTGAGTCCCGCAATATCATCTATGCTATCACCTGCAAACGATGCCATAAGGCCTATATTGGTGAAACCGGGAAGAGGCTCAGTGACCGATTCGCCCAACACTTACGCGATATTCGCTAATGCTCTGTGACTCCTGTGGCCACTCATTTCAATGATACTGGCCATTCAGGAGTTGACGATGTCCAGGTCACAGCCATCCGATCATGTTCCTCCGATGATCGCAGTCGATTGCCTGGAGAACCGTTTTATTTCATTCTATGGCACTTTAGCCTCTTGGACTCGACGATTACATTCCTATGCTTCTTAGTACTGTCTTATCTCGTGCCTTGTTATCTATATGTGTGTTTGCTCCATATATGTGTCATTTATCCACTATATTGTTTATTGTTCCTTCCTTTCCACTTTCGGTTTTTTGTGTTGCACTCATTTCGTTGTTCGTTTTATTCCCAGATTTTCATCAGATAGGTTTATGTTTCACATGTAATCGTCCATTTGTAGTGTTCCTCAAATTCGTCATTCTTGTTGTATTGTTTGCTTGATAAAGGCCTTTGGTCGAAACGTGCTGTTTATCGTCACTGTTTATGTATTTTGTAAAACTGTAGTACTTTGTTTTTACGTGTTTACCTATTTTTCCAAGTTTTACTGCAGTCTCCACCCTTTTTCGATAAAGATTTTTGCCAGGGCAGCGGCTTTCCAGCCTGCTGTTATCGATTTTGAACTGCCAAGGGTTCCTTTACGTGCTCAACTTGAATACGTTTTATCTTTCGCTCCGATAGGACTAGGAACTGGATCTAACGTACGCTTAAATCAGGGATCTCTGGAAAAATATCTCAATGGCTTCACAAGGTAGCAAACCAAGAACCTGTGGAATGAGAGAGGAGTACTTAACATCTATGCCACAGAGACACCCAAAGATAGTTAAAAGCTTAACATCTATGCCACAGAGACCCCCAAAGATAGTTAAAAGCTTAACATCTATGCCACAGAGACCCCCAAAGATAGTTAAAAGCTTAACATCTATGCCACAGAGACCCCCAAAGATAGTTAAAAGCTTAACATCTATGCCACAGAGACCCCCAAAGATAGTTAAAAGCAGAAGGATTGACTTCATTGCACCGGGTTTTACCCCATATTGCTCGTCCTCTCCGCAGAAATGGCACGCCACCTGCCGAGAGTATTGCACAAAGCACGAACTCCGTAGCTCCTGCAACAATCCTAGGGTCTCTGGAAAAAAACTGCACTCGTGAACAGAAGGCTGCGGTCCGGATTCAAACCCACAACCTTCAACTCACAAGGCAAAGGGCTTAACCACTCAGCCACAGCTTATTCTTCTGCAATCAACTTCTGCTATGCAACTACTCCAGTATGTGTCATAAACAGTGCGGTGCGCTTGAGGTCTTCACCGGTCTCCTATAGTTTGTTTTGTAGGGTTGTTTCTGTTGGCCAGATTTCCATTTCCTATCTGCTCGAGATGGGGCAGTCTTGTATGATGTGCTCTTGGGACTGCTTTGGTGCTCCACAGGTGCAGGGAGCTGAGTCCATGAGACCCATTCTATAGAGGTGTGCTCTGAGACTGCAAAGACAGCAAACAGATAGCAAACAGGAACATTATAACCAAACACATCTAAATCTCATCTATTTAATTGTTTTCAGACACAGAACAAAAATATAGAGGCATTTGTTGTAGGTAGTTTTAGATTTGAGGTAGTTAGAGATGAGGTCTTTTAGAAGAGCTGCAGGTGTGACAATAAGAGACAGAATTAGAAATGAAGAAATCAGAAGACTGGATGTGAAACCAGTCATGCAATTCATAAAATAACAACAGATTAAATGGTTTGGACACCTGACAAGAATGCCCTGGTATCGCCTACCACAGAGAGCCATACAGAAAAAGTATAATGAGTACAAAGCGAGAGGAAGACCATGCAAAAGATGGAGCGACGGCATCAAGAATAGCCTTACGAAAATGAATATCAGCTTACAAAGTGCCAACCACACACACAAGATCACTATGTGTGTTCTCCCCAACACTTTCATAAAGAAGTAAATGGTGGAAGAGAAGTAGTTTCAGATTTGATCAGATTCAACAATGCTTTTGAATATAAGTGTTACAGAAGAGTTCTCCTTAAATCAAGGAGATTCTGGTCTTGAAAATTTTTAGTTGCTTTGGTATTAATGTAGAATTTGTATAACAATTTTGAGACGATTATGACTTAGAATAGTAGAAAAAAAAAAAAATGTCAAAGCGTTGCCATGGAAACAATACAAAATGGCCACCAAGCACAAAATATCAAATCCCTAAGGCTCTGAAGTTAATGAATATAAATGAATTCTGTTTTCACTCTAAGGTGAGCAAGTGTAATATCTAAAAAATTACACATCCTTTTTAGGATATATTAAATATTACATTTTTAATGAATTTTTGTGTAAACACACCCCAAAAACAGCATTTTTGACCAAATTTTGAGGAATTTTTACCAAAAATTAATAAAAATTAAATATTTAATATATCCTAAAATCATGTGTAATATTTTAGATATTACAATTGCACCTTAGAGTGAAAACAGAATTCATTTCATTCATTAGATTCAGAGCCTTAGGATTTGAAATTTGTTTGTGGCCATTTTGTATTGTTTCCATGGCAACACTTGACATTTTTTTTACCAATTTTTTCTACTATTCTAAGTCATACTCTTTCAAAATGCTTATACAAATTTTATATTAATATGAAAACAACGAAAATAGCTTCTTGATTTTCAAGACCGAATCCCCCTTAAATCATGAACAGAGAAGAGAACAAATAGATCTATCCAGACACAAAATTAAAGTCAACTGGCTGAGAAAATGAGAAAACTAAAGTATTTCAGACATATTTCTTCATAAAACGCATCATATCGACCACTTGTTAACCACTCTGTGTGATTTCTTTGCGATCTGAGCCTAAGAGCGATTGTACATTGTGCCAGTTATGCGACTACAAGTAGACCAGCACATCCGATTTCTGTGATATTTTTATTTACTAGGGTAGCTTCCTAGGTCCTACATCAGTCGCCTCTTACGACATGCCTTATAGATCGCAGTGGTACTATTATTTGCTTCTTTGTGGGCCCCGACACCACACTGGTGTTTACAGCAATTTATTTTTAGATATATAAAAGGGGACACAAATGTGTTGGAGAAAATCATTATGGAAGTAAGCATCACAGCAAAGAGGAGAACAAGGAAATGATGGATTCAGGATGTTCTTTCTTTTCTTCTGTTCTTCTCTGCTTCACAATAGCTATAAGAATGTGTCTGCTAACAAATTAAAGAGGAAAATACCAGCGATGATAAATATGTTTGGTAAACGAATATCTGACATGTCGGGTGGTGCACAATAAAACCGCAGAGATTTATAACAAAATCAATTCAAGCATAGATAAAGGAGTTTGTTTCACTCAATCTTTCTTATCTTTTTTCTTTCTTTTGTCCTCTGCTTTTTGCCGTTAGGCGTAGCAGGTTTAACTGATGATCGGTTTCCGAGTGCACTCTGGGTCGCTTGATATGCTGTGGTATTGTGGAGTTTTAAGAAGTCTGCAACTCATCAATCCATCTTTTTCTTGGTCTGCCCCTTCCTCTTGATGATTCCATTTTCAGGTTGTATGCTCTTACAATTGGTGTATTCGGACTCATTCTCCCAAGTGGCCAAACCATTTGAGTCTCTGTTTTTCAATGAATCTAATAGTGGTCCACGTTGTTCCGACTGTTCTTTAAAGTCAGGACGTAACTAATGAATTTAAACATTACAGCTGCAGAGGTGAGACATCTAACCTATGAGAGAGAGAAATTCCAAAGGACCTTTGGGGTGGCAAAGTTCAGCTCAGTACTAGCTATTTGATGATGAGTTTTAGAATAATTCTTGCAAAATGTGTTCACACATTTATAGTCATTATTATTTTATTCTGTTAACTAGTTCATATATAGCGGTTCCAACTTCACTGCAACGGGTCACCCCATAATTGATCCGTTCTTGTGTCAACGAAAATTATATGAAATGCTAACAACTGTTTCCTGTGTAGCGTCAAAACTAATTCCAGAATGAAACAGCCGCGTACCGCCACAAAAAGCAACCTGCACCGTATAAATGCATATGGCCGTCGCTAAAGTGTCAACACAAAACTGTTCATCACTTGAATTGCAATTGATGTCGGAGGGAACATCAATCATGACAAAATCCAGCTTTCTGTACACACATTATCACTGCATACGGCAGATTGAGTCGGTTCGTCATAACCGCTGTCTGCCATTTTCTGAATACCCACAACAAACGCACGGTTGACACAGCAAAAAAGCATTCCATCTAACATTCATAGCTCACAGCTTTTCTCAAGCACTAACTCAGTAGCTCGGCAAACGAAACCGGAAAATATCCGACTTAACATGGTAAAAATGCGCTAGCAAAGTTGTGTCCAGAATCAAACAGTCCTGATTCTGAATGGTCCTCCCACATTCCGGCATTGCTGACCAGATATCGATTCTGATAACTTATCCCTTTGTAATAGTCAATGACTTCTAAGTTTGGTAGTTTAAGACTTTGAATACCTTAGAGCATTGCTGACAAATGGTGGGAATGCTTTAGAAGAAACTAAAAGAAGGCTGAACATTGCTTTGCAAAAACTAAAACAACTAACTAACCTATGGAGGGAACTGACATAAGAACAAAAATCAAGTGTTTAAGAGCCTGCGTTTTCCCTTGGCAACATATGGTTGTGAGACATGGACCATTGACAAAGCGGTGGAGAAGATTATTAATGCCTTTGAATGCGAATGCTACAGAAGTAAACTTAGAATATCATGTACAGAGAAAATAAGAAACGCTTCTATTCTGCAACAGCTTGATATTAAAGAGAGTTAGCTATTAAAGAGCATAAAACAAGGAAAATTAAATATTTTGGACACATCAAACGACATGAGTGCCCAGAGAAGATAATTTTTGACGAAATGGTGCTTTGAAGAAGAATGAGAGGAAGATCTAGAAGACGATAGGTGCAAGATGTCATTGACGATCTGAGAATGACTGCTGCTGAGGCCGGTCAACTTGCACAGAACAGAGAGATTTCAGGACTGCTGTCATTGGGGCCAAGTTCCGGAAGGGACAAGCTACTTGATGATGATGAATTTAAGACCCTTCAGACGGACTGGAAACCAGCCCAATGTAGCATCGGAACCAAGATTAATATATACTGCAGCTGTGTGTTATCAACTTTACTATACGGATCACAATGCTGGAGAAGGACAGAACAAAATGTGTCCAAACTTTCCACCTTCCATACAGCTTGTCTGCGAGAGATAATGCGTAGTCTGGCCAAATACTGTCTCTAGCCAAAACAGCTTGCACAGTGTCAACAAGAGAATATTAGCATCATCATTCAATAGAAACCCTGGAGATGGATCAGACATGTGGTATACATGAAGACTAACTCTGTCACGAAAACTGCACTGAGATGGACACCAGAGGGTAAACATTAAACCTAGACTTGGTAGAAAACAGTAGAATAGGAATTAAAAGAAATGAGGAATCACAGCTGGAGCACAATACACATGGTGACTAAAGACAGAGAAGAATGGTTTGTTTTTGTTGCTTTCCTAAACAACAAGGGTATCACAGACTAGAGAGAGAGAGGTAGCACAGTGAGGTAGCAATATCTGAGCTTTTTCAGGTAGACTCAATCCGCTTCCAACACTTTGTTTTTTGGGGTCAGGTTTGCTTTTCCTTCTCAATCGATTCCTGCTTAACCAGACTGCAGTGATGCAGATTGATACCAGGTTCATCACTTGAAAGTGACAACGTGTCTTGGTCATCTGTGATTCATAGGCACTGTCCAGTCATTTGTCTTCGTCTTTTCCTTTTTGCTAGGATTCCTCCTTCCATGATGGTCTTCTCCAGCCCTTCTTATCCAAAATACTTCAATTTCCTTATTTGTAGCATCTGCCAGTTTTCTTTGTTTTTGAGTTATTTTGGAATAGTTCTATTTGTTCTCTTTCTGTTCATGATGTACAGAAGACTCTTCTTTAACACTTATATTCTCCCGCTGCCCAGCGTGTTCATAGCGTGTTGGACTACGGGTGACTAGTCCTCTGTAAGTGCAGGTTCAACTCCGCGGACTGGCAGTAAAGTTACAGGTTCCCCAGATTTACGGTGCTCATGGCACCGAGCCGAAGGGTTACGATGTCCATGACACCGAGCCGAAGAGTTTCGCTCAAGTGCTTCTGGATCTAAAAAAAACAAAAAACCACTTATATTCAAAAGCACAAATCTGTTTTTCAACTGCCTTATTAAATGTTCATGCTTCACACCTGTATGTTGCCAGTGGGAATACACATGCTCTTAGAATTCTGATCTTTGTTTTTCCTATCAGTTCCATCTACTTACACAGCACAGTAACTAAGAAACAAAATCGACTTATTTTCTTCTTTTTTTTGACTTCTTTTGTTGACTTCTTCTTTTACTGTTCCCAGGACATGGATCGACAAAACAACCAGTATGCCTTATGGCATCTTGTAGATATCAAGTAGTAACATGTCCCTTGTGAATGTCCCTTGTGAAACATCGTTTTCATTACAGCTGCCTGAAAAACTCTGTCTCTAGCAAGTTCTCCCACCTCTCCCAGCGCCATGTTCAAGGTTTCTTTGATGTCCTGCTACCAACTTCATCTTGGTTGCCCCCTGCCTCATACTCTAGGAACCAAACCTTCTATTACCGTTCTCTCCAAACCACTGTGGTGTTTGGCCAAAATATTTCATCTTCCGGGACATAATTTTATTTATGAGCCAATGCTCCTCAACATGCAGGTCTTATAGGAGGTCTTTGTTTTGTTTCTCTTCTCTGTTCAGGATGTTCTAAGAACTTTTGTGTAACACTTTGTTTCAATAGCTTCAATTTTGTTCTTAAATGTTTGTGTTATGGTCCATGATTCACATCCATATGTTGCCACAAGGAATATCATCATCATCATAAAAGCTTGTCGGCAGAATTTTCCGCCTTAACTCTTTCCACGCCCATTTATTTTTCATTTTGCATGTTAATTCAAGGGAAGTAAAAAACAAACTTTTAAATTACGATCCCAACTACTCGTCAATAAATAAACATATATATATTATTATATACTAAATTGAAGAAAACTGGGCAACCTAATAGAATAACAAGGTTGAAAATACTTAAGTAAAACAGTAGAAGTAAACTAGAAAGCATTGCTTATAAGGGTATGAACTCTATGACGCAGTGTGCGCAAAGCGCAACGGACTCTCCTCAAGTAGCGCATGTCGGCAAAGCTGGAAAGAGTTAATAGTCCTTTGAAATTTCTCTTTCTCGTAGACCAGATGTTCTGCCTTTGCAGCCCTCATGATGAAACCACAGGAAATATGCATGTTCTAATTTGTAGATATTAAACCAAAAAATCTCTCCATCATGCTCAATCAGTGCCTGTAATTTGCTGGGAGCCCCCTGACTGACCTACACTGTGCATTACCTCCTCCACCGTTCTATATCAGGTTATCTTTGGTCTGTCCTTTCTTCCCCTTCCCTCTTTGGTCCACTGTATGACAGTTCTTTTGAAGGTCTCTGGATCACTTATGATGTGTCCTACCCAGCATCAGCGTCTGCCTTTTATCACTATGTACATTTTATACTTCTTCTTTTGCGATCAACTTTTGCTATGCGACTACTCTCCGGTATGTGTCATAAACAGGGTGGTAACCCATAATTTGTTTCTCCTACTGCCAGAGAGTGTGTTTCTGTGTTTCCTTGGGGGTGTGGAATGTAGATTCCGCTGCCTCCCTTCCTGATAGCATCTGTAGCTGAGCCATCTGGGAACACGCATGTCCATGTGCTGGTGGGATATTGCTCTTGTAGCATTAGGAGTGACCTGGCTCTTTGCTCTGAGGAGTGACCTGGCTCTTTGCTCTGTCTCTGTTTGTATTTTTTCGGAGATTATTCCTGGGACATTTTATACTGATTGGTAGTATAAGACAACACATGACCTAGGAGGAGGAGAGAGAACAAGAAAGATGGACATTTCTTAAAGAAGTATAAAACACAGTATACGAAAAATGAATAATGAACAAACAATCATTAAGATGACTGGAAGCCACAGAGATGTAGTTTTACAGAAGAATGCTGAAAATTCCATGGATATCAAAGAAAACATTATGAGGTTTTAAATGAGGCCAGCACACAAAGAAACCTTATCAAAAGAATATGAACCAGACATTCAAGGTTCTTCGGCCATATAATGAGAAGAGAAGGTTTAGAACATTTGGTAACAGCAAGTAAAATTCAGAGAAGAAGAGATCATGGAAGACAGAGTGAGAAGATGTTGGATGGTCTCACATATTGGTTCGACAAAAGCTCGACGTGAGAACTTATTACCAGCACTAAGGAGAGAGAGTTGTGGAAAGACATGATCGCCTAAGCCGGCATCATGGCACTTGATTGATTGATACTAAAAATAAGGTTTGACATGGCCTACTTGTATATCCAACAAGATGGTCTTTAAAAGATATCAACACTATCAGAACCAAATCAGCATGAGTGTTTATGAACCGCGTATAAGAACGTATGAAGACACTGTCCCATTCAGTCCCGTAAACATATAAACTAAAATTGATGGTCTCTGTGAAGTAGAGGTAAGGTTCTCGCCTCTCGTCCGAAAAGTTCACTGCCTCCGTGAGCGATCAGAATATTTTTTCAGATATCCCTGATCTCGGTGTATGTGAGATCGAGTTCCTAGTCCTACTAGAGATGGATTATAAAATGTATGTCCTGTGTTCAAGTTGAGCACATACAAGATAGCCAACATAAATGGACATTTAACAAGGCATTTGAAAAGCATATATGAGATTTTGAATATAAATGTTAAAACACATAATAACAAAGTACTGTAGTTTTACAAAATATAAAAACAATGACAGTACACAGCAACGTTTTGACCAAAAGGCCTTTATCAAGCAAACAATACAACAGGAGTCTTCTTCTTTGCGTTCGTTCTTTACAATCAATTTTAATCACTCTCTGTGATTTGTTTGATCTTTGCCAAGAACGTGTATACGTGCACATTGGTTTGGTAGGTCCCTAAACGCATAGACTTCTACACGCTTAGGACAGATGCATCCGATTTCAGCCAAACCTCCTTAGTCGCCTCTTACGACATGCATGGCAGGTAACAGTGGTTCTATTCTTTACACCCCAAATTTGGGCCCCGGTAACCACTCGGGCGACAACAGGAGTAACAAATTTCGCAACAGACTACATATAGACTTTGACAAAGATATTACAACGGTCAAAAAGGAATGAAAATATGTGACTAAAAAAATAAAATAAATGCAGAAAAACTAGAAGTGGAAAAAGAAGCAAAATCAAGTAAATATATGACATATACATTTAAATACATATAAATATGAAGCATGAGAGAAAGTACTAAGAAGCATAGGAATGTAGAGCATTGAGTCCATGAGATTGCAAGGCACCATAGAACGAAATGATTCTCCGGAGCAAATCGACTACAAGGATGTTACATGACATATAAATGTTACATAACTTGTACTCACTATACCACAGACAGAGAAGAGAACAAATAGAGATATCCAGAGTGACCCCAAATCAAAGAAATTTCCTGTTTCTACAAATAGTATTATCAATATAAGGGAAGACTACAGTAAAACTATGTATCAATGACCAAACACGTAAAAATAAAGTACTGTAGTTTTACAAAGTACGAAACAATAAACAGCAATGTTTCACCAAAGGCCTTTTCAAGCAAAGGATACACCAAAATGGAAAGAAATCCACTTCATAATTAGCAGACGTAACATATACAATTGAACATATAAACAATATTCTTAATATATAACCTATTGTATATGTTTAAGAACTTGATTTCTTCCCTTCTGGTATAGCCTTTGCTTGATAAAGATCTTTTTGTAGAAATGTTGCCTTCTATTGTTATTGTACTTTGTAAAACTACAGTACTTTGTTTTTACATGTTTCGCAATTGCTTCTACAAATAAGAATGAGAAAATTGAAGTTTTTGGGAGAAAAGAGACATGAAGGATTGGATAAGACCATTCTAAATGAAAGATGTCCTGGCAAAGAGAAGAAGAAAAAAACATATAGAAGATGGATTCAGGATAGACAGCTGATTTGAGCATGGCGGCAGGGAAGACAGGACATCTGGTCTATGAGAGAGAAAAATTCCAAAGGACTGTTAGAGTAGCAACAGCTTGCCTTGAGCAGAACTTTGCTCCTCTCTTGCGATCATCGATTGCCAGATCTCCTCACAGCAGAATTTATGAGGGGATCTGGTACATCAAAGAGATGATAGCGAAAGAGAGTAGCAATGTTCTGCTCAGGACAAGCTGTTTGATGATAATGATGATGGCCAGAATACCAACTTCTGGAAGAGAAGAAGATAACAATGAATACAGCAGGAGAGTCACAATAACAAGGCATGCTATCAAAAAACTGTACATCAATATAATCAAACATGACTTTGATTGGAACCCATAGGTAAACAAAAAAGGTGAAAGGTCAAAGAAAAACTTGACAGAAATGGTAGAAACATAGATGATAATGAAGTCTCTGTGTAGTAGAGGTTAGGTGCTCGTCTCTTGTGCTAAAGATACCAGGTTCGCTCCCTTGTGGAGCCATCTGGATATTTTTCCAGAGATTTCTGATCTCAGTGTAGGTGGGATCGAGTTCCTAGTCCTATCGAAGGCAGACAATAAAACGTAGGTTCTGTGTTCAATATGGGCACATAAAAAACCCTTAACTGTTCAAAATCAGAAGAGCAGGCTGGAAAGCCGCTGCCTGCAAAATTCATAGAAAAGATTTAAATTCCTACAAAAATATCTTCAAAATTACATTGGGGACCCTCGCCGGTGATACAGAGTTTGTGCACTGCAGTTGAGATCTTCCTGTGTAAGAAAGAGATCGAAGCACACATGGTTACTCAGCGAAGTGCAATGATGATGGTCCTATCATCACTCAATCAATCAATAGAAGATAATGTTTACTGAAAACAGATTATTGTGTCATGCTTCACAAGGACCAAAGTGGCAGGGTGTGGTGTGTGTTGGTGTCATCTATCAAGACTTCCAACCTCCTGATGTTTATGTTGACCTGGTGTCCTTTACATGCAGGAGGTGTTCACAGTAAGGAATGAACAGGCAGACTTTCATCAGCACCACTGATCATTGGGGAGTTCAATGTTTTGGAACCCACAGGGAAAGTGGAGTAGGGGAAGGTCTTGACATAGCTGGAGAAGAGAGCTGCGGACTAATATGAAAAGGATTGGTAAAACATTGAAAGAATTTAAAAGAATGGCAAGAGAGAGGAAGAGGTCGTTGGGAGTTGAAAGGTAAAGAAAGAGATTGGGGAGTTAAAAATGGATAAGGGTCCTTTGGCAGACCCATAGGTGCCCAGTCGCCCCCAACAGATATTGAAGAGTATGGATACTGATTGTTCCCTGGCTTGCTGATTAAACACACTTCTCACTTTGCTCCTCAGGCATCCTGTGGTCACCTGGCTAAGAGTAAACTGCAAAGCTGCTACCCAAACAAAATTAATTCTTTCTTTCTTTCGTCCTTCTCCGCTTTTTTGTCATTAGGCGTAGCAGGTTTAACTGATGATCGGTTCCGAGATAGTGCACGCTCGGTCGCTTGATATGCTGTTTTTTAGATGTTTTAGTTTTTGTAACTCCATCAACCCATCTTTTCTTGGTCTGCCCCTTCCTCTTGATGATTCCATTTTCAGGTTGTACGCTCTTGCTGCTGGTGTATTCAGGTTCATTCTCACCTAGTGACCAAACAATTTGAGTCTCTGTTTTTCAATGAATCTAATAGCAGGTGTTGTTCCGACTATTCTTCTAATTTCCTCATTTCTTATATGGTCTCTCCTTGTTTTATTTGCCGCTTTCCTCAAGCATCTCATTTCACAGGTGGTAATTTTCCTTTCTTGTTCTTTTGTTAATGCCCATGTTTGGCACTGGTAGCACAGTGTTGGTATGAAGATTGCATTTATAATCTGTCTTTTAGTCTCTACTGGAATTGCTGGGTGTTTCAAAATTGGGGTAAGTTGGTATCTAATGTTGTTGTCTGGCTTGCTGGACTCTAGTTTCAATCTCTCTGTGTAGTCTACTATCAGATATGAAGATACTTCCAAAGTATTTGAATTCTCTCACCTGCAAAATTAATTAAATGATGAAAATAAAACTTATACAGAAATGTTCACTATCTTCAAAATTACATCATTGACTATCGGTTTGCTACAGAGCTTGTGCACTGTCACTGAGACCTTACTGTATTAGAAAGAGATTAGAGCACACATAGTTATTCAGCAAAGTCCAATGATGATGTTCCAATCCTTGGAGAGTAAGTTTTCACTATAAAAATATACTTTAGTAAATTTATCTCTTGTTTTGAAATTGACAGGCTGGCTTCAATGCAGGAGATAAGATTCACTTTTTTGAGATAGAAGGTGCTGGAACTGATTCGGTTATAAATCTTACCACAACTACAAACATGGGAGTACCTGGAAAGTGGATCTTTCGTATTGACTCCACAGAAATCCAGGATCTTTGCTCACAGTCAGGTTGGTGAATAATCATTGTGCAAAGTGTATGTGACTTTGGTTATACTTAGTTGTAACACTTATTGTGCTATAAGATTTGCAAGACTTTTATAAGTTATTAATGTCCTGCCTCTATTGCTGTCATTTCTTAGTTGTGTCCGTTGCTTGATAAAGACCTTTTGGTCAAAATGTTGTTGTATCGTGTTGGTGTACTTTGTCGTCCGCAAGAGGAACAAAGAAAGGTAACACTGCGTTCTACAAGGCATGTCGTAAGAGGCAACTAATGCAGGGCGATGGGAGCTACCCTAGTAAATATAAAGTGTCGCAGAAAACGGATGTGCTGGCTACTTGTTGGCGCATAACTGACACAACGTTTAATTGTTCTTGGGCTCAGATCACATGCAAATCACAAGAGGGCTTAACAAGTGGTCGATATGCACATCCGATTTCTGCTACACTTTTTTATTTACTAGGATATTTTCCCAAGGTTCCTACATCAGTCGCCTCTTACGACATACCATGTAGTGCAGCGTTACTATTCTTTGCACCTTTTGCAGCCCCGGCAACACACTAACGTATTTGTCAGTTGAAAAAATATGAATAATTTATAAATTGTCTATTCCGTTATATTTTAAAACACAAAAAATCTCAAGAAATGTGTGTTTGTATGATAGAAGAAGCAGAAAGCTTAATTTGTTTTGTGTATTTTTAAACGAAGAAACTTTGATCCGATTTTTAATTATAAATCACCGTTCACACTTGATGCAACTATGTTTTTCCCCCATTTGCTGCTGTGCATGCTCAATGACTTAATATAATGACTGACTTAACACGCTATGAAATGTACCCATTTTTAACCAACCCAACTAATTCATAACTCTGTTAAAGAAAGCACATAGGGATTTGAAAATGGTCGCATTGGCGTACACATTTCTGCAGGAATAAATTTCATGTTTGGCCATGGTCGTTGAATCATTTGTATGTGTCGATTCCTTCCCAATAATCGCTGACACATTTAGTTTCTGATATATTTTTTGAGTTTGTTCTCTAGACAGTTGCAGTCCCCTGCTGACGAGATCTGTCTTCCTGGGTTTGTCTGGAGTTGTCCTACTCTAGGTGACTTCAGACTTCTGTCGTCGGACTCACCAACCCAGGCTTTTATGCAGGGTGTGCTCCTTGGGCACTATAGTTTAATCCATATACTTAGGGAAAGTGTTATAGAAGACAAGACAAGAAAAAAGGATGTCCTCCTCAAGGAAGAGTGGAGGACATTTATTTGTCCCATAGTAGGGGGATGGGTTGGTTGCGGCCAGAGCATTTATTACTCGCCGTTGGGTTATGCGCTGTCACCTTACGAGGCCCCATCCTGCTCCCCACCTTTTGGTCTGGCCTTTAACATTCAGTCTGTTTGGTTTGGTTAGACCTGCCAGGAGTTAGACTTCTGCCGACATAGCATGAAGGACGTAAAGACACACAAACCACAATAAGGTAGGCTAATGGGGAGGGAATTTCATGTTTCCAAAGTTTTACATCCTGAAATTTTTCCTATGACACACAAACAGACAATTAGTTTTATAATTAAGATTATTATAATATGATTTCACTGTTATTTTCTCCTCTCTCTCTACCAGATTCTGGTCTAGTATCTTTCCAGCCGCCATCAACCTCAATGCTAGGAGGAGACCCTATCGGTGTTAGTGGCCTCTGCTTTGACACAAAAGGAAAAGTGCCATCTGTTCAGGGCCGCCTTGAAACAGGAGTTGCAGCTTCAGAAGATCTATGCTGTTTGATAGAGAATAATTCAGCAAAGTGCTACCTTCCACCAGTGTTTCTGACAGGGTTTGTCAATATATCTTTGAATATTGACGGCCGTGGTTGGAATTTTACTGGAGCACTAGAAATAAGTAAGTAGGGGGTCTAAAACTGAAGAAGTGACTTCATTGCACCAGGTTATGGCTTTGTCTCTGTGACGCAGTGTGCGGCTTAAAGCGCGGAAAGAGTTAAACAACTCTTTGTGATTTTCATGGTATCTGAGCCTAAAAGCGATTGTACGCTGTGCCAGTTATGCATCTACAAGTAGGCCAACACATCTGATTTCTGTGATGTTTTTTATTTACTAGAGTAGCTTTCCTAGGCCCCTACCTTAGTCGCTACTTACGACATGCCTTGTAGGTTGCAGTGTTACTATAGTTTACTTCCCTTGTAGGCCCAGGCAACACACAGGCGGTGGGTGTGAAATACATTAGAATGCAGAACATCATAAATCCACATGTGGCTCTGAAATGGAATCCAGGAGCCATGAGGGTAGGAAGACCTAGAGAGACATAGAGACAAACTGTAGAAAGAGAAGAGATGGACAAGACCTGGAATGAACTACGCTGGCTTGCTCAAAACATATTTGGTTGGTGAAGATTTGTTGATGCCTTATGTTTCAAGGGGAGTTAAGAGAAGATGAAGAAGAATATGTGAACGATAACTATGTGCAGAAAACTAGAAAATTTCATGAATTCTCTAAATTGTTTTAACAGATAATATCATTGATGTGTATGCCGATGTAATTCGGGATAATCCGAGTCAGTGGGTGATGGGGAATCGAGTCAGTGTCTCTTGGGAGTATACATTTTTGGATGGAGTTACAAGTTTTCTTATTGAAATTTTATCATTTAAGGTAAGCAATTATATTTGTTATGTTTTACTCAACAAAGTTTACAAATGTTTGCAGGAATAGTAGGTTAAGACAAGTTTACAATTGTCAATAGAAACGTGAGATAAAACAAGTTTATAAAAGTCAATAACTACATGTGAAATGTAATGCCTATGAAAGGTTACTAACAACACAAGAAAAAACACAGTCACAAACATCAGCATAAGAAATAAAGTTGGCACAAGAACCTTGCATGAATTACATTGAGAAACAAAGAATGAAGCGGTTCTGCCACTTAATAAGAATGCAACCAGACTCCACTGTTTACAGAGTCTTCGACAACAGAGCATCAGGAAAGAAAGTGAGAGGAAGACCATGTAAAAGATGAATAGATTGCATAGTAGAATCCTGTCAGAAAGCAAAAATAACTATCATCCACGCCACTAGAGCAGCGCACAGACAAAAACAGAAAACCACGATACTGGGCAACAACCCAGTAACAGTGTGACGACAAAAGAAGAAGAAAAAAATAGAATAAGTAGATTGAGACAAGTTTACAAAAGTCAATAGAAAATGATTACACTGATGAATGTGTCAATCTACATGCCCGTCTGCACCAAATGACAAGTTACGGTTTATGTCAGATTATACTACATATACACTAGACCAACATTTCCCAAACTGGGGTCCTCTGACCCCTGGGGTCCACGAGGTACGCACAGGGGTTCTCAACCGCTTTAAGAATATTATGATCTTTGACATTTCAAATTGAAAAATAAATTTTAAGCCTAATTATAGGTCTAAATATAAATAATGTTTCCTTTGTTGTTTATTAACTCCTTGTGGACAAAACACCACACTACAGGCCTTTGGTTTGGACACCTTTTTACCAGGAGCCACACTAAAGGGTGTTTTTATTCTAAAAACAAATGACTTGTAAAAACGTGTATTTTGTCCATGATCCACGAAGAGTTAAAATGTTAAATTGCAGACATTGTTTATGATTGTAACACACAAATAATTAATTCCTGTCCATTTTCATATATGAAACTTTAGGGGTCTGCGGTAATGCAAAGTTTGTGAATCGCTGCACTAGATTATAGAAGAAAATTAGTCATGACAGAGATGAAGTATCTACGGAGATACTTATATTATGGACAGTATTTTATATTATGGACATATATTTTATGACCAGTATTCTATCTTATGAATCCTATGAACTGTTAAAATGACGAATGTGGAGGTGTTGAATGAGGCCAAGACACAGAGAAAGCTTATTATCAATATAAGAAAGAGGGAATCATCATTTATCGGACCTGGTGAGAAGGGGAGGCTTAGAACACATTGTGACAGCCGGTAAAATCAGAGGAGACAGAGAGAGAAAATTTTGGACAGTCTGACTTCAATGGCACGGAAGATCGTCAACATCTGAGACAATAGCAAACACCAGGGACATAGATTTGTGAAAATCCATGATCACCTACGTTAGCCAGCACGGCACCTGATGATGATGATTCTAACTTATGGGCTTCATTTGCTAACAAAACTTGAAGACTGTTAGGGTGGCAAAGTTCTGCTGTGTACAAGCTATTGAATGATGATCAATCCTTCCATCCGCTTGAAATATTGTCTGTATATTCAATGTTGTCTCTTATATAAACGTCACTGTCTTTTGTAGCTCACACAGAGGTCTGTGTAGTTTTCTATTGAGTGTTGTTTCGTTAGGCCAGTGAGTTTGCCTCAGTGTATTATATTCTGGGCAGTCTTGAAGTATGTGCTCTGCAGTCTGGTGTCCCTTGTACACATGGCTGAATTGCCAATCTTGAATTTTGTATACATGTGGCTGTGGAGTCAATTGTATCCTGTTCTAAGGCGTATAATGACAACTTGTTCCAATCTGCTCATATTATAGTAGTTATATTGTGTTGGTATTTGTGGCATGATGATGAATTCCTTGTTTGTATCAAAGATTTACGCTATGTTCATATCACCATTTTTTAATGCAAAATTCAGATGGAAAATGGAATATCTAGTCTGCAAATTCTGTCCAATGCCACTTATGAGAATCAAGATTCCAGGAACTACGAGCTAGATCTTCCCAAAGACTTCCTTGGTGCTAGAGTTGCTGTTGTCAGAGTGACAGCATATCCAAACAATTGTAGCAGGTATGAAATATTGAACAACCTTATTGTTGACATTTGTTGGTGTTTGAAGTATGATCATAATGTCAGTAGAAATAGGGGCAACATGACGGTCGAACTTGTTGTTAAGCTGCTGATAGAAGGTAATGTAAGTGTTTTAAAGAGTTTTAAAGCCGAATGATTGGCTTCATTGCACCGGGTTTTACCCCATGTGGCTCGGTTCCTCTCCGCAGAAATGGAACACCACCTGCAGAGAGTATTACACGAACTCTGTAGCTCCAGCAACAATCCTAGGGGTCTCTGGAAAAAAATGCACACGTGAACAGAACAGCGCGGTCCGGATTCGAAACCACAACCTTCGACTCACAAGGCAAAAGGCATAACCACTTGGCCACAGAGACCCCCTAATGCAAGTGATGATGATGTTGTTGTTTATACTGATGGATCGTCTTCTTCAAATCTCCATATCGACCACTGGCTAACCACTCTTTGTGATTTGTATGTGATCTGAGTCTAAGAGCGATTGTACGTTGTGCCAGTTTTTAGCCTATAAGTAGCCAGCCACCACTTTCTGCAATGCTTTTTATTTATTAGGGTAGCTTCCTTAGGCCTTTACCTCAGTCGCCTCTTACTACATGCCTTGTAGGTCGCAGTTTCGCTATTCTTTGCTTCCCTTGTGGGCCCCGGGAACACATAGGGGATATGGATGGGTCTGTGCATCATGGTGAGAAGTCCGGCTGGGGTTTCTTGGCTAATGCGCATGGTAGGGTTGTTGCAGAGCGAAGTGGGGCATGCAGGACAACTACTTCTAGTATGAGGATGGAGGTTGAGGCCGTTACTGCTGCCCTTCATTGGATCGCTGGGACTTCATTTACTGGGGCAGTTGTTGTATCTGACTCTCAGTCGATGCTTCACAAGATCCAGAAGGGCAGGTTTCGGTATGAGTGGATGTCATCTATAGAAGTTTCTAACCTCCAGTGGCTTACGTGGATATACTGTCCTGGGCATGCGGGTGTTTACGGTAATGAGAGAGCGGACAGGCTTGCATCAACAGCATCGATTGTTGGGGAGTTGAAGATGGATAAGGGGATATTCTTCAGTCTCTTCGCGACTGTCTGTTGGATGAGGACACTAAAATCGATGTTGAATCGATTTAGGCAGTTTGGAGTCACCCGTTGTTCAAGTTTAACTGGATGCCTGAAAGGCAGAGTGAGAGGTGTGTTTAATCAGCGAGCCACAGGAACCATCAGTATACATACTCTTCGATATCTGTTGGGGAGACTGAGCACCTATGGGTCTGCCCGGAGTGCAATGACGCGTCAGTTTATTAACCAATAACCAAAGAGTTTAGAATTATATGTTGTACACCTGAAGTTGGAAAGTCAGAGAAGGCACACTTGTATGGAGTTGGACATTTAAAGGAAAGCAGGTTTTCACGCAAAAATCAATTACAAGCACCTTAACTAAGCCTAAATTCATAGAGGGTAAATGCAAGAAGAATGAGAATATATTGTACAAGCAGAACTGGATGCGAATCCGGACCGTGCCGTTCTGTTCACAAGTGCAGTTTTTCTCCAGAAACCCCTAGGATTGTTGCTGGAGCTATGGAGTTCGTGCTTTGTGCAATACTCTCGGCAGGTGGTGTGCCATTTCTGCGGAGAGGACCGAGCCATAGGGTAAAATCCGGTGCAATGAAGTCAATCCTTCGGCTTTAAATCCCTTTTTATTGATAAACAGAATCAGCATTTTGACCAAAAATACGTCTTTTTATTATTAGTTGACCAGAAGAGACTGAGCACTTAGAGGTAACCAAGAGTTCATGAACATTGATTTCTGCAGATAACCAATATGTTTAAGTATGGGGGTGTCTGTGGTTAAGCCTTTTCCTTGTGTTCCAATGGTTGTGGATTCGAATCTGGTCCACATCGTTCTGTTCACATGTGCATTTTTTCTAGTGATCCCTAGGATTGTTGCTAAAGCTACGGTGCTCGTGCTTCGTGCAACACTCTCAGCAGGTGGCATGCCATTTCTGTGGAGAGGGACCGAGCCATATAGGGTAAAACTGGCACAATGAAATCAGTCCTTAACCTTAGACCCTTTAGACTTAACCAGTATACCAGGTGTCATCTTCGTTCGCTCTACACCAATCCTTTTTTAACTGATTCACTACCTGGGTTTTTCGCCTCTGGCGGAATTATTTTTAGTTTCCAAAATATTGTACACATACTTTAGCTAAACTAAAATATTGTTTCTAAATATGATTTAAAGTTTAACTTATTATATATCAAATTAAAGATAAATGAATGTACTTTCATAAAATATTTATTGTGTCCAAAATATAATGTTGTGTTGACTATGCTTGAAAAATATTAGCATGTATTAAAAAAAAAGAATTGAAATTATGAGAACAAAAATCCAACTTTTCAGGGGCCCTGATGAACATTATGGTGAATAAATCAGTCTAACTGCTCTCTTTATATATGTAATCCATTTATGAATACACAAACATTAAGAAAATAGTGAAGGAATGTATGGTTTATTAACTGTTCACAAAGTAGCATCATGAACATTCATAAAAATCGCTTGTTTTTTACGGTCACAGGGTATCCTAAAATGATTGATAATTCCGTTTCAATTCGAATTCTAGCATAAGTCACGATGCTATGTATTCTTTATCATTTACACATCACTTCTAAGTATTTTCCGGTTAATATAAATCTTCAATCGGAACAAAAAATAATAAAAACTCAACAAAATAGTAATCGTCTTTTGAGCGACACATGGTCCAGGCAGATAAGAAATAGTTAACACTTGAGTGTTCCACAGTACGGAATCAGTTAAACACCCAAAGTGGTCCTCATGTGATTTGCCCCTTAAAGCGTGAGTTTGTTGTACCTGTTGGGCGTCTACAGACCCATAGACAAGCAATCCGGTATCTTCATGCTTTTAAATTTGTATTTACATCCTTAAGTAGGCAAAAATTATTTGTTAACTTAACCTAGGGTAGACCATTCCCCTAGCGAGCTAAAATCTGTTTGACTATGACCTATCTGCACCACTTGGAAGTGGAGTCAGCTTTTTGTTTTATGGGTCATCAGCAGGCTACTAATTTCTACTTTTTGCCCTTCCTAAAAAGATTAGCCAACCCCAACTCTGCTGGGTGCAGAACCAGTTACAAAACACACCTTGTAGACCAGTATACCAGTTTAATTACATTAACTTGAAAGTTCATTAGAAACTAACATATGTGCATTATTGATTTTCATCTCAGCCTCACTGGACCCTCCATCTACTCTGATGTGTTTCCAGTCATTTACACGGATGTGTCCTTTTCACATTCACTATGCTCAAGCTGGCTTGCAGAGCAGTCTAAGTTGACACCTTTGGATGTCCCTGGTAACTGCCCATGTACATTAAGACAAGCAGAGGGAGACACTGCACAGTACACCCAAGATCCATTTTGTACAAGAAACCCTCGCTTCATATCAAACTGCAATTATCGATCAAAGTCTGCAAGCCAGTGCATAATGCCTAATCAAATGAGGTAGGTCTTGTCTCCAACAACTTATAATTATAAAGCGTAAGAAATATTTTCACAATTAACCCTAGGTTTGATTGATTGATTGATAGAACCATTATCATTACACTTCAGTGAATAATCTTTGGGGCTTTCAATCTCTTTCTTACACAGGAAGATGTCTGCAGGAGTGCACAAACTCTGTAGCTCCTGCAAGGGTCTCCAATGTAATCATGAGGATTGTGAAAATCTGTCGAAATTTTATATTTATTGGTACTAATTTATATTTATTGGTATTAATTTATATTAATTTATATTTATTGGTACTAATTTATATTTATTGGTACTAATTTATATTTATTGGTACTAATTTATATTTATTTATATTTATTGGTACTAATTTATATTTATTGGTATTAATTTATATTTATTGGTACTAATTTATATTTATTGGTACATTTAATTTATATTTTATTTATATTTATTATACTAATTTATATTTATTGGTACTAATTTATATTTATTGGTATTAATTTATATTTATTGGTATTAATTTATATTTATTGGTACTAATTTATATTTATTGGTACTAATTTATATTTGTTGGTACTAATTTATATTTATTGGTACTAATTTATATTTATTGGTATTAATTTATATTTATTGGTATTAATTTATATTTATTGGTATTAATTTATATTTATTGGTATTAATTTATATTTATTGGTATTAATTTATATTTATTGGTATTAATTTATATTTATTGGTATTAATTTTGCTCAGACAACAGCTTTCAGCCTACCATTAATGATTTCAACAACCAAAGGTTCATTAGAATTTTCAAGATGAACATGGGACATACATTTTAAAGCCCGTCTCCAATAGAACTAAAAATGGGATTTCACTTACATTGGGATCTGGGATCACTTAAAAATAGCTCTATTGCTCCACATGGAGTGGAAACATTTTAGTTATGTTGATCATGCACAAAATCAAAAGTTGCTTTCTTGTGTCTGGAAAAGCTGCCCTCGCTGCGGAACTGGGGTGGGCGATGTAGGCAGAGCGCAAAAATAAAAGTAGCATTTAGCACCTTTGAAACTGACCTCCCAGACTGCCTGTAAAAGGAAAAAGACCTTCACTCAAAAATCAAGCAGAAGCATCACACAAGGTGCCCTCGCTACGCCTGAATTCATAGCAGGCGAACGCTAGAAGAAGAAGCAGCCTAGAGCCACCACTAAGAGTTAAAGTAAGATCTTGGTCAGTTTTGGTGTGCTGACCATGACTTCTGTCATTTTATTCACTGTGTCTTAGGTCATCACTTGAGGGTAAAGCAGGGTCATGGTTAACTCTAGTGTGCTGTTTTGGAAAGTTCTTCATTGTTCGCCCGCTATCACTTCAGGCGTATTCATGCGGTGCATCTGATTTTTGCTGGAAAGCTCACTTTTCTTATCACACTTTCCATTCAGGCGAGCATTATTTCGACTACTTGTAATTTAAATGCCCAAGTAAAGGATCATTAAACCTGGAGTCGAACCAAGTACCATGTGCACACAGAGAATTCTTTGACCCAACTTGGCATTGAACTCTGAACTCTACGGCACAAGGTCACTAGCACAACATGTTATCAACTTCGTTATTGCCGACCTCTGTTTATTTACCCTGACCTGACTACTATCTTCTCATTTATTGCTTCTTAGCTGAAATAGTGGACATCTAGCCAAATGGATATTAAAGTGCGGCTCGATCGGAGACCCAGTTTCAATCCCTGGTAATGCCAATTAGTTTTTTCTGTCGATGGCATAAAGAATATATCCTAATCTGAACGGTTTCACTGCGACTGCACTAACCATGCGGCCATTAAATTCTACAAGCTCATGTCCCTCCTGTCCTACGATGCTTAAAAAGCGGTATTACATGCAGTAACAACAGTTTTATATATAAGAAATAAAAATTGTGGCATATCTTTTTACAGGACATAGCCATCAACCACAGTAAGCGAGTCGTTGATGTTCTAGGCACCACTTATACGTTCAGTAGTTTGCCATTGTTTTCTGAACGGTGAGGTCTATTTTTACCTTTTTATTAAATTCCCACGGAATGAATTTTATTCCAAACTGCCTGCCGCGGAGTTTGAACCAGATACGCTTGGGTTTGTGATCACGCTCACTACCACTTGAGCTACAGAAGCTTATATATTAACATATGCCCGTCTGTCCAGCGTGTTCGTAGCGTGTTGGACTATGGGTGACTATCCCTCTGTGTGTGCGGGTTCAATTCCGCGGGATGGCAGAAAAGCCGCAGATTCCCCAGATTTACGGTGTTCGTGGCACCGAACCGAAGGGTTACGATGTCCATGGCACCGAGCGAAGAGCTGAAAAGCTCAAGTGCTTCTGGATCGGGAATAAAAAAATATTAACATATATATATATATTAATGCTAAAACAGGAACGAAAATCCAGTCCTTCAAAACTAAATGCTACAGAAAGATCCTACGAATACCATGGACAGAAAAAGAAAGAACACTGATGTCCTGAAAGAACTAAATGTTAAAGAGAATTGGCTTATAAACAACATACTATACACAAAAATTACATACTTTGGTCACATCAGGCGTCACGATGGCCTGGAAAGAACAATACTAGAGGGCAGGGTTCCATGACGCAGAGGCAGACCAAGAAGAAGATGGCTACAAGATATTAAAGAAACCGTGAATTTCAGATGTGCTGCAAAGAGAGCAGCATCCTATAAAGGATACGCACCTTGATGATGATGATTTTAATGCTGAAATAATTTATCCTGATTTAATGAAAATTATCATTTTGAAACATATATTGCAGCATAGAGAAGGGAGCTTTTGTGTGCTGCTATGACAAGATTACTGGGGAGTTACTGGTTGCATTGGAAGGTCATGGTGGAGGAACCATGGAACGTTACCATTTTCGACAAAGTGGACCCAATATTGTTCCTTGTTTTACCTACATGCAAGAAGAGATATCTCCATACTTACACTGTTGCGAGTTTAGTCAAAACCAGACACTTTGTGGGCAGTATTTAAAGATTAGACAACCTGTAGGTTGTCAAGGATACCAGCCTCCTGCAGCAGGTAGTAATACATTTTTATTTATTTATTCTTCATGTTTCTGATTGCTTCACACTTCTTCATCAAATAGCTTGTCCTGAGCAGAACTTTGCCAGCCACCCCAACAGTTCTCCAAAATTTCTCTCTCTCATAGGCCAGATGTCCTGCCCTTGCAGTCGTCATGTTCAAACCATCAGATACATCCTGAATCCATCTTCTCCATGTTCTTCCTCTTCTCTTTGCCAGTATGCCTCCTTCCTTGATGGTCTTCTCCAGCCCTTCATGTCTTTTTATATGTCCAAAATATCTCAATTTTCTATTTGTAGCATCAGCCAGTTTTCTTTGATTTTGAGTTCATTCTGGAGAGATCTATTTGTTCTCTTATCTGTCCATGATATACGTAGGACACTTCTGTAACACTTATATTCAAAAGCACATATATGTTTTTCCACTGCTTTATTAAATGTCCATGCTTCACACCCAAACGTTGCCACTGGGAATATGCATGCTTTTAGTATTCTGATCTTTGTTTTCTTATCAGTTCCGTTCCATACTGATTTTAGTTGTTTAACACTTGATAATATAAAATGTCAGCTTGTGTTTATCTTCTAACTCTATCTGTTCCATCAACCAATATTTTGGTGGACAGAATGTTTTCTTCCTCCTGCTTTTTGTTTACTTGAAATATTGTCTATATCTGCAATGTCTTGTATAAACCTCACTATCTTTTGTAGCTCATGCAGACATCGGTACAGTTACCTTTCCAGTGTTGATTTGCTGGACAAGTGAGTTTGCCTCATAATATCAAATTTTTTTGTCAGATCCAAAAGCACTTGAGCTTTCAGCTCTTGGCTCGTGCCATGGACATTGTAACCCTTCGGTTTGGTGCCACGAACACCGTGAATCTGGGAACCTGTGGCTTTTCTGCCAGCCCGCGGAATTGAACCCACACTCACAGAGGGCTAGTCACCCGCAATCTAACACGCTACGAACACGCTGGACAGACGGGCCATAATATCAAATAGAGTCACAGACTTTTATCCATGCATGTTTTCTCAGTGACTCAATGAGTATGCTCAGGAAGATTGAAACAGGATGGTCTCAGAGACAAGGGTTGGAGTCGCTGAAGAGGTCTAGGCGGACAAAAGTCAGTTTCATTTTTTGTGCTAGGGCATTTTTCCGTAAGGAGAAATGAATGTGCCATTAGGCGGGTTCACGCAAAAAAACAAACCGGTACACTATTAACTCAGACATAGTCATAGCACCTAATATATTACCTCTGACTGATTATTGTGTGAAGACTTGCTTTCCTTATCTCCAGTATCCCTCACCGTTTAAACAAGCCTTCCCCGACTTCAGAAATACTTGTAATTTATATCCCCATGTAAAGGATCAGCAGAGGCAGACCAAGAAGAAGATGGCTACAAGATATTAAAGAAACCATGAATATGACCCATCGACGAAGTGGCTGAACTGGCTAGAGACAGAATGAATTTCAGATGTGCTGCAAAGAGAGCAACGTCCTATAAAGGAAACGCACCTTGATGATGATGTAAAGCATAGATTCCCAAACTTTTTTGGCCCATTGCCCACTTTGCACGACATAAACTTTGTAACCCCCTTCCCATTATAACAGTTTGCCAACACCCCACACACACACAGACACATATATATACATGCTCTATTTTCACTTTGACATAGAAAATTGATATATAGTTCTGTCATTCATGGTCATTTTTCAAATGGTTATGTACAAGAAATAGAAAATTGATGAAAAAATGGATCGTGTAAGATGGGCATAAAATGAATTACAACGCAGAATTCAAATTTTTAATGATTATTCAATCGCAAAATCACGATACAATAACTGCCCCCAAATGCTTCTGAACCCACCATCGCCCTCCTGGAAGGCTTCAGCACCCACAGGAGGGTGGTATCGCCCACTTTGGGAAACGCTGATGTAAAGGATCAGTATTTCCTGTAGTCTAACTACATGCCATGCACACATTGAGAATTTTGAGCCCAAGCTCACCTTGAACATTGGAATTTCCACAACACATGGTCATGAGCACAGCCTGTTATCCACTTAGCTATCTGCCCCCATTAACTTTTAGTAGACCAGGGCAAAAGTCATTATAGAGTAACAATGCCACTTAGTGTGGCTCCTGGTTCACCAGGAGTTAATAAATTTTATTATTTAGAACATTCTACTACTATCTTAATACTAATTAAGTGATGTCATTATAAACAGCTCAGGCAGCAGGTGACCCACATATTGTGACACTTGACAGTTGTCAGTATACCTTCAATGGTGTTGGTGAATTCACTTTAGTCAAGGTCAAGGACTCACAATCTACTGTTCAGGTCAGGGCAGTGCCTGTCCAAAATAATCAAAGTAGGTTTAAAAAAAGCTGATATCTGTCTGTCTGTCTCTCATTCTTATGTTCTGTTGAAATGTCTCTGTGTGCATTTGTTAATTAGGCTCGTTATTCGAAACCTAAATTTGTTTTGTGTGTTTTGATAAGCAAAGAAATTTTGATCCCATTTTTAAATTGATATTCCCGATTAACAAATCATGCAATTATGTTTCTCCCTGTTTACTGCAGTTCATGCTGAATAACTTAATATAAGGGCTGACTGAGCGAGCGCACTATGAAATGTGTACATTTTGTAACTTACTCATACATCGTTAACTCTTACCACATCAATCGTCACACACTGCGCCACAGCATATTCCGTTGAACGCCATTCACCGTACACTGCGCCATTCGAGTTGTTTCCCTTTATACAAGTCTTTCTAGTTTTACGTCTACTATTTTTACTTCTATTACTTTTTAACCTTGTTATTCTAATAGGTTGTCCAGTTTTCTTCAAATTAATATATAATCAGATATGTATGTATGTTTATTTATTAATGAGTAGTTGCGATTTTTTGATTTTTAAAAATGTTATAACTGCTTATGGGAAGAGTTTTAAAAAGTATGTAAAGAATTGAAAATAGTCGCATTTGACATACACATTTCTGCAAGAATAAGATATCCAAGTTTTATGATTCTAGAATATGGCATTGTCACGTTTTTCTTGGTACGAACAGACAACCAGTTTTATAATTAAGATGTTTTAGTTCAATTAACTCTTTCCGTACTCAGTTATTTCCTCAGTTGTACACGATTAATTCAAGGGTGGCAAAAAAAAAAGCATTTAACACACACAAGAATTGTAACTACCCGTTAACTCCCAGTGGACCAGGGCAAAATTGTTTTTAGAGTAAAAAAATTACCTTTAATGTGGCGTTTGGTCCACAAGGAGTTAATAAATAAAACATATATAAATCTTATTATATACTAATTTGAAGAAAACTGGACAACCTATTAAAATAACAAGGTTAAAAAGTAGTAGAAGTAAAAATAATAGAAGTAAAACTAGAAAGACTTGTATAAGGGGAAACAACTCGAATGGTGCAGTGTACAGCGAATGTCGTTCAACGGAATGCACGGTGGTTGGTCTGCAAAGAGTTAACTTACACCAGTGCAATATTGCGGTCTTAAAAATACCATCCATTGACTCAAATAAGCTTTGTTGATTTATAAACTCACTTTCAACCCTCCACCACCAAATTTACTTTCAGATGAGCCTCAGGGTGCAACAGTGTTTACTGCAATAGCATTTAAGGCCAGCAATTCTTCTTCAACTTTGGAGATACGTCTAAGGATGCCAGGAGAACAAGAATTAGTAACAGTTTATAAGGATTCAGAATTATTTCCTTTGATCTCAACTACCTCACAGCTATCAGGTATGAATGCAATAATAATAATAATAATTCCTCCCGATGCCGTTATACCTTACATAGGGCCTGCAAGTAATTTCTCCATACTGCTCTATACTGGGCAACTCGCTCAATCTCATTCATGGAATTGAGACCGATATTTCTTGCCTCTCTCAGCAAAGCTCGTTTCAGTGTCTCCTTAGGTCGACCTCTCTTTCTTGAACCCTTTGCATCCAACTTCAATGCCTGCTTTGATATTCGTTGATCATTTCTTCCCAAGGTGTGTCCAACATATCTCCATCTTCTCTTTCTTATAACAGTTGTCACTAGTGGTTGACCAGACATGTCTCTGATTTCATCACTTCTCCTGAATTTGTTCCATTTTATATTCATTATTTTTCAGAGACATCTATTTTCAAATGCATTCAACTTGCTTTCTATATCTTTAGTCATTTTCCAACTCTCGCTGGCATATGTTAGGATTGATACAACATTTGAATTGAAATTTCATAATTTAGTTTTATTACTATATAACTTGCAGTTCCATATGAATGCAATGCTAACTGCTTTACTTTCTCTTCTATTAGATTATCATCATCTTCATCATCCATTAGCTTGTCTTGTGCAGAACTTTGCTACACTAAGTGTACTTTGAAATTTCTCTTTCTCTCATAGGTCTACACATCCATCATGCTTCTTCTTCTTCAAACGCTCCATATCGACCACTTGTCAACCACTCCGTGATATGTATGTGATCTGAGCCTAAGAGCGATTGTACGTTGTGCCAGTTATGCGCCTACAAGTAGGCCAGCACATCCGATTTCTGCGCTGCTTTTTATTTACTAGGGTAGCATCCCTAGGGCCTACATCAGTCGCCTCTTACAACATGCATTGTAGGTTGCAGTAGTACTATTCTTTCCTTCCTTTGCAGGCCCTGGCACCACACGGGCGATCCATCATGCTAACAAATAAGGAAGCTGCAGTTAAACTATGTAGCGATGGCGAAACACGTAAAAACAAACTACTGTAGCTTTACAATAACGATACACAGCAACGTTTCGACCAAAAGGTCTTTATCAATCAAAGGATACAACAGAAGGGAAGAATTTCACTTCTTACATGGCGCAGAACATATAGAATCAGGCAACAAATTCCGAACTGCCCTAAGAATCACTGTTAAATTAATAACGATTTTTAGAGCCGTTAGGAATGTATTGTGCTTTGCGTTTGTGAAAACATTCAGCTTTGATTTAATTTAACTTCCATATATTACTCAGTGCAATAAAGTTTCTCCTTTCATTTTGTATTCTTATCTTGACATCTTTGTTTGTCGCGCCCCCCCCACCCCTTCTACGTTACTTGTTTTCTTTAGTGTAGACCGTTGTTTACATTGATACCTTCTTCTTCAGAGATGACAGTGTTTGCAAACAACTCCCAGAATGCAACAGTAGAACTGACAGTAGTAATGGTAGATGTAGGTCTGTCTGTGTTGGTGCAAGCTACTGATGAAATGTTGAACATAATGGTCATGGCAGGTTCACAACTTAAGGGTGAGTAAAAATATTGCATTTACTTTTATAATGTTTTTTGTAAGCACACCATTATCTTAAGACTCTGAATTGGACACAACAAACTGAGAAGTCACAAGTACAAAACACTTAAAATTTGTAAGATGGACTTCCCCAATTATAGACTGAGTCAAGAAACACGTAGAAAACATTCTTCAGACTACAATGGAGACAGGAAGAAAATTTAAGGAACTAAAATGAAGCTACTTTTTAACCTGAGTTGCTCTATGGATAATTCAAAGTGAATCATTGTTATGTTACGTTATACAGTTGACATTATGGCACAATAAGCAATCCCATGCATGCTCCATCCTCCGCTGCAGTAGCCATCCCAAAGTCCACTTGCTCACTGTACACACAAGAAGTTGATTTGCATATCTTCTGTCTCTACCACAAAGACGTACAAACAAAGTACTATAGTTTTACAAAATACAGAAACAGTGACGATAAACAGCAACGTTTCAACCAAAAGGCCTTTATCAAGAAAACGAACAAACAGGAGTGACAAATTAAAATGAAACACAAATGGACGACCAAATACCAACGTATCTAAGGAAAATCTGGAATAAAAACGAATAACGAAATAAATGTAACACAAAAACACACATAAAAACTAGAAATAGAACGGAAAAGAAACAATGAAACATCTAGTAAATATATAACTTGAATACACTAACATATACCCATATAGATTACAAAGCATGGGAAGAGAAAGTACTAAGAAGCATAAGAATGTAATACATGCAACATATACCCATATAGATTACAAAGCATGGGAAGAGAAAGTACTAAGAAGCATAAGAATGTAATACGTTGAGCCGCGTGGTCGCAAGGTACCATACAAAGAAATCAACCGATTCTCCAGAGCAAATCGACTACGATCATCAGAGGAACATGATCGGATGGCTGTGACCTGGACATCGCAAGCTCCTGAATGGCCAGTATCATTGAAATGGGTAGCTACAGGGTCACAGAGCATTGGCGTATAATGCGCAAGTGTTGGGCGAATCGGTCACTGAGTCTCCTGCCGGTTTCCCAATATAGGTCTTGTTGCACGCTTGCAGATAATGGCATAGATAATATTACGGGACTCGCACGTGAAACTGTCTTCAACAACGACGTGGCTTTTGGAAAAGACACCGTGCGGGCCTTTGTTGGTCGAAACGTTGCTGTTTATCGTCACTGTTTCTGTATTTTGTAAAACTATAGTACTTTGTTTGTTCGTGTTTCACTATTTACCAAGTTTTACTGCAGTCTTCCCCTATTTCGATATTCGTTACCACAAAGACTACACTGTCTGGCATGTCCAAACTTAACTCCTAATTCTTGCAATCAGTCCAGTGTCTGAGATTTGCCCATATCACATAAATGAGCGTGCATCGCATTGATGACATCGGCTCTGTCCATACTTCTACCAGCTTGAATTGGGGCATTGTTTGCAAGAAAGTCAGCATGTACGATTCCCTGCACTTCAGTATGTCCAGATGTGTATAGCCAAGTCATTGTCTTGAGGTGTAACCTCCGAATGTTGTACACCTATTCAGCTGGCAGATGTCCGGTTTCAATCCTTTGAAGCATATTCATTGAGTTTTATATGATAATCGTATGGGTGGCTTGTTGCTCAGCCACCAACTAGAGAGCTTTTGAGGCAGTAGTGATCTCCATAGTCATTCTTGATGTTGTTGTCTCACAGTCCTCATGAAGTGAGCTTCCGCTTTATTGTGCTGAATAAGCCCACGCTGATCTGTTTCCACTTTTGACAGCGACATCAGTGTAAATAATATCCCCTCTGGGAGTGCTGATCCATGAGTGCCATAATCTCTGCATTGCGACACCAGGGCACATTCCCTACAACTGCATCCAAGTGTACTGACAACCCTGGTGTAATCAACCATATCATACAGGCATCCATTCTTTCCCATGCTTCAGCTCTACAGTTTACAGTGTTCTATCAAATATATAAAAAGTCGGCACACATCATCCATAGTGTGCTGTTTGTCAAAGAAAGATATGGGCCTTACACTGTATTTTTCATATTATATAAGCAACTAAGATGGTTGGGGCATGTGAGAAGAATGGAAACTTGTCGCATACCAAAACAAATGTTGTTCTGTGAACTTTCGGAAGGGAAGAGGTACCAGGGCAGACCACTGCTCAGATATAAAGATGTCTGCAAAGCCTCAATGAAAAACTTTTCTATAGGTCCCAGTACATGGGAAAAACTAGCTGATGACAGAGTTGTGTGGAAAGCCAAATTACGAAAAGGCGCAGTCTTTTGAGAAGAGACTTATGTATGAGCTGAGATGACAAGAGAGCAAAGTGAAAACTCAGCAGATTTTCACAGTAAAACAGTTGCCAAATGACCGTCTGTAAAGACGAAAAAGGCCATATATATATATATATATATATAAGCAAATTCTTTACAAATTGAAATATAAATTTAATGATTTTATTTCCAGGTCAACTAGAAGGCCTGCTGGGAAACTACAATGGTGATAGCACGGATGATTTCACAGCAAGTGATGGAACTGTTCTGGAACCAAATGCCACCATGAGAGAAGTACACAAGTTTGGAATGTCATGTGAGTTGAATGCTGGAGCACAGAAACTTTTGTTAGTGACTGTTATTGCTTCATTTTCCGAAAGAGTACTAACTACACTCTAGTTCCCTGTGTAAGAAAGTGGAGTTCGTTATTTGCTTTTGAAAATTATTTTGTGTCTATATATCATACCTTTTACTTGTCTGCAAGAGACAAATTTTATGTCACAATCCAATATGGTTGTAATGTTTTGTTTGCTTGAATCTCTATGACCGAATCTACTTTTGCTCTATGGAATGTGCTAGGGGTGCAGGAAAGTGATCTTCTTCCCTGCGCTGTTCTTCTTGACAAGGTCAAAACATTGCGCATGCAATATATCATAATGATTACAAAAATCCATTATGTATATTGCAGCAGAATGTTAGAAAGAATACTGCCAGGACTCCCTTCCTGCAACCACCGTGGTGGAATGAAATGGTTGAAAAGGCATTGTAGGCAAAAGAGACGGCTGTAAGGTCATTTCAGAGAGCCCAAAATGAAATGACAGAGAAATATTGGTTATTATTGGTTATTGGTTACTAAACTGACATCATTGCACTCCAGGCAGACCCATAGGTGCTAGTCTCCCCAACAGATATCGAAGAGTATGCATACTAATGATTCCCATGGCTCACTGATTAAACACACTTCCCACTCTGCCTCTCAGGCATCCAGTTCGACTTGTACAACAGGTAACTCCAAACTGCCTAAATCGCTTAATCGATTCAACATTGATTTTAGTGTCCTCATCTAGCAGACAGTCGTGAAGAGACTGAAGAACATCCCCTTATCCATCTTCAACTCCCCAACAATCGATGCAAGCCTGTTCGCTCTCTCATTACCGTAAACACCTGCATGCCCAGGACAGTATATCCAGTAAGCCGCTGGAGGTTAGACTATTTTCTATCTTCTATAGATGACATCCACTCATACCGAAACCTGCCCTTCTGGATCTTGTGAAGCATCCACTGAGAGTCAGATACAACAACGGCCCCAGTAAATGAAGTCCCAGATAGCCAATGGAGGCAGCAGTAACAGCCTCAACCTCCATCCTCATACTAGAAGTAGTTGTCCTGTATGCCCACTTCGGCTCTGTAACAACCCTACCATGCGCATTAGCCAAAAACCTCAGCCAGACTTCTCACCAGATGAACCGACTCCATCGGTTATACAACAACATCATCATCCCTTGCATTATCTTCTAAAAGCTGAGAGAAATATGAAACTAAGAGAAATATTAAGGCATTAATGATCTTCTCCGTTGCTTTGTCAATGGTCCATGTCTCACAACCATATGTTGTCACGGGAAAAACACAGGCTCTTAAACACTTAAATTATGTATAATATGTAATATGTATAAGCTTGACATAACCAGTAAACATTTTTAATTAATTATTTTAATTGCGCAACAGGGCTTGTCTCAGGAAATGACAGTTTGTTCACTGTTGACCCAGTGTCAGAGTTTGACAGTAGCAGTTCTGAGGTGACAAATAAACCTACTTACACACCAGTCTTTATTGATGAAGTGCAAGACCATGAATTGCCCAGTGACACACAGAGAGTGTGTGATGGTAATCGGCTATGTCAGTTTGACTACAGAGTTACAGAAAATGAAGCCATTGCTTTAGCAACACTGAAATTTAATAAACGTTTTGAAGAAAGGAGGCAGGATGTCAGCGAGGGTAAGTGAAATAAAATATTTAACCGTTAAATTAAAAATTACGGAGGCGGTAAGATGGTTGGCATCTCATAACTACTCTCGTGTTTTCACACTAAGTGACTCCATGATCATGATAATTGTAAAGTCAAATCAGGAATGGTGAGACGCAACTGGGTGGGGGCACTAGTGCAGACAAACGATCAGAGAAATCACCTTCATTTTTCCCTGGACATGCAGGAGTTAGTGGTAATGAACTAGCTGATAGATTGGCTGACTTGGCTACAATATCAGAGGGAGCTGCCGTGGATCGAAATGACATTCTTCCCGCATTGAGAGAGTCTTTCCCAACAGAGGATTTCAGGGCTGTGAATCCCACTCGCTGACCAGATTGAAAGAGATGGGTGTCAATATTGGTGCAGTTCGAAAAGAATGACATCCTAAATATGCAAAGAGATCAACATCGAACTGGAGTGTTGGGCCGCTGGACGCTACTGAATTTGCTGAGACGGAGTTCAGAGCACCTATAGACATATCCGGAGTGCCATGATAATAGTCCTCATATAACTGATAATTGATTTAAGGAGTACACACATAATCTTGTAGTATACAATATGTGAAAGATTGCCCACAGAAACACATTATTCTGCAAATTGTTCCACGTTCACTTGTCATCTATACTTGTTTTTTCACAATTTCAAACACTCTTAGACATACTCATCAAATACTTTCTTATCATAACAACGTTCTGGAAGAGCTTTCTATTTTGAAAGAATCTTCATACTTCCACTTAACTCCAGAAATTCTGCACAGGACAACATCAGCATAAGAAGGAAAGTTGGTACAGGACCTTGCTTGAATTACATAAGTAAAAGAATGAAGTGGTTTGGCCACTTAATATGAATGCATCCAAACTCCACAGTATACACAGTCTTCAACAACAGAACATCAGTAAAGAAGGCAAGAGGAAGATCATGAAAAAGATGATTAGGGTGGCAATAGCAGAATCCTGTCAAATAGCGCAAAAGTAAAAACAACTGACAAACGAAAGGCGAACTCCAGAATATGCGTCATAGACATATTTTTTGTTCGCCTCTTCCTATACTCAACACAGTTAATGAAAATCTTTGTGTAGTTGTATAATTTCAACACTAATTGAAAAAACGAAACTGTCGTTACCACCTGTAATACCGCTTTTTAGGACAGTGTAGGACAGGGGAAACATAAACCTGAGGAATTTAATGGTAGCATGGCTAGTGCAGTCACCATGAAATTGTTCAGGTTATGATTTTCTTTATGCCCCTGACAGAAAAAACTCCTTAGAATGAGCAATTTATTGTCTATTCCCAGGTGGAAGATGGAGTTGGATGTCCACTCTTGCCCTTAAACATAGTGATGGGAGCTTTAATTTGCGTTCTAGGGCTAGATGAATCGGCTTTGTTGTGTTATATCCGTGTTTATGTAGTGTGGTACTGATATTGTCTATCCATCTTTTCTTGGTCTTCCCTTAGCTCTAGTACCCGATCTCTTTTTATTGTATGCCTTCTTTTTATTGTATGCTATTATTGGTAGTTGATTGTATTTCATTCTCATTAAATGTCCAAACCACTGCATTTGTTGTCATTTGATGCATGAAGTTATGCCCACTCTGATGAGCAATTTATCCCCACTGAGCAATTGATTGCTTTTTAAAAACCAGGACATTTTTGCATCCTGAGAAAGCTTTTTGGGACACTGGAATAAAACATCTAAAACCAATACTGTTCTGGTAAAATACTGGTCACTGTTTGTCTATGGAAGTAAGAGAGTTCTTCATGGCTACTCAGTTCCAGTACTGACATATGAAAGCGAGTCTTGGTAAAAAAAAATGTCAATACCAAGTTACAGACTTGATTTAGGGATTTAGACAACAGACTAACTGGCCAAGAAAGGTCCTGCAGATGAACAACTGTGTATACCAGTTAACATATCAGAAGAAAGAGATGATTAAATAAATCACGCCAGTATGTTGCCACGACTGCAAAGGAGCAAAGAATAATAACACTGCGACCTACATGGCATGTCGTAAGAAGCGACTGAGGTATGGGCCAAGGTACCCTAGTAAATAAACAGCGTCACAGAAGTCAGATGTGCTGGCCTACTTGTAGGCACATAACTGGCACAACGTACAATTGCTCTTAGGCTGGGATGACATACAGATCACAAAGAGTGGATCAATCAGAAAGCCACCAATACTGACACCAGGACAACTACCAAAATATGAGCATATTAGAACAAGTCATCATTGTACTCCTCAGAACAGAACACAATCGACTGCAGCCACATGTATACAAAATTCAAGACTGGTAATTTATCCATTGTGTACATGTGAACAGGAACCCCAGACTGCAGAGCATATACTTCAAGACTGCCCTAAATATGATATACTGAGACAAACTCACTGTTCCACTGAAACAATGATGGAAAGAAAACTGCGCTGACCTCAGTGTGAGTTACAAAAGAAAATGGAGTTTATACAATGGACAATATTTCAAGTGAACATAAGGAATAACTAAAGGACAGACCTTACCCCTATCAATAATTTGTTTAAAAATTTGATCAAAAACAATGTTTGGCTATTTTCTGTGTGTCCTTGTACTACTAAAGCACATGAATCAATTTTATGACTGTTAGTGGCTTCATATTTATCTTTATTTTTCTCATCTATCCTCAGTTGTACGGTGTCCATATCTTGGTGCTGATGCTATCACTAATGGCAATCGCAATCTAACAGGCCTGCAGGCTGGAAATGTAGTTATCGTCGAGTGTAATGATGGATACAGTATGAATGGATCAGACAAACTTACTTGCAATGAGAATGGAGAGTGGAACAGTATGCCTCCTACTTGTATACGAGGTAACTAACAAGACATATTGATTGGACCATCATCAGTGCACTTTGGGGAATAACCATGTGCGCTTAGATCTCTTTTTACACAGGTATGGCTAAATACCTCAAGACCCCAAAGACCCCATATGGCTAAATCCTCTCCGAGAAATGGTACTCCACTTACCGAGAATATTGCACAAACCATGAATGCCATAGCTCCAGCAACAATCCTTGGGGTCTCTGGTGAAAATGCACTCGTGAACAGAATGGCACGGTCTGGATTTGAACCCATGGCGTTCGGAACACAAGGCAAAGATTTAGCCACAGAGACCCCGTTCTAATTTTGAGATTGTGAAAGTTTGTAGAAATGTTATTTTAATTTGTACTAATAATTTTTGCCCTGTCAGTGGTTTCTGCTTGTATCAATTATTGATTTTCCACTGCCAAGGGTTCTTTTAAGTGCTCAAATTGAACAAGGCACTTATGATTTGGACGCTTGTCTCCGATAGGACTGAAAACTCCATCTCACATACATTGCGATCAGTGTTCACTGGGAAATAGCCTAATAACTTTACATGGGAAGTGAACCGAGTACTTTTAGAGCAAGAGGTAACCATTGTACCTCAACACCACAGAAACAACCGCATTCAGTCAAAACAAAATTTAAGGTCATTCTATTGCAATATGTCAAACCGTATTACTGCTTGTTCTGTACGTTTGTATAGGTGTTGAATTTGTAAATATTTTAAGTAGTTTGAAATCACACATTGTACAAGCAGGGCTGGACATCTGAGGAGCAGAGTGAGAAATGTGTTTAACCAATGAACCATGGTTATAATTCTCATACATACCCTTTGACATTTGTTGGTGGAGATTGAGCGCATATCAGTTTGTATGGAGCTCTGCTTGGCCAGTTCAAATAAGGGGTCTAAGGTTGAAGGATTGACTTCATTGCACCAGGTTTAACCCCCATATGGTGGCGTCTGTGACTTAGGGGAAGGTGACTCTTTCTATTAACCCCGATGTTCTGAGTTCGAATCACACGCAGACAGTTTGGTTGCAAATTGTTTCTGTGAATTTTACAAAGGATGATGGCACCACCCGTTCAGAAAGCAATGGCAAACTACTGAATGTAATAATGCCTAGAAAAATCACAAAGAACGATAACAATCTTGGGTTGATTCGCAAAGTCCTGTAAAGAATATACAATTAACTTTTTTTTAACCCCATATGGTTTGGTCTCTCTCCACAGAACTGGCACTCCACTTTGCTGAGATCATTACATGGACCTGTCAAGTTCTGATCTATTCCCAGAATTTGTCACATTCTACTACCTTTTCCATCACATTCTATTACTTTTCCATCACATTCTATTACTTTTCAAAATACTTTTTTAATCTGCATAACTTATCATACATTTTGCCATAATCATCAATAATATTATTGTCATCAATGTGCACATCATCACCACAACTAGTGACAACTGATACAACAGTCACTATATATATATATATATATGTGTGTGTTTATGGATTGTCACTATATATATGTGTGTTTATGGATTGTCATTATATATATATATATATTGTGTGTGTGTTTTATGGATTGTCATCATATATATATATATATATGTGTGTGTTTATGGATTATCACTATATATATATATTGGTTGTGTGTTTTTATGGATTGTCACTATATATATGTGTGTGTTTTATGGATTGTCACTATATATATATATGTGTGTTTTATGGATTTTCACTATATATATATATGTGTGTTTATGGATTTTCACTATTTATATATTATATATATATATATATATATATATATATATATATATATATATATATATATATATATATATATATATATATATATATATATATTGTGTTTATGGATTGTCACTATATATATATATATATATATTCGTGTGTGTGTTTTATGGATTGTCACTAAATATATGTGTGTGTTTATGGATTTTATATATATATATATGTGTGTTTATGGATTGTCACAATATATATGTGTGTGTTTTATGGATTGTCACTATATATATGTGTGTGTTTATGATTTTCACTATATATATATATGTGTTTTATAATTGTCACTATATATATGTTGTGTTTTATGATTGTCATATTTATATATATATATATATATATATATATATATATGTGTGTGTGTTGTTTCTTAAAAAGGATTGTCACTATATATATATATGTGTGTGTGTGTGTGTGTTCATGGATTTTCACTATATATATATATGTGTGTTATTATGATTGTCATTATGTTATCTATCATGTACAATATTTTCTGTTCCCACAGTAATACCTGATAACAGTCTTCCAGTCACTGTTGCGGTTGGGGCAGCCATTGGTGGCTTTGTGTTGGTGGTGGTAGTGGTACTTGTAATCAAAATGACTTGCAAGAAATATTCTGGTCAAAAATTCACAAAATCAGTTGTAGAGTAAGCTGTTGGTCTTTCCATTACTTAGTTTTACTTTCAGATATGTATATCAATATTACAATTTTGGCTAGCCTGACTTCATAGCACGGTAGAGCGTCAACATCTGATTTTTTTTTTTTAAAGTGGAGATCCATGATCACCTACACCAGCCTGCATGGCACATGATGATGTGATATCAGTTGCGCATTTGTAAGGAATTAAATGTAATTTTTAAAAGATTTAAAGTAAAAGGATTGACTTCATTGTACTGTGTTTCGTCAGTGTGGTGCCGGGCCCAAGGAAGCAAAGAATAGTACCACTGCGACCTACAATGCATGTCGTAAGAGGCACCTAATGTATACCCTAGGGATGCTACCTAGTAAATAAAAAGCAGCATAACTGGCAAACGTACAATCACTCTTAGGCTCAGATCACATACAAATCACACAGAGTGGTTGACAAGTGGTCGATATGGAGTGTTCGAAGAGGAAGAGGTACTGTTTCTCCATATAACTCAGCGCACTAGTGGTCTCTGTGGCTAATGTTTATGCCTTCTGCGTCCTGAAGGTCGCGGGTTCGAGTCTGGACTGCATTGATCTGTTCACAAGTGTCGTTTTCCAAAGCCCCTAGGATTATTGTCGAGTTTGTGCTTTGTGCATTACTCTTGGCAGATGGTGGCCATTTCTGCTGGGGAGAGATCAAACCATATGGGCTAAAACCCGGTGCAATACAGTCAATTTGTATGGCCTTAGACCCTCTTTAGACTTTCAGATCCGTAAATTAACAAGACTTAAACATCAAGGAAAATTGGCTCACAAACAATACCATATGCTGGAGAGTGAAATACTTTGGTTATATTAAATGTTATGCTTGTTTGGAGAAAGCATTAATAAGGGAGAACATGGTTCCTGGAAGACAAGGCAGAGAATGACCAAGATCAGTAATATGAGGACTATCATCATAGCACTCCAGACACATCCATAGGTGCTCCGATCTCGTTATATGAGGACTACCATCATAGCACTCCAGACACATACATAGGTGCTCTGATCTCGTTATATGAGGACTATCATCATAGCATTCCGGACACATACAAGGTGCTCGATCTCGTTATATGAGGACTATCATCATAGCACTCCAGACACATACATAGGTGCTCTGATCTTGCTATATATGAGGACTATCATCATAGCACTCTGGACACATCCATAGGTGCTCCGATCTCTGCCTCAACAAGTCCAGTGGCCCAACACGCCAGTTCAATGTTGATTAATCAGTCTCTTTGCATATTTAGTATGTCGTTCTTTTCGGCTGTACCAATATTGACACCCATCTCTCTCAATCTTCTCAGAGTGGGATTCACAATCCTGAAACTCCTCTGTTTCGAAAAGATTCTCAATGCGTTAAGAATGTCATTTCGGTCCATGGCAGCTCCCTCTGATATTATAGCCATGCCAGCCAATCTATCAGCTCGTACATTACTACTGATTTCTACCTGCCCAGGAACAAAAATGAATGTGATTTCTCTGATCCCTGTCTGCCAGTACCTCTACTCAGTTTCATCTCACCATTCCTGATTCAACTTTACGAATCATATTACCAAGATGATGTTGGTATCAGGACACTAACACATTCATTGACAGAATTAAAAACACAATTCTAAATTAGTTTCCATTCAGTTTGAAAATAATAAAGTGATTTCAGGCACCACTTATACGTTCAGTAGTTTGCCATTGCTTTCTGAACGGTGGCGCCATCGTCCTTTTTGTTAAAATCAACGGAAACAATTTGCAAGCAAACTAATTAAAAAACACAATGTGGCTAAATTAGTTTTTGTTCACATTTTCCAACTTGGAAAATATATAAACTGCATCCATTTAACACATTTTACCAAACTATTCATACCTTAGGTTGTGAAGTCATTTCATATTTCTAGTCACTAGTGTCTTCTTCTTCTTTGTGTGTGTTCTTTACGACTAATTTTAATCACTCTTTGTGATATGTTTGATCTTTGCCAAGAACGTGTATATACGTTGCACATTGGTTTGGTAGGCCCCTAAACGCATAGACTTCTACACGGTAAAGACATGTGCATCCGATTTCAGCCAAACCTCCTTAGTCGCCTCTTACGACATGCATGGCAGAAACAGTGGTACTATTCTTTACAATTACAAATTTGGCCCTATTCATACCCTAGGTGTGAAGTCAGCATACTAGTGTATACAGGAGGTATGAGGACCAATTCCTTCTAACATGAGGAACGTCTAGTGAATTCAACTCAACTCCTCTTGTGTCAAGTTGACAGGCGAACATTTATTCATTACGCTAATCCGTCCCACTGTTAATAATTACTTGCAAAAAAAAGGAAAGTAGAAAACCGTTTTCATGCCATGATGTATATTGGGGAATGTAGTATTATACCCGTATTATTCATTGATCAACGCACCAATCGGTGAATTAGTCAACATTGTCATGGTCGTCTTTGCTTTCCAGCGTTTCTCTGATAACTAGTTACTGCCTGGTCAACCTGTTCAATACATTTAGAAAAATTCCACTAAAACTAGGGAATTTTATCCTGGCATCACACCTTTATGAAACAAGTGCACTAACTACTGCGCAGTCACTGTTCTCACCAATTTCTTATTCACATGTAATTATGGACTTGAAAAGTTAAATTACTTGAGGTATGTTTAACAGTAAAGAGCCAGAGTAGCATAGTTGTTAGTGAACTTGCTTCTTAATCTAGTGATCCAGGTTCAATTTCACAGTGGGTTTGAAATATTTTTCCACCGGAATGGCTCTCAGGTCGATCCAGCCTTAATTAGGTACCAGGAAAAGCACTGGGAGGTAAAGGCAGCTGGCATGATGTTGACCACATCACCCAACGTGTGCCGACTGTCAATAGAAAATACAAGACTAACACCATATTACCCAATATACCTTGAGGTATAAAAAGGGTTCTTCACCTTTCAACTCCCAACGGAGCACATGTCTTCAACAAACTTCTTCCAGCTCTTCCTCACTTTTGCCATTCCTTCCAATTCTTTCCATGTTTTACCTATCCTTTTAATATCAGCCTCCAACTCTCTTCTCCAGGTCTGTCTAGGCCTTCCCTACTCCTCTTTCCCTGCGGGTTCCAAAACTGCCCGTCTTGCAATGCTTCTAGTCAGTCTTCTCAATGTATGTCCTATCTATCGCCAGCGTCTCTTCCTGAACTCTTTCTCCACTGGTATCTGCTTTATAAAAGGGATGTTTACTTTTTTATGTCATAATAGTTGCTCCAAGAACTTGCTTGCAGGTGTACCATTTTACCCTAGAACCATACTTTGGCCATTCTTGCTTTTACACTGCTGGAAAATTTCCTATTGGGGTTACCGTCTATTGCTTCTGGCACACTCTGTGCAGTTAGTTTACTGTTCTATTATGTTTACCTAAACATGTTGTGTGCATGCCCTAATAGATTTTTATTTTTCTTCTGCAGCTCTGATATAGATCACACAATAGAATTACCAAGTTTATTCCCAATTTCTGACATTCCAACTCCAGTTTTTGAGAACAGTATGTTCATGTCAAGGTAAATGATTCACTAACATATGTACTTTCATCACGATTATTTTCATACAAATTGAATTGGTGTATCGCCTGTTTGGTGTCGTGTCCGTAAGAACGCAAAGTATGGTACCACTGCAACCTACAAACGTTAGGTGACTGAGTGATGACTGATGTAGGACGTAGGGAAACTATCCTAGTAAATAAAAAGCATCGTGGAAATCGGATGTGCTGGCCTATTTGTAGGCGCACATCTAGCACAATGTACAATCGTTTTTAGGCTCAGATCACACAGAGTGGTTAACAGGTGGTCAATATGTAGCGTTCAAAGAGAAGAAGAAATTGGTGTATAAAAACTATTTTTGCTATAGAAGACCACAATGTTTATAAAGTCTTCTACAACCGAACATAAGGGTGAAAGGTGACAGGAAGACCAAGGAAAAGATGGTGGCTTTGTGTTGGTGATGGTAGTGGTACTTGTAATCAAAATGACTTGCAAGAAATATTCTCTTCCCATGCCTTGTAATCTATATGGGTATATGTTGCATGTATTCAAGTTATATATTTACTAGATTTTTCATTGTTTCTCTTCCGCTCTATTTCTAGTTTTTATGTGTGTTTTTGTGTTACATTTATTTCGTTATTCGTTTTTATTCCCAGATTTTCGTTTTTATTTCCAGATTTTCATTAGAAACGTTTGTTTTTGGTCGTCCATTTGTTTTTTTAAATTTGTCACTCCTGTTGTTCGTTTGCTTGATAAAGGCCTTGTTGGTCGAAACGTTGCTGTATTTTGTCATTGTTTTTGTAATTTGTAAAACTACAGTACTTTGTGATTACGTGTTTTGCCAATCAAATAGTTTTACTGCAGTCTCATCTATTTAAGGAAAAGATGGATAGATGAAGTGTCTATAATAAAAAAAAACCTGTCTTTACTGCCTGAAATATTGCTCTTTAGAGCAGTGTAGGACAGGGGAGACATGAGCCTCAGGAATTTAATGGCTGCATGGCTAGTGCAGTCACCTCAAAACTTTTCAGGTTATGATTTTATTTCTTTATGCCTATGACAGAAAAAAACTCTTTGACCTTGCCGGGGATCGAACCCAGATCTCCCGAATGGGAGCCGTGCTCTAATCCATTCAGGCAGATGCTCCTAGGAGTGTCTATATCATGCTGAAGGATGCAGAAATCCATCACTCAAGCCATCTGAGAAACGCAAGACAAACCCAGAAGACCACAACACTGTGCTACAACCCATTAGCAGTGTTAGAACAAAAGGAAAGTAAAAAGATAAATACTATTGGCACAGATAAGAACTGCTCAAGGAGATAGAAATTAGACAAATTTGGATCACATTAAGAGACACGATGATAAGATTACAAACAATAAACTAAGAAAAAGAACTAAGCAGATACCTGTGGAGAAAGAGGTAAGGAAGATAGGATGGCTATGGATAGGACACACAATGAGAAGGCTGACCGGAAGCATTGCAAGACAGACACTGTTTTGGAAACTACAGGGAAAGAGTAGGCCTAGAAATACCTGAAGAGAGAGCTGGAGACTGATATTAAAAGGATAGGCAAGATGTGGAAAGAATTGGAACGGATGGCAAGAGAGAGGAAGGTCTGGAAGAAGTTTTTTGAAAACCTGTGCTCTGTTGGGAGTTGAAAGGTGAAGAAGAAGAAGAGACATGACACTGTTGAAAACCATCTTGGAAAAGAAGGTAGGAGAGAACAGACACCGGAGCATGTCCTATAAGACTGTCTTCTACTGTGTGAGCTGAGAAGAAACATGTGGTCACACCCAATCGATCTAAAAACTAAGTTTTGGGGAAACCTGACAAACCTGAAACTGACTGCCCAGTTTGTGGTCCACAGTAAATTAAGCGCATTTCAGAGAAAGCTGAAGAAGAAGAAGACGATATTGGTATACCATTTTCATGTTCTTGTTTTCTATTTCATATTCATGGTATTCAGCTATTGTTTTTCTTCTATTTAAGCCTTCACAAATTGAGTGAGAAAGGGAGCTTTCAGATCCCAAGGCCGACATTTGTTGACCCAAACATTTACTCTGAGTACTTCTAGTCAGGAATAATCCTTATCTGACAGATGTCACAAGCCAGTCCGGAGTTGTGTTAACATTTGAGGAGACTTCCGTTTGTCTCTACAACAGACCACATAATGATGGTTATCTCAACAAGTAAGGACTTAGCAGCCTTTGTTGAAAACTCTGACAAAGCAGCCAGCATCTTGTGATCTAGTGTACAAAGTATCGCAGGTGCTTTCATGCAAAGAGTTATCTGTGTAGGAGACTGGCGCACACGTAGAGAACATTAAACTACAATGTAGTCGTCTACTGTGAGAGATCATAATTGATGATGGGCAGCATAAGTGACCTACCACATCACAGCACTTACCTTAGTCAGACAGCAATGAAAAATTATCTAGACAATACTGATGTTACCACTGGTCTAAAGTAATTCAAAGTCAGCGGTGATACTAAACTGTAGTATTACTACATTTATCATCATCAACCTGTTTGTCTCTGTAGACAATAGGTTTTGCGTCACGTAGTTTGTTCTTCGCTGAATCACAACGTCTCTTGTGGCAATATTATAACTACATTATAATCTGTTTTAGCACTAATCATTAAACTATGAGCCTGTAATACATGATCCTTTAACTCCTTGTTAACCATACGCCACACTACATTGCTTTGGGTTGGACTCCTTTTTACCAGGAGCCACGCTAAAGGGTGTTTTTTATTATAAAAACAAATGGCTTGTAAAAACATGGCTTTTACCCTCGTCCACTAAGAGTTAAATGCAAGAACATTACATTATCAGCCATCATGTACCTACTTTTCATGAAGAATTTGATACCACAGTCAGTACTGATTTGTTATGTGTTTGTTATATAAGGGATTAAATGCTCTTTAAGCCGAGGCATGCCACTTTCAACCTAAGAGCAAACATTGTTTTGGTTATATCAAAGCAGGTAATCCAACAAACATGAAAATGGAGGTCTCTGTGGTTAAGTGGTTACGCCCTTTGCCTTGTGAGTCGAAGGTTGGGGTTTCGAATCCGGTCCGCACCGTTCTGTTCACGAGTGCAGTTTTTTCCAGAGACCCCTAGGATTGTTGCTGGAGCTACAGAGTTCATGCTTTGTTCAATACTCTTGACAGGTGGCATACCATTTTTGCGGAGAGGGGCCATGCCTTATGGGGTAAAACCCGGTACAATGAAGTTAATCCTTCGGCTTTAAAACTCTTTAGACATGAAAAATAAGAAAGAAATATACACAGAACTTATGGGAATTCAGCAAAAGTGGTTTCAAGTAATGAATTAGGTATTTCTTCTTAAAGTTGTCAAATATTTTATATATTCTGTGTATGAATTAACTGTTGTTGATGGCTACATCCTGTAAAGGATATGCCACGATTTTCGTTCCAGATGAATTAAGTACTACAACACTGAATAACTAATAAACAGCATTACTGATTTCCTATATGATTCAATCAATCAATTCCTATCTGATTCAATCAATGAATCATAAGCCGTATCCGCCTCGAAGGTGGACTGTAATGGCTCTCCAGCAGATTCTGTCTCTTGCCCTGACAGTACACAATGTCAGACATTACCTGTCCACTTCACTTCTGTTGTATACAGAAAGAACTCAGAATCAAAGAAAACTGGCTGATGCTACAAATAAGAAAGAGAAAATTGAGATATTTTGGACATATCAAAATACATGAAGAACTGGAGAAGACCATAATGAAAGGAGACGTACCAGCAAAGAGAAGAAGAGGAAGACCACGGAGAAGATGGATTCAGGATGTAACTGATGGTTTGAACATGATGGCTGCAGAGGCAGGACATCTAGCCTTTGAGAGAGAGAAATTCAGGAGGACTGTTGGGGTAACAAAGTTCCGCTCAGGACAAGTTATTTGATGATGATTGTATCCTTTACTTGATAAAGGTCTTTTGATCGAAACGTTGCTATGCATTGATATTGTTTATATAAACTATACCGCACCCCTATATTTAACGATTTTTCTTAAAAAAATTAAATTTGAGTTTTTTTTATATTTTAGGTAATACATCCAATTTCGAACAAGAATCTATCTTTAGTTTGATAAAAAAATGTAGTTTTGTATTTTAATTACATTTTTTAACTAGGCATGTATATGTTTTTTAGCTAATTATATAGGAAATATCATAACTTTGCTTCAACAGATGGTAGCAAAGTGTTTATAGTAATATGGTAGTGCAGATAGATTAACTAATAGCATCATTAAACTTATGGAGCGTGATTATGATGAGCTTGTATGAAAAATTCTGGGAAACTAGAGCCCATTGGTTGGATAAATAGTATTTGAGCCATATTTAAACATCACAAAGATAACCATGAGAACTGCGATAGGCTGAGTAGCTTGTGCCCTAAAGATAAAGTTTTAGTTGATTAAAAACACACTGCCTAATTTTATTGTTGGCAACATAATGCAAGTATTTGTCAAGCTATCTTACGACTTCGTTGACAAAATATATTCATGGTGGTTCTCACAATGCTAATGAATCTTTCCATAATCTTATATGGACTTGGTGTCCTAAGATCTCATTTACTTTGAGGAGGAGCTTAAAAATAACTGTCTATGATGCCAATATTGTAGTTAATAATATGAAATTGTGCCGATATGAAACTTTTGTTTTAGTTTAACTTTTCCTTTGGAAAACATTATTTTCAGTATTTTGCTGTCATCTATAAAAACCACATATCTTCCTTACTAATACAGAATTTAGGCACAAAAAGATAGAAAGATGTAAAACAATTAGCATTAGCATCTAAAGCATGGGCTGAGGCAAGTTTGTATGCTCCTGGGGATCTTAAAGTAAATTAATTTGGTCAATAATTGAAAATATGTTAGTTTTTTGGCTTTTTCTCAAAATTGTTATTTTCCATAAATGTATGTCACTAAATACACGTTTTTTCAAAACTACTAAAGGATTGCTGTATAAATGTGCATACTTCTTTCTTATGCATATTTGATCATCCCCTACCACTTTAATAAGAATTCATTGAACAGTTTTTGTGTCTCGTGCAAAAGAATATCTCCTACCCCATATTTTTTTAGTCAAAAATCTGGATTTGCATTAAAAAATTCAGAAAAACTCATTTTATTATACTTTATAAATATTTTGCTACCAGTTCAAGATATACCGATTTACAATAACATCTGAAAGTTCTATAGTGCTAACCTGAATAGAACATAAATCATCCTGTATTTTGCAAGGTCACTTTTTGGGCATTTTTCCCTTAAAATCCCCTCTATATTAAATTTTTTCATAGAATATACATGCTTGGATTTTTTGAAATTTTTTTCCTGAGTTTTAACATCAAGTTGATCATTTAGAATCATAAACGCAACCTCAATGATCAATATTTCTGTTTAGGGGTGCCGTCTGTCCTTAATACCATCTTGGAATGGAAGGTAGAAGACATGAGAGAAAGAGAGAGATACAATTGGGAAGGAAACTCCAGGAGGTAAACAGGCAAATGTATGGCTGAGTGTACCGTCGAGACAAGGGATAGAACTTGTGGGAGAGCCGCCCGTGTGTTGCACAGGGGAACAAAGAATAGTAACACTGCAACATACGAAGCATGTTGTAAGAGACAACTGAGGTAGGACCTAGGAAGCTACCCTAGTAAATAAAAAGCATCACAGAAATCGGGTGGGCTGGCCTACTGTGAGGCGTATAACTGGCACAACATACAATCACTCTTAAGCTAAGATCACATGAAGTGAAAATCGTGGCATGTCTTAAAGGACGTAGCCATCAACCACAGTAAACGAGTCATTGATTTTCTAGGCACCACTTATACGTTCAGTAGTTTGCCATTGCTTTCTGAATGGGTGATGTCATCGTCCTTTTGTTAAAATCAACGGAAACAATTTGCAGCCAAACTGTCCGCAGCATGATTCGAACTCAGAACGTCGGGGTTAATAGACCGAGTCACTAACCCCTAGGACACAGACGCCACCTCTAAGATCACATACAAATCACAAAGAGGGGTTTAACAAGTGGTCGATATGGAGCATTCAAAGAAGAATTGGAGAGCTATTACAGCCAACCTTCTATGCAGAGATATCACATGATCAATTGATTAAAAGATATACTTGCCAAAGTGTTGGTCTTGAATAGGTTCAAGTAAATTGCAACCTCTGAAGTCAGAGAAGGCCCACCTGTATGGTGGGGGACGCTGTTAATAAGGAAAGCATGCCTTCACGCAAAATTAGCCAGAAGCGCAATACAAGCACCTTGACTATGGCTGAATTCATAGTGGCAATGCAGAAGAAGAAGTAAATTGCATAATGTTATTATATATATATACATCTTTGTGTGTGTTGAAAAACCACAACTTAAAATGTATTTGTTTCCGAAACAAAATTTGTTGCTTTGTTGTAAATTTACAATCATGTTGTCACAGTATTTGAAATAATTGGGTGATATAACTTCCGGTCAAGATGATGCAGCACGTTGGAGGTGTATTTCAGCCGATATCTAACCGGAGTCGATTTTCAGTTTTTTCGTGAATGGAATTTGTGTTTTCTAGCCTGAATGTGATAGACTAGTGCACCGTCTGACCCATCTAGGGGATTCTGAAGCCACTGTGATAGGCCTAGCAAGCCGACAGTGGTTTAATCTACTTGATGCTCATAGAATTATGAAGAGATTAACTGAAAATACCAACAGACAGTGCACCTCAAAGAGCAATGCTACTCCGATACAGTGGATACAAAACAGAAAGTCATTCGTGCAAAAGGTTGACCGCAGAAATAACAGAGGCAGTGAAAAACACGAAGAAATGCTCACAAAGATCCGTTCTGAAATCACTTCTTATTTTGACACTGCAAAACAGGATTAGATAAAAGAAAGAAATAACATAGAATGTTACAGCCTTTAAAAAATAGTATGTAACTTTAGTTCCTTTGTTAAGAAGATTCCATACTTAGAGTCCTGATGCTTAAAGTTTTGGTGTGAACATTTGAAAAGTTAAGGTCTCTTACACGATCGTTCATTTCTTTTTTAATTGATGAGGTGTGGCTCTGATAAGTGTTCAACTGCACAATCTTTATCTCTGCAAGATATTTTCCCGACATTTTCCTCACTGCTCTCAATCTGTGCTTGTTATGTTATGTTAGTTGATTGACATTATGGCACATTGGGTATTCCCATGCATACTCCGTTCTCCGCTACAGCAGACATCCAAAAGTTCACTTGCTCACCTTACCCTTGAGAAGTTGATTAGTAAATCTTCTCTCTAGCAGAAGACGACACTGTCTGGCATGTCCAAACTCCCCTGCTTGTGTTTGATGGCATTATCATCAAGGTGCCTATCCTTTATAGGACGTTGCTCTCTTTGCAGCACATCTAAAATTCACTCTGTCTCTAGCCAGCTCACCCACTTCGTCGATGGTCATATTCATGGTTTGAGGGCAAATAGGGCACTGGTTTCAGAGCAGCTGTAACATTTGGATACACAATACTATCCTTTTATTTTGCTGAATGTCTGGAAACATTTGTAAGACAAAAGTAGCAATGTGTACCTCCAATTCATTGGTACTGCAAATGACATACACCATCCACTTCCTCTCCATCATGTTCAAAGACTCACCACACAGTTTCCACGATAAATGTCCAGCGCAAAGTTATATTCTTGGTAACCCACTTTATAACCAAAATATAGGTGATATGCTTTCCTGACAGATCCAGTTAATGCTCTCTGATTCGTCTTTGGCATGGATGCCTCACACGCAACAAAACAGGTTCACTGAATGGATGCACTTCTGAGGCATCATTCAGTGACAAGTTGAAAGACACACACTAACACTGCTACTAAACTCTACTTTTCCTCGCATAAGGTGAACCTCAGAAATAACAAAGACGGTGAAAAACACTATTTATGAAGCGCACACAAAAGACTGTATTAGAAATCTCTTCTTATCCTGACGCTGTGAATCAAAACAGGATTAACCTAGGGGAAACTACCTAGTAAATAAAAAGCATCACAGAAATCGGATGTGCTGGACTACTTGTAGGCGCATAACTAGCACAACGATAATCGCTCTTAGGCTCAGATCATATACAAATCACACAGAGTGGTTGAACAAATGGTCGATGTGAAGCATTAGAAGAAGGAGAAAACAAGATTAGAGAAAAGAAGAAAATGAAATTGAGTTGAAACTGAGAACGAACCACCAGAAAACTACAGACCTTCATAAATGGATGTTTACATAGAACAGAGGGATTGAGATGGTATGATAAGATTACGAATGAGGAACTCAGAGAAAGAACGTGGTTACCGGGTCCAAATTTGGGGTGTAAAGAATACAACCACTGTTACCTGCCACGCATGTCATAAGAAGCAACTAAGGAGGTTTGGCTGAAATCGGATTCACATGTCCTAAACGTGTAGAAGTCTTAGCATTTAGGGGCCTACCAAACCAATGTGCAACGTATACACGTTCTTGGCAAAGATCAAACATATCACAAAGAGTGATTAAAATTGGTAGTAAAGAACAAACGCAAAGTAGAAGAAGAGAAAGAACTCAGCAGATACCTGTAGAGAAAGAGCTACGGAAGAAACGCTGGCGATTGGTACACATTGAGAAGACTGACCGAAAGCATTGCAAGACAGGCACTATTTGGAACCCGCAGGGAAAGAGGAGTAGGAGAAGGCCTAGACATACCCGGAGAAGAGAACTGGAGGCTGATATTAAACGGATATGTAAAACATGGAAAGAATTGGAAGGGATGGCAGGAGAGAAGTTAGAAGTTTGTTGAAGACCTGTTCTCCGTTGGGAGTTGAAAGGTGAAGCAGATCGAGAATGTGACTTACAACATGTGTAGAAGTTAACATAGAAACAAGAATAATATAAGTCAAGAAAATTAAGGAAACAAGATCAAACATAATTTATTTTTAAATTTTAAACAGAAAGATAAGTGTGAATCGAAATAGATCTGAAAAACTGGATGTTGAAAACTGGAGAATGGTGTCTGTATGGAGGAAAATGATCAATGTTTGAGACATAACATTGTATTATAAAACCAGGGGATAATATCAGCAAATTATGTTACCAGTGCTAAATCTGGACACTGACAACAAATGATAGAAGAAAACTAGTCAGACAGAGATGAAGTGTCTACGCAGAATGCTGGTTTAACAAGAAGAGACCGGTTGAGAAATGAAGACATTAGGAAAAAGTGGGTACAACATCAGTACTATACTTTATCAAGAAACAACAAATTAAATGGTTTGGCCACGTAATCAGATTACCAACAGACAGTGCACCTCAAAGAGCAATGCTGCTCCGATACAATGAGTACAAAACAAAAGGCCGGCCACCCAAAAGATGGACATCAGAGATAACAGAGGCGATGAAAGAGACTATCTACGAAGCGCATAACAGGGCCCGTTTTAGAAATCTCTTCTTGACCTGACGCTGTGAGGCAAACAGGATTGGAGAAAGAAAGAAAGAATATCAGCAATTATATATACATCCTCAATGTGTCTAGAGTATTTTATTTCTGACATGCTCAATAGCAGAGGAAGTCCAATTGTTGTCAATTTTATTACCTGCGATGAAAGAGTCATAGAAACTGTAGCAGTTTTAAACAAAAAGGACCTGCGCTGTAAATGAGTTATATAAACTATATACTGGGAAATATAGTGGTGGTTTTGCCGTGACTACTAGCAGTCTCACTACGAAAATCATGGCAGTAATATCTTCTTCTGCATTCTCACTAGATTGGGATTTGGATTCTCTAATAAAGGCAGCCGTCTGTCTCAGATTATCAGCCACGCCATACAGTTTGTCTTGGACACTAGTGTAAGTGGGCCACCTCTTTCTTCTCAAGTCTGCATACTGGGGCAGTTCTGTAGGATATAACTCCTATGATTTCTGCTTCCCGTTTGTGCCGACCTCTTCCTGCAGTAAGTTTTGGCCACCCTCGTGATGGTGGGTCTGACATTCTTACTGCGTGGCTAAATCTCAGAGGCAGATTGGCGACCGTAGAATCCGTTATCCCATTCCTCATTGTGAAGGGTCATTGCACCATGTTATGCGCCTTACGGCCTGGTGCATCCGTTTTCTGCAAGCATTTGTTTCGGGTTAGCATTCCTAGCGGACACATGCATCCGATTTCAACCAAACTTCCTTAGTCGACTCTTACGACATGCGTGGCAGGTAACAGTGGTTCTATTCTTTATGTCCCAAATTTGGGCCCGTAACCACTCGGCGTGGCAGTAATTAAAGCGATGGTCTGGCTGGAATCAGACTTTTCTCGATGCATGTTTTCTCAGTGACTAAATGAATATGTTTAGGAAGATTGAAACAGGCTGGGCTCAGAGACAATGGATGGAGTCGCTGAGGAGGTAATCTGACAAAAATCAGTTTTATTTTTGTGCCAGGGCTTGCAGGTGTAAGGGAAAATGAACGCCTTGTTAGACTTGCAGGTATGGCTGCTGTAAAAAACGTGCCAGCAATGGACCAGGTTGATATTATAAATTCCCTAAGGGAGAGAGGTCGTGTACATGATTCAAGTAATGGTGGTGAATCTACGACACTAACCAGACTGCAAGAATTCCAAATCAAATGTGGTGTAGCTAGACAAGAACACTATGCTGGTAGCAAAAGAAGAATAGAAAACCAACAAATAACTGGTGTCATTAGTAGCCACATGCTGAAAGACATAATGAGGAGGAGATCGGAGCATTTATGGACCAATAGGTTCAACTTGCAGTGATGTCACAATTTTCATATAGTTTTACTGGTCTTCTTCTCTTCTACTGCTTGTGCCTTTCAGCATTTTAGAGAGGAAGAAGGTGTAGTTTTGTAGACACTGTGAAGTGCTTGGCTTCATCATCATAATGTACGATACCAGCTAGCATAGTTGGTCTTGGATCTCCAAAAACGTCTGCCATGGTACTGACTATCAAGTTCAGATGTTGACATTTTTTCGTGCCATGACACCAGGATGTCTAGAATTTTAACATTCTGCCATCCTTTGTCTCGTTCCCATTATTGTGGCTTCAAATTGTGCCAAAACCGGCATTGAAGAGGGAGACAAAGGGTTCAAGAAGAGAAACGCCTAGGGAAACCCTGAAATAAACTTTGCTAAGAGAGCAAGAAAATCTGACTCAATTCTATGAAAGAGATTGAGCGAGTTGCCCAGGACAGAGCAGTATGGAGAAATTACTTGCAGGCTCTATGTAATGTATAACAATACAACATAAATTATTATTATTTGATTGTGTCATTATAAATTTAGTTAGTATCTCTTTGACTCCTTCTAGCCATTTTGTTTTGGGTTTCCATCTTGTCTTGTAGCCTGATGTTTTCATATAGTATGTTCTTGCTGCAGATTGGTTGCAATTCATTCTTACCAAATGCCCAAAACTTTGATGTTTGATAAAAATCAATGTTTCAGTTAGAAATATCTTCATTGCACTCCGGACATGTCCATTGGTACTCCTACCTCCTTCGCAATATCTCCAACAGCATCCAGTGACTGACCATACCAGTTCGATGTTGATTGATCAGCCTACTCATATACCTGTTGTGCTGGTTTTTTTCTGGCAACTGCAATCTTCAATCCCAGCTCTTGCAATCTAACAGTTGGTATGGATTGGTTTAAACAAAAATTCTGTTTGCGGACACACTCTATGATGGTGTTCAGAATGTCAGCTCTATTCATTGGCCGACCCCCTGATGTGGTGACAGAGTCTGCTCTCTCATTGCCATCGACACCCATATGCCCTGAAATTGATATCTCGTTCTGTTCCAACAATTTTTCTCAGCTTTTTATTTCCTATATGATCTTGTTTTGCCTGCAACATTTTGCACGCATCTCATCCTGCATGATGGGATTTTGCATTTGTCTTTCGTGGACAGTCCATGTCTGACACTGGTATTATATTGTCTTCTTTCATCCTTCTCTGCTTTTTTGCCGCTAGACGTAGCAGGTTTAACTGATGATCGGTTTTCGAGATAATGCACGCTCGGTCGCTTGATATGGTGTGGTATTGTGGAGTTTTAAGATGTCTGTAACTCCATCAACCCATCTTTTCTTGGTCTGCCCCTTCCTCTTGATGATTCCATTTTCAGGTTGTACGCTCTTGCAACTAGTGTATTCAGGTTCATTCTCACCAAGTGGCCAAACCATTTGAGTCTCTGTTTTTTAATAAATATAATAGCAGGTGTTGTTCTGACTGTTCTTCTAATTTCCTCATTTCTTATATGGTCTCTTCTTGTTTTATTTACTGCTTTCCTCAGGCATCTCATTTCACATGTGGTAATTTTCCTTTCTTGTTCTTTTGTCAGTGCCCATGTTGGCTCTGGTAGCACAGTGTTGGTATAAAGATTGAGTATTATATTGTACATACAAGAAATGCATTCATTAACTTGTTCATCATTTGCCTTGTGGAGCCATCTGGACATTTTTCCAGAGATCCCTGATCTCAGTGTAGGCGGGATCGAGTTCCTAGTCCTATCGAAGATGGACGATAAAACATAGGTTACATGTTCAATATGAGCACGTAAAAGAACCCTTGGCAGTTCAAAATCGAAAAAGCAGGATCGAAAACCTCAGCCTGGACAAAATTCATAAGAAAAGATTAAAATTAATATTCCTACAAAACTATCTTCACCATCTTCAAAATTACATTGGGGACCCACAGCGATGCTACAATGTTCGTGCACTGCAACTGAGATCTTCCTGTGTAAGAAAGAGATCAAAACACACATGGTTATTCACCGAAGTGTGATGATGATAGTCCTATCATCAGTCAATTAATCATCATTTGCATACTATCATTATGGTATTTCATAATTATTATTACTTATAACACAATAATATTAAAATATTATAGTGTTTACTGTAATTGTTGAACCATATTTAAACAACATTGAGAAATATATATGTAATAAAGTGACTAGAAATGGCTTCATAAATCTATCATTGTCATTTCTGCAGTTTGCATTGGAGAGTTATTAAAATTATGTTGTTAATTCTTGTGTCCGTTCACTGCTGCTGAGACCATCCTGTGTAAGAAAGATATTGAAACACATGGTTATTCACCAAAGTGCAGTGATGATGGTCCTATCAATCAATCACTTTTTTAGTTCATATCTGTCAACTTCATTTAGATGAAATCTCATAAACCCTACCAATAAAATTCCTAGAATTGTTGCAGGAGCTACGTAGTTTGTGCTTTGTGCAATACTCTTAGCAAGTGGCGTGCTATTTCTGCAGAGAGGGGGTAAAACCCTGGGGCAATGAATTCAGTCCTCCGTCTTTACCACTAAAATCCGTAAAGAAGTATTAAAATTAACTTGCACAATGATCTCTCAATCTACAATAAAAGTTTTATTTTCCCATAGCCTTTTCAGATCTTAGGGTATCAAGTCACTTCATATTTCTAAACCTTAGTGTGTAGAAGATAGGAGGGTCAGTTGCTTTCTTCATATGTGGCACATTAAAGCGTGATATTGAACCCACAACACCCTCTTGAGTCCAAATCGATAGGTGAACGCTCAATACATTACGCTAATCCGTCCCACTAGATAAGAGTTTACGTATAGTGAGTCTAAATTTATCATGAAAACAGCCTTAACATGGACACCAAGAATAAAGAAGGGAAGACCTAGAACAACATGAGGACAAAAAAAGGAGAAAGAACGGTCTGCAGTATCCCTTGAATAGAATACTGCACTATAAAATGATGGTGGTCCTATATCAATAAATCATTCAAGATAAAGGATTTATTTGTTTTTGCTTTCCCCATATAGCTCTATCACTCTCCGCAGAAATGGTATGTCAACTGCTGAGAGTATTGAACAACTCATGAACTCCATACCTACATCAACGCGACTGGCATTGAAAGAATTAAAAATTGTCTAGAAATTACCTGTGACTGTACATTGAGACACTCACCAAAATAAAAGTATATATTTTGGGAAATAGTACAGATTGAAAGTAGGATAACTGATGACCATTATGTGCTTTACTAATAATGAATCACAACCAAAGTGTATCTGGTTCAAACTTCGGGGCAAGCAGTTTGGAAGCAAATTTGTTCATTCGGATTTTTTCAAACGGTAAAAATAGACCTCACCGTTCAGTAATCAGTGTCAAACTAGTGAACGTATAAGTCGAGCCTAGAAAATTGACGACTCATTTACTGTTGTTGATGGTAAAGCCCTGTAAAGGGCATACTATCATTTTCATTTCAGTAATGATAAGTGTTAGTCTTGTTTTTCTAAATGCCAAATGCGCCCCAAAAGAAAAACGAAGAATATTTCTGTAGCTCAACATTTTTATCTAGTGTTGGCAATGCTATCGCTATGAATGATGTGTGTATGTGTATAGAAGTTGTCATATTGCAATATTTTTTTAACATATACAGTGCTCAAAAAGTCTATGTGAACTCACTTTATATATGTATTCCTCTCGTACTGTTATAAGTTACATAGGTCCTGCAAGTAATTTCTCCATACCGCTCTGTCCTGGATAACTCGCTCAATCTCTTCCATGAAAATCTGTCCAATGTTTGTTGCCTCTCTCAGCAAAGGTTCAGGGTTTCTCAAAGGTGTTCTATCTTTCTTGAACCCTTTGCTTCTCACTTCAATGCTTCTCACTTGGGTATTCTTTGATCATTTCTTCTCAAGGTATAACATATCCCCATCTTCTCCTTCTTATAACAATTGCTACTAGTGATTGACCAGACATTGCTCTGATATCATCATTTATCCTGAATTGTTCCATTTTATGTTCATTATTTTACTCATTAAATTATGCGCTAAATTATGTCCATATAAATTATAATTCTTGTGACATTCATACATTTATGACATAAGTGTTGTACATTTTGTTTAAACACTACTGCTGTCGTCTGTCATGTATTCGGTAAAGTAGCATATGTCAAAATGAAATTATGGCATGAGTCAGCTCTTACTGCCTCCCTAAAACTAATCAGATCTGATACCATGCTACAGTATAGCTAAATACTTTAACTCTTTCCATGTAGTTATTTCCTCAATTTTGAAACAGTTAATTCAGGAGGTAAAAACAAAGGTTTTATCCCAACTACACGTCAATAAATAAACATATATATATATTATTTTATACTAAATTGAAGAAAACTGGACAACCTAATAGAATAACAAGGTTGAAAAGTAGAAGTAAAATAAGGGAAGTAAAACTAGAAAGACTTTTTATAAGGGAAGCAACTCTATGGCACAGTGTGCATTTAATGGCGTTCAATTGACTTCCGCTGTGACGCAGAGTGCAGTGGAAAGAGTTAAAGTGGGATTTTTCTGTTTGTCAAATTTTACAGTTACCAGTTTGTGCAACTTTGTGTCCTGTTGGATAATATTCATACACTTTGGCTGAAATTTGGATGTGCCTGTCCTACATGTCATAGGAGTCTAGCAGGGCGCAACGTACTCATGTTCACTGCGCAAACCACACAGATCTCAAACAGTGGTTAACTTTGTTGATAAGAACAAATGCAAACAACAATGTGTTGAAGTTATTTTTACAAAAGTTGTTAGAAATTTTCACCTCTGACCTCAGGATGTTTTTGCACACCATACATCACCATTAAAAAACGCATGCTCCACCAAAAATACTCTTTGTTCAATTGTAAATACCGTTCTTGTTCAGCAAGTTTCCCTTTCATATAAAAGCTAGCAGTGATGTACTGACTAAGGCTTCACACTGGATTTTGAAAAACTGATCGCCGGTGGTTATCGGGGCCCAAATTGGGGTGTAAAGAATAGAACCAATGTTACCTGCCACGCATGTCGTAAGAGGCAACTAAGGAGGTTGGGTGTGGGCTAGCTACCCCACACGTAAAAACACTAGATGGCTACAGAACGGAGAGCGAACCGAGTAAGCGCTGGCTGAAACCAGACACATCGTCGAAGAATAAGCACCAGAGCTCCAAATGGTGCTGAAGATGTGATGTAAAACACACCAATGCTAAGGCTGCATGAATCAGATTTCCACGATCGAAAGAAGAATCAGATTTCCACATGAATTGAATTTATGGGGAGATCTGGTACATCGGTCTGGGCGGTGATCGAGAGAGAGAAAAACTGATTTTTATGACAAAATCTACACCTTTCGTATACAAAGTGCCTCTCATAGAATAAGTGAGTACACATATATTGTTTCAGATTCAGTGCACATTGACTTTTTAAACACCCTATATAAGCAATGTTTATTTTTTATTACACAGATATCATATCTAGTCAGTTGCTGTAATTAATTGACTTGTATGTGGAACAGCTGTCTGCGTACAAGTGTGCCTTATTTCAATGCTATGTTGATTTTGTACAGATTATGTCAATAAGGCATAATAGTAACATATGATTTTGTTACGTATTTGATGTCCCTTTATATGTGATTGATAAATGTTAAGTGTATATAGTATACAGTGATTTCAATTTGTTTATCTTAATATCAACTACATGATTTATTTTGATGTTACGTGTAGTGTATATATATATATATATATGTGTGTATATAATTTGTTTTTCAAACTTCATTCATGATGTAAAAATTACCACCTGTGAAATAAGATGCTTGGGGAAAGTGGTAAATAAAATAAGAAGAGACCATATAAGAAATTAGAAGAATGGTCGGAACAACACCTGTTGTTAGATTCTTTGCAAAACAGAGACTCAAATGATTTGGCCACTTGGTGAGAATGAACCCGAATACACCATTTGTAAGAGCATACAACCTGAAAATGGAATCATCAAGAGGAAGGGACAGACTAAGAAAAAGATGGATTGATTACAGAAGTTACAGACATCTTAAGACTCCACAATATCACAGCATATCAAGCGACCGAGCATGCACAATCTCGGAAACCGATCATTAGTTAAATCTGCGATGCCTAATGGCAAAAAGCAGAGAATGACACACACAAAATATTCACAATGTTATATGCTGATTTGAGAAATCCCTCAGTTGATGTGCCTGTAAAATCACATTGACATGTATTCCTATTTAATTATTGATAATTCAATTGAGATACAATTTGTCTTTTGTTACCAGTGTATTGGTTATTGGTTACTAAACTGATGTCATTGCACTCCGGGCAGACCCATAGGTGCTCAGACTCCACCAACAGATATCGAAGAGTATGCATACTGATGGTTCCTGTGGCTCGCTGATTAAACACACATCTTACTCTGCCTCTCAGGCATCCAGTTCGACTTGAACACGGGTAACTCCAAACTGCCTAAATCGCTTGATCGATTCAGCATCGATGTTAGTGTCCTCATCCAACAGACAGTCGCGAATAGACCGAAGAATATCCCCTTATCCATCTTCAGCTCCCCAAAAATCGATGCTGTTGATGCAAGCCTGTCCGCTCTCTCATTACCGTAAACACCCACATGCCCAGGACAGTATACCAGTGTAAACTTTCATCATTTAACTTTGTAAACAAATTTGTATTATTCTTCACAATTTGCCGATCGGACAGAACTGAATAAAATTTATACCTGTATACTCAGGGCCCAAAGGTGCTTTGTCCCATTCAACAATCTAAAGTGTCTGTGGCAGAACCCCATTCACTCCGTAAATGTTTTGTTAATCTCCTGATGCATTTATATTGTAATGTATACTGTGAGCCAATGTACTGGCTTTGTGTCACTTTAAAACATTCTGTGAGCTAGTATATTGGCTCGAAAGGGTGAAGAGGTTAATACGTAACTCTGGCTAAAGTCATGTCATTACAGTATTTTGTTACCATTTCTGAGAGTAAGCCGGAGGATTGTATTGGGCAGAAGAGTTAAGTCTGCTTGCTCGAAGCTGTTACCATACATGTGTAGGTCATCAGTTTCATTTTCTCCCAAACAGAAAAAACTTGTGACCTTACTCAGGCTCAAACACAGGATATCTCTGTCAGGAAGCACCACTACAATTCTATAAAAATAAACTGTACTGAAATCTGAATCCCATCCATTCTTTCTCTTCTCTCTCTCTCTCTCTCTCATTCCACTCCATTCCCAATGAAACATTTAAAAAAAAAGTAAAGGAACCCTTTTCTTATTCCCAGGTATATAGAGTAATACAGTGTTAGACCCATATTTGTCATCTGTCGGCACATGATGAATGCGGGCGAGCAATGGACCAGGCTGATATCAATTCCTTAAGGGAGAGAGGGCGTGTACATGATTCACCTAATAGCGGCGAATCCACAACACTAACCAGACTGCAAGAACTCAAAGTTAAGTGTGGTGTAGCTAGACAAGAACGCTATGCTGGCAGACAAAGAAGAATTGTAAACCAACAAAGAACCGGTGTCGTTAGTCGCCACACGCGGATGGACATACTGAGGGAGAGATCGGAGCACTTATGGACTAATTTGTTCGGCGTGCAGTGATGGTGATCCGACGACTAAACTAAAAACATGATGTGGTCAACATCACGTCGGCCGCCTTTACTTCCCAGTTCTTTTCCTGGTACTCAATTGAGACTGGGTTGATCTGAGAGTTGTTACAATTGGAAAAATTCCACCCCAGCTGCGGAATTGAACCCGAATCACTAGCCTAAGAAGCAAGTTCCCTAATAACTACGCTACTGCTGCTCTCAAAATGGAACATAGAGCTGCAACTTATCATTAACAATCATATTAGTTTTTCAATTCAGCTTTCCTAATGAAACGTAACACTGAAATTGTTTCTTACTATTGTCGGTAATTCATTGCAGTTTCTGTAAACAAAATATTTTTTATAGATTTGAGTTATTAGCCTGAGTACAATCACTGCTAAACAAGGGGGGATTGAGCGATTGATTGATCTGACCATCATCATTGCACTTCAGTGAATAACCATGAATGTTCTGATATCTTTCTTACACAGAAAGATCATTGCACAAACTCAGTAGCACCATCGAAAGTCTTCAATATAATTTTGAAGATGGTAAAAATTTGTGCCAGAATTTATTTTTATTCTTTGGCCAGGCAACTTATTCTTATCGGTTTTCATCTACCAGTGGTTCTTTTATGTGCTCAACTTGAACACAACCTGCATCTCCAATAGGACTAGGAACTCGATCTCACCTACATTGAGATCAGGGATCTGTGGAAAAATATCCCAATTGCTCTATGCAGGAACAGACCAAGTACCTTTGGATTGAGAAGTGAGCAACTTTCCTTGATGCTACATTGCGTAAGAACCTTTAGTCCACTGATGTGCAAATCTAGCTCAATGAGCCACATCATCCCCTAGAATTAAAAAGAGCTGCAAGAGATAGCTAAAGATATTCTTCTTCTTCAGTGATAGCTGGTTATGCGCTTAGTTTCCTGTAGACCACAAACCAGGCCGTCAGCTTCAGGCAGTCAGGTTTCCCTAAAGCTTAGTATTTAGGTCGACTGGGTGGGGCCACATGTTGCTTCTCATTTCACACAGGAGAGGACAGTCTTGCAGGACATGCTTCGGTATCTGCTGAAACTGGCAGAGAGCTGTTTGACTTATTCTTAGTCTGTATAAGTGTGTGTTGAGTCTGCAGTGTCTGGTACGTGCAGTGTCTGGTACGTAGACAAAATATAATGACCTGGTCTGTTTTGCTTAGGTCTTTGAAGAAGTTTTTTCCATAATCATAACCAGTGTTTGTCTTCTGCAGATTTTCTCTGTATGAGGGTTTTTCCCTTCTTGAAAAGACAGGTGTTGGTAAATTTGCTCTTTGACATTGCCCTCCTTAACCATCGACATTAAAGATATGAAAACTTGGCATGAATTGGTAAAGGACCTATGTCACAATTGGGGTTAAAAAAATCACAAGAGAGAGAGAGAGATAACGGTTGTATAACAGAAACATTTTTTATTGTTTTATTGATAATTTTGATCACCATTTACAAATCTGCCACATAATTGCCATTATGGTTTCATTGATATAATAAAATATTGAGAATTTTGTTGTTTGACATATTCATTATACTGCAGTTAAGAACAGTATAAAATCTGTAAAACTACTTATTTATTGACACAAGTAAATGAGATATGAAAAATTGTTACTAATACTTGTATTGTTATAGTTACTTTTGTTTTGTCATCTTGACTGTCTTGCTGATATAAAAGCAAATTAAAAACCCAAACTTGATTTGAACTACATTTTTACAGAAGGCTCACGTAACATATTTATCGCATATGCTTCATACATTAACTGCTACATTGAAAAAACATGCTGTGTGGCCAGATTAATGTTTGTTGACTTTATGTCCCGACAGATAAAAAAACTCCTTGGCCTTACCAGAGTATATGTTATGCGTTACATAGTGTCTGCAGGCAATTTCCCCATAACGCTCTATCCTGGGCAACTCGTCCAAACTCCTGTATGAAATTGAGTTTTATATTTTCCGCCTCTCTAAGTAAAGTTCATTTCAGGGTTTTCCTAGGGCGTCCATTATTTCTAAACCATTTGTCTTCTCACTTCAATGCCTGCTTTGTCGAACATTTCGGAGATGATAACACCGACACGTACCGTCACGTACTTCCAGTGTTCAATCTGAGCACTCACACTGAATCACATTTTCAGGTTCTGCCCGGAATGCGGCAACGTAAATTCTGTAAATCTGCATTGTTATATTAAGTTTAATTAATATACTAACAGTCCGTTTAAATTTTAATAAGACGAGAGAAAATAAAAGTATCACAAACACTTTGTGAGCCTGCTTCACTTAGCAGCTGCAGTGACTGGACAAACTCAACTGTGAGAATCAGAATGAAACGTGAACGATATACTGTGGTGGGTTATTACAAACATACAATATAATTATATTCCCGTAAATATTTGGACAGATATTGTTTAACCGATAATGCCGTCTCCTTAGATCGTAAAGCAATTGGAAAAACAAGCCTGGCTAACAAAAGTTTGTCACCTTCAGACATACCGGCAGTAAACAAAACGCAAGTCTCTAACGACGACCAAATCAGCAGCCGTAAAGACTCGTATATGTTCAGTTTCGTTGAATTAATGAATAGCATGGGATGGGACATACTGATGTAAATAATTCTAAACGAAAGTTTCACAATATATATATATATATATATATATATATATATATATATATATATATATATATATATATATATATATATATATATATATAAATATATTATGAGACTGCAGTAAAACTATTTGATTGGCAAAACACGTAATCACAAAGTACTGTAGTTTTACAAATTACAAAAACAATGACAAAATACAGCAACGTTTCGACCAACAAGGCCTTTATCAAGCAAACTAACTTTTTTGCTTGTCGGGGCGGCGTCATCTATACCATCGTATGCAAATGGTGTCGTATCACCTACATCGGTAAAGCTGGCAGATGGCTTTATGGTTGTTTCGCACAACATATTACACATATTTCTGATAGGGATTCCAAGCTTTAATTGTTCTTAATTTTTTTAAAAGTAGATGACACCTTTGGCAAAATAACATTTCTGTCACTGATATAGTTCATTGCTCTTCGGATGACAGTAGTTGCCTTTATCTTGAAAATGGTCTCACTATATGATCAGTTATATGAAGACTATCATCATAGCACTCGGACATGTCCATAGGTGCTCCGATCTCCGCCTCATCAAATCCAGCAGCAGCCAGCGACCCAACACGCCAGTTCGATGTTGATTAATCAATCTCTTTGCATATTTAGTATGTCGTTCTTTTCAGGCTGCACCAATATTGACACCCATCTCTTTCAATCTGGTCAGCGAGTGGGATTCACAGCCCTGAAACTCCTCTGTTCGGAAAGACTCAATGCGTGAAGAATGTCATTTTGATCCATGACAGCGCCCTCTGATATTTTTTTTTTTAGATTCAGAAGCACTTGAGCTGAAAGCTCTTCGGCTCGGTGTCATGGACATCATAACCCTGCGGCTCGGTGCCACAAACACCGTAAATCTGGGAAACCTGTAGCTTTTCTACCCATCCGCGGAGTTGAACCCGCACTTACAGAGGACTTGTCACCCGTAGTCCAACGCTGCGCACACGCTGGGCGCCCTCTGATATTGTAGCCAAGCCAGCCAATCTATCAGCTCGTTCATTACCCCTAACTCCTGCGGGCCCAGGGACAAAAATGAAGGTGATTTCTCTGATCATAGTCTGTACCAATACCTCCTCCCAGTTGCGTCTCACCATTCCTGATTCGACTTTACAAATCATGCTGATACGAAGATGCATGTATTTGAACATACTGTTTTGACGATCTTAGGAAAGTTTATCAAGCACTGGTTGTGTCAATACAGGCACTGAGAGAATGCAGAGACGAAAATACTGACACAAGCAGAAAAGCGTTTGTGTTTGCAGTCATGGATCTACTGTCTGACCTGTGCAAGGTCGACATGCAGTGGAATACCAGGTAATGAGACAATATACTATCTGGCAACAGAATGGGCTGCAGGATTTACCAGTTACCTATCAACAAAAGAAAAAGATGATTAACTCAATAAGAAAGCTGACAATACCAAGACTATGAGCAGATTAGAACAAGTTGTGTGGTGTTTGTAACGCGTTGGACGACGGTGTGACAAGCCCTCTGTGAGTGCGGATTCAATTCCGTGGGCTGGCAGAAAAGCCACAGATTCTCCAGATTTACGGTGTTCGTGGCACCAAACCGAAGGGTTACGATGTCCATGACACCGAGCCGAAGAGCTGAAAGCTCAAGTGCTTCTGGATCGGAAAAAAAAGAACAAGTTGTCATTCTGTGCTTCAGAACAAGACAATCAACTCCGGTCACGTATACAAAATTAAACCATGTGGACAGACCCCCCAGAGCACATACTTGAAGACTGCTCCGAACATGATATGCTGAGTCTAACGCACTGTTCTAGCAAAACAGCACTGGAAATAAAAAACTAGACGGATCTCTGTGTGAGTTACAATAGACAGTGATGTTTATACAAGAGACAACATTGAATGTGTACGAGATAATATTTCAAGTGAACAAAAAGAAGAAAAGACTGGTTGAAAGATTCTTCTTTTGTCCAATAGTTTCTCTTCCAGCCACTTGCACCTTTGTAAAGCTTGAGTTATTGCTGGTGCTTATACGAGCATTGTTTAAATGTTAAGAATTGTTTGATGTATAACTTTTCTCTAGATCTATTGTCAATCCATTTAAAGCTACCATAACTTGGTTCTCACTGAACAATCAAATTGTCAAAACATCTAGGGCCGCAGGCCCATATAGCATAAAGGACGCCACGCCAGCGAGATGGCCCTGATCAAGACCCTACCCCATCTCCTTGTGGTGGCCCTGTAGACAGACAGAGGATCCTGTCTAAGTGGGTGGGAATTAAGGGAGAGCTACAGGTATAAGAGTAGCGCAAGCACAGTCACGTTATATAGGTCCAAAATCCTGGATGAATGCACGCATCTCCTGACCGATGTCTAATGGAAAAGTTGCATATATGCAAAGCACCTTAAGAAGTTACACAAGTCATCTGTAAGTGTATACTCACTCCCCCGGAGTCAGCGGCAGCACCATAATTGCCAGCTCTCTGCAAGAATCTGTGAGAACAATGTCTCGAATCAATGGTCGCACCATAATTGCTAGATCTAGGCAAGTATCTTTAAAGAACATAGTAAGGTGTCAACACAAGGGAAGATTGCAGTAAACTCTGAATCGGAGGCCAAATGCAGATACATTTATTGGGTAAGGTTGGCAGAGCGCAAAATGTCAATTTGCGTTTATGTGCGGAAAAACTGACATCCCCGGAAGAACTGGGGTGGGTGATGTTGGCGAGCGCAAAATTTAAGTTGCACTGCTAGCGCCTAATGAAACGACCCTCTGGATTATTCGTGTGTAGCCCCAGTCCAGTGTTTCCCGGGTCAGGAAAATTCAGAGTAGAAATTGCAAACACGTTTCTCAAAACGGCTGAGAACATTCCTAAACCGGAGCAACCTCACCATGGCCAGTAATGCAACGGTTTTGACTGGTCGTACAATTCCAAAACATTGGCGAAGGCTGACACTTTTCAGACACAATTGTCCCACCTGTGTAGGATGACATCCACAACTTTCAGCACTGCACACCCGCCAAGAATTTAGGCTTATGAAAACACAGCTGCAGTACATATTAATCTTGGCACTGTAGCTATATTGAGATGATTTCCAGACCGTCAGAAGGGTCATAAATGCACTTCGTGCCATAGTCAGTTTGCCTGCTTGTAATGTCAGATCCAGCTCCTCCTTCATGGCTGATACTTTCTAGATATGTGAAAACAGTTCTATGGACAGAAGTGACATCAACGCTCTCAGAGAAAACATACGCTCTGAAGATTTCAAGACGAAGATAAAGTATATTCTCTATCTCGGTTGCGCATACCGATAGGTGCAGCAAGACCACAAGAGAAAACCAAGTGGATACATCAATCAACACATAACAGGAGTTGTTAGCCTAAACACACCGAGATACATGTTTGGGAGGAGATCGGAGCAATTATGGACATGTACGATTATCCTAAAATGAACAATGGAAACAGCTGTATTTGGAAGGAATTTATCGTCTAGCACGACTGGTGCTTGTGTAGCCATGTTCAGAGTCACAGGCTAGAGAGAGACAGATTATGACAAAAAGCTTTAGAAACATCTCCCCACGCACAGAAAAAAATAATTTGAAAACCTGTACATCCTACAGGTTCAGAACAAACAAACTCTGAACAAATTTACCAACTAATTCAGTTGAAAAAGCTGTAATAACAAAAGTACAAATTGACCAACTCTAACAAAGAAATGAATATACATAACATATTTTATTCAGCCTTCTTTTTCTTTTTTTTAATACGGGCATCTGTCTGTTCAGTATCTTTTGATCTTTTCTTGATTTTCTTGCTGTTTTTTGTCACCAATGTAGCTGAATCTGGCACAGATGCTTTCACTTCAACTGCAGGAGATGATCTGTCTAAAACACTCATATCATAGTCAGAATCTGAGTCGGAAGAAGCTGCCTTTACAGTTGTGTGTGGTAAGTTGTCTGTGTGGCTATGTTTCCCACCGCCCGCACGAGCAGTTTCTTTTTTACCATCAGAAAAAACAACATCTGTTGTCACAGAAGAGAAACAAATAAAAAGAACATAATATATTTGCTTAAAAAAGGCCTTGAGGCTGAAACGTGTCGTGTGTTTGTGCTTCATTTAACTATTTTACTTCATGTTTCTGTATTCTTTGTTGTCTTTGAAACATACATTATACCCAACGTTCCCCAAATGAGGAAAGAAATTGGTTCTTCTACCTCCTGCACACATGGAGATATAAATATAAAGTGACACAGGCTTCATACTTGACGACCTGCGAAGGATATGGGACATTTTTATGGGACATTTTTATGTGACAATTTCTAAACAATCATAGGTCTAAAGCAGAAAGATTGACTTCATTGCACTGAGTTTTGCCCCATATGACTGAAATGGCATACCATCTGCAGAGAGCACTGCACAAAGAATGAACTCCGTAGCTCCGGCAACAATCATAGGGTCTCTAAAAAAATACACTTGCAAACATTTCGCAGTCCGGATTCGAATATACAACCTTCGGAATGCAAGGCAAAAGCCACAGAGACACCCTCTAAACAATCAATAATATGCAATCTCTGCATCAAAAGGTTCACTGCAGTGGCTCTTCAACAAGTTCTGTCCCTTGCCCTGACGGTACACTCTGCCAGAATGTTGCCTGTCCACCTAATTTTCCCCTCTCAATTGTATCAGTCTTCCCCTTGCTCGTCTGTCTTCCATTTCCAGATTGTATTCAAGTGTTTTGTCTCTCAAAGTGACCTAAATATTCAATTTCTAACTCCTGAACAGTATTTTTTCATTACTAGTTCTTGAAGTATTTGTTTATTAGTTATCTCTTTCTATGACTCCGCCTAATTCTTCTGAATATTCCTATTTTAGCAAAATTTAGTTCTCTCACTCTGTCCACGTTTCCGCTACATACAACGATAATTATATCTTCTTCAGTGATCTCTGGTCATGCGCATAGTTTACCGCGGACCACAAACTGGGCAGTCAGCTTCAGGTTTTCCCAAAGTTTAGTTTTAAGGACGACTGGACGTGGCCATGTGTTGCTTCTCAACTCACACAGGAGAGGACAGTCTTCCAGGACATGGCATTTGTGTCTGTTTCGCCTGCTGACAATGGCAGAGAGCTGTTTGACTTATTCCTAGTCTATGTAAGTAATTGTTGATGATACGTATATGTGGGATGGGATCTTGTGGGTGTTTGCTGTGGGTTTGTTGCCTCCATACCTCTTTGTACTTTCTTTTGATATGTGTCTTGATTATACGTATATGTAACTCTTGACAAGTCTGATTTTTTTTTTATTTGTTTAGATGTGGATACATTTTTCATGTTGTTAAACATCAGATAAGCATGAAGGTCAATGAGAAATGGCAATAGTACATTAAAGAAACTTCGAACATAAAGATATTGGCATATCAATACAGGGGATTACAGAAGTCAATCTTAGTAATGACCTGCTATATTTGACCATTGAGTCATTCGTATGTGTTTTGGCTGAAATCGGATGCACATGTCCTAAACGTGTAGAGGTCTATGCGTTTAGGGGCCTACCAAACCAATGTGCAACATATACACGCTCTTAGCAAAGATCAAACATATCACAAGAGTGATTAAAATTGGTCGTAAAGAATGAACGCAAAGAAGAAGATGATTTGTTATGTGTTGATTCCTCTCCATCCATAATAGCTGACACATTCCATTTCTGAGGACATCTTTTTTTGGAGTTTGCTCTTTAGACAGTTGCAGTCCCCTGCTGACGAGATAATTCTTCCTGGGTTTGTCTGGAGTTGTCCTACTCTAGGTGACTTCAGCCTTGTTGCTGGGCTCACCAACCCAAGCTTTTATGCCGGGTGTGCTCCCTGGACACAATAGTTTAATTCCCATATACTTGGGGGAAAGTGTCATAGAAGTAGAAGACAAGAAAAAGAATGTCCTTCTCAAGGGAGAGAGAATGACAGCTATTTGTCCCATAGCTGGTGGATGGGTTCAGCGCTGTCACCTTATGAGGCCCCATCCTGCTCCCCACCCTTTGGTCTGGCCTTTCACCTTCAGTCTGTTCGGCTTGATTAGACCTGCCAGGAGTTAAGACTCCTGCCGACATATCCTGAAGGATTGCAAAGACACACAAACCCATCAACCACGATAAGATAGGCTAATGTGGAGGATCTGCTATATATAAAAAGTTGATCAAACTTACCTGGATAAAGATCCTTCAAGTCATCCTCATCCATCACTTTGTCATCATCACCGCTATCGGACCAATACTGGTCACCTCCATTAGAACTATCATTGTCATCTACAGGACTTTTGCTAGGTCGATGGCCACCAGCACGTGGCACAAATCTTTCTCCGGTCTCTTTGCACTTCTGCCCTGTTGGTAGACATTAGAGTGTGGGAATCCAAAAGTAATGGGGAAAGTGCAAAAGAAACAAAAGTAAATAGGAATGAGCAGAAACATATAGTCAAATTATACAAAATACATATATATTATCATCTATTGTCTATCCCCAGATGGATGATGGAATTGGTTGTCCGCTCTTGCCATTAAACATAGGAGTAGGAGCTTTAATTTGCATCCCAGTGCCAGAACAGTCGCCCTTGTCTTATATTCGTGTTTATTTAGTGTGGTCTTGATAATGCCTATCCATCTTTTTCTTGGTCTTCCCTTGGCTCTAGTACCTGATCTCTTTTTATTGTATGCTGTTATTGGTTGTATTCCATTCTCATTAAATGTAAAAACCACTGCATTTGTTGTCTTTCAATGTAGTCGGTGCATTAAGTTATGTCCACTCTGCTTCTGATATCCTCATTTTGATGTTATCATCTACAGCCAAGTTAATCAAGTCATACTAACGTTGGGATGTTGGAAGTATTTACATTGCTCTTTAATGAATTCTAGGGTTAGAACACTAACCAAGGCACAAAAGTTTCTACACACACGTTTTTTAGAAATGAACAAAAAAAAGGTGAAGGACTATTTCACTGTAAGGGTTTACCCAAATGGTTCCATATAAGCTCCTAAAAAATGTTGCATCACTTGCCAAGAGTATTGCACAAAGCCCATACTCTATAGACTTAGCTATAATCCTAGGGAACTCTGGAAAAAATGCACACCTAAACCGAACAATGTAGTTCCGACTTCTTAGGTGTTGAAAAAATGTACGGTGTACAGCGGTATACTACAAACATGTGCTCATATATAAGCAGTGATAGTGTAGTGGTTAGTGCTCTTGCTGCGTAGCATTGTGACCCCAAGATCAAATTCTAAAGTGGGAGTGGAATTCTTTCTGACTGTAATGACTGCCAGGATGACCCAGTCTCAGTTGAGTGTTAAAGAAACAATGGGAAGTAAATGCTGTTGACCACATCGGTGAAGTGAGATCTACAGTAGTGTTAGAGATCAGTGAACTCTCTTCTTAGGCTGGTGGTCTGAATTCAATTCCACAGCGGGCGCTGAATTTTTTGCTAACCGTAACGGCTCTCAGATCGACCCAGCCTCAATTGGGTACCAGGAAAAGCACTGGGAAGTAAAGGCGGTCAGCGTGATGTTGACCACATCACAAAAATATGGGCCCAACACCATATTACCATATATAGGTGGTAAAAAAAAGGTTCCTTTACATCAGTGAAGTGGTTAAGACATTAGCCTCTCAGTCTGAAGATTGTGAGTTGGCATTAAGTGAGTTGCAGAGGACAAAGCGGTACGGAGAAATTACTTGCAGAGCCTATGTAACGTATAACTGTAGGAGAGGAATATATATATATATATATATGTTGCTTATAAGTTTCTAATTTTTATCTTTATAAATGTGATCGTTGATTTTTATATGTTAGTTGTTTTTAGGCAACATAAATTTTTTAATTAAAGTTTTAAAATGACAAATTCAGACATTGCACATGAACATTATTAACAAATTAACCCCATTATTAATAGAGAATAATCTCAACAATAATTTGTTGAATATGAATTTATATTAAGTTTGGCTTTAAAAGTCACGTAAAAACAAAGTACTATAGTTTTACAAAATACAGAAACAGTGACGATAAACAGCAACGTTTTGACCAAAAGGCCTTTATCAAGCAAACAATACAACAGGAGTGACGAATTTCACAGAACACTTCAAATGGACGATTACATAGGGAACATTCAACGTATCTAATGAAAATCTGGGAATAAACGAATAACGAAATGAGTGCAACACAAAACTAGAAGTGGAAAGAAGAGAAACAATAAAGTGAATATATAACCTATGGAACTGAAGCAAATACACCTATAGATTACAAGGCATGAGAAAGTACTAAGAAGCATAGGAATGTAATGCGTTGAGACCAAGAGGTCATAGGTACCATACAACGAAATCAACCGATTCTCCAGAGCAAATCGACTGCGATCATCAGAGGAACATGATCGGATGGCTGTGACCTGGACATCGCAAGCTCCTGAATGGTCAGTATCATTGAAATGAGTGGCTACAGGGTCACAGAGCATTGGCGTATATCGCGCAAGTGTTGGGCGAATCGGTCCCTGAGCCTCCTGCCGGTCTCACCAATATAGGCCTTGTTGCACCGTTTGCAGGTTATGGCATAGATAATATTACAGGACTCGCACATGAAACTGTCTTCAATAACATACGTGGCTTTTGGAAAAGACACATTGCGGGTCTGTATTACATAAGCACACATATTACCGTGCAGACGGCCAAACTGGATGGTGCCAAAATGACTCTGGATATTAGGCTTGAGGCGACTGTGTACCAACATATCCCTAAGACTTCTGTCCCGTCTGTACGCCACCAAAGGATAGTGTTAGAAGACTGAACATGTCTCAAGATCAGACTGAAGAATAGAGAGATGACGGAACAAGACTTTCTTCACAAGGGAACTATGAGGGAAGTCTTAGGGATATGTTGGTACACAGTCGCCTCAAGCCTAATATCCAGAGTCATTTTGGCACCATGCAGTGTGGCCGTAAGCGCTGCAATACGTGTGCTTATGTAATACAGACCCGCACTGTGTCTTTTCCAAAAGCCACGTATGTTATTGAAGACAGTTTCATGTGCGAGTCCTGTAATATTATCTATGCCATAACCTGCAAGCGGTGCAACAAGGTCTATATTGGTGAGACCGGCAAGAGGCTCAGTGACCGATTCGCCCAACACTTGCGCGATATGCGTCAATGCTCTGTGACCCCTGTAGCCACTCATTTCAATGATAATGACCATTCAGGAGCTTGCGATATCCAGGTCACAGCCATCCGATCATGTTCCTCTGATGATCGCAGTCGATTTGCTCTGGAGAACTGTCTTATTTCGTTGTATGGTACCTTGCGACCTCTTGGTCTCAACGCATTACATTCCTATGCTTCTTAGTACTTTCTCATGCCTTGTAATCTATAGGTGTATTTGCTTCAGTTCTATAGGTTATATATTCACTTTATTGTTTCTCTTCTTTTCCACTTCTAGTTTTGTGTTGCATTCATTTCGTTATTCGTTTTATTCCCAGATTTTCATTAGATACGTTTGAATGTTTCCTATGTAATCGTCCATTTGAAGTGTTCTGTGAAATTCGTCACTCCTGTTGTATTGTTTGCTTGATAAAGACCTTTTGGTCTAAACGTTGCTGTTTATCGTTACTGTTTCTGTATTTTGTAAAACTATAGTACTTTGTTTTACGTGTTTCGCTATTTTACCAAGTTTTACTGCAGTCTCCCCCTTTTGCTTTAAGAGTCGAGATATTGAGAGCAAATTGTGTTCCAATCATATTATAAAGCAGAACTTACATCTTGCAAGTGCTCTCTTAAATCTTTTTCCTTTTATATGCCTCTCTACATCTCCTGGAGTCTTGCCCATATGTCGCAGAGTTAACGTACAAAACATTTCATGCCTGTGAAAAAGAAACAAAATTGTTCTAAATTAAAGATAAATATAATTACAATAACATAAGTGACAAATATTAACATACAAAATTATTTTTCTTCATTATTCTTTTGTTAGACATTTCAAAATAAATGTTTAAGAAGAATCCTGCAATTTCTGGCCAAATACGATAGCAAATGAAGAGCTTTTAAAATGAACAAACTGTGGATAATTGGACACTTTTATTAAAAGACGAAGGTGGATTTGGCATTATGTTGTATGTCAGATGGGGCACTGGTTAGGACAGCAGATAGGAAAAGAAAGCATGGACAACCAAAGGAAACATGGAGAGGAACGGTGAAAAGAGAGTTGAAGATTGTGGCATGGGAAACAATTAAAAGAAACATGACAGAATGGCAACAATGAAAATCTCTTGAGGAATCCTTATGTGCCAAACGGGACCCAAAGAGGATATATATTTCTTTTGTCCTTCTCTGCAGTTTAGCTGTTAGGTGTAGCAGGTTTAACTGATGATCGGTTTCCAAGATAGTGCACACTCGATCGCTTGACATCCTGTGGTATTGTGGAGTTTTAAGATGTCTTTAACTCCATCAATCCATCTTTTCTTGGTCTGCTCCTTCCTCTTGATGATTCCATTTTCAGGTTGTAAGATCTTGCAACTGGTGTATTTGGGTTTATTCTCACCAAATGGCCAAACTATTTGAGTCTGTTTTTCAATGATCGTTATAGAAGACGCATAAAGAGGATATATAGATTCTTTAATTAATTAGATGCCTGTCTGCCCAGCCCCCTGTGAGTGCGGCTCAATTTCGTGAGCTGGCAGAAAAGCCACAGGTTCTCCAGATTTACGATGGTCGTGGCACCGAGCCGAAGGGTTACGATGTCCATGACACCGAGCCAAAGAGCTGAAAGTTCAAGTGCTTCTGGATCGAAAAAAAAAAAATTAATTAGATCAAAACACTAATAACCTCAATGATTGCATGATCTCTGTGGCTAAGCCCTTTGCCTTGCGAGTCGAAGGTTCGAATCCGGACCGTGCCGTTCTGTTCACAAGTGCAGTTTTTCTGGAGACCCTAGGATTGTTGCTGGAGCTACAGAATTCGTGCAATACTCTCTGCAGGTAGCATGCCATTTCTGCAGAGAGGGACCAAGCCATACACTTCTTTTGACATGCTGGGACTGAAAGGGTTAAAGAAACCATAGACACAACAAAAACAGATGAACTGTGATAGTCTGTGTAGGACATGCTACATGAAGATTAAAAATAAAAACTATGTTTGTATTCATTCACTCACAAATGACCCTTTTTTATGCTTGGAACAATATGAGGCTTGTGCTGTTCATAGTTATACATTTGCTTGTTGGAAACATTTTTGAATTTCTTTCCTTTCACATAGCTCTCCACAGCAGCCACGGTGGCAGGCATTTCATGCTTTGTAAGACTACATATGATCTGTTAAAAAAATAAGACAAATTCACATTTTAATGATTGACTGATAGGACCATCATCATTGCATTTTGGTGAGTAACCATGTGTGCTCCATTATCTTTCTTACACAGGACATATAACTATGGACATATAAAGATGATTCTGCTACAAATAAGTAGAAAATAGGGGAGGCGGTATTCTAATTCTTATGAAGCTAAAGTTCAGAAACTTCTGTCTCATACATTGGGAAATACTGCAACAACTTCGAACTGAAGCTTTGAGACATGCAGTAGACACCCTTATTAATATTAAATTAAAAACTCAGGCAGAGAAACAAATTGTCATATTTACAGATGCCCTGACAGCAATTCAAGTCTCAAGGAGTCAAATTAGCAGTCACCAGCAGTGGTTTATGAGTGTTGATAGACTCACGTCCACAGCTGACCCCCAACACTTCAGAAACAGCACAATTCAGTGGTTACAAGTGCATTCACCATTCCAGAAAATGAAGTTTCTGACAGACAAGGCAGTGCAATAGAAGTAGAATATAGCAAAAAACGTATGATGTGGTCAAAATAACTATAGATGTTCCAGTTAAATCAAAATGATGAAAATGGGAATGAGAGTTGATGAGACCATCCAAGAGAGCAATTATTGAGTATCGTCTTCACTGTAGTCTGCACTCTGGAAGGTCCATAGAGGCTCAGATATTTTCCTCAACTTTTCCATTAGTTTAGTGATTAGTGTAAAGGTGACTGATTAGTGATCACTACAGTTATATGTTTATTAATATTAATCAAACGTCTTGTACCATTAGTCTAAGTGGTCACTAAAAAAGTTAATTGCATATCCTTTATAGGACTTTGCGAATCAACCCCAGTTTTTAACGCTGTTTGTGATTTTTCTAGGCATTATTACATTCAGTAGTTTGCCATTGCTTTCTGAACGGGTGGTGCCATCGTCCTTTTGTAAAAATCCATGCGAAACAATTTGCAACCAAACTGTCCGCAGCGTGATTCGAAATCAGAACGTCGGGGTTAATAGACCGAGTCACTATCCCCCAAGCCACAGACGCCACAAAGTGGTCACTAGCTAAGTCAAAAAGTGTTCATGTCTCAGACATTGTCTGGCAGTTTGAGTCTTATCTCAAATATCTCCATACTAAAAATTAAAAATAGTATAATACTGTCTCGGAGTCTCCGATACACGACTGTAAATTTTTTAAATAATTAATTTGATCTACTTCTATTACTAATTACGGCATTGATATATGTCTGACCTGTCTGTTGCCTGCCCTTTATTGATCACTCAAATCACTGCTGTGTGCAACACATAACAATCAACCAAATTTCCAAATATTAAAACAAATTAATTAATAGCCGTCCATCGCAAGCGATGATGACAAGAGTCTCAGATGTGTGCTGCTGCATCTCTCTGGTGTGTACGGACATGACTAGAGTCCAATGCTAGAACACAATCCCCCACCACAGGTGGGCCAGAGCCAACTATAAACTACTGGGCCTTCCGGCTCTAATTATCTCTTCCGTAAAGTGGTCTGACATTTTGTGTGTGTCAGTAAACGATAGAACGTCAGCGTGTCTTGTTATTTTACTCGATTTTGAGTCCTTGGGTATTTATCGACAACAAATATTTGGATTACTGATATTGCAGAGTGTTAAATTAAATTTGTGCGTATTGTTTTTATCTTAAAATGGTCAAAAAGTGTTGTGTTTATGGATATAAATCGAACTACGACTCGACTAAAGAATATGTGAGTGTTTTTAAATTCCCTTCAAATTCTGATAGGAGAGACAGATGGAAGAAATGCATTCCACGAAAAGGCTGGTCACCAGCTAAATCAAGCGTTATGTGTCGTAAACATTTTCATCCATGTGACATTATATTGTCTGATACATTTATAGATAAATGTGGAATTAAACATGAACTTCCTCGGAAGCATCCTGGTTTTAAAAAAACTGCTTATCCATCTCTGTTTCCGGAATTGCCATCTTATTTATCCAGTCAACAACCACAATCTCGTAAAGCTCCAGAAATAAGAGTAGCAGAAATTGTCAGCAAACATGACAATAGAACAGCTGAGTGGTTGTCTGCAGATATTATACAAGATTTTCCAACTTTACAGTGTGAGATAACAGCAAAGTTAAAAGACTTGTTAGATAAAAACTGGAGAATGCATACAGTCACAGAGGATATATTTACTTATCTTGTTTTGTATACTATCAGTGTGAAAGCAAACAGTGCACCATCCATTTCTGTGTCAATGTTTTACCAGACATGAGTGTACAAGTTTATGTAGAAAATAAACAAGTGTCTGGTAAATATCTTGATTGGATTTTAACTAACAGTAAATTTGAAAGGTGGTCACAGCTGGAAAATTGACTGATCCACTACAAAGATACTGATCCTGCTACTTCTCCAAATATAAAGAGTATTATTGATTTATTAGAAGAAGCATGTAGTAGTTTAGAAATTGTTAGAGAATTAATATTATCATCTGAAGATACTAATATACACATACATGAAAAACAACTAACATTTATTTTAGAGCAGGTACAACTTGTCAATAAGGACAAATACAGAAGACGCTACAGTAGTTGTACAAAATCCTGGAATTGCTGGTAAAAAAATATTTTTATTGTATGACTCAGTGCATCTGTTGAAATGTCTGTGGAGAAATTGGCTGAACCAGAAAGATGCAGAGCAGACATTATCATATCCCGCCACAACTGAGTTACTTCTGAATAAAACATCAATCTCAAATTGTACTAATTCTAGCCAAGTAGCAAGTGCTTCTTTTCACATTTGAAAAAACTGTATCAAAATGAGTGTCTGAGTATTGTGAAGTTGGCACCAACTTTAACTAGTAAAGCCCTTTGCCCCTCAAGTATAGAGAGGCAGAAAGTGTCACTAGCTCTTGCAATTTTCAGTGAGTACAATATTGCAGCTTTGAGGTTCCTAGGAAGTCAAGAAACAGCAGATTTCATTGAGGTCATTTGGAGATTGTGGCACATTATGAATGTTAATAGTAAATTCGCAGGAGCTATGAGTCATGAGGGTGATGAATGTGATAGTGTTTTTGAAGATGGTATCCAGTCTGATGTAGACAAAGTGTTTCTCCGCATTGATTCTAATGATTGTGAGTTGCTTTGTGTAGAAGGTACAGAGGAATCATTAGTATATATTGCTGGATATGTCTCAAGTAAGATCAGTAGGAAAACTCAGTGCATTTCATGTAAGGCCTTGCTACAAATGGAGAAAACAATGACAGTTGTCGATTAATGTTTGCATGACGGGCGTTTTTGTTTTCAGTTCATCTGATATAATTTGCTGTATGTGCTTCAAATGTCCATAAAATGTATAAACTTGGAAGGGTACTTCAAACTTCACTAGCAAGTAATTGTTTATAGTCAATTGTTTACAATATTTATCATTACATATCAATGATCTAAGTAAGATGGACATTTATAAAAGAACAACAAAGTGTGCTACAGTTAAAGCAACTTCTGTGTCTGTTAGAGATGTATATTGTACCTTATTATACAACTATGTATTACATTATAATGCAACTGTTGTTCTGCAATACTTTGTTAATCATTTTGAGCTTCTACATTGAATTTTCTTAAAGCTGTGTTAAATATGAATAAAACCAAATATGAATAAAACCATGATCATTTGATTAAAATAAAATTCATTTTATGACCATATCTCAAGTTTATTAGTATCTATAATCCATTTACGATGTTTGTCATTAAATGTATGTCTGTACAGTAATGGATTTTGTAAAGAGTTCTTAAGAATATAGTCAGCCCCTTTTCTTATCTAGGTCAGGGAATACCTGGCGAGTTGTCCGGCCTGGGCTATAGCCTGGCTGTGGGTGGGGCATACATGATCAAGGTTAGATGTGTGTGTCCTGGCTGTTCGCGCAGCTCGTTTTCTTTGTGCCTCAATGGCACGATGATTCTCAGCTATGCGGTTCCTCTTGTGTTGTTACAGCACCACATTTGGCAATCTTGCGCAAGGGGTTCCCAGCACATGGTGTCTATATCAAAGAATTTCAGAGACACCTTAAAAGTGTATTTGAAGCATTTTTTCTGCCCCCCAGCAGAATGTCTACTCCCTTCAATTTCGCCATACATCAACTGTTTGGAGATGCGTTTATCAGACATTCTAGCAATGTGACCGGCCCATCTCACCTGGGCCGTCTGCAGCAGTGTATTGCCGCTTGGAATCTTTGCTCTTGTGAGGACTTCTCTATCTGATATTTTGTCCTTACAGCTTATTTTTAGTATTCTGCATGGACAGCTTGTGTGGAAGTGGGTTAATTTTCTTGCGTGTCTGCTATACACTGTCCATGTCTCACTTGCGTACAGCAACATGGTTAGTACTATGGCCTAGTAAACTTTTAGCTTTGTGGCTACGCTTATCCCCTTCCGCTTCTACACAGTGACACGTAGTCTCCCGAACGCATCACTGGCGTTGTATATCCCATTGTTGATCTCAGAGTCTATGTTTGCAGATCTGGATAGGATGCTGCCGAAATAGGAGAAGTTGTCCGCTGCGAGGAGATGCTGGTGTTTAATATTGATGACTGGATTGTAGTACTGCTCTCTAGGGGTGGGCTGGAACATGACCTGTTTTCGTGGTGTTAATGGTAAGGCCAAACATATCACAGGCCATTAAGAACTTGTCCATGTAAGTCTGCATTTCTTCCTCAGAGTTGGTAGAGAGGACGCAGTCATCAACAACAGATTTGAGATAGTTGATTCTTTTACTTTGGTGGAAGATTTTAACCTCCGAAGATTGAATAGATTACCGTCTGTCCTGTATCTAATCTTTACCACATGTTCATCGCCTTCCCAAAAGACACCCATGAGCTCAGCATGGCATCAACCATCATGCTGAAGAGTGTTGGGGCCAGTACACACATCCCTGTTTGACGCCGTTGGTGACATCACATGGAAGGTCTCCGATAGCTACCCCAAGTACACTTACATAGATCCTCTCTGTGGACCGTGTCGAAAGCCTTCGGTAGATCGACAAAGACCATGTAGAGGTTACAGTGCGGCTCTTGGCATTTCTCCTGTTGGCGAGTAGCAAATATCAAGCAGTGAGTTAAAACAATAACAAACTTAAACAAGTTAAACTAGTCTCTAGACTTTAACTTAGTAACGGACGTAACCTTACATTTTGTTTTTCCTTGTCGTATTTCAGAGATGGGTGAGCATCTAACAAATATTTAACGTCTGGCGATGCCATAATGATAACCGCTATCTCCTTCCTGAAAATGATTTCAGGAATAGAGTGTAATATACAAGTGAATATGTGTGCTTCTGAAGACAACGCCAGTAACACGCGTGTTATGGTTCTGCAATCAGACAATATTTTGTCTTTTTATGTTACCATATCCAGTTTCCGCTTCCGTTGTCAGTGACAACAGCAGAACAAATCATAACCATTTCAATGTACAGCACACCATCCATACAGTAAACACAATAGTTACTATTATTTAGTAGTGATGCAGTAAAAGCGTAGTATTTCAAATATCAACAGCGTCTAAAATTATAGTTGCTACAGCTGAACCCATGATTTTTCTACTCTTATTGTTAGCGAGACTTGCATATTCGGATTATTACTAACGTTTTGGTGAGGTATGTGAATGAATTATCATTGAATATGTGAAATTTCGATGAGAAAGTATAAACATTAGGATAAGTATTAATAATGATGTGTTAGCTAACAGAAACGATTTTACTTCAGAATCCCAAATGTCCAGACTGTATAAATGCCTTTACAGTCACCGGATCACACGAAACAGGATGATCTGCTGGTGCATTTGAAGGTGGGGAATTGAGTCAGATCTGTCTCCCACGTGCATTGCTTCTTCAACTTTGAAGTGCATTTGCTGTGAATTATGTGTTTGGTTTCTCAGTAGGACAGTATATATCTGACTTACTCTATTCTGCCACTTGCTCTGGATAGGGTGTCTGCTCTTTCAGTTCCGTGTGATTTCTCAGTGGGAGGGCATGAACTGACGAAGAACAACAACTGAAGATTTTAAAAATATTACCTAGCTTAATTATTCTAATTTCATGCATGAGTTGTTCATTTCTGATGTTTTGTATCGACTAGTAAGAATTTTCATTGAGTAAATATAGCTTTTTTGGCTGATGGCTGTTTGTCCAATCCTGTGGTGATTCCTGTAATAATGCCACAGCATCTTCTCTAAAACTGAAGATCTCCCAGTTAGAAAGGTTGCGCATAGAGTTCTCACAGTTTTGAAACTTATGAATATGCTACCACCTCCATTCTGTACTGTATATGTAAGACATATGTAGGCGTTTCATGAGTAAACACTCTCCATGTATATCATTTAGTGGTGTTGTCCAGGTTAACATATTAATTCTACAACTTGCATAACCCTACCACATTGACTTTTTAGAAGATATTACTATTTTTTTCCTGAACCTGTTCCATCCAGTTTCTTTAATGAGGGATAATTTCCCTCATTCATATTCTATGTATTAATACGGCTCCACTTTCATACCTTTAGGAGTCACTCATGATAATAGTTCTAGCCCTTTGACAGTGGATTCTATATTTTCTGTTCCCTGGACATCCAGTATGCATATTGGTCATGTAGGGCCGTGTTGTTTTGGCTGTACATTTATCTAGTTCCAACCCCTATAGGTATGTTGTCTAAAATCTTACTAAGATGTTTTTCTTCCCCTTTATCTGATTTCTTCTTTGCCAATTTCTGGTCATACACTTAATCCACTGTGGATCACAAACTGAGCAGTCAGAGCTTGAGGTATTTTAGGTTTTCCCAAAGCTTAGTTCTCAGATTGACTGGGTGTTATCACATTGCTTCTCAGCTCATGTAGAAGAGGATAGTCTTGCAAGACCTTCTCCTGAATATTTTTCCTATGTGATATTTGCCATTATTTTGGATAATTATCTAGGTGCCGACTTGATAAAATATACATCTTAATTGCATATAAACTGTATTTTTTTAATTATTTGGAACAGGTTAGAGAAAATAGAATGAGTCTAACACTTCCCAGCGTAGAGAATGAGATATCATTCACTGGTTTAGTTTATCCTTCCAGACAACACAAGGGAGCTCTAGTTCCTGTTGAACAGAACAGAAATGGTATGTATGTGAATGAAATGCACATATGAATGCTGCATACTTCTTCTTCTTGTGATTGCTATTTAAATGATTATACCATGAGATGTGCTCTTATGAAGAAGCCAACTGTTGTCTAGAATTCATCTCAGATGCTGTGTAGTTTTGAATGTAGTGACTTTGAGTGTAGTAACTTTGCAAGGCTCAGTAGGTGGATCAACAGTGTAAGTATTATCTGACAGTATAATCATCATAGATAAGCATGAGATGCATGATGCCATATTTTCTGCTGCGTCTTCTGGCCTAGTATTGCCCACTTCAGCACCATTTCAGAGGGAGAGCGAACTCGCCCATAACCTTATTCAAGCTAAAGCAAACATGGCATGTCGGCAATGATCATTGGAGAAACATTGGATGCCATCCCACATCAGCTTGACTATCCATCTAAAACAATCATGCCATAATGAACATACGTATCCCACATGCATAATTTGAAAATATGAACTGGCATAGAACACAGGAATAGGATGGGATATTCCGAATTAAATATTACAGCAGTCTAAACACATCATTTATTTTCTACTACCATTACATCATCAGATCATATACAGGGTGGACCCAAAAAAATGAGAACATCGCGTAAAAAGTAATATAATTACATAAAAATTGTTTTAACTGTATCCTTAATAGCTTAAATTGTTTACTCATTTACTTACTTATCTATTTAGCTTTATGATGTTTAAATTTCGATAATTTCTGGGCACAATCTTTGATTTTTAATATGCTAATTGTTTACATCTGCAGGTTTAAATTTGTTACCAAGAATGACAAAAATTACAGCGAAAGACCGTATTCTGATAAAATGAATGGCGTAGATACTTAGAAAATTGAACATGATTTCTGATTAGCTAAATACTTGGCAAACAAAATTACATTAAACAATATAATTAAATTAAATAACATTTCTAAATAATGCGTATGTTGCGCAATGTTCGCATTTTTTGGGGCCCACCCTGTATATTGACATTGGTTGTGTGGAGGTATGGTGCTCGTCTCTCATTAAAAAATATGCTGTTTGCTTTCCACATGGGGTGATCAGATTATTTCCCAGTTATCCCTGTTGTCAATGAAGATGAGATTAAGTTTCTAGTCCTTTAGGAGACATGATAAAACATAGGTTTGCAATGAACATGTAAAAAACCATGCGTAGGTGAAAAATCAATAAGAATAGGCTGGAAAATTTCTACTCAGATAAAATTAGTTAAAATATAATTTTTACAAGTTTTCACCATCTTCAAAATTAAGTTAGGGACCCTCAATGTTGTTGCGAAGTTCATGCATGGTTATTCAGATTTTCCTGTCAATAAATCAATATGTTCATCATCACATCATCTATTTTCTCTTCTCTTAGTTTTTATTCCTCTGTACTACAATCTATGCTTTAAAAAAAATATGGTTGTTTTGTTCCTTTTCCATTTACAGAAAATGTTCTACTTTTTATGAACTACTATCATTATCATATTGAGTCCTTACTATATCATTTTACATATTCAACTTTTCTGAATTATTTCTTTATTCATTATAATTTCAGACATGCTTCCCGAACTTCGTTCAAATGTCAGCATTGATAAAATTAAACCCCTTCCTACATCTCTGCAAAGTGACTTTATTCCTGAGGATATATTGTTTGCCCTCACTCAGCCTCCACACGGCAAAGAGAAACTGGGACCTCCAACTAGAAGAACAAACTTGAACACTACATCAGTAAGCACTAAAGTTATGTCTACTATTGAATATTATTTTCTTGATGATGGCTCGACTACAGATGATGCTCATAATGAAATAAGGGGAGTTGTCCTAAAACTCAGAAATGGGATCGCAGAGAGAGAGAGAGAGAGAGAAAACTCAGAAATGGGGAAGAATGAACCTTAATCAGAGCCACAGACAAGTTCTCAATCAACTTCAGAGATGAGGTAGAGACTCTAAATACCGCTTTGGAAATGGCACTACAACACAGGAAACAGATACAGGATAAAATAGTGATTTTGACAGATGCATTGGCAACTATCCCAGCACTGAAATTGGAAGAAAACACAGAACTGAATGATCGTAAGACAACTTTAGATCAGAATATGGCTAATGTAGTTGAAAACCCAGAACAGACAGGTCTGGCAGAAGTTTATATCTTCTTCTTCTTCGCATTCAGTTTTGTGTGCTCATCTAAACCATGAGATGGATTGCCTCTATGAAGCTGCATGTCAGTTGGAGTTCCCCGAGAGTCCCCATAGCTTGCTCTGTAAGCTTTGTTCATGATGCAATGTTTCGTTTCATTGGTGTATGTATGATTGACATGGCTGCAGGATGTGCTCTGAAGTTTGTGTTTCTGTCTGGCATGCACACTGTGCAGTCTGAGCAGACTTTATTATGTGCATGTGATGGTTGAACCTGCAGTGACCTGTTCTTAGGCGAAAGATTGTTGTGTCATGTTTTCTGTTTATTCTGCTGATGGGATCTTGTAGGTATTTGCTATGGGTTTGTTGCCTCCACAACTTTTTGTATTTTAGCTTGATATGTGTCTTAATTTCTAGTAATAACACTGGGTGTGTGTTGTTTTGTTCACTCCTTAGCCAGTCTGTCCGTTCTCTCATTTCTGGTACGCCACAAGGGGCTGGTATCCTTCTTCTTCTTTTGTCATCACACTGCTACGAGGTTGTTGCCCAGTGTCATTGTTTTTTGCTGTTGTCTTGCGCTGTTCTGGTTGCTTGGGTGATTGCTATTTTTGCTCTTTGACAGGATTCTGCTATACCATCTAACCATCAATTTTGTGGTCTTCCTCTCGCCTTCTTCCCTGATGTTCTATTGTAGAAGACTCTGTATACCATGGAGTTTGGATGCATTCTTATTGTGGCCACCCTTCATTCTTTGTTTCTCAATGTATTTCAAGCAAGCTTCTGTGCCAACTTTCTTTCTTATGCTGATGTTGGTGACTCTTGTCTTTTCTGGTGTTGTTGGTAACTTATCATTAGCAACTTTTCACATGTAGTTATTTTTGTGACTGCGCTTTACTCATTGTCCATGTTTGGCTCTGGTAACACAAAGTAGATATGAAAATGCTATTGATCATCTGTTGCTTAGCTGCCAGTTAAATTTGTGGGTGCCTTAACAATGGGGCTAGCTGGTAGGTTACAGCATTTGCTTTTTGTACGCTAAGCCTCTATCTCTCTATCTAGTCTTCTGTGAATATGCTTCCTAAGTATTTGATTTCTTTCACTTGGTTGATTGTAGTGCTATTGACATGGATGTCTAGTTTATTATGTTTTCTTCCCATATTGATTATTTCTGTTTTAGTGTTGTTGATTTTCATGTCATGATTTATACAATTTTGGTTCAGGGTGTCAATATGATGTAGATCTTGTTCATTTTGATGTATCAGGCATTGATCATCTGCAAAAAGCAGTTAATTTATTTCATCATTATCTGAATTTGACGCTTGAGTTATTTTATCCATATATGCAATAAAGAGTAGTAATGAGAGGACACAACATTGCCTAACACCTGATGTAATGGAGAACCAGTCGGTCATTCCTTCTGTTGTTTTTATGGTACTCTGGCTATCTTGATATAAAGCCATGATGTTACCTAATAGTTGACCCTGGACACTGTATTCTTCAAGAATCTTCCATAATTTGCACCTATTTACTCTATCAAATGGGCTGGTATCCACTGAAGAATAATTTGGTTGTGTTCCGAGAGCTTGTTTAGCTGTAGTGTCAGCTCCTTTTCCATATTATCTTGTGGTTCCCTTTGTGTGGCCTGCAGGATTGACATGCAGTCGCAAAGGAAGACAAGTTAGAAGTTCATATAAAGATCATCCTCATCAGTGCCCTGACAACACCCACATTAAGAAATTAAAATACAGAAATAGACGATAATAAGACATGCCTCAACATGTATAGCTTCTTCTTCTTTTACCTGAACATGGATTGATAAAGCTGTCAGTAGTGTCTTGTAGGGCAATAAAAAAATCTGTCATGCTTAATCAGTGGCCATCCTTTGCATGGAGCCCTATGACTGACCTACACTGTACATCTCCTACTCCACTGTTCTCTGTGAGGTTGTCTTTGATCTGTCTCTTCAAATTACCTCTGGGGTCCACATCATGGGAGTGCTTTGAGGGTCTCTTCATAATTTTTAAGTATGTGTCCTATTCAGGTACTGCGTCTGAATTTTATCACTGTGTACATTTTCTCCTGATTACGCCTGTTAAGCAGTTTTTAGTTTCTGATTTTATCCGACCAAATTAACCTATATAAATAATAATAATAATAATTCCTCTTGTACCATTATATGTTACATAGGGCCTGCAAGTAATTTCTCCTTATCGCTCAGTCCTGGGCTACTCGCTCAATCTCTTCTATGGAATTGAGACCAATATTTCTTGCCTCTCTCAGCAAAGCTTGTTTCAGGGTCTCCCTAGGGCATCCTCTCTTTCTTGAACCCTTTGCCTCCCACTTCAGTGCCTGCTTTGGTATTCTTTGATCATTTCTTTTCAAGGTATGTCCAACATATCTCCATCTATATAGTGAGAATACAAAAATGATAGTCATCTTTAAGAAACAGAATGCTTCCAAAATACAGCATCAAGATAAATGATACATTATTGCAACAAATATGTCAATTTAGATGTGATGGATTTGCGTAATGCTTACAGCTCTGGTTCATGGGGGGAGGAGAGGTGTAATGCCCCAAAATTATTGGTAGTCTTCTGTTCTAGATATTCTTTTTATCTATCTATTCTCTAATCCTGTTTAGTCTTTCAGCATCAGGCCAAAAAAGGAGACACCTGGAGATATTCCAGATATTACTTTGTCATAACTCTCTTATAACCATAAGGTTTGCTGAAGATGAAAGGTCCATTATCACTGACACAAAGCTTCAGTGTGGTGCCGGAGCCCACAATGGAAGCAAAGAATAGTAACACTGGGACTTACAAGACATATTATAAGAGGCGACTGATGTAGGACCTAGAGAAGCTACCCTAGTAAATATAAAGCATCACAGAAATCGGACATGCTGGCCTACTTGTAGGCACATAACTGGCACAACAATCGCTCTTAGGCTCAGATCACAAACAACTCACAAAGCGTGGTTAACAAGTGGTCGATATGAAGCATTGAAAGAAGAAGAAGACTGACACAAAGAGGTATGGCACATGAGCAGTAAGTCATTTTTTTCCCTTTCAAATGTTTATTTCCTTGTTGAGATAATGAATGTCAGACTTGGATGTAATGTAGGCTGTCAGTCGTCCACCTCCTGCGAGCATATGGAACTACAAACGCAGAAACAGATTCAAACACCTTCTAGATCACACACCTTGTGTTTGTGGAGCTGGAAAGTAAGTACAGTTTCGCGTTTAAAGATTTATGTTTGTACATTATGTGCAATCTAAGATAACTTGGCCGCCGTGTGTTAAGGCCCGGGTGCCTTAAGGGGAGCAAAGAATAGTAACACTGGGACCTACAAGGCATGCTGTAAGAGGCAACTTAGGTAGGGGCCTAGGAAAGCTACTCTAGTAAATAAAAAGCGTAGCTGAAATCGGATGTGCTGGAGATCACTAGGATGATCTGGAGATCACTAGGATGATGTTACAATTTCGTTGTTTTTTCATTACTTTTCATTCCTCTTTGACTATTGTATTAAGAGGAAACTACTTAAATGTGAAGTATAAATGATAACCAATGCACATCATTGTGGTTTTTACTTGAAATAGTTGGGAAACCAAGTTTAACATTTGTTCTAAGTTACCCTAGGATAAAAAAAACCATGGAATTTTTTATGAATGGTCATGATAATAATTTATAAACAGTGAATAAACAGTGCATCTATTCACAATTTTGTTAGTGTTTATGTATTCTTCTTCTTCGAACGTTCCGTACCAATCACTTATTAACCACTCTTTGTGATTTGTATGTGATCTGAGCCTAAGAGCAATTGTGCGGTGTGCCAGTTATGCGCCTACAAGTAGGCCAACACATCTGATTTATGCAACACTATTTATTGACTAGGGTAGCTTCCTAGGCCCCTACCTCAGTCACCTCTTATGACATGCCTTGTAGGTTGCAGTGCTACTAATCTTTGCTCCCCCACTGGCCCTGGCAACACAGGGCAGCGTATGTATTCATAAATGGATTACTAATATAAATAGAGCAGTCAGACTTGTTTATTCAACATATTGTTCATCAAGACCCTTGGATTTTTGTTCTCCCAATTACATTTTTATTTCTAACGAATGCTAATATGTTTCCTGCATAGTTAAGACTTCATTTTATTTGCTAATACAGTAAATAATTTGTGAAACTACATCCATTTATCATCAATTTGATATACAGTAAGTCATATTGTAAATCATATTTAGACAGAATATTTTAGTTTTTTCTGACCTACAAGTGCATTCTTTAAAAACTAAAATTTTAATTCTGTCTAGAGGCCAAAAATCTCTGTAGCGAATCATTTGTAGTGCTGGATAATTTCAATATTAATTTGAGTGCCTTAATGTCGTCCCGTCCATCTTTCAGACTATAGATTCTGTTGATGCAAGCATATCCACTCTCTAGTTGCTGGATAGTAAAGCCACGTAAGCATCTGGAGGTTGGAAACCTCAGTAAGCAACATCCACTCATACCATCGCAAGCTATTTTAGACCTCTCAAAGCATTGACTGGGAGTCAGAAATAACAACGGCCCCAGTAAATGAAATCCCAGAGAGCCATTGGATGACAGAAGTGACAAGATAAGATAGAGGGAAAATATGTACTTCCTCATGGTTTGAAACGGACAAACAAAATAGTGAAGATTTAGAGCATGTGATTCTACCGACAGTTAAGTAATATTAGTATAATAATGCCTTCACGCACAAGTCAGGAAGAAGAAGAAGAAGTATAGTAATTATACAACTTTGAAAACTGAATTATATAGGAATAATAAATAGAAGGGTTTTAAAGCCGAATGATTGACTTCATTGCACAGGGTTTTACCCCATATGGTTCGGTCCCTCTCTGCAGAAACGCCACCTGCTGAGAGTATTGCACAAAGCACGAACTCCGTAGCTCCTGCAACAATCAAAGGGACTCTGGAAAAACTGCACTCGTGAACAGAAGGCAGCGAGTCCAGATTCAAACCTTCGACTCGCAAGGCAAAGGGCTTAACCACTCAGCCACAGAGACCCCGATAGGAATCATAAATAAGACCAAGTAGCTACCCTCACCCAAGTACAATCTGACTGTGTTAGTCAGTCATTAATTTAGTAAAATAAAATTCTTATATTAAAAACTACTTTGCTTTGTAGTTTAGGCGTATGCTTTAGTCTGTTTTTTGTTCTAGCTGCCATTTTTTCAGGTAGAGGATGGTGAAGCATCGTTTTGATCCTTTTAGCATGTAGAATCACTTTTCTCCTTTTATCTTCCAAGGGCTGGATGTTGGCTGCCTTTTCTATTTCTGCAATGGGTGTAGGTTTGAGGGCTCTCAAAATAGTGCACAGACATGTTTTAAGTTTTTCGAAGAAAATCGTTGAAGAAGAAGAAGAATTTACTTTATGTTAAGAATGCTGAACGACAAGTAGCATCCAAACTTTTTGAACGAAGCTAAATACAAGATTTAATTTTGCAATTTAACCATTTGAGTGAGAAAAACATCTCAATCTCTTGGACACTTATATTTGTTACCACAATTTCTTCAGAGACATCTCATTCTTGTATGATGTTCCCCATTCTGAACCTCATCCTCCAAAACCTGACCTTCTGGACCAGAGCAGTGTGAGAAAGAAAGATGAGACAAGTTTTATTAAGGTAACGCTCTTCGACCTAATTAAACAATTTGTTTTAAAGATTTATTCTAGATACAAATTGCTAGCTGAAAAAATAATTTGAATGAAAATATGTGTGTTGCTGGGCTCGCAAAGAATAGTAACACAGCAACCTACAAGGTGACTGAGGTAGGGGCCTAGGAAGCTACCTAGTAAATAAAAAGCTTTGCAGAAATCAGATGTGCTGGCCTACATGTAGGCGCATAATGGGCACAAAGTACAATCTCTTTTAGGATCAGATCACATACAAATCACATAGAGTAGTTTAACAAGTTGTTGCTAGGAGTGTTCGAAGAAGAAGAAGATATACTGCTTGGAATTGTAACATAATATTTATTAGAAAGTTTATTTTAGACTATATTATAAAATTTTATATTTCCTACATTTCTTTTCTTATTAATATTAAAAAATATTTCTGACTTGACAAAAAGCCTGAATTGACTAATCAGTTCTATTTAAAATTCTCATGATTCATTATGACCATTGCTCTTCTTTTTATATTATGTTTCACTATTTTGTGAATTGTAATTTTTACACAGCCACTGATTCTTCCAGAGAGTATCATTCCGGATGAGTATCACATTGTGAAAAATAAGGGAGTTCTTGGAATTGAATATCACGAAGAGTAAGTTAACTAAATATGAACTTTATTTGTGGATGCTGTTCAATGTGTGGATAGCTATATATAAAATACTGTGAACATGCATTTTTCCAGTGGCTACTTATGGTTGTGAATCATGGACCATTACACAAACAACAAGAATGAAAATACAATCCTTCGAAATGAAATGCTACAGAAAGATCCTACGAATACCATGGACAGAAAAAAGGGAGAACACTGATGTCCTGAAAGGACTGAATGTTAAAGACAATTGGCTGATAAACAATATACTATACAGAAAAATTAGATACTTTGGTCATATCAAGTGTCACGATGGACTGGAGAGAACAAAGAGGGCAGGGTCCCAGGACGCAGAGGCAGACCAAGAAGAAGATGGCTACACCTCTGTTTGAGCTACAAAAGACAGTGAGGTTCATACAAGAAACAACATTGAATATATAGACATATTTCAAGCGAACGAAAGGAAGGAAGATGGCTACAAGATATTAAAGAAACCATGAATATGACCATTGGCGAAGTGGGTGAACTGGCTAGAGACAGAGTTAATTTCAGATGCACTGCAAAGAGAGCAACGTCCTATAAAGGATACGCACCTTGATGTTGATATATATATTACATATAATTCTTCCAGACCATGCTGGTGTGCAAGCCAGTGGTTCGTTTAGTATGACAAGTAGCATGACAATGTAAGTATTGGAGGTGACTAAGACATTACCCACTGCCCAGGCAAAATTCATTAGAAAAATTTATAAAATAAAATTCCTACAAAATATTTTTAACCATCTTCTAAATTACATCAGGGACCATCGTCAGTGCTTTGGAGTTTGGGCATTGTCATTGAGATCTTCCTGTGTAAGACAAGACATCAGAGCACACATGGTTTCTCACCAAAGTGCAATGATGATGTTCATATTAATCAATCAAGGCACTACTTTGGTTTGTCACAAAACTACACTATTGTGTGCATTCTGAGTACACATGTTCTTAACTTGGAAGGTATATATATATGGAACTGCAGTAAAACTATTTGATTGGCAAAACACGTCATTACAAAGTACTGTAGTTTTACAAATTACAAAAACAATGACAAAATACAGCAACGTTTCGACCAACAAGACCTTTATCAAGCAAACGAACAAACAGGAGTGACAAATTAAAATGAAACACAAATGGACGACCAAATACAAACGTATCTAATGAAAATCTGGGAATAAAAACGAATAACAAAATAAATGTAACACCAAAAAAACCCATAAAAACTAGAAATAGAACGGAAGAGAAACAATGAAACATCTAGTAAATATATAACTTGAATACATGCAACATATACCCATATAGATTACAAAGCATGGGAAGAGAAAGTACCAAGAAGCATAAGAATGTAATATGTTGAGCCCGCGTGGTCGCAAGGTACCATACAAAGAAATCAACGCATATGTCGCGCAAGTGTTGGGCGAATCGGTCACTGACCCTCTTGCCTGTCTTACCGATATAAGCCTTGTTACACCGCTTACAGATAATGGCATAGATAAGATTACAGGACTCGCATGTGAACCCATCGTCAATAAGAAACGTGCCTAAAGGAAAAGATACAGTACGCATCTGTATCACATAAGCACACGTGTTGCAACACTGACGGCCACACTGGACAGAACCAAAATGAGTCTGGATATTGGACTTAAGGCGACTGTGTACCAACTATCCTTAAGACTTCAGTCCCATCTGTAAGCCACCAAAGGATAGTTGGGGAAGACAGAATGAGTCTCAGGATCTGACCTAAGGATAGACAGATGACAGATTAAACATTTTTCACCAGGGAACTATGGAGGTGGTAAGTTAAGATAAGTTTTACTCTGTCAGAGTTAGTAGTTCTATGCTGGCTGGTAAGGGCCTGCTGGCGAGTGATTTTCTGAACTCGATGCATAGCCGAGACAAGTACCTCTCCGGGTATAGGCGCCTACGAAAGAAATCAAGCATCTCTTGAGCTCTCTCAAGAAAATCATCGCCCTCGCTACAAAGGCGACGAAGGCGTAAGAGCTGCGAGAATGGCAGAGTCACGACAAGCCCGGGGATGGGAAGAAGTATAAAGGAGAAAACTATGTGCATCAGTAGGCTTGTAATATACTGATGTAGTGATAGTGGATAGGCGTAAGGTGATAGTAATGTCAAGAAAGTTGACACAAGTAGTGGAGATGTGAGAAGTAAAACAAATAGAAGGGTTGAAAACATTAATGAAATTAATGAAGTGTGACAAATCGGCTTCAGGCATATCAGTGATGCCAATAAAGTCATCAATGTATCTGTGATAGACAGACGGAAGGGGCCATCATATGTAGTCCATATTAGGTGTTCAAGATAACCCATGAATAGACAAGCATAACTACGTCCCATTTTAGTACCCATGGCAAACCCCACTGATCTGATCAAAGAATTGGTCATTAAACTGAAAGGAGTTAAGAGTGAGAACTAGTTCTGCAAGACGAAGCAGAGCAGAAGTTGACACAAGTGGATTAGTTCTCCTATTGAGAAAGAACTGGACAGCTATAAGGCCATCAGGATGAAGTACAGAAGTGTACAATGAGCACACATCAAGGAGGAAGAGACGGTAGGTTTTTTCTCGGGTAGCAACTCAATGGTAGAAAAGACAGACAAAGCGTGGTTCGTATCCTTCAAAATGACGGGAGTGTGGTGACTATGGGATTAAAGATGCTATCAAGGAATTCGGAGATGTGTTCCGTAGGGCAAGAGCAAGCAGAAATGATAGGCCTACCGGGATTGTGGAGTTTATGAATTTTGGGGAGCATATAAAAGGCGGGTTTACCCAAACAGCTATCGATCACACAGAGTGATGATGCACTAGATGAAAGGTCGTTCGTGGCAATTAAGTTCTTAATGACTTCACGAACCTTATTATTATTAGACTGAGTGACGTTATCTGTAAGTGGTGTAACAAGGCTTATATCGGCGAGACAGGCAAGAGGCTCAGTGACCGATTCGCCCAACACTTGTGCGACATACGCCAATGCTTTGTGACTCCTGTAGCCACCCATTTCAATGATACTGGCCATTTAGGAGCTCACGATGTCCAGGTCACAGCCATCCGATCATGTTCCTCGGATGATCGCAGTCGATTTGCTCTGGAGAATCGGTTGATTTCTTTGTATGGTACCTTGCGACCACGCGGGCTCAACGTATTACATTCTTATGCTTCTTAGTACTTTCTCTTCCCATGCTTTGTAATCTATATGGGTATATGTTGCATGTATTCAAGTTATATATTTACTAGATGTTTCATTGTTTCTTTTCCGTTCTGTTTCTAGTTTTTATGTGTGTTTTTGTGTTACATTTATTTTGTTATTCGTTTTTATTCCAGATTTTCATTAGATACGTTTGTATTTGGTCGTCCATTTGTGTTTCATTTTAATTTGTCACTCCTGTTTGTTCATTTGCTTGATAAAGGCCTTGTTGGTCGAAACATTATTGTATTTTGTCATTGTTTTTGTAATTTGTAAAACTACAGTACTTTGTAATTACGTGTTTTAACTTGGAAGGTGAATGAAAGATTTTTCTTACGGGTAAAGTTATTTAGCCTGTATATTATTGATAATTATACTTTCTAAACAGGGCTTGTTGTTGATAGCAAAGTTAATAACACTCTGTCCAAATGAGCATGTGCTGTGGAAATGCCATGGTTTGAGCCCAGCTTGGCAAAAAAAGTAATTCTTGGTGGGCACACTGTATGTGGCTGGACTTCAGGAGACCCTAATCCTTTACTTGGGGATCTAAATTACAAGTTCTTCTGAAGTCACAGTAAGACTTGCCTAAATGACAAGGAGCACTGGTGATAAGGAAAGCAAGCTTCACCCAAAAAATAAATCAGAGGCACCATGTTAAGTGACATGACTACGCCTGAATTCATCGCAGGGGAATTAAACAAACACTTTTTTAACAGGAATCATTCATAAAGTTATATATAATTTTGTTCATAAATATAAATTTTATTACTGAAATAGTTAATGACATTTGGTTAGTTTAAATACTTGGTCAAATAGCCACTAAGCCACTTTGTATCTTGTGATAAACTAAATAACAAAATATTCTTTTATTTCTCAGTAAATATAGCACAAATCCTGTTGACCATGAAAAGCATCTTGCTTTATTTCCATCCATGTAAGTTATTTTCTTGCATTGGTTTTTTTCTTACGTAAGTCATCTGTTCACATTTAACAAAGAAAACCTTATTAAAAGAATAAGAATCAGATAATCAAGACTCTTCTTGCATAGAATGTAACGAAAAGGTTTAGAAGATTTGGTGACAGCTGGTAAAATTCAGGGAAGGAGAGATTGTGGAAGGCAGAAGGAGAAGTTGTTGGATGGTCTGACATCATGGTTTGACAAAAGATCGACAACAGAACTTATTAACTGCACCAGGAAGAGAGAGAGAGTTGTGGAAAGACATGATTGTGAATGTCGACAGACATGGCATTTGATTGATTGATAAGTCATCTGTTCATATTTGAATCCATATCTGATCACTTAGCCAAAGAGACCCCAGTAATGTCTGAGTGTGGATAGGCACATATGAGAAAGAGTCATGCCTTACCTACAAGTTACAGAAACCATCAAAATGCATATTCTTTGACACCAGCTTGGGGAGACTGTGCATCTATAGGTCTACTTGAAATGTTATGAAGTTAGTTTAATCCCAGAAAACTAAGATGGTTAAGGTATGTGAGAAGAATGGACAATAACCACATATCAAAACAATTGTTATATGAACTTTCAGAAGGGAAGAGGCACCAAAGCAGACCACGGCAAAGATATAAGGATGTCTGCAAGGCCTCAATGAAAATCTTTTCTGTTGGTCCGACCAAATGGGAAACACTAGCCGATGACCGGCTTATAGAAAAACAACATTATGCAAAGGTGCATCATCTTTTGAAAAGAGACAGAGATGAGCTGAAAGGCAAGAAAGACAAGCGAAAACTCAGTAAAGTCACAGTAAAACACTTGTCAATTGACCATCCGTAAAGGCGAAAAAGGCTATTTAGTGTAATATCCAGTAACCAATGTTTATTTTTTACATTGTATCTGCTTTATTCCTTTAGAGTTGATACTTTTACATATAGTATGTATCATATAGGAAACCAACAAGTCGATTTGAAGTGATTCAGCTGAAAAACACATTTGAAAGTATGATGGATAAAGCTGGAGTTAATGACTTGGAAACAGATGCTGGAGGTGGTCCAACTCAGGTGATTCTTAAGTTCCATTTTACTTTTAGTTCAAAATTTGCTTCCTTAGATCTTAAACATCTAAGGATTGTTCTCAAGGCAATGAAGATTTGAGTTTGGAATGTTCCTTCTAGATGGTTTGCTAACCACTAAGTATGGGTTGCTAAAAATAAACCTATGTAGGAATGTAGTCTTTTTTTCCCTTTTGAACATTGTTAACTTATTCATTTAATGTATTTGTAAATATGATGTTTTAATACAAAATATATTTTGGTCATATTAAACGCCCTGAAGGCTTCAAAGAGACAATCATGAAAGACTATATGCCAGGACAGAGAAAGAAGGGAAAGACAAGAATAAGAGGAATGCAAGAAGTAATGAACAAATTGCTGATGAATGAATTCGAAAGATGTGATGAAATCAGAGAGATGCATGGTCAACCACTAGTAACAACTGTTATAAAAAAAAAAAAAAAAAGATGGAGATCTCTTGGACACACCTTAAGAAGAAATGATCAAAGAATCACAAAGCAGGCATTGAAGTGGAAAAGAATGGAGGCCCTAGGGAAACCATGAAACAAACTTTACTGAGAGATATGAGAAATATCAGACTCACTTCTATAGAATAGATTGAATGAGTTGCCCAGGATGGAGTGGTATGGAGAAATTGCTTGCATTCCTTATTTTACATGTAATAGTATAAGAGAAATATATAATAATATAAACACATGTGCACACACAGACAACAAAACAATATGGATTTCTATGAATACTTAGATGGCTGATGCAGAGGATGTTATTAAACAGGTCTGTACTCTAGAGCTGAGGCATGGGGAAGAATGGATGCCTATATCAGAGGATATGATTGATTACACCAGGGTTGTCAGTACACTTGGACGCTGCTGTAGAGAATGGACCTTGGGTATAGTCAATGCAGAGATTCTTGAAATCGTGGATCAGCACTCCAAACCAGGTGATATCATTATCATCTACACAGATGGCTCTGTCAGACGCGAAACCTGATCATCATGGGCTTATTCAGTATAATGAAACGGTAGCACACTGCATGAGGACTGTGGCGCTTTTGAGACAACGACATTGAGCATGACTATGGAGATCACCGCTGCCTCCAGGGCTCTGTCTTGAATGACTGAGCAACAGGTAACCCATATGATTATCATATCAAACTCGATGAATATGCTTCAAAGGATTGAATCTGGAAGTTTGAGCTTGGAATGGGTGGACATCATTCGGAAATCACATCTCAAGAAAACGACTTGGCTGTACACACCTGGAGATGCTGAAGTTCCGGGTAACAAGCTTGCTTTCTTGCAAACAATGCCCCAACTCAAGTGGGCAGAAGCATGGACAGAGCCGATGTCATCAATGCAGTACGCTCTCATTTATGTGACATGAGCAAGTCTCAGACACTGAAATGAGTTCGAGAATTAGACATTAAGTTTGGACATCCCAGACAGTGTCGTCTTCATGGTGAGAGAGAAGATATACTAATCAGCTTCTCACGGAGAAATGGACTTTGGGATAGTTGCTGCAGTGGAGGATGGAGCATGAATGGGAATGCGCAATGTGCCATGATGTCGATCACATAACATAACAAAACAATAGCAACAGAAAAAGAGAGATAAAGAGGTGTAAGTACAATAGAGATTGTGACGCCTGAAACAAATTTGATATGTCAACAATACAAAAATGTGTGTTGGTTTCATAGGTTGTGTGACTAAATTAGTAATGAATGCTAATTGCTTATTAATTCATTCCTTACTAACTACAGCAGGGGCTCAATATTTCTATTAAAATAACCCAACAGCCGCACACCGCAACAAGCATTGTTTCATGTAAAATGACAACTAAATTTACAACAATGCATTCTGATCAAATTTCCTATTTTTATCTAAAGTAAAGCTATCTATTTCTACATCATGTTCTGATTGGGAGTTTGGTAAAATTTGTGGAAAAAACCAAACAAAAACTGTTGTTTCTTCCCGTAATACCACTTTTTAGGGTGGTGTAGGATATGTACCTGTGGAATTTAATGGTCGCATAGCTAGTGCAGTTGCCGTAAAACTGTTCAGGTTAGGAGTTTTCTTTATGCCCCTGACATAAAAAACCTTCTTGGCCTTACCTGTGATTGAACTCGGCTCTCCCACATGAGAACCAGCGCTCTAGTAAATTCAGCCATATCTTCTACTGTTTGGCTCCACTTTGTTAACTAAATGAAATTTATATATTTTTCAAGCTGAAAAATGTGAGCAAAATTAATTGACCACATCATGTTTTTCAATTTTGTAGTATATGTGTTAATGCTCTCCCAATATTTATATGCATAATTTGTTTCTAATACGTTGTTCATTAATATCTTTTAATGTTCAGATGCATAACTTGCTGGCACTCATCAAGAAAGAGCAAAACATTTACAATATTGTTTTTAGCGAGCTCATCAGACAGGTAACACTATTTAACTTTTCTGCCCTCCCGCCCAGCGTGTTCGTAGCGCGTTGGAGCGTAAGAAGAAGTGATATTAAGTGATTTGGGCTTTAAAGAGTGATTTTGTTGTGCCCATTAGGCTCCTACAGACCTATAGGGTAGCACATCCGGTCTCTGCATGATTTTTATTCAGGCTCACCTCTCTAAGTTATGGACAAACTGACCAAGAGAAGTCCATTCCTTTGGCAAGCCAGAGCTCCGTTAGCCTTGAACTTCGTGGTCAAAGTTTCCTAGTTGACATCTTTGGTAGGTAGGGTTGGCTTGTGTGTTCTGTGGGTTATTGACAAGCTACCAATTTTTACTTTTTGTCCTTCCTAAGAGAGACTAGGTGACCCCAACTCTGTTTACTGGATGCAGGGCCAGATACAGAACACACCTTTTATACCATCTTCAGAATATGAAGAATAAAAATACTGAACTACAGCTGTAGTAGCCTTTACGAGTCATGATTCTTACAAGACATGTTGTAAGAGACAACCGAGGTTGGGGCCTAGGGAAGCTACCCTAGAAAATAAAAAGCGATGCAGAAATCGGATCTGCTGGCGTACTTGTAGGTGCATAACTGACACAACGTACAATAACTCTTAGGCTCAGTTCATATACAAATCACACATTGAGGTTAACAAGTAGTCAATATGGAGCATTTGAAGAAGAAGAAGAAGAAATGCACACCTTTTCAGGATTCACCTTAGAGCAAGACTTCACATACTAATGCAAGATGACATGCACTGTTCCTTGATTGTTTTCAATCATTTCCTGCCTATCTGATCCAGTACTATATATTGATGAACATAGTGCTACATTTTCTTTTAGCAACAAATGTCCCATATTTTATTTTTCTATGGATGTTTGGATGGAGGTCTAAGCTGACAAAGATCACTTTTATTTCTGTGCCAGGGCATGCAGGTGCAAGGGGGAATGAACTTGCGGGTATGGCTGCTGTACAAAGCAGGCGAGCAATGGACCAGGCTGATATTATAAATTCCTTAAGGGAGAGAGGACGTGTACATGATTCACGTAATAGCGGTGAATTTACAACGCTAACCAGACTGCAAGAACTCAAAGTTAAGTGTGGTGTAGCTCGACAAGAATGCTATGCTGGCAGACAAAGAAGAATTGTAAACCAATAAAGAACCGGTGTCGTCAGTCGCCACGCGCTGAGGGACATACTGAGGGAGAGATCGGAGCACTTATAGCCTAATTTGTTCCAGGTGCAGTGATGGTGATCCGACGACTAAACGACTATGGATGTATTTTCCTTAACAAATAGCATTTCAATGTGATGTACTAATGTGATGTACTAATGTGATGTACTAATGTGATGTACTAATGTGATGTACTACCAAAATCAAAGAAAACTGGTTGCTGCTACAAATAAGAATGAGAAAATTGAAGTATTTTGGACATAGAAAGAGACATCTAGGGTTGGAGAAGACTATCATAGAAGGAGGCATCCCTGCAAAGAGGAGAAGAGGAAGACCATAAAGAAGATGGATTCAAGATGTAACTGATGGTTTGAGCGTGATGGCTGCAGAGGCGGGACATCTGGCCTATGAGAGAGAGAAATTCAGGACTGTTAGGTTAGCAAAGTTCTGCTCAGGACAAACTATTTGATGAATAAGGTTTACTACCAAACACATTTTGTATTTTTATCTGTAAAGTTCTGATAAGTAGATGAAAAACGTTTTTAAGTCTGAGATTAGAAACAATATATTAGTTTATTAATCTTCAGACGACAGTTGAGTGCGCTGAAAGGGGAGAACTCTTGCATCTTGTGTGGAACAAGTATCATACGCTACTGAACAAAGTGCCTGAACAGATAATGAGGTAGAACATTTTTGTTGTCTGCTTTATTGATCTTGATAGTCAAGAAATACTGCTTTGTTTGATAAGCTAGTAAACTTGAGACTTTCATCATCATCATCATCATCAAGTAGCTTGTCCCTTCCGGAACTTGACTCCCATGACAGCAGCCCTGAAAAACTCTGTTCTGTACAAGTTGGTTTTCCTCAGCAGCAGTCATTCTCAGATCGTCAATGACATCTTGCACCCATCGTCATCTATGTCTTCCTCTTGTTCTTCTTTCGGGCACCATTCCTTCTAAAATTATTTTCTCTAGGCACTCATGTCGTCTAATGTGTCAAAAATATTTAATTTTCCATGTTTTTATGCTTTGTAATAGCCAACTGGTGGCATCTGTGGCCTAGGGGTTAGTGATTCTGTCTATTAACCTCGACGTTCTGAGTTCGAATCACGCTGCGGACAATTTGGTTGCAAATTGTTTCACGTGGATTTTAACAAAAGGACGATGGCACCACCCGTTCAGAAAGCAATCTCAAATTACTGAACGTAATAATGCCTAGAAAATCACAAACAGCGTTACAAAGCTGGGGTTGATTCGCAAAGTCCTGTAAAGGATATGCAATTAACTTTTTTTAATAGCCAACTCTTTTTAATATCAAGCTGTTTCAGAACAGAAGCATTTGTTCTTTTCTCTGTGGATATTCTAAGTACTCTTCTGTAGCATTTGCATTCAAAGGCATTAATAACATGAGACTTTCATGTTTCTAGATAATAAAACAAATTCAGCAAAAATTATAAAGTTTATGTCCCTTTCCCTTTCAAAATGGTTTTCAACAGTCTCATGTCTCTTAATATGATCAAAGTATCTAATTTGTCTAATTTCTATCTCCTTTAATAAAATTAAAAAAGGAACAATTTTTCATACCATGCGGTATTTTGGAGAATAGTGTTAGGCCTGCATTTTTCATTGACCATCAGCACACGTTGGGTGATATAGTCAACGTTATTCCAGCCAGCACTACTTCCCAGTGCTTTTCTAGTGTACCCAACTGAAACTGGATCAACCTGAGAGCCATTGCAGTAAAATAAAGAATTCCACTCTGGCTGTGGAATTTAACGCGGCCCACACGCCTAAGAAGCGAGTGTACTATCCACAACACTGTCGCACCTCTCATCGTCTTGAGTACTTCTATTTTCACTCTTAGCTATTGAAGTACTTGTTTATTAGTTTAATTTTCTTTCAATGACACTCAACCTATTCTTCTGTATTTCCACATGCTCTAAGCTACAATTCTTCTCTTGATCTTGTGTTCAATATCCACGTTTCCGTTCCATACAACAATGATGTATATATGACGCACTTGGCAAATCTTTTTTTGTGTGTGTATTTGTTTGGATGTTAATACACTTTTCACGTTGCTTAATATATTTTTGGCGAAACACGTAATAACAATGTACTGTAGTTTTACAAAATACAAAAACAATGACAATACACAGCGTTTCGACCAAAAGGCTTTTATCAAACAACAGGAGTGGCGAATTGTACAGCACACTACAAAAAGACTTTGACAAAGATCCAACTGTCAAAAACTATGTTCTTGGCTATTCCTATTCTCTTTTGAGCTACATTTTCACATATGTTTTCTTCTGTTATTACATGTTCAAGATATACATAATAGCTGTCCATCACAAGCAATGATGGCAACAGCTCAGACGTGTGCTGCTGCACCTCTCTGGTGTGTGCAGAGGTGACTGTAGAGTCCAATCCTCGGACACAATCCCCTACCACAGGTGGGACATGCATGTTCAAGATTAGACATGTGGGTGTTGTGTGTTTGTCTTTTTTGCGCAGCTCGCTTTCTGTGAACCTCAACGGCACGTCAATTCTCAGCTATGTAATTTCCTAGTTTGTTGTTACAGCGCCACATTTGACGATCTTGCACAAGGAATTCCCAGCAAGTTGTGTTTATATGAAAGTATTTTAGAAACACTTTAAAAGTGTCATTAATGCGTTTTTTTCTGTCCATCAACTGATTGTCTGCTCCCTTCAAACTCGCCATACATCAGCTGTTTTGGAATGCATTTATCAGGCATCCAAGCAATGTAACCAGTCCATGTCACTTGGGCCTTCTGCAACAGGGTGTTGATGCTTGGGATATACATAACTTGACACATGTTCCATATATGCATGCACAGTTTTACTCCTGTACTGTCACCCGAGTGGTTACCGGGCCCAAATTTGGGGTGTAAAGAATAGAACCACTGTTACCTGCCATGCATGTCGTAAGAGGCGACTAAGGAGGTTTGGCTGAAATCAGATGCACATGTCCTACTTGTAGAAATCTATGCGTTTAGGGGCCTACCAAACCAATGTGCAACGTATACACGTTGTTGATCAAAGATCAAACATATCACAAAGAGTGATTAAAATTGGTCGTAAGAACGCAAAGAAGAAGAAGAAGACTCCTGTACTGTCCATTCTTTGTTGGTACTATACCATGCATACAGTACATCGAGAAGCAAAGAATCAAGCTGTTCGGCCATCTAATGAGAATGGAACCACATTTACTACCATCATGTGCCTACAATAATCGACACTCAGGTGCAGAGCACGAGGCAGGCCAAAAACACGATGGATAGATAACATCTCAGAGTCCCTGCGAAAGCATGGACTGACAATGTCAAGCGCAACACACCTGGCACAAGATAGAAAACTAACTATCCCCACGACGCTTCATGGCAAATGTGGTTAAGATAAGATAAGACTGTCCATTCTTTCATCTGTGTGTATAAATGCATGCAGATCACTATGGCTTGCAACTCTTGTTGTAAATTAAAGTTATAAATGAAAGTAATGAATCCTAAGTACTTGTAGTCATTTTAATGGCCATCAAACTTTCTTTATCTGTTAGTCTTCATGAAGAAGTCATAGCACAAAGAGCACTTGACCTTAGGCTGACAGATGAATTGATGAGGTTCAAAGGCACAATTGGATCACTGACTAGGTATGATGTTTTATCTCATAGAAATAATTTTTAAACAAAATCAATTTTGTTGTATGATTACGATCATTCTTGTAGGTATATTTGTTATCAAAAGATGAGAGACAAAATGAAATGTGTGGTATTTTGTGCCATGTAACTTGTACTTTATTTGACCTAATTTATCTTAACAATAATCAGCCCAGAAAATGTTTGTACATGTGTATAATTTCAACACAAATTAATCTAATGAAATTATTCTTATTATAAGCAATTGATCACTTTTTTTTTTAAACGGGCATTTTTTACTTAGAGAACGTTTTTTGGGACACTGAGACAAAGCATTCAAATTGATACTATCCTGTTAAAATTGGGTCTTCTGGTCACCCAGCCCAATCTTGTTCTCAATGTTTCTAATTACAATTCTTGTTTATTGATACCCACTTTCAATCAATCATTTCAGTGAGCTGACAGATGTTAAAGAACATGATATAAAAGTTACCAAGGAAGCACACAATGCACAGGAAAATGTGAGTGTTTTACAAAAAAACCTACTGCATGTTGTCGTTATTTCAGTGTCTCATATAGTATATTTCTGGGACCTAGTATCTAGTTGGTGAGATGACAGTTTCTTGAACAGTACAGATTTCTTTATGAGTTAATAGGTTTCTGGCATTGTGACCTAATCCTCTTATTTCTTTTTTGTTTGTTTTACTGCTTGTGATGTGAAGCATGGACATTTAATAAGGCAATGGAAAAACATATATGCGCTGTATAATATAAGTGTTACAGAAGAGTCCTTCGTATATCATTTACAGAGAAGAGAATTTAACATGGGAAACACTGCAGTACTGTATTTTGGCAAAGTCGCGGGATCAAGGGAGAGTTACCATGCCATAAGGTAGTAGCGTGGGTGCAATCACGAATGGTATGGGATCTGTTTGCAATACAGATGAGCAGAATCACAGTGTCTATACATGTGTATCCTAGCCAACGTCTAGGAAACAAATAACATGTACAAATACAGTACAACTGACCAAGAAATAGCATACAGAAACAGTACAACATATCATCTGAAAGTGTAAATTCACATCATCCAGTCAAACTCATTGGTTATATCATATTTGCCCGCTCTCTGCAAGACTAATAAATGCAGATGTAACCAGTTTGTTTGATGTCGACGCTAGGGAAGACTGTAGTAAATTCTGTACCAGAGGCGCAATGGAGGGTTGGGCAATGTTGGCAGATAGCAAAATTCAAAGTTGCATTTATCTTCTTCTTCACTTCCACCATTTACTTCTTTATAGAAGTGTTGGGGTGAAATGTAGTGATCTTGTGTGTGCTTTTTAAGGCACTTTGTAAGCTGATATTCATGTTCGTAAGGCTGTTCTTGATGCCGTCGCTCCATCTTTGCGTGGTCTTCCTCTTGCCTTGTACTCATTATACTTTTTCTGTGTGGCTCTCTGTGGTAGGCGATACCAGGGCATTCTGGTCAGGTGTAATTCTGCTAGCCCTAGTACCGCCACATGATGTTTCTCCATTAATTCTATAGTTTCTTCTGCCTTATTTCCTAAACCACATATATTTAGTGTCCTTATCCTAATCTGAACTTTCGTGACCGTTGATCGCTTACTACTATGTTTCCCATTTTCTGCTTGGGCATCTCTGTGTCGCAAATTAGATCTTCTATTAGTTGCATTTATGTGCCTATGAAAATGGCTTCCCTGAGAAAACTGGAATAAATTAAGAACAGGAAACAGTTAAAATGCATTAACGTTAAGTTGTAGCTAATTTTACAATGCAAAAATCATCGCCCACTCAAGTGTATGTCTAGTCACATTCAACCCTGTCTTCCGCAGGGTATGCCCATCCAACCTCCATTATCTTCTCATGGCCTAGGCCATAATGGGTAGGAACCACAGTAGCATAGTAGTTAGTGTGCTTGCTTTGTAGGTGCAGGGTCCCAGAATCAAACTCAGCAGTGGAAGGGAATTTTTCCCCAACTGTAGATCAATCAATCAAGCCTCAAATGGGTACCAGAGAAACACTGAAAAGTAAAGGCGACTAGCATGATGTTGACCAGATCATCGTGTACATTCGGTCAAAGAAAAATACAGGCCTAAAACTGATTACCTCAATATACCATATATTATTAAAAGGGTCCATTACTTACTTTTTTCTGTTAGAATGTGATGTACATACAGCATTTTTCGTTTTTACAGACGGTCAATTAAAGCAAGGATGTAGTGTCCTCTTTATTTATTCCTAGCCTGGGCAGCTGATATGGGGAATGTGCCTTGCCCATTTTGCAAAAACCGCCTTTCCAAGTTTTATCCAAAGAAAATACAAAGTATGGAATCAAACAGGAGATGCCAGAAGATGGAATGGAATACACAAATAACAATCAACTGCCTAAGGGTCCCTCCCTTCGAATTTGTGGTCAAGGTTTTCTCCTCTAGCTTTCTGCATATCCGTGCTAACCCACGAGGCAGTGGGGATTTTCGATCTGGGTTTACTCTCTAGCCGTAGCTCTCTCTAACCACCCTCTACATGACAGTAAGTTTAACAGTTGCAGATGGTACTGTCTGCTGTCATGCGGTAGCAGATGAAACATCTGATCTGACAACAGATTGAATGTAAGTAATAACAATTACAAATTTCATGTAAATATTTCTATAGTTAGTTAGTTTGTTCCTTTCGTGCCAGAGGCGGCACATAGGGCAGAGGTTTTAGATCTCCATGTGATGCGGTTCTTTGTTAGCAGTTGGAGATCTTGTATAGTTTTACATCCCAATAGTTTACTTTCTTGTTGGATGGTTCTTTGAAGAGTGGTCTTTGGTCTTCCACGTTTTCTTTTCCCAACTGGTGACCACATAAGGACTTGTCGATTTAGTCTCTTTTCGTCTGATCTAAGAACATGACCTATATATTTCCACCTTCGTTTCCTTATAATATTTTATATGGGTTGTTGGTGTGTTCTACCTCTCACGGTTTCTATAAAATACTTTTTATTTCAGCTGAGGAATGCTTTAATTGAATCACAGAAAAATGCAAGTCTTCTTGCTGAGTATCATGACCTGTATGAACTTCAAAGACAGAGACTAGAGAGACAAGTGTTTATGCTCTCAGAAGAGAGAGAGATATGGAGCACTGCTGCTTACAGTTTGGCTATCAAGGTCAGTATATTATAACTAAAACTGTTGTTACTAAAATCCTGTTATATTTTATCCCTTAGCTTGCTATTTTTTAGCCTGTTATTTACAACATTGATGTCAAGATATGCTGACATTCACATTTTATATACTTAATCTTCATTCTTCCTTGGAATATAGGATTCTGTGTGGCTAAGTGGTTACGCCATTTTCACTGTGTCCTGAAGGTTGGGGGTTTGAATCCAAACTATGCCATTCTATTCATTAGTGAATTTTTTCCAGACACACAAGATTGTCGCAGGAGCTATTTAATTTTTGTTTTTTGCAATAATTTTGGCAGGTGACACACCATTTCTACTAAGAGCAGGTGACACGCCATTTCCACTTAGAGGAACCCTATTGATTCTTTTAAACTACAATTTCAATTCTTTACAAATTTTTTAAAATGCTGTTTTCTTATGCTCCAGGTGGTTATCAGTCTTCTCACTTATTTTCTGAAGGTTCCATCAAAATGTCTGTTTATACTGTTCTGTTGTTTCATAATAATTTGTTCTATCTATCTACACATTCTACATATATTTTGTTTCTGTTTTATCAGAGTGAACATTTTAAAAATAGTCTTTCATCTTCTCGTAACTCATAGCATACTTATTAAAAAACAATTACATGTGAAAATCACAAATGTGTTTTTTTATTGGTAAAAGTCAGCACAATTCGAAATGTCAAATACTTTTGCATAATCTTCTCATTTGCATCAGCAACACTTTTTGATCATTCTGAAGGATCTTATGTCAGGCAGACGAGGGAGAGAAAGACCAAGGAGAAGATAGGGCAAGATGTAATAGACAACTTGAATATGACTGCAGCAGATGCTGGATACCTCATGCAGGACTGGGAGACATTTATAGCTGTGTCATAGGAGCCAAGTTCTGACAGAGACAAGCTAGATGATGATGATGAATAGTAACTGAGCTAATTAGGGTCACAAAATTTTTAATTCTGCAGAGAATTTACAGCAATATATTCACTGAAACACAAATTATAGTTTAACCCTTTGAACCCTTGCCACCTGTACCATAAAAACCCATTTCCCTGAGCTCCTGAGCAAAAGCAGCACATATCAGAGTGGTATTAAAAACAATATAATTTGGCACAACTAAGTGTTTTATAATCTGTTATTGACCTACCCCATCATCTCAGATATTCCTGCTTATTATACATTTTCAAGAGACCAAACTGTACTAAGTTTACTTGATACATTATATACACCACACCACCATGCACTCCCAGGTAGTGTGGCACATTCTCCAGATTGAACATATATGGCTTGATCATCAATCAATTTAAACAATTCTTCATCATCTAAATGATCGTCTAACTCACTTTTTATATCCTTATCAGAACAATCACATTATAAGTCTAATTCATCTTCAGAATCATTCAAAACAAGTTCAACAGTTTGCACTGTTATCCTTTTAGAGTGACCATTTTCGAAATTTTCAGCACATCTTTTCCTCATGAAAATACTTAACTAATTACCTTTATCTGCACACAAAAAATATCACACAACAGCATCCACCATCTTGCTAAACCATTTAGAGCATGTGGGTTGTGTCATGTTTATTTATTTCCCCTAATCATGTTCCCATAAGCTGACAATATTTGTATGACTTTCTAATGGTCTCACATGATGATCTCAGGTGACTGAGGAGTATAAACTTAACACTGCAAAGCGTTTACAGTTGCTTGAAAAAAGCTGGCTAAAACTGGCAAGTCACTTTACCATTCTTCTGAGTGACAGAGATACAGATCTTCTCACAAAAATACAGGTAATAACATTATTTTTATTAATTGCTTCTGGTATCTAGCTCTTTTTATTAACAAAGCAGTGAGAAGGCATATATGTGGTTTTTAATATGTGTTGCAGAAGAGTCTTCCATATATCATGGACAGAAAAGAGAGTACATAGATCTATTCAGAAAGAACTCAAAATCTAAGAAAACTTGATGCTACAAATGAGAAGGAGAAAAGTGAAGTATTTTGGACATATACAGAGACACAAAGGGTTGGAGAAAACCATTATGAAAGGAGACATACCAGCAAAGAGGAGAAGAGGAAGACCAAGGAGAAGATGGATTCAGGATGTAACTGATGGCTTGAACATGACTGCTGCAGAAGCGGGACATCTGGCTTATGAGAGAGATAAATTCCGAAGGACTGTTAGAGTGGAAAAGTTCTGATTAACATGAGCTTTTTGATAATGATCTAGCTCTTATGTATATCTTCTAAATAGTTCAGTCAAAAGCAGGTTTTATGAAACTCAAAAACATACTGTGCATGAATTCCCTACCAATAACACTGCGGTAAAGAATACTTTAGTGCTATACTTAACCAACTCTTCAATATACTCATGAAAAAAACCAAACAAACAGCAGTAAAACAAGAGTTCAAAAAAAGATACTGGCATTGGATAGGACATATATTAAGAAAACTAGCAAATAGAATGGCAAGCTGTGGGTTGTGTTCTGGAACTCATAGAGGAAGATAATTCAGGAAACCCACAGGGGTCATAGATATTTTTGTTAAAAGGGTCTGTGAATCACATTGTACAATTTCTCAGCTGCAGCAAAAGTTAATGAAAATTAACTGATGATAAGATATATTTACAAATCATTATAATCAATGTGTATGCAAGAGCATATAAATGTATTGCCACAGATAAGAAGTCATGTGCAGTGACTGTCCCATCTACATGCTAAAGAAAGAAATGATGATGATGTTCAACAGGAGTCCAATGTTAAAAAAACTCAAATACTATAAAGTTTTCAGAATTTTATTAGTTATTTTAAAGTCATACAAATAAAATACTAGCACCGATATGGCTACCAGCAAAAAAATTTCAATACAAGTACAGATGAAACAGAAGACAACATAAATAAAGCATAGTTGTCCATAAAAAGACGGGTTAGCTGGGCAGATGACACTCATCAACTCGGGAGGGCAGGTCATCTAAGGGTCGCTGCCCTGAAAGAAAATAGCAACCTGCTGCCTTGTGGGTTTGGCTGGGGACAGCAAAAGGCTAATGGAGAGTGAACCTAGTAAACGCTGGTTGATATCGGACACCACCGAAGAATAAGCACTAGAGCTCCAATTGGTACTGAAGCGTTGGACGTAAAATTGCGTTCTTGGCAAAGGCTGTGTATATATCACAATTAGAGTGGTAAACATGGCCGAAAAAGAACGAACGCAAGAGAGAGAGAGAGATAAAATAAAGCATGTGACAACTAATCAGTTGTCAGTTAGGAACATCTTGCAATTTAGGAGTTGATGTGGATCGGTATAAATGAATATCCTCTTTGCGGCCAAACTCAAGGAGGGCATTCAGAATATCAGCTCTATCGATTGGCTGGCTCCCTGATATGGTGGCAGAGCCAGTCAGCCTGTCTGCTCTCTCATTGCCATCAACACCCAAGGACGAAGATGAATGTAATTCTACACATTTTTGACACCTGTAGTGATTCAGTCTACTGCCTGCACACCGAACAAGCCAACTAAATGAGACACCTAAATAGCTAACTAATATAATTTTTGTCCTTTGATCTTGAAGGGTCATATAGAAAAATGGAGAGACCTCATAAAAGATGTGAACCTTTCACTGAAACAGAGAGATGACAACATGAGTACTAACATAAAAACTATAGGAGCTGGTGTTGAAAATTGTCTCAAAATTCTAAAGCAGAAATACATGTAAGTTTTCCAAATAATAGAAAGTATATGTGTTGTGTACTCCCCACTAACTCACTATCTTGTAGTTTTGGGAACTTGCGTACCTCACAGATTTTCATTTTAGGACCGTTGGGATGTTTCTGTTGTAGTCTATATGTAGTGTGCTGTTAAATTCATCACTCCCGTTGTATCGTTTGCTTGATAAAGGCCTTCTGGTGGAAATGTTGTTGTGTATTGTTATTTTTTTTTATTTTGTAAAACTACATTACTTTGTTATTACGTGTTTCATCATTACCTCCATGATCCGGAAAGATATGCTGACAAGAGCTTTGCTCCTGGTAGGGATGCCCATGTCAGACAGGCTGAAGGATAGAAGGCAGACAAAATGTGACCTCTTGGTCCTTCAGGTTGGAGGTTGGGTAAGAGGCTAACAACCCATTCCTGTAAGAAATATTGTATTATGGAAACGGAAACATGAGCTACTTTTGTTGCATCAGGTGAAGGAAGTGAGGTCAATCAGGCAACTGATTTCATGAAGAACTGTGCAAAGAGAATTGAATGATTTAGCCTGACATGGGAAATATTTAGTAGAAAGGCAGCAGAAACGCAGCAATGGAAATCTCTGGTAGAAGCCTTATGAGTCAAACGGGACAGAAAGAGGATTTAGATAGATATATATCTTTCACCTAAGAACAGGTCACTGCAGGCTCAACCACCACATGCACAGAATAAAGCCTGCTCAGACTGCACAGTGTGCATGCCAGACAGAAACACAGACTCCAGAGCACATCCTGCAGTCATGTCCATCATACATACACTAACGAAATGAAACATGGCCTCATGAACAAAGTTTACAGACCAAGCTATGGGGAACTCTAGAAGAACTCCAACTGACATGCAGCTTCATAGAGGCAACCCATCTCATGGTTTAGATGAGCATACGAAACCGAACGCAAAGAAGAAGAAGATAGATATATTGTGTATATGAGGGGAGAGAAAGAAATATATTTTTAGCCTCTAAATTTTACTTAACTGAATTTTGTTGAAAGCAATTATTTTCAGAAAAGAGTACATTAAAAGTAACAATCAATTCTGTGACGTTTCAGTTTAGAATATCTTCATTGCTCTCAGGACATGTCCATAGGTGCTCTGATCTCCTTCACAATATATCCAACAGTGTCCAGCGACTGACCGTACCAGTTCGATTTTGATTGATGAGCCTACTCATATACCTTTTATGCTGTTCTTTTCTTGCTACTCCAATCTTCAAACCCAGCTCCTGCAATCTAGTAGTTGACATGAATTGGTTTAAATGAAAATCTTCTTTGCAGCCATACTCTATGAGGACGTTCAAAATATCAGCTCTATCCATTGGCTGGCCCGCTGCTATGGTGGCAGAGCCAGTCATCCTGTCTGCTCTCTCATTGCCAACTACACCCATGTGCCCCGGAATGAAGATAAGTGTAATTTATCTCTCATTGCCAACTACACCCATGTGCCCCGGAATGAAGATAAATGTAATTCTGCAAATTGTTGACTCTTGTAGGGATTCAGTCAATTGCATGTGCACCAAACCAGCCTCCACCTTTCGGATCATACTCAATGAATCACTTAGAATGCACGCATGAGTGTAGTTTTGTGACTCCAGTCAGAGTAGTGCATTAGTCACCGCCAGTACCTCCATTGTCATGCTGCTCGTTGTCTTAAAAAATGCTCCACTGGCTTTCTGGACCATTCTGCCACATGAGCTTGCAGAGAAGGCCCAGCCAGACTTTTCGTGGCAAACTACAGATTCATCCATGTAAATAACGCCACCTTCATTGTAGTTTTCATCAATGATAGCTGGTTTAATCTCCTTTGTATTATCTCTAACAGCATCCAGCGATTAATCGTAACAGTTTGATATTGATTGATGAACCTACTCATACAATACAACCAACTACCAATAACAGCATACAATAAAAAGAGATCTGGTACTAGAGCTAAGGAAGACCAAGAAAAAGATGGATAGACAATATCAAGACCACACTACATAAACACGGATACAACACAACAAGGGTGACTCATCTAGCCCAAGAACGAAAATTAAAGCACCCATCCCTACGCTTAACAGCAAGAGTGGAAAGCCAACTACATCTTCCACCTGGGAATAGACAATAGATAGACTCATACACCTGTTGGGCTGTGCTTTTTTTCTGGCCAGTCCAATCTTCAATCTAAGCTCTTGTAATCTAGCTTTTAAAGTGGATTGTTTTAGATGAAAGTCCTCTTTTCGACCACACTCTAGAGAACATTTAGAATGTCAGTTATATCCATTGATTAGTAATAACGATTATAAAAAGGAGAAAATGGAGATACCTTGTTGGTCGTACCTTGAGAAGAAATAATCAGAGATGCCTAAGCAGATATTCAAGGGGAAGGCAAAGGGTTCAAGAAAGAGAGAGTGTTGTTAGGATACCCTGAAATGAACTTTACTGAGAGAGGTGAGAAATAGACTCAATTCCATGGAGAAGAGATTGAGCGAGTTGTCCCAGAACAGAGCAATATGGAGAAATTACTTGCACGCCCTATGAAATACATAGTGGTACGAGATAAATATATTTATATATCCATTGATGTATTTTGAATGAGGTATTTTGGATGATGTACTTTGGAAAAACATATTGCTTTGCTCTGTTGTTGTTCTTTCTTCTTCTTCTTCGAACACTCCATATCGACCACTTGTTAACCACTATGTGTGATCTATATGTGATCTAAGCCTAAGAGCGGTTGTACGTTGTGCTAGTTATGCGCCATACAAGTAGGCCAGCACATCCGATTTCTGCTACGCTTTTATTCTTCTTCTTCTATGCTCGTTCTTTACGATCAATTTTAATCACTCTTTGTGATATGTTTGATCTTTGCCAAGAACGTGTATACGTTGCACATTGGTTTGGTAGGCCCCTAAACGCATAGATTTCTACACGTTTAGGACATGTGCATCCGATTTCAGCCAAACGCTTTTTATTTACTAGGGTAGCATCCCTAGGCCCCTACCTAAGTCGCCTCTAAGTTGCCTTGTAAGTCACAGTGATACTATTCTTTGCTTCTCTTGCCAGCCCCGGCGCCACACAGGTGTGTTGTCCTTTCGATCATCATTATTTTGTTCTAATTTTTGCAGATAGAAATTCGTTAGCATTAATTATTTTTCAATAAATAAAATTCTAATTTCAGTGACCTTGATAATGGAGTAACCAAAATACCAGATGAGGTTTTTACAAAGTCTCTAATCGCCAACATCAAATCTTGGCATGAGGTATGTAACATATGTGAAAGAGTGCAGCAGATGAGTGAACTTACCAAAGAAATTCTTCAATGTAAGCATGGTTTAGCCTTTGCTTTGCGTTGCGAAGAGCCTGGGTTCGAATCTGTACCAGGTCATTTTGTTCACGAGTGCATTTTATTTCAGAGACCCCTAGGATTGTTACTGGTGCTATAGAGTTAGGACTTTGTGCAATACTCTCAGCAGGGAACTTGCAATTTTCTTCATAGAGGGACTGAGCCATATGGGTAAAACCCAACGCAATGAAGTAAATCCTTCGACTTTAGACCTTTTTTAACTCTTTCCACACTTTAAGCCGCACACTGCGCCATGGCAGAAGTCCGTTGCACGCTTTAAGCTGCACACTGCGCCATAGAGTTGCTTCCTTATAAGAAGTCTTTCTAGTTTTACTTCTACTATTTTACTTCTACTACTTTTTAACCTTGTTATTCTATTGAGTTGTCCAGTTCTCTTCAATTTAGTATATAATAAGATATATATGTTTATTTATTGACAAGTAGTTGGGATCGTAATTTTTTTGGAATTTTTTTTTACTTCCCTTGAATTAACTGCTTAAAAATTGAGGAAATAAATGGGCGTGGAAAGAGTTAAAACTACTAATTTTAAAAGTAAAGCACTTGGAAATTAGAATTTAAAAAACAAAAAAGGTGTATATACATTTCATGTACAACTATGCAAGGCTCTATCAACACATGACCGCCTAACACACTTTCTACTACTGACAGAAGTTAACTTTGCTATCGATGACCTTGCTTTAGGTAAGGTCCCCAAAAATGATGAAATTATAATCTGGGTCATTATGATTGGAAAAGACATACTTACCCTACAGATGCTTCAACTGATATTATTCTACTGGTTTGAGGGATAGGTCCCACAGGATTTCAAATACTCATAACATCATAACTCTGTAGAAAAGCAATGGAGGGCTAGAGTGACTGTAAAAACTGCAGCGGAATATTAGTTCTGTTCACCAATGGGAAAACATTTGCTAGAATTGTTCAGCATAAACTTTAATGGATTTAGAAACAAGATTTATTCCAAGAGTTTTTCTCACGAATCATATACCACATATTTGATATTCTCATTGTGACAGCTGCAAAGAATAATGCGCAGAGAGCAGAATCAATCCTTGCGTCGTGTTGTTTTTTTTTGCGACCTGAACAAAAAAGGCATTCAATTTGTTGGTTAGCCACAAGGGTCTGTTCAAGGCATTCAAGAAGATTGTGTGCCCACTATACTTCTGAGCATAATAAAGTTTTTTTTTTACATAAGTATGAGAGCCCCATAAGTTTTGATGGTGCATCATCAGAGGAGTTTGTAATCAGGAGCAGGGTAAAGCAATATGTGAACTTTCCCACTTGTTTTTGGTATATACATATGTTTACATAGTATTTTAAAGTTGTGATTTTTATTTTTATTTAAAGTCGGTTGTTAAGGAGACAGATGCTTTCAGTGGAGTCATTCTATTGAACAGTCGGGAAGCATTATCTAAAGTATGTGGAGAAATGGAGGAATGGATTGACAGTGCTCTCAAAATGTTTGGGCGTCATTGTGGCACAGACAGTAAAATTCATCCAGATCAGACCAGCATGCTGGCACTTAATGAGGTAATGAGTAAAACTTATAAACATTTGTAATATATATGAGACTGCAGTAAAACTATTTGATTGGCAAAACACGTAATCACAAAGTAAAACTATTTGATTGGCAAAACACGTAATCACAAAGTCCATGTTGGTCGAAACATTGCTGTATTTTGTCATTGTTTTTGTAATTTGTAAAACTACAGTACTTTGTGATTACGTGTTTTGCTAAACATTTGTAGAATTAGAAGTATACATTTTTTTTTGGTTGCAGCAATTTATGCTGCCATTCATTTTGTTTATGGAGAATAATGTATTGAATTACACCAAGAGACAAAGAATGAAGTTGTTTGTCAACATAATAAGAATGAAACCAAACTTCACTGTATACAGTCTTCTGTAACAGAACGCTGGTAAAGAAGGCGAGAGGAAGACCAAGAAAAAGATGAATAGATAGCATAGCAGAATCCTGTCAAAAAGCAAAAATTTCTATCACCCAAGTCACCAGAGTCAAATGGGAAGTCAGTGCTGTTGTATGACTTGGAAACACGGAGGACAACAAAAGAAATCACCAGTAAACTACAGGCCTTCGTAAATGGTAAACGTAGAATAGAGAGACTGAGATATTATAATAAAATTATGAACGATGAACTCAGATAAGGAACTAAGCAGATACCAGTGGAAAAATAGACAAGGAAGAGACGCTGGAGATTGATAAGACATACACTGAGAAGACCGAACAGAAGCATTGCAAGACAGGCATTGTTTTAAAACCCACAGGGAAAGAGGAATAGGGGAAGGCCTAGAAATATCTGGAGAAAAGAGCCGGAGACTGATGTTAAAAGGATAGGTAAAACATGGAAAGAATTGGAAGTGATGGCAAGAGGGAGGAAGAGCTGGAAGAAGTTTGTTGAAGACCCATGCTCCGTTGGGAGTTGAAGGGTGAGGAAACCACCAGAGCAGCCCAAAACAAAAAAACCATGATACTGGGCAACAACCCAGAAAAAGTGTGACTTATTGCAGTCTTCCTTTGCATCAACATGGAACAAACAGGTTATATCAGCCTTTTGCTGCATCTTGCAGAGAGCGGGCAAATATTGCACAACCAATCAGTTTAATTCTAAGGAGTGTAAGTTTATACTTGCAGATGATTCGTTGCAGTTTCCATATTCTGTTTTTCGGTCACTTGTACTGCATTTGTGTCTGTTATTCATCTCTAGACATCGACCAGGGGACACATGTAGACACATCCACTCTGGGATTCTGCTCGTCTGTAATTGCAAACAGATCTCATAACATTCATGACTGTGCTACCACTAATACCTTATCACACAGTAGCTCTCCTTCGATCCCTGCCTGCTTTTCCAGACTACAGTGCAGCAATCTGTTCCTAGGGCACCATGTAGAAGCACCTGCTCACTGACCCTGGCACAGCCTTGTCACTTTGTGTTATTGCACCTGTGGTACCTGTTTTGTTCAAAGTCTGTGTTTCTAAACGATAATTGCAAGTGATCTGATATTTATATATATATTCTTGTATATATAAAATCATACATAACTTTTCTCAAGTTTGATAATGACAATCATTTTTCCATGATTTTTCTACAGGAAATTAATCTCTTACTAAAACTGCTTCATGACCGATCTACTGGAGAAAATGGTTTGTAACATTTTTGTCTGGAGGTTTCAATCATATATCCTCAGTTTACGTTATCTTAATTTTGAAAATATCCATTTTGCTATTACTGTCTTAAGTTTTTAATATGAAATTTGAGTTTTTGGAGTATAAGATATTATGTTAAGAGAATTCCCCTCGTACCATTATATGTTACATAGGGCCTGCAAGTAATTTATCTATACTGCTCTGTCCTGGGCAACTTGTTTAATCTCTTTCATGGAATGGGATAAGATAAACTAAGATAATAATATTTAACTCAAATGTCAAGTCTGTCCTTCTGTATGGAGCAGAGACATGGAGAACAACTAAAGGGAACACCAAAAGTTGCAGACATTCATCAATAGATGCCTACGCAGGATACTCCATCTGAGATGGTACGACAGGACCACAAACAGAGAACTGTGGGATAGGGCAGGACAACGGCAGGTGTAACAAGAGATAATGAGCAGAAGGTGGAGATGGATAGGACACACACTGAGGAAACACCCTGACAGCATCGTGAGACAGGCTCTCCGATGGAACCCCCAGGGCAATAGAAGTAAGGAAGACCCAGAAACACCTGGAGACGGGAGTTAGAGATGGAATGCAAGAGGACGGGGAGAGAGTGGCGAGATCTGGAAAGGATGGCCTTGGATAGGTGGGCTTAGAAGGCCTTGGTTGCGGACCTATGCTTCCCTAGGGGTGAAGGGTGAAGAATGGAATGGAGTCTGATATTTCCTGCCTCTCTCAGAAAAGTTCATTTCACGGTTTCCCTAAGCGTCTTCTCTTTCTTGAACCATTTACCTCCCACTTCAATGTCTGCTTTGGTATTCTTAATCATTTCTTCTCGAGGTATGCCTAACATATTTCCATCTTCTCCTTCTTATGACAGTTATTGCCGTTGTGTTGCAGAGGCCCTCAATGGGAGCAAAGAATAGTAGCACTGCGACCTTCAAGGCATGTCATAAGAGGCGACTGAAATAGGTGCCTAGGGAAGCAACCCTAGTAAATAAAAAGTGTCACAGAAATCGGTTCTGCTGGCCTACTTGTAGGCGCATAACTTGCACAACGTATAATTGCTCTTAGGCATGGGTCACATACAAATCACAAAGAGTGGTTAACAAGTGGTCAATATAGAGCGTTCGAAGAAGAAGATAACAGTTGTTACTAGTAGTTGACCATATTCTCTGATTTCATCACTTCTAAATTCATTCCATTTAATGTTCGTTATTTTTTGCAGACATCTATTTTCAAATGCATTGAACTTTTATATCTTTAGTCATTTTCCAACTCTCGCTGGCATATGTTAGGATTGATATAACATTTGAATTGAAAATTTGTAATTTAGTGTTAAAAATATACCATGACAGAGAGTGATGTAATGACAGTCAGAAATTTGGAAGTTCACAACTTATGCACATTTCTCCAACTTTTACAGGTGTTGCTGATCTGCTCATCCATTTTCAAAGCTCTTTAGAAATGTGGGAAACTCGCTTCAAGTCTAGTGCACGGGGAACCTTAGTATTCACAGAAGCTGATTGGGAAAGTTTCTTCCATGCGCTAGAAGAATGGCTGCCACAGTTGAACCATGCAACTGAACGTATCAGCATAGCTGTAAGCAATGCTGATAGAGATGGACAACAAGTTGATCAACTAAATCCTAGGTATAACCTGTGTAGGGAAATAACTGGTTCTTCTCTCTCTCTCTCTCTCTCTCTCTCTCTCTCTCTCTCTCTCTCTCTCTCCCGTTCACCGCCCAGACCAATGTACCAGACCTTCCCATAAATTCTATTTATGTGGAAATCTGCCTTAGCATTGGTGTGTTTTATGTCACATCTTCAGCCCCATTTGGAGCTCTGGTGCTTATCCTTCGGCGATGTATCAGGTTTCAGCCAGCATTTACTCAGTTCGCTCTCCGTTCTGTAGCCATCTAGTGTTTTTACGGTGTGGGGTAGCTAGCCCCACACCCAACCTCCTTAGTTGCCTCTTATGACATGCGTGGCAGGTAACAGTGGTTCTATTCTTTACACCCCAATTTGGCCCCGGTAACCACTCAGTTGATAACTGATTCAATAAGTTTTTAAAAAATTTAAGTCACAGACTTTTTCATTTCAATAAGAGCTTTTTTTTCATATCTGACTGCTTTTTCCCTATATAATTTGTTAATCACTATTCAGTGCTACATAGAGCCAATGCTGACATACGGGTGCAAGTCATGGACAGTAAACAAACAGATAGAAAAATCTCTGGATGCCACAGAGATGTGGTTTTACAGAAGAATGATGAGAATCCCATGGACTGCTAAAATGATGAATGTGGAGGTGTTGAATGAAGCCAAGACACGGAGAAAACTTATTGTCAATATAAGAAAGAGGCAGTCATCATTTTTCGGATGTGATGAGATGGGAGGCTTAGAACACATTGTGACAATCGGCAAAATTGAAGGGAGACGAAAGAGAGGAAGACTGAGAGAGAAAATATTATACAGCCTGATTTCATGGCATGGAAGAGCATTAACATCTGAGATGATAGTAAATACCAGGGACAGAGACTTGCGGAGATCCATGATTGCCTGTGCCAGCCAGCATGTCACCTGATGAGTATGAAGTTGTGAAAGAGACATTACAGAATCTTGTGAATATTTTGCAAATATTGTTTCTTCACTGAAATGTATTTTGTATTAGCCTGTGTGTCTTTCTGCACTAGCATGACCTTTATCACCATCATGATTGTGATGTATAGTTTGTCTGCACCTAGTTGTTATAGTAGGTCAGATGATTCGTGACCATGTGTTTACCCAGATTTGCCAATATTTGAACAGTTTAAGATCGTAGACAAATTGAGAAATGGTCATATTCTTACTGAAACAAAGTCAACTTTGGCAGCCTCCTTATCGTCAATCAGATCTGATACCATGCTACAGTATAACTCTAGATGTGGTACCTTAAAGTGGGGTTTTTCTATTTGTGAATCTTAGAGTTACCCATCTGTACAAATTTGTGTCCTATTTGATAATATGCATACATTTTGGCCAAAATTTGAATGTGCCTGTCATACATGCTCTAGGGGCCTAACAGCGGCGCAACATACTTACGTTCTTGGCAAAAATTATACAGATAATAAAGAAAGGTTAAGTTGGTATATAAGAACAAATACAATTAAACAACAAACTAAAACAATCACAAGAGTAATTTATGACAGCTTAATTCGAACATCCACCTGCAGAGCGAAAAGTGATCACAAGTTAATTTAACCCAAATTTAGAGTTGACTGTCACCCGTGTGGTGCCGGAGCCCGCAGGAGAAGCAAAGAATAGTACCACTGTGACTTACAAGGCATGTCATAAGAGGCAACTGAGGTAGGGACCTATTGAAGCTACCCTGTAAATAAAAAGAATTGCAGAAATCGGATGTGCTGGCCTACTTGTAGTCGCATAACTGACACAACATACAATCGCTCTTAGGCTTAGATCACATACAAATCACACAGGGTGGTTAACAAGTGGTAAATATGAAGCATTCAAAGAAAAAGGAAAAGAATTTGACCACAGCTTGTTTTTAAACTTACCAACCAAAATGTAAACTTATTGGGTTAGCAAATGTTTAGTTAGGTAAAGTAATAATATTAGTAAATGTAAAAATAAAAACTGCAAGTATCGATATTATTAGGTGTAAACAAGACTGTAAATAATCATATTAACTCCTTCACACTTCTGAGAAAATATATTGGCGCGCTGTAGTTTTTAAGATGGTGCATAGCCAGTATACAGAATAATTTAGTCTTCTTGCTTTCTTTTTTTAATCCTCTTTTATTTCACAATGTCAGGAGTGCAAATCATTATGTAAAATGAATGAAAATCGTGGCATATCCTTTACAGGACATAGCTATCAACCACAGTAAACGAGTCATTGATTTTCTAAGCACCACTTATACATTCAGTAGTTTGCCATTGCTTTCTGAACGGTGAGGTCTATTTTTACCTTGCGAAAAAATTCAACGGAAACGAATTTGCTTCCAAACTTGCCTGCTGCGGAGTTTGAACCAGGAACGCTTGGGTTGTGATTTAGCTCGCTACTGCTTGAGCTGCAGACGCCCACAACATCATGTACACTCGTTAAATACCATATTTGCTTATGCCATTCTGTGTGACATTCACTCAAATCATCGTAATGTCACTTTCATTAATAATATCATTGTTTACTTGCAGGGTTTCACATTTGCTTATGCCATTCTGTGTGATAGTCACTCAGATCATCATATTGTCTGACATACATCATGCCGCAGCACATTCACTCACTGCTTCATGCTATATCACATTCACTCACTGTTTCATGCTATATAACATTCACTCACTGCTTCATGCTATATCACATTCATATTATTTTGTGTTTTGATTTAAGTTCTAATATCCATGATGTAATAAGAAAGACTCAAAAGTGGGTTACAAGAGCCAGTAACTCTATAGATAGTGAAGATTCCAAGCTGGTGGAAGAGGTATGATGTGATTGCTTACTTGATAATCTATAGTTGTTATTGTTGATACTTACTATTATTATTATTATTATTATATTCCTGTTGTAACTTTTGCCATGCTCAATAAAATCTGGAAAACAAAAGGACTAAATCTTAGGAAAAAACTTAAAATATATAGAAGTAATATACTGGGAGTGATATTATACATTAGTGAATGCTGGAAAATGACCCAATACATAATACACAAGTTGGAGATATTTCAGAATAAATGTTTAAGAAGAATCCTGCAAACTTTCTGGTCAAATACCAGAACAAATGAGGATCTTTTGAAACGAACAGACTGTGCATCCTTGGAGACTATCATTAAGAAACGAAGATGGAGGTGGTTTGGACATATATTTAAGTTTAAGTTTAGTCGTTGCATCACCATGACTGCACGTCAAACAAATTAGTCCATAAGTGCTCCGATCTCTCCCTCAGTATGTCCATCAGCGTGTGGCGACTAAGGACACCGGTTCTTTGTTGGTTTACAATTCTTCTTTGTCTGCCAGCATAGCGTTCTTGTCGAGCTACACCACACTCTTAACTTTGAGTTCTTGCAGTCTGGTTAGTGTTGTAGATTCACCGCTATTACTTGAATCATGTACACATCCTCTCTCCCGTAAGGAATTTATAATATCAGCCTGGTTCATTGCTCGCCCGCTTTGTACAGCAGCCATACCTGCAAGCCTATCCACACGTTCATTCCCCCTTACACCTGCATACCCCGGCACAAAAATAAAAGTGATCTTTGTCAGCTTAGACCTCCCCAGCGACTCTATCCAATGTCTCCTAGCCCATCCTGTTTCAATGTTTGGACATATATATCGTATGCCAGTGGGAACATTGGCTAGGACAGCTCTCTCAGATGGACAGCTGGTGGGAAGAGAAGGCCCGGACGTCCAAAGGTAACATGGAGAAGAACTGTGAAGAGAGAGTTGAAGGAGTGCGGCAGTGGAAGACTGTTGGTAGAAAGGCAGCAGAACGGTGGAAGTCACCTGTGGAAGCCTTATGTGTCAATTGGGACATGAAGAGGATATAGAGAGATTCCTGTCGTGCTATTATACATTACATAGGGCCTGCAAGCAATTTCTCCATACCACTCTAACCTGCATAACTTGTTCAATCTAGTTTAGTTTAATTTAGTCGTCGGATCATCATCACTGCGCGTCGAACCAATTAGTCCATAAGTGCTTCGATCTCCTCAGCGTGTGGTGACTAACAACACGGATTCATTTTGGTTTACTATTTGTCTTTGGCTACCAGCATAGTGTTCTTGTCTAACCACACCACGTTTGACCTGGAATTCTTGCAGTCTGGTTATTGTTGTGGATTCAATCTATTCTATGGAAGTAAGTCCGATATTTCTCGCCTCTCAGTAAAGTTCATCTCAGGGTTTTCCAAAGGCGTCCTTTCTTTCTTAAACCCTTTGTCTCTCAATGCAGTGCCTGCATTGTGATTCTTTGATCATTTCTTCTCAGAGTAGGCCCAACATATCTCCATCTTCTCTTTCTTATTACAGTTGTTACTAGTAGTTGACCAGATATTTCTCGATTTCATCACTTCTCCTAAATTTGTCCCATTTTATGTTCATTATTTTTTGCAGACAACTATTTTTTAATTCATTCAACTAATTTTTTTCTTGCTGTCATCATTATGTTCACTCCTTCCATATTTTCTCCATTCACTGCTAAAGACTTGTTAACAGGACTTTTATTATCCCTCCTCTGTGGCCTAAAGACATGTTAACTCGTTATACATTTATACTGCCACTGCTATAGGCATACATTCACATTTGTGACCTAGAAACAAAGTCGCTATTTTTAGATCAGTCTTAAGAGAGTATGTAGCAGCGAAAGGGTTAAGAAGAAATATTCTGATAAATAAAGTCATTGTTATTTTTAATAATTCATTTATAGGTTTCTGCTCTTCACTCTGATATGATCAGATGGATGATTAAAGTTTTACTTCGTCTGGCTCCTGACAAGGAGGGTAACTCTCTGGAGGCAGCAGAGATGGCTCTTCTGGGCAGCGCATCTATTCAGCAGTTGACTGAAGATGCAAGCATTCTTTTTGAGTCTCTGGAAACATTTTCAAACTATGTGGCACTGTGAGAAATATAGATATTATTATTAATTGCTTGTTTTCAATATTCAAATTACTTGATATTTACAAGATTAATTTAATTCTATTTTTGTTTTGCCTTATAAAAGGACTTTGCCACAACATTATTTTTCATTTCTGGAAAGTATTATAATGTTTGTCACCCATTTGTTGCTGGAGCCCTCAGGGGAGTAAAGAATAGTAACACTGCGACCTACAAGGCATGCCGTAAGAGGTAACTGTGGTAGTGGCATAGGGAAGCTACCCTAGTAAATAAAAAACAGCACAGAAATCTCATGTGCTGGTTCGCCTACTTGTAGATGCATAACTGGCACAATGTACAATCGCTCTTAGGCTCAGATCACATACAAATCACACAGAGTGGTTAACAAGTGATTGATATGGAGCTTTCGAAGAAGAATAATGTTTGTAAGTAAATTTTGTTTCATTATTATGCATCATACACTTTCAAAATACAAAAACAATTATCTATATATATAACTATTTGTTCTAAGCTCCCTTTCTCATAATCTCTGTGGCTAAGTGGTTAAGTGGTTAAGTGGTTAAGTGGTTAAGTGGTTAAGCCCTTGCCTTGCATTCCAAAGGTCATGGGTTCGAATCTGAACTGTGGCGTTCTGTTCACGAGTGCCTTTTCTTCAGAGACCCCTATGGTTGTTGCCAGAGCTACGAAGTTCATGCTTTGTGCAATACTCTCGGCAGATGGCAGGCAATTTCTGTGGAGATAGACCGAGCCATATGCGGTAAAACCTTGTGCAATGAAGTCAATCCTTTGGCTTTAGACCTTTTTCTAATTACAATTTCAAAAATTTGTGATTGTCTTTTTCTTATATTGATAATAAATTTTTCTCTGTACCTTGACTTCTGTCAGTACATCTTCTTCTTCGAATGCTCCATATCAACCACTTGTTTACCATTCTGTTTGATTTGTATGTGGTCTGAGCCTAAAAGTGATTGTGCGTTGTGTCATTTATGCGCCTACAAGTAGGCCAACACATCCGATTTCTGCAATGTTTTTTTTTTACTAAGGTAGCTTTCCTAGGTCCTACATCAGTCGCCTCTTACAACATGCTTTGTATGTCGCAGTGGTACTTTTCTTTGCTTTCCTTGCGGGCCCCGTCACCACAGGGGCATGTCACCACATCAACATTGGTCATTTTAGCAGTCCATGAGATTTTTAGTGTTCTGTAAAATTACATTTCTTCACCTCCAGAGATTTTGCTATCTGTTTATGTGTCTATGACCCGCATCCATATGTGAATATTGGCTCTTTGTAGCACTGAAAGACTCTCTTATTGACTTTAAAAAGATGATGACTTGTTTGCATATAATGCCTGTCCTTTTCCGAATGCTGCCTTTTTCCTGACATATTCAACTCTTTATTTATTATCTGCATCTACCATCTGAAGTTATTAGAGTTTCAATGTATTTACATTTTTTTGACTTGTTTTAACTTCTTCCCACTTACTGTGATGGTGCATTTTGATGGAATCTGCTTTTGTGAGATGATAAAAATTTCTGTTTTCTTGATATTCAGATTTAGGTCTTTGTTGTTGTTGATTGATTAATAGGACCATTGTCATTGCACTTCAATGAATAACCATGTGTGCTCTGATCTCTTTCTTATATAGGAAGATCTTAGTGGCAGTGCACAAACTCCATAGCACCATTGAGGGTCCACAATGTTAGTTAGAAGATGGGGAAAATATTTTGTAGGAATTTTAAAAACAACTTTTGAATTCGCTTTTCCTGGGCAACAGCTTTCCAGACAGTTCTTCTCAATTTTGTACTGCCACTGGTTCTTTTATATGCTCAACTGGAACACCGGAGGTCCCGTTTATTATTCATCGCATATAGAACTAGAAATTCAATCTCACCTATACTGAGATCAGGGAGTCTCTGTGGCTGAGTGGTTAAGCTCTTTGCCTTGTGAGTTGAAGGTTGTAGATTTGAATCTGGACTGTGCTGTTCTGTTCAAGAGTGCATTTTTCCAGAGACCCCTAGGATTGTTGCAGGAGCTACGGAGTTTGTGCTTTGTGCAATACTCTCAGCAGGTGGCGTGCCATTTCTATGAAGAGGATCCGAGCCATATTGGGTAAAACCAGTGCAATGAAGTCAATCCTGCGGCTCAAAAACACTTTTAAAAAAAAAAAAACTAAGATTAGGGATCTCTAAAAAAATATCCCGATGTCTTCACAAGGGAGTACCTATGGATTAAGAGGCAATCACCTGACCTGTACACCACAGAAACGTTTTACTTCATGTTACCACTATATGAACTAGTTCCTTGAGCTCGATTTAATTGAAATGAAGTACACACTAATGAAATACTATATAATAGAATTAGAACAAGCACATTTAATTTGATTAGAATGTTAACAATTACAAGACTAACCATGTATGATCACATATGTAGTTTGTATATTTCTATTTATACTTACAGCTGCTGTGACGGCATTGTTCGAGAAAATACTCTAAGAAGGCAAGACAACAATGAAGAAAATGCTGACTATGAACTTAATGACCTCAAAAGATTAAGGGTAAGATACACACTTTTTAAATATAGATTACATTTTTTATAAAATGATTGCGCCTGTATGGTGCCGGGGCCTACAAGGGAAGCAAAGAATAGTACCACTGCGACCTACAAGGTATGTTGTAAGAGGCGACTGATGTAAAACCAAGGGAAGCTAGCCTAGTAAATAAAAAGCATTGCAGAAATCAGGTCTGCTGGCCTACTTGTAGGCACATAACTGGCACAACGTACAATTGTTCTTAGACTCAGATCACATAAAAATCACACAGAGTGGTTTAATATGTAGTTGATATGGAGCGTTCAATGAAGAAGAAGAATTCTGTTTGTTCAATAATAAATTCATAGCCTGAATTCATAGCGGGCAAACAAAATATTTTAAAAAATTGCGGGTGAATGGAAAAAAAGAAACGGGAAAGAAAGAGGAATACTAATTAAAGTAAAGTAGTAGTCATGGAACCCTTTTTCCTACTTCAAAATATTTTGGGTAATACGGTGTTTATCTCGCATATTTCATTGACTGTTGACACACAATAGGGGATGTGGTCAACATCACGCCAACCTACTTTACTTCCCAGACTGGGTCTATCTGTGAGCTGTTGTGGTAACAAAAATATTCCACGCCTACTGTTGAATTGAACCCGGATCACATCCCCTATCATGTGTCAATGAAATATGCGAGCCTAACACTGTATTACCCAATATACCTTCTTCTTCTTTTGTCGTCACACTGCTGCCGGGTTGTTACCCAGTGTTGTGGTTTTCTGTTTTTGACTTGCGCTGTTCTAGTGGTTTTGGTGATTGCTATTTTTGCTCTTTGACAGGATTCTGCTATTCCATCTAACCATATTTTTCGTGGTCTTCCTCTCACCTTCTTTCCTGATGTTCTGTTATAGAAAACTGTATACTGTGGAGTTTGGATGCACAGGGTTCCTGAAGAAGCGAGTTAAATACCAATTAAGCTCATATGTAAATAAACTCTAAATGATAGCTTACGTTATGCAAATTCCCATGCTTGTGTTTTCTTTTTGTTTTTACTTGTTTTACATGATTCATTTTGGTAACAACATTTACTGTGTGCTCTGTTAATGTGTTTAAAGTGTATGATAACGATATGTTCTACATGCGCATGTGTTGACAGACAGAATGTACTGATTGGATACGGACTGCTCAGATGCTTTTGTCACAACTGACAGGCACATCTATGGAGCAGTTGTTCCCAAGCAAGACCTCTGCAGCACAATCTGAACAATCATCAATTCCTTACCAAGAGAGTTTAACTTTTGTGGAGGGAGAAAGTTTGCAGATGAGTACAGCAGACGACAGGGCCATGTCAGAGGTGAGAAGAATAAGGTGCAAATAAGTTTTTAAAATATAAAGAAATTTGTGGAAAATTTGATAATTTGGGTGCAACAGTGATAGCAAAACTAAAAATAAGGTAAATGAGCGAGTACATGTCACACGACAGAAACAAAATTAAAGACAATTAAAATGAATGATTTTGATTGATGTGAAATAGAAAGGTTTTATATTTTTTAAAATACTTCATACAGATAATTAGACGTTGCAGCTGGACAGGACACACCTTGATAAAATCCTTGGGGAATATAACAACACGGCCCCATTCCTGGAACCCACAGGAAAACCGGAAGAGAGGAAGACCTAAAAATACATGGAGACGAGATTTGGATGCAGAGATTAATGATATACAGAAGAGCTGGAGGGAGCTGCAAGAGATAGCTAAAGATAGGAAGAGTTGGCATGAGCTGGTTGAGGGCATATGCCCCAATCGAGGTTAAAAAGACGTCAGAGAGAGAGAGAGAGAGAGAGAGAGACAGATGCAGCTAATTGATTCAACATAAAAATATATTTCCTAGACATGAAACAAAAATGTTTCTTACAGCGGTTTTTTATTCTCACTTTCTGAGTGTACGCTTAGGATTCTATGGGACAGAGGAATTAAGATCACTTGCCAGAGGTTGTCGTCATGCATGTGCAGGTCATTGGTTTTATTTTAGACATTTAATATAATAAAAATAGACAAATAATTCATTGCAGCAAATGCCTATGTGTTGCGGTGCTCACAAGGGAGCAAAGAATAGTAACACTGTGACCTACAAAGCATGCCGTAAGAGGCGACTGAGGTATGGGCCTAGGAAAGATACCCAATTAAATAAAAAGCGTAGCAGAAATTGGATGTACTATCCTACTTGGAGGCACATAACTGGCACAACGTAGAATCATGCTTAGGCTCAGATCACATGCAAGTCATAAAGAGTGGTTTAACAATTGGTTGATATGGAGCATTTCAAGAAGAAGAAGAGAAGAATTGCTGCAAAAAAAATACATATTATCCTACGCAAGATTTGTGTTAAAATTTCTGCTGTTGTGCATAGATGACTGAACAAATTTAACTCCGTGTACCAAACGCCACACTATGTGGCTTTGAGTTGGACGCCTTTTTACCAGAAACCACACTAAAGGTCGTTTTTTATTCTAAAAACAAATTTCTTGTAAAAACATGGCTTTTGCCCTGGTCCACTAAGAGTTAACTCTTTCCACGCAAAGTTATTTCCTCAACTTTTAAGCAGTTAATTCAAAGAAAGTAAATAAAAAAAAAAAAGGATCCCAACTACTTGTCAGTAAATAAACATATACTATACATATTATATATACATACATACATACATACATATTATATACTAAATTGTAGAAAACTGGACAACCCAATAGAATAACAAGGTTTAAAAAGTAGTAGAAGTAAAATAGTAGAAGTAAAACTAGAAAGACTTCTTATAAAGGAAGCAACTCTATGGCTCAGTGTGCGGCTTAAAGCGTGCAACAGACTTCCACCGTGGCGCAGTGTGCGGCTTAAAGCGTGGAAAGAGTTAATACCTACCTAATTTATGATATCTAGTGAAATTTTTTTTACGACCATAGCGACTTCCAAGTTGATCCCCGTCTTAGTTGAGTACCAGAAAAACACTGGGAAATAAAGGCTGCAGGCGTAATTGTGAACCACATCACCCGTCGTGTGCCGATGGTCAATGACAAAATATGGGTCTAACCCTGTATTCCCCAATATACCTAATGGTATGAAAAAGGGTTCCTTTACTTACTTATTTCTGATAGACAAAGAAAGAAATTTGTTTCATAGGTTGATACCATAATCATTGCACTTTGGTGAATAACCATGTGTGCTTTGATCGCTTTCTTACACAGGAAGATTTCAGCAGCAGTGTAGTAAAAAGAAATCTGCACAGACAACTAAAATGTTGCATTTAGCCAAACAGGACATTGATTTTTTTTCTAAGAGATCGATGAAGAGTCTCACAAATTAGTCATCATACTCTACTGAAATTTGCTTTAAAAGTTTAGTGTAATCAATATTCAAGGTGACACAGATGAGGATGTTAGGATTAGAATAAAAAAGGCAAGATCCGCATTTACCATTCTGAAGAATATATGAAGCTCAAGAATTATCAGGAATAAAACTAAGATAATAATATTTAACTCAAATGTCAAGGCTGTCCTTCTGTATGAAGTGGAGACATTCAGAGCAACTAAGGGAGCACCAAAAGTTGCAGACATTCATCAATAGATGCCTGCGCAGGATACTCCATCTGTGATGGTATGACAGGACCACAAACAGGGAACTGTGGGATAGAGCGGGACAATACCAAGTGGAGCAAGAGATATGGGACAGAAGGTGGCGATAGATAGGACACACATTGAGGAGCCCCCAGACAGCATCACCAGACAGGCCCTCTGATGGAACCCCCAGAGTAATAGAGGTAAGGGAAAACACAAAATCACCTGGAGACAGGAGTTGGAGATGGAATACAAAAAATGTATTGAGATGGAGAAATCTGGAAAAGATGACATTGGATAGGAGGGCTTGGGAGGCCTTGATTGCGGACCTATGTCTCCCTAGGGGTAAAGGGTGAAGAAGATGTTGAGTGTAAACAAGATATTAAAAGTTTGCAATTTTAAAGTAGCATAGAGCTATTGTATAATGACTTTCATCACCAACTTTCCAACAGGTGTTCATTTGTAAAGAAGCAGAAGAGTCAAAAGCAGACAAAGAAACTTCAGATCTTGGGACACATGAAAAGGAACATATAACTGGAGAAGACTCTGGCAAAGAGGTACAGTCCTGCAGACTTTAGACAATTCTTTGTTGATAATTTAATTAAAATAATTTATTTTTGCACATCTGATTTGTGAATATGTTAAGCATCTTTAGTGTTGAAATAAAATTGTTGAAACCAAGACGAAGGTGGTAGCAGGACATAAAAAAACCCCTTGAATATGACATTAGAGGAGGCAGGAGAACTTGCTAGAGACAGAGAGTTTTTTAGGTGGGCTTTGATGAAAGCGACATTCCGCAACCAACATGCTACTTGATGATGATTTAATATAAATTTCTCATGCTACAAAAACACCTACATGCTGTCAAGGGAGCTGTACTAAATACAGTAAAATACAAATCATGAAAGTGCTTGAATAAATACATTTGCTTCACAATATTTGCAGGTCAAATGTGTATAATTTAGCAATCAAAAAAAGTCTTCTCAGTTTTAAATACATTAAAAAAAACTTTCCTTACTGTCAATGTTACCGTTTTATTTTTAACGGTTTAGGACAAACGGGAGGGGTGTGTGTGTGCCTGAGGCTGCGTGGCTTGTGCACTCACAAAGCTGAGAATCTTTCAATCCAATATTGACACCCATCTCTCTCTTTATATATATTTATAAGGGACTGTAATGGTTATGGTAAATGCTAACAGAATTTAAAGGAAAAAAAACTGATGTCTCTCTCTTCTGACTTTTTAACCTGGTTTGAGGCATAGGTCCTCAACCAATTCATGCCAAGTCTTCTTATCTTTAGCTATCTCCTGCAGCTCCTTCCAGCTCTTCTCTGTGTTGTTGACACATTTATTATTTTATTTTTATTTGACTTGTTCATGGTTGATTGGATTTTGTGGCTAAAATTTTCTACCAGATAGGGTAGCCAGCCCAACGTCAAACCCCACCTTAGATGCCTTTTAGAAATGCCTTTTAGTTTGTAGTGTTACTATTCTTTGCTCCCCTTTGAAGCTCCGGCAACAAACGGGCGTGAACTAACAATGTCACTATAGAATTATATAAATAGTTCTTGCCATCAAAGTAAAAAAAAAATGATGTCCAATTAGTTGTTCTTTCAATTTAACTTGGAAATATAAAATCTGGTATGTTAAGTTAACTGAACACTGATATATCTTATTATACAGGAAGATTCAAACCTCTTACCACCATCAGATGCTATATCAGATACATTAAAACCTAAAGTCGAGGAAGAAAGAAGAATTGAAGTATTGGGGGTTGATGCTAACACTCACAAATACACCATTGAAGGAAAACATGTTCAGGTAAGGGGGTAAAATAACAGAGTAAAGCAGATATCACACTAAATTCTGTCTTTACTTGAACATTTTTACTGTAGTGTACCTATAACTGTGTATGTTTTTGCTTAGGTTTTCCACAAAAAATATTTTTCTCCAAAGTGAAGGATGCAATATTACAAGTCACACAGATGTCTGTAGTTTCTTTAGTGAAGGGGTTAAGATGTTTGCATTGTGCTCTGAAATTTGTGGGTTTTATTCCAGATTACGTCTTTCAGTTCACATGTAATTGGTAGCTGCTGAGCAATCTTTCCCATGTTAAGAGAGTGGCCGTAAATAGCTATGGAGCCAATCCTGAGGTATAACAGTATTCCGTATACTGTTGTTTTAATCCATCATAACTGCATTAATACCCATGTCATCAAGTTGTTTGATGGGGTGATACTGTACACCATCAGGCCTTGGAGCATTGCGTGTTTGGCTTTGAGTGCATTAACTGAATCCTCCTTTGTTATGAAATCAGTGTAAGGTTCACCAGAGTTAGTAATATCACGAAGAACATTCACAATATCCTGAAGGTCATCTGTATCACCATTTTCTGTCTGATCCACAAAACGCTGAAGTAACCCCTGCCCCTTTTCTGCATCAATAGAGATCCTGTTGAGTCACGTAAATTAGAAAAAGACTGGCTGATCAAGACTGCTGTTCATTCTTCGATGAAACTGCCAGCACTTATGAAGTGACTTATCAACACATACCTGTGTTATGAAAGCCCTCTTTGCTTCTCTGGCCAATTCTTTGAAATCATTAGTGACGTTATGTCGAACAGCAGACTTCTCAGCCATATCGCACATATTTATTGTTCGCTTCTTTCAGGCTCTCTGCCATGACCTTGTAGCAGTCTCTTTTGTTAAACATGCCTTTTCAACCAATTCCTTCCACCATGATGGTTGCAGAAAGGGAGTCACTAGCAGTCTTCTTTCTGGCATACTTATTTTGTGTAAGTATTACAATTAGAGAGATAGAGAGAGTTGGCTATTAAAGAGCATAACATCAAGGAAAATTAAATATTTTGGACACATCAAATGACATGAGTGCCTAGAGAAGATAATTTTGGAGGGAATGATGGTGCCTGAAAGAAGAATGAGAGGAAGAGCGAGAAGATGATGGGTGCAAGATGTCATTGACGATCTGAGAATGACTACTTCTGGCGCGGTCAATTTACACAGAACAGAGTTTTCAGGACTGCTGTCATGGGAGCCAAGTTTTGGAAGGGACAAGCTACTTGATGATGATGACTGCAAATAGTGTTGTATGTTTTATCCCTTGTGTGAGAGTACCTACTATCACCCACCAATCTTCCCCCAACATGACTCCTGTGTGTTAGTAATCTCTCTTGCTATAAATTTGACAACTCATATAGCTTTCTCTCCACATTATGCTATCAGTGCCAAACCTGTATGTTGACATCAAATGATAGAAGAAAACTAGTGACGACAGAGATGAAGTATCTATGCAGAATGCTGGGTGTATCAAGAAGAGACCAGATTAGAAATGAAGACAGGAAAAAAGTTGGTACAATATCAATACTGATCTTCATCAAGAAACAACAAATTAAATGGTTCGACCACATAAGTAGATTACCAACAGACAGTGTACGTCAAAGAGCAATGTTACTCTGATACAGTGGATACAAAGCAAAAGGCCAGCCACGCAAAAGGTGGACTTCAGAGATAACAGAGGCAACGAAAGACATTGTTTATGAAGCACACACAAAAGCCTGTTCTATAAATTTTCTTATCCTGAAGCTGTGAGGCAAATCAGGACTGGAGAAAAGAAAGAAAGACAAGGCGCTAGGTAGGCTTGTTCCAGGTGTCTTCTTTTTCGACCTGACGCAGAAAGGCAAAACAGGATTAGAGAATAGAAAGATAGCTTTTCAGCATGTATGTGATTTTTATTTTCAGTCAATGAGCCATCAACCTGTTAAGTCTAGTGGATCCCCTGATACAAGAAAAGCATTTGAAGCCTTGGCGGCAGTGGAGACATTACAGGATCAGCTAATGTATGTTTGATACTGTGTTACTTTTGTATATGGTATAAATATATGCAATTTAATAGAAAAACAAGAAAAGATTATTAGGAAATTATTTTGTAAAAGGATTTGGTGAGTTTAAAGGGTTTATTGTTCTGGTGAGTTTAAAGAGTTTATTGTTCTGGTGAGTTTAAAGGGTTTATTGTGCTTGTGACTTTAAATGGTTTATTGTTCTGGTTAGTTTAAATGGTTTATTGTTCTGGTGAGTTTAAATGGTTTATTGTTCTGGTGAGTTTAAATGGTTTATTGTTCTGGTGAGTTTAAAGGGTTTATTGTTCTGGTGAGTTTAAAGGGTCTAAAGCCGAAGGATTGACTTCATTGTACTGGGTTTATTCCATATGTCTTGGTCCCTCCCTGCATAAATAACATGCCATCTGACGAGAGTATTGCACAAAACCTGAACTCTGTATCTCCTGCAACAATCCATGGACAGAACAGTGTGGTCCGGATTCAAACCCATGACCTTTGGAACACAATGCAAAGACATTAGCCACAGAGACCCCCTTAGCCACAGAGACCCCCTTAGCCACAGAGACCCCCTTAGCCACAGAGACCCCCTTAGCCACAGAGACCCCCTTAGCCACAGAGACCAACATGTGTAATCGTTTCATGCTCCTTATAGATGAGAGAAAATGTAGATTGCTAGAACAAAACTTTAAGAAATTGCCTAACAATTTAACCATACATTCACTAAAGTGGAGATGTAAATAAAATAGTAATGATGTCTAAGAGTAAGAGCTCAGTCTAGACAACAAATATGTAGAGAATAACTGCAGTTCTAGATCTGCCATAATCTAAAAATATGTCGTTACTGCCTGTAGTACCGCTTGTTAGGGCAGTGTAGGATAGGTGGGTCGAGATCCTGAGGAATGGCTACATGGCTAGTGCAGTCGTTGCGACACTGTTCAGGTTAGAATTTTTTTTTTATGCCCACATCAGAAAAAATCTGTGGCGTTAACATGAATAGAACACGGGTCTCAAACATGATAGCTGCGCTCTAATCCATTTGACCAGACGCTCCATGATCCGGCATAAACTGTATAAAATAAAAATTGACTTTACCGCCTGTAATACTACTTTTTACAACGGTGTAGGATAGGGGACATGAGCCTTTGGAACTTAATAGCCACATAGCTAGTGCAGTCGCAGTGAAACTGTTCAGTTTATGATTTTTTTCTGCCCTGACAGAAAAGATACTCCTTAGCCTTACCAGGGTCGAACACAAATGGGAGTCCACACTCTAATCCATTCTGCCGGATGCTCTTCAGATTCGCCATAGCTCAGTTGTTAGTGTACTTGCTTCATAGCCAAATGTTCTCATGATCAACTTCCCTAGTTGGAGTGGGATTTTTCCAGCCACTATGGCTCTCATAATGACCCAGATTCAATTGGGTACCAGAGAAGCACTGGAACAAAGAAAATCACTATGATGTTGATCACATCTCCCATTGTGTGACACAAGTAAAAGAAATAAAACAAACCTAACATCACATGCCTCAAAATACCATGGTATGAAAACAGATTCTTTACTTTTTACTTTTAACAGCAGATCTACATTCTTTGCTAATTTCTTTTTGAGTTTATTTTTTAAATCTTTCCACTCCAATCATCGCACACTGTGCCACAGGGGAATTCCGTAGAGCGCCAATCGCTGTACACTGCAAAATTCAAGTTGTTTCCCTTATAAGAAGTCTTTCTAGTTTTACTTCTACTATTTTACTTCTACTACTTTTTAATCTTGTTATTCTATTGGGTTGTCCAGTTTTCTTCAATTTAGTATATAATATGATATATATATGTTTATTTATTGACGAGTAGCTATAATTTTTTTTATTGCTTTTTCCTCCTTAACTGTGTAAAACTCAGGAAATAACTGTACAGAAAAAGTTAATTACATAAAATAATTGTTATTGTAATAAAGATGTACTGTATTTATGTGTGTGTGTACCAGAGTAACAGAAGAAAGAGCACAGGTGGCTGCAGAGAGAGCATCTCAAGCTGAGGCACGAATTGTAACTCTAGAGGAGAGAATCAGGGCTCTTGAGAAACAGCTTGAAGAATATAATGAACAGGTGACTGTAGAAATATCATTTTCATGCTGTTTATTATCACTATCATGGTCATATTATTCACTAACATTCTCATAATCATATTATTCCCCTGACATTCTCAACGTCATATTATTCCCCTAATACTCTCATTATCATATTATTCCCCAGATAATCTCATGGTCCTATTATTCCCTTATTAGTCTCATGGTCATATTCTTCTTCTTCGAATTCTCCATATCGACCACTTGTTAAATCAATCTTTGTGATTTATATGTGATCTAAGCCTAGGAGCGATTGTATATGTGTCAGTTATGCGCCTACAAGTAGGCCAGTACATCCGATTTCTGTGATACTTTTTATTTACTAGGGCAGCTTCAGTAGGTCCCTACCTCAGTTGCCTCTTATGACTTGCCTTGTAGGTTGCAGTGTTACTATTCTTTGCTTCCCTTGCAAGCCCCGGCAACACAGGGATGTCATAGTCATATTATTCCCTTAATACTCTCATGATCATATTTCCCTAATACTGTCATGGTCATATTATTCCCCTAATGCTATCATGCTCATATTATTCCCTAATACTCTCATGCTCATATTATTCCCTAACACTATTATTATCATATTATTCCCTAACACTATTATTATCATATTATTCCCTAACACTATTATTGTCATATTATTCCCTAACACTACTATTGTCATATTATTGCTCTAACACTAATATTGTCATATTATTACCTAATACTATTATTGTCATATTATTGCTCTAACACTAATATTGTCATATTATTACCTAATACTATTATTGTCATATTATTCCCTAACACTATTATTATCATATTATTCCCTAACACTATTATTATCATATTATTCCCTAACACTATTATTATCATATTATTCCCTAACACTATTATTGTCATATTATTCCCTAACACTACTATTGTAATATTATTGCTCTAACACTAATATTGTCATATTATTACCTAATACTATTATTGTCATATTATTCCCTAACACTATTATTATCATATTATTCCCTAACACTATTATTGTCATATTATTCCCTAACACTATTATTATCATATTATTCCCTAACACTATTATTGTCATATTATTCCTCTAACACTATTATTGTCATATTATTCCCTAACACTACTGTCATATTATTGCTCTAACACTAATATTGTCATATTATTACCTAATACTATTATTGTCATATTATTCCTCTAACACTATTATTGTCATATTATTCCTCTAACACTATTATTGTCATATTATTCCTCTAATGCTATTATTGTCATATTATTCCTCTAATGCTATTATTGTCATATTATTCCTCTAACACTATTATTGTCATATTATTCCTCTAACACTATTATTGTCATATTATTCCTCTAACACTATTATTGTCATATTATTCCTCTAACATTATTATTGTCATATTATTCCCTAACACTATTATTATCATATTATTCCTTTAACACTATTATTGTCATATTATTCCTCTAACACTATTATTGTCATATTATTCCTCTAACACTATTATTGTCATATTATTCCCCTAACGCTATCATTGTTGTATTATTTTCCTAACACTATCTGTGGGTAATGCAAATCACCAATATTTTACAGGTGGATCAGCAGTCAACTTCACCCTCTGGAACTCTTCAATCAAAGTCTCCATCAACAGCTACTGTTGCCATAAGGTATCCTAAGGCTAATTCTCTAGTGACAGGAGCAGATGTTAAGGAAGAGAAAAGTGGAAGAAAATCAGGAAAATCAAGTAACAAATCTGGCAGAAGAAGTTAAGACTGAGCAGCAGTAAAGTTATTAGTTTGAATTTGTTTAGAGCAGCTGAGTACAGAAGTCTATGATCATTTTATGACCTTATTGATTTATTTGGTAATGGTAAAAAAATTGAGCCATTGTGTGTCAAATACTTGTTTTTGATAAGTATAATGTTATTGCCAAATTTCTTCTTTTACCCTGAACAGAATGTTTGTAATGTTGTGTTAGAATTTACAGCTAGACTGTGATATCTGTAGTTTTAGGTCGGATACGTATGTTTTCAGTATACCATTTTTGGAACTAGGTTTGTCTTCTCTTTTATGTTCCTACTTGCTTACCAGATTTCATTGATGCAGTCTGTTTCTAGGACCTATGCTTGGAGGTCGAGTAGGGTCTTGGTCAGCTCTGATTTCCGGACCCTGACTTCTTTCATCTCATTGACATACAATGTTATAGATTTAGGCATTGTTCCTGGAATATGTTATGTTATGCAATCAACGTTATGGCACATTGGACACTGCCATGCATACTCTGTCCTCCGTTGCAGCAACCATCCTAAAGTCAATTTGCTCACCGTACCCATGAGAAGTTGATTAATGTACCTTCTCTCTCTACCACTAAGACGACACTATTCCTGGAATAGGAGGGTTTCTGTGGCAAAGTGGTTAAAACATTTACTTTGCACTATGAAGACTGTATGTTTGAATCTAGGCCACATTTTCAGTTCACAAGTGCTTTTTTCTTCAGTTCCTTAAGATTGTTACCATAGTTACGAGTTTGTGCTTTGGACAATACTCTCTGCAAATGGTATGTCATCTCTGCGGAGAGAGATCAATGAAATTGCAAAAGTTCAACAATTTAGTAAAAAAAAAAAAAAAAGGTAAAAGAACCCTTTTATACCTCAAGGTATATTGGGCAATGCGGTGTTAGGCCCATACTTTTTCTTGACCGTTGGAACGAGATGGGTTTTGTGGTCAACATCACGCCGGCCGCCTTTACTTTCCTGTGCTTTTCTTGGTACCCAATTGAGGCTGGGTCAACCTGAGAACAGTTGCTGTCAGAAAAATATTCCACACCCACTGTGGAATTGAACCTGGACCACTAGCCTAAGAAGCGAGTTCACTAACAACTAAGTTACTACTGTTCTCGTTCAACAATTTGATAGATCATAATTGTTCATAATTTTTTGTAATGTTCTCATGCATTACTTTTTAACACATTAACTATCTATTTCTATCTATCTGTTTTCTAATCCTCTTTTAACTTTCGGCGTCAGGTCAAAAAAAAAAAGACACCTGGAGTGAGCCTCCTAACACATTAACTGTTGCATTAAAAAAACATGCTTGGTCGAATTAATTTTTATTCACTTTTCCACTTCACAAGTGAATGTATAGATTTAGCTATAGTTTTTATGTGTTCGACAAAATTTGATGAATGGCATGTAATTTGGCATATAATTTATTGTAATTTTATCACACACAGTTAGTTTGTTCCTTTCGTGCCACAGGCGACACATAGGGCAGAGGTTTTAAATCTCCATGTGATGCAGTTCGTTACTAGCAGTTGGTCACACACACTAACAGAATGCAAAAGAATAGAAAAGAACTGGTAATATATCAGAATTCATTACGGTAAATTTAGAGCTAACATGACAATGAAGCAAATCATGATGCAGTCCACGGCACATGACCAAATGAAACAGACAAATAAGTGCAGACTGTGACATTTGGTAGTTAATGTGTTAAATTTCAGGAAAAATAAAGAAGAGATGAACATACAAATTTTGTTGGTTTATTGATTATCAAACACATAATGATTCATTTATGAAGTTCGGTATATTTATTTACACAGTTCTCCAATATTTGTTATGTTCTGATGCACTGTATATGAATGAGTGGGTGTCTGTAGCTAAGCAGTAGTGAGCTTGATCACAACCCAAGAGTACCTGGTTCAAACTCTGCTGCGGGCAGTTTGGAAGCAAATTTGATCCCATGGATTTTTACGAATTATAAAAATGAACCTCAGCGTTCAGAAAGCAATGGCAAACTACTGAACTAATAAGTGGTACATATAAGGATATAATATATCCTAATATCAGTTATATAAGGACTATCATCATAGCACTCCGGACATGTCCATAGATGCCCCGATCTATGCCTCAGCAAATCCAGCAGCCCAACACGCCAGTTCAATGTTGATTAATCAATCTCTCTGCATATTTAGTATGTCGTTTTTTTCGGGCTGCACCACTGTTGTCACATAAACAGATAGCGCTAAAAACTAAAGCAAATCTCATAAGAAATGATTTTCTGCCCAACACTATGTTACCAGTGTCAAACATGGCCAATAACAGCAGCTAATTAGGGGAAAATCATAACGACAGAGATGAGGTGTCTTAGAAGAGCTGCAGGTGAGACAATAAGAGACAAAATTAGAAATGAAGAAATCAGAAGAAGATTGGATGTGAAACCAGTCATGCACTTCATAAAAGAACAACAGATTAAATGGTTTGGACACCTGACAAAAATGCCCTGGTATCGCCTACCACAGAGGAGAACCACACAGAAAAAGTATAATGAGTACAAAGCAAGAGGAAGACCATGCAAAAGATGGAGCTACGGCATCAAAAGCACCCTTACAAAAATGAATATCATCTTACCAACATTCCTTAAGACAAGCACACACAAAATCACTATGTCTCTCCCCCAACACTTTTATAAAGAAGTAAATGGTGGAAGAGAAGAAGAAGAAGACAGTCAATCATACAGTTTTTTTTTATTACCTACAATATTAGTTATTAGTTAAAGTAGAACGTATGGGTGTGAAGCATGGACATTTAATAAAGCAGTGGAAAAGTATATATGGTGAAAGATATGCATGCCGTTGGTTTTTGCTTGGTTCCCTAAGGAAGAGAGGCATGTAAATGATTCAAGTAATAGTGGTGAATCTACACCCTAACCAGACTGCAAGAATTCCAAGTCTTCTTTAAATGCTCCATATCAACCACTTGTCAACCACTATGTGTGATTTGTATGTGATCTGAGTCCTAAGAACGATTGAACATTGCGCCAGTTATGCACCCACGAGTAGGCCAGCCCATCCACTTTCTGCAATGCCTTTTATTAACTAGAGTAGCTTCCCTATGTCCAGCATCCGTCGCCTCTTAAAACATACCTTGTAGGTCGCAGTGGTACTATTCTTTGCATCCATTCGGGTCCCGCACCACACTGGCGGTTTAAGACTGTCATTGCGTTTACATTTTAGTTGTGTAGTCTCTACTAGATCGTCCTGACCTTCTCAATATTAGGATTGATGAAATTGATGCCCATATTGGTGATGAATGAGAAGATATTTTCTTAGAATTTTTGGGGGCGGCAGATGACGATGGTTTAGAAGTTGATAGTGGTAGCGATGATGTTAGCATTTCAGAATTCCAGCTACTTTTTGGGGCATCAATGGTGTAGTTATTTTCCATAAAGTCTGTGTTCTGAAAGTAGTGCAAGACAAAGCAGTGTATAAGTTTATATTTCACTTATTGTTGATAAGTCAGGAAATAGACAAATAGTTATTAAGCTATTACTGATATCCTTTTAAGCGCTAATCGCTGTTAGGAAATATCCTTAAAGCTAATCGCTGATATCAGTAAATATAATTTAAACTAATTGCTGATATGTCAGGGAGTATTCTTTAAACTAATTGTTGATATATTAGGAAATATCTTCAAGCTAATAGCTAATATATAAAATATATAAAATATTAAAGAATATATATAATTGCTCGTGTATATATATGTGGCCAGATAAAACACATTATACGGAACAAAAGAACAACTTACAAACACATGCAGATACCACAACATAGTATTGGGCCGAAGGGCAAGAGCTCAAGTGATGCTGGATCATTGACAAAATAGGGGAAGAGACAGAAAGATGATTTGGAATAAATTAGCTAATTGTATAACATTTTGTTGGAGGTACTTAGTTGGTCTATCTGGCTTACATCATCAAATAGCTTGTCCTGAGCAGAATTTTGCCACCCTAACAGTCCTTCAGCATTTCTCTTTCTCATATGCCTCTACATCTGTCGTGCTCAAATCATAACTTACATCCTGAATCCATCATTTCTGTGGTCTTCCTCTTCTCTTCTTTGCTGGGATGTCTCCTTCCATAATGGTCTTCTCCAACGCTTCGTGTCTCTTTATATGTCCAAAATACTTCAATTTTCTCATTATTATTTGTAGCACTAGCCATTTAAAAAAAATGTTGTGGATAGATCTATTTGTTCTCGTTTCTATCCATGAGATCACTTATGCGTTGCCGTGGAGTTCAAGGAGAGCAAAGAATAGTAACACTGCGACCTACAAGGCATGTTGTAAGAGGCGACTGAGGTAGAGACCTACAGAAGCTACCCTAGTAAAAAAAAATTGTTGCAGAACTCAGATGTGCTGGCCTACTTGTAGACACATAACTGGCACAAAGTACAATTAGGGAGAATCGGGTTCGATCCCTACAAAGGCCAAAGAAGATTTTTTCTGTCAGCGCATAAAGAAAAAATCCTAACCAGAGCACTTTTGTGGTGACTGCACTAGCCATGCAGGCATTAAATTCCTCAGGATTATGTCGTCCCTGTCCTACATCGCCCTAAAAAGTGATACAACACTGTCAGTAAAGACAGTTTGTTAAAAATAACCTGGGCAGGTCTTTTGAAGAGTGTTAATTTGATCCTATAAATGGAACAACAAAAATATAGTTCATTGTTGGATTTATGGTGTTCTCATTGTTTTGAGGAGTACAAAAATAGCATGCTAAAAAGTTAGTTAAATATACCTCCCATTCTTCATCAACGTCAACATAAATAGACTCTTCCTGTTCTGATACTGGGTAGGCCTTCAAGACATCTGAAATTAAACAGTAAGATGTGTCAATATATTGGTGTATTAACTTCTTGTGGACAAAACGTCACGCTACCTGGCTTTGGGTTTTACATCTTTTTAACCAGGAGCCACAGTAAAGGGCGTTTTTCATTCTAAAAACAAATGGCTTGTAAAAACAAGACTTTTGCCCTGATCCACTAGGAATTAATAGCACATGTGAAACACAAATACATAATACAGCTCTTGCAGTTGTGGAGATTTAGATATCTATGTTTGTAATGCGTATTCTCAGTAGCAACATATGGGTGTGATGCATGAAATAAGGCAGTGGAAAAACATATATGTGCTTTTGAACATAAGTATTACAGAAGAGTAATCTGTATATCATGGACAGAGAAGAGAAAAAGTAGATCTATCCAGAAAAAACTCAAAATCAAAGAAAAATTGGCTGATGCTACAAATAAGAATGAGAAAATTGAAGTATTTTGGATATATAAAGAAACACAAAAGCATTGGAGAAGACGTATGGAAGGAGGAATCCCGGCAAATAGGGGAATAGGAAGAACATGGAGAAGAGGGGATTCAGAATGTAACTGATGATTTGAGCATGGCGGCTGCAGAGGCAGGACATTTGACCTTTGAGAGAAATTCCTGAAGGACTGTTAGGATGGCAAAGGTCACAATCTTTCCCTGTCTCATTTGTAAGTCCAGGCCTTCTTTTCCCATCCACTTTCCATCAGAGAGCTGTCCTAGACAATGCCGTACCGGCATATGACATAGATGACCAATCCACCTCCATCTTCATATTTTAATGATGGTCTCCAGGAATGCATAGTTTACTTCTGGGTACCTTTGTAACACAATTTGCTATACTATATTAAATTCTCACATTTTCATAATGGTCCAGGAGGCAGAACCTCCACAAATAAACACCTGTGGCTGCAAATTGGGAGCAGCAAATCAATTCGTTTATTGTGGACTCTGCAATTAGCACCAACCTCTCACTAGATGTGGAGCTGGACACAGGAGAATCAACATGCTCTCAACAATTTTAGCCAGGCAATCACAAAGGGTGTAGAAAAATAGCATACTGACCATCAATACTAAGATTGTTAGAGCCTGCGTAATAAGCACACTATTCTATGCCAGCAAATCTGGGTTCCTACACATATTGCAGCAGGAAAGAATGAATGCATTCTACATACGCTGCTGCTTTAAGCATGTACTCATGATCTCCTGGAGTGACAAAGTAAAAGATAATGGTCTATTGGAATATGCTAGGATTCCTAGAATAGTTCATAGTTCATATGTACAGTTCCAACTTCACTGCAACGGGTCACCCCATAATTGCTCCATTCCTGTGCCAATTGTCTCCTGTGTGAACTAATTCCAGAATGAAACAGCCATACCGCCACAAAAAGCAATTTGCACCGCATAAACGCTTATGGCCGTCGCTTTCTAGCATAGTTATCCTTATCCATCAATGCTGCTTAAGATGATATAGTCATTCGATCTGGATGGAAGACGATCAAATCCCTAAGAATATTCTATTCGAGAAGCTGGCTTCTAGCAAATGAACAGCGGGGTGACATTTTCTTCGTTTCTAAGTTGTATGTAAGCTGAACTTAAAGGGGTGTGACACGAAAACACAAGACTGGGAGTAGCTTGCCAGGGACAGATCTAGCTAGAGACAGGATCATAAAATGGGTCTGAAACTGAACTGGTGAAGTCAGATTATGCCAACTTGCTGACATAAAATGTGCCACAAACCATCATCATCATCGACATCATTGTATGAAACCCATGTTAAACCTAAGGCAAATTTACAATTTATTAGCCACCTCACACCAAATAAAACCCATCTAATATTGGTCAGCATACTATACATGATACATACCATATAAATTATTGCCAGTTTGGAAATTCTTACTGCCAATATTTAACGACTGTGGGTAGTCAGGTGAAAAACGTTTGTCACTGTCTCGATTTCCTGGATACTTTACAGATTTGAATCCATCGTCTTTTTCCGTACACTTGCCAACAGATAACCCCCAACTCTCACTTCTTGTTCTTTTTAAAAGTTGATGCTTATCTCTATGAACATGATGTTTAGGGAAAAGAGGAGGTGGTGTGGAAGAGTAGGGAGCATCTAGTGATGTTATCTCTGAGCTGTTTACTGATTTTTGTGATCCCATATTCGATAATGGGGATTTTGGTGCCAGTGCAGTTTTACAATGGAAATTTTGCAATATTTCATCATCAAATCTTGTCAAAGATGAGTTACTAGAATGTGTATTGAATAGTGATGAATTGGAAATGGATGCTATGTAGGTCAAGCTTAGGCTTCTGGTGACTTCAGGTTTATATGTTACAAATGGTTTAGAACTATCATTGTTTGGACTTGAAAGGAGATGGAGTTTGTTGTTGCCATCTTCTTCAAATTTCTGTGACAGGTTTTCTTGTTCTTGATGCCATGTATTTTTTCCAATAGAATATTTTGTTGTATGACTTGGTTTTGGAAGAATGAGAATTCTTTCACAGTTTTGGTAATCCAATAGTGATTCATTATTAATATTTGTCACATTTGCCGCTTCAAGATCACCAGCGGATTGAAACTTATACCTTTCATCCCCTTCCTTAATTGAAATCTCTGAACTGGCAACTTCTTTAGATGGGGTATGCAAGCTTTCATTGATTACTTTAGGGAAATTGTCATACTTTTCCATACCTAGAGGTACATGTTTGCTTGGGCAAACAGAATCAATTGAGTTTGTAAATATCTGATGGCTGAGAGTGCATACTTCTTGACTTAGTTGACTTTTCTGAGTAAAAGAAGCAATGTTTACATAGTATGGCTGTTGATTTGTTGGGGGTGTGTATTTCCAAGTGTTGACGTCTGAAGAATATGATTGGCTTACATGTTTTCTGACCTTTGAATAAAATTAAAATAAAAGGTTGTTTATATCCTATAGCTATTTGAAGAGTTATAAGTTATTGATACAACATGAGAATATGTGGTTTTGATATGTAAACTAATTAATTAATGCTAAACAATGACACTTGACGTTAGGATAGACAGGCTGAAGTTTGGAGATAACATGGTCTGGTGAGATTTCTTCACTGTCAGAGACAACCAGAAGATGTTGTTTAAGATGGGGACTATTTATCCGTCTTGTGGATGTAGTCCTCCAGGTTAGGAATTTTAGCATAGGATCATCACTCCTAAAGGGTTTAAAGCCGAAGGACTGACTTCCTTTCACCGAGTTTTACCCCATAAAGCTTGGTACCTCTCGACAGAAGTGGCATGCTACCTTTCTGAGAGTATTGCACAAAGCACAAACTCCGTAGCTCTGACAACAATCCTAGGGGTCTTTGGAATAAATGCACTTGCGAACATAACAGCTTGATCTGAATTAGAACCCACGACCTTCGGCAAGGCAAAGGCTTAACCACTTTGACACAGAGACCTCCCACCACTCTTGTCTACGTAAATGCATGTTTAGGATCATTACTTCTGTCTATGTCAATGAATGTTTTAGCATAGGATCATCACTCCTGTCTATGTCAATGAATGTTTTAGCATAGGATCATCACTCCTGTCTATATCAAGTAATGTTTTAGCATAGGATCATCACTCCTGTCTATGTCAATGAATGTTTTAGCATAGGATCATCACTCCTGTCTATGTCAATGAATGTTTTAGCATAGGATCATCACTCCTGTCTATGTCAATGAATGTTTTAGCATAGGATCATCACTCCTGTCTATATCAAGTAATGTTTTAGCATAGGATCATCACTCCTGTCTATATCAAGTAATGTTTTAGCATAGGATCATCACTCCTGTCTATGTCAATGAATGTTTTAGCATAGGATCATCACTCCTGTCTATGTCAATGAATGTTTTAGCATAGGATCATCACTCCTGTCTATATTTAAGTAATGTTTTAGCATAGGATCATCACTCCTGTCTATGTCAAGTAATGTTTTAGCATAGGATCATCACTCCTGTCTATGTCAATGAATGTTTTAGCATAGGATCATCACTCCTGTCTATATTTAAGTAATGTTTTAGCATAGGATCATCACTCCTGTCTATATCAAGTAATGTTTTAGCATAGGATCATCACTCCTGTCTATGTCAATGAATGTTTTAGCATAGGATCATCACTCCTGTCTATGTCAAGTAATGTTTTAGCATAGGATCATCACTCCTGTCTATAACAAGTAATGTTTTAGCATAGGATCATCACTCCTGTCTATGTCAATTAATGTTTTAGCATAGGATCATCACTCCTACCAATGTAAATGCAGATATGAAGATTTTAGCAACACATCACCACTAAAAATCTAACATAAATGCAATAAAGCAAACCAAATCATATAGCAAATGGCACCAATTTTGAAATGCAAGCATGTCACCATGAACACTAAAAGAGCATTGCACAACACAATCTTCTCCCGACATTATGTTATCAGTGACAAACCTGGATGCTGACATCAAACGCCAGAAAAAAACTAGTCACCACAGAGATGAAGTGTCTATGCAGAATGCTGGGAATGTCAAGAAGAGACCGATTTAGAAATTAAGACACCAGGAAAAAGTGGGTACAACATCAGTACTGAACTTCATCAAGAAATAACAAATTAAATGATTTTGCCACATAAGCAGATTAACAACAGAAATAGCGCCTCAAAGAGCAATGCTACTCTGATACAGTGGATACAAAGTAAAAGGTCACCCACGTAAAAGGTGGACCACATAAATAACAGACACAGTAAAAAACAAAATTTATGAAACGCACACAATAGCCCATTCTATAAAACTCTACTTATCCTGATGCTGTGAGAAAAAAAACAGAATTAGAGAAAATAAAGACACTATTATAATTTAAAACTGCAAACAAATTTGTTGGGGCATGTGAGAAGAGTGGATACTTGTCGCATACCAAAACAAATGTTGTGCTGTGAACTTTCGGAGGGGAAGCGGCACCAGGGCAGACCACTGCTCAGATATAAAGATGTCTGCAAGCCCTCAATGAAGAACTTTTGACAAGGGAAAAACAAGCAGATGACACATTTGTGTTAAAAGCGATATTGCACAAGGGCGCAGTCTTTTAAGAAGAGATTTATGTTTGAGCTGAAAGACGAGGGAGAAAAGCAAAAACTCAGAAGTTGTCACAGTAAAACACATGCCAATTAACTGTCTGTAAAGATGAAAAAGGTCATATACATTATACAAATTTGTTTCTTTACTAAGCAGTGCAGAGAGAAACCATGTACGTCTTGTTAAATTCTACAACTGAGCTTACCAGATTAACATTGACTGCTCGCTGTGTGGGAGCTGATGCGGTGGAAGGCTTTCTTTGATGACTGTTTTCTGGAAAACAATAAGGAATAGCACATGTACAGAAACAAACACTTATAAACATCTATCTATCTATTCTTAGTGGGGTCTCTGTGTTAAGCCCATTGCTGTTTTTTCCAGAGACCCCTAGGATTGTTCCTGGCGTACCACTTCTGCTGAGAGGGACCGAGCCGTAAGGGGTGAAGAAGTCAATGCAATGAAGTCAATCCTTCGGCTTTTAAAACCCTTTTTATCTATTCTCTAATACTGTTTGTCTTTCAACATCAGGTCGAAAAAGAAGTCACCTGGAGTGAGCTTCTCTATGCACCTTGTCCTTCCTTCTCTTCTCCAATCCTGATTTGCCTCACAGATGGCGGCGGGCAGATGTGAATTGCTATTGTGGCTCAAAACCTTCTTATTGTTGTGGTGTTTTTCCTCGATTAGGGATTACTAGTGTGCTCAAGTAAGATAGACAGTTTATTCCAACATATAAATGTGTATTTCTATTTGGGATATACTCTGTGATGTACACTGGTGATTTTTACAAGGGGCGACACTAGGACTGGGCGGATAACAGTAGTGAATACGCTTCCAACCGCCAACCTGTAAACATGGCGTCCGATGCTGTGACTGGCCTAGCAAGCCGACAGCAGGGAAGAAAGTATGCTCAAAGAATAGGATCATATACATCATCAGATAAAATTAAACTTTGTATGCAACCAAAAAACATTTAACACTAACTAGAAACATTGTTTGTTTATAAGTTTCCAGAAGGGATCTCTTTGGCATAGAGGTTAAGTGCTTGCTTCTAGTTCCAAATTTACTTGGTTCGCTCCTTCGTGGAGCCATTGGGATGAATTTCCAGAGATTCCTGATCTCAGTGTAGGTGAGATCGAGTTCCTAGTCCTATTGGAGATTGTGGATTAAATGTAGGTCCTATGTTCAATGTCAGCACGTAAAAAAATCCCTGGCAGATCAAAATCAAGAAGAGCAGGCTGAAAAGCCACTGCCTGGACAAAATTCATTAGAAAGATTAACAAATAAAATTCCTGCAAAATATTTTCATCATTTTCTAAAGGGGACCCTTTCCGGTGCTACAGAGTTCCACTGTTGCTGAGATCTTCCTGTGCAAGAATAAGATTGGAACACACAGAGTTGTCCACTGAAGTGCAATGATGATGGGCATAGCAATGAATCAATCAGTCAATCATCCCGTAGCCTGTTCTGTACACAGCTGTGTCACTGTAAGTCTTTTGGAATTTCTCTCTGTCAGAAGCCAGATGTCATGTTCAAAGCCTATGTTCCTGTCATGTTCAAGCAATCCATGACATCCATCTTCACTTTGATCTTCCACTACTCCGCTTTCCCAGAATGACTCCTCCAAAAAGAGACCTTCACATCTCATTAGTTAGTTAATTGCATATCCTTTACAGGACTTTGCGAATCAACCCCAGCATTTTAACGCTGTTTGTGATTTTTCTAGGCATTATTACGTTCAGTAGTTTGCCATTGCTTTCTGAACTCGTAGTTTCATCGTCCTTTTGTAAGAATCCACTCGAAACAATTTGCAACCAAACTGTTCGCAGCGTGATTCGAACTCAGAACGTCGGGGTTAATAGACCGAGACACTATCCTCTAGGCCACAGACGCCACCATCTCATTACATGTTCCAAATATTACATTTTTCTCAATCTTATTGTTCTAAGCAACCAATTTTCTTGAAGTCTGAGTTCTTGTTGGATAGTTCTGCTTGTTATTTTTTAAAATGTAAATAGTACTTTGAGAACTATTCTGTAACACTTATATTCAAAAGCACTTGTGTGTCTCCCAGCCGACTTGCTAAATGTTCAGGTGTTGAACCCGTGTGTTGTCGCTAGAAATAATCGATTATTGGTTACTGAACCGATGTCATTGCACTCCAGGCAGACCTGCAGGTGCTCAATCCCCAAAAGATGTTGAAGGGTATCTTCTTTCTTATTTGCGTTCGTTCTTTACGACCAATTTTAATCACTCTTTCAAGTCTTTGTGATATGTTTGATCTTTGCCAAGAACGTGTATACGTTGCACATTGGTTTGGTAAGCTCCTAAACGCATAGACTTCTACATGTTTAGGACATGTGCATCCGATTTCATCCAAAACTCCTTAGTCGCATCTTACGACATGCGTAGCAGGTAACAGTGGTTCTATTGTTTACACCCCAAATTTAGGCTCCAGTAACCACTCAGGCAGTTGAAGTGTATGCATACTAATGGTTGCTGTGGCTCGCTAGCTAAACATACTCCTTACTCTGCCCCTCAGGCATCCAGTACAACAACGGCCTCAGTAAGCGGAGTACCAGTATGACGACGTACTGCAAAGAATATGCCACGATTTTCATTTCATTCAGGGAGACACGAGTGGAACGGATTAGCATAATGCATAGAGTTCGCCAGTCGACTCGGACACAAAAGGGTTGTAGGTTTAATCCCACAATCGATGATCCACACGTGAGGAAAGGAATTGACCTTCCAACCTATTACACGCTATAATCTATAAATGTGAAGTGAATTCATATACTAAGGTCTGAAAATTCTACAGGAAATTGTCTTATGTTATAAAAAGACAGGAAGTGTTTTACAGGGTGTTTAAATAAAAGTAGTCCGATTGACACATCAAAAGTTGCCAGTTGCGCATTGTGTTTTGTCAGAGCCAACTATAAACTTATCTAGAGTTGGCTGTGGTTTTGTCTATTTACTATTTAAACCGGTTCTGACTCGCTCATCCTAAGACACATTTGTTCATCGCCCTTCCCCACCATAATTACACGCCATAGCAAAAAGGTTCGCTCACTTGACCTTTCTACATCATAATTGAACTTTCTCATTTTCATGAATATATGCCAGATTGGCAGCCTTGATAGGCTACTTTTATCTTGAACACTCTGTAGAAGTATATTATGGAAGAAAGGAGACGAGAAGACCATGGAGAAGATGGATATATGTAACTGATGATTTCAGCATGACGGCTGTCGAGGCAGGACATCTGGCCTATGAAAGAGAGATACTCAAAAGGACTGTTAGAGTGGCAAAGTTCTACCCAGGACAAGCTATTTAATGAATGATGTGTCAGATCTGATTATTTCTAAGGGAGATCATCAGAGTTAACTCGTGTCATATCACGAAATTATGGTCAACAAATTAAGAAAGGGCTTACCAAAGCTTGCATCCAGGCATTTTGCTTGATCTTTGCACTTTGATTTCTGAAGAGGTTTATTGGCAGTCCAATGATCAGGACATACGTAAAGTTGAGTACCTTCATCACCTGTCACAAGATGTCATGTGTAATATTTTAATAAGATAAAGCTCATAATAAAACCCTCTATATAAATCTTTTCGGCATTGAGGTAGGAGTACCCCCTAACGATTTGCTAATTATTATCTACTATATATTTCCCATAATTGTGTGTGCTGTCCGCCTATACACGGTCTTAATTTACATCAAAATTCCCCAAACTTTGTATAAATGTTTCTGAGATCCAAATTAGCTCAACAGAAGAACATTTTTTGAAATAATATCAATATTCGTTTAAAAAATAAATAAAATCGAATTTGTGATGTCTTATATACCTTTTTTTTTATTCCGGTAGTTGCCACCAAGTGGTGAAGAGCAGTTACTACATTTGCATAAATTAAAGGGATAAAATCACTAAATTCACCAGGTGGCCACTACCACATAAGCATGGATTACGTCCCTTAATCAAAATACGTTATTAGCTATTCAACGTAAGCTATATAAGAGCAATAGCTATGTCAAAAGTTTTACGACGGTATTATATCAGTTGCCTAAGGACGACATGAAAATTACAATCCGCGCAGACATATTTCCTGCCGGTCAACACGAGCGGACTTGTAGTAAACGAAGTTGCCATTATCATAGCAGAAAATGATTTTGGAAAGCGGGACGTAATCTTGCAAAAACAAGAAACGCGCTGCAACTTATATCCCGAGCGAAGCCGGGTTAATTAGCTAATAATACATAAGGGGTCTAAATGCGAAGGATTGAATTCACTGCACAAGTTTTCTCAATATGGCTCCGTCGTCTCGATCACATGGCCAGAATGTAGTACAAAGCCCGAACTCCAAGTCCATCTTCAAACAGAGACCCCGTCTTCTTACTTATAAATATGTACTATTAATGCCAGTAAACATGATTCATTTTATAACAAAAACATTTCTTACATAATTTTTTTTATTTTATTTGAATAATTAATTTGTTTCTCAGAATGAAAGTGTTGTTTCTGTTCTTCTTCTCTTAACTTCTTTTGAAGCATAAGGAATCAATAAATTTCCTCCAACCAGATCTGTCTTTAGCAAGCCAGCTAAGTTCATTCCAGTTCTTTCCAGCCTCCTCTCTTTATCTGTCCTTGAGGGTTTGGCTCGGCTGTCATCACGGTGTTTCCACCTCAATCCTAGGCTGCTCTCCCAGTATCTGATTGAAAAAATATGTTGACGTTTCGGTAGCTAGCTTTTTCTAATGGTGTGCCGCCTCCCAAGCGTAAAACTCTTCAGCCTGAAGGGTAGGGTTCCTCTAGCCTGATCCCTATGCTTTAATCTGTTCGGAATGGTTAGAACGTGGCTCCGATAACATGTTATCCAATACGAGAACCACGGTTAAACCTACCGGCAGCAATGCTACCTCCGACATAACCCTCTGGGTCACTGAGATGCTCAAGCCCTTCCACCAACTGCACGGTGAGGACACCGTATGGAAGATTTGCTTCTTTTATGGTTGCTGAAATTCGGCGGTACACTCTATAATGAATGGCATCTAAGAATCAAAGTAATATATCATATTGCAAGACCTGCCCGAGTGGTTACCAGGGCCCAATTTTGGGGTGTAAAGAATAGAACCACTGTTACCTACCATGCATGTCGTAAGAGGCGACTAAGGACGTGTGGATGAAATCGGATGCGCGTGTCCTAAACATGTAGAAGTCTATGCGTGTAGGGGCCTTCCAAACCAATGTGCAACGTATACACGTTGTTGGCAAAGATCAAACATATCACAAAGAGTGATTAAAATTGGTCGTAAAGAACGAACGCAAAGAAGAAGGAGAAGCTATTGCAAGACAAGACTGACACATTTATTTTACTTACATGACAAAGATGGTGTTTCGAACTGAAATAAAGTAATGCAGATTATAACAAGATGTGACAAATAACTGTACATACTAAGCACACACTGTCTTCTTCTTCTTCTTCTTTGTGTTCGTTCTTTACGACCAATTAAATCACTTTTGTGATATGTTTGATCTTTGCCAGAACGTGTATACGTTGCACATTGGTTTGTAGGCCCAAACGCATAAGACTTATACGTTTAGGACACATGCATCGATTTCAGCAAACCTCTAGTCGCCTCTTACGACATGCGGAAGGTAACAGTGTTCATTCTTTAACTCCAAATTTGGCCTGGTAACCATCGGCACACACTGTCTAATCATATCTTTGGTTTGATTGATTGATTGATAGAACTACCGTTATTGAACTTCGGTGAGTAACAATGTGTGCTCCGACCTCTTGCTTACCATGAAGATCTCGCTGCAGTGCACAAGCTCTGTAACACCAGCGAGGGTCCCCGATGTCATTTAGAAGATGGTGACATTATTTTGTAGGTATTTTATTTTTAATCTTTCTAATTAATAATGCCAGGGCATCGGCTTTCCAGCCTGCTCTTCTCAATTTTGAACAACCAAGGGTTCTTTTACTTGCTCAAATTGAACACGTGACCTCCTTGTTATCGTCCGTCTCTGATAGGACTAGGAACTCGATATCACCTACATTGAAATTAGGGAAAAATATCCAGATGGCTCAACGAGGGAGCGAATGGAACACCTTTGGAACGGAAGGCATTATCTAACCTCTAACCTCTAACCTCTACTCCAAAGAGACCCCCAAACTTACCCAGAATATGGATGAGTCCAATCTGTTCTATTTACCAAGCAGGCCCGTTTTATTCTGAGGTGATTCTCACAAAATTTGTGACTTAATAAAACTCTAAACACAGGGATGGTCGTGGACACTTTGGAAAGTGAGGTGCAGCAGCATACGACTGATGCTGTTGTCATCATTGCTTGCGATGGACGGCTATTACGTTAAGTTACAGCTCAAGTGACAATGAAACATATCATGACGTAGTCTGCAAAACATGTTCAAACGGGGCAGATAAACGGGCGCAGGAGGCGTCATTTGGTAGTTAATGAGTTAAAAACATTCTTATTTTCATATTGAGAATGTATTTTTCCGATCCAGAAGCACTTGAGCTTTCAGCTCTTCAGCTCAGTGCCATGGACATCGTAACCCTTCGGTTTGGTGCCACGAACACTGTGAATCTGGGAACCTGTGGCTTTTCTCCCAGCCCGCGGAATTGAACCCGCACTCACAGAGGGCTAGTCACCGAGTCAACGCTACAAACACGCTGGGCAGGCGGGCATTGAGAATGTATACATACCTGTTTAACTGATGTCTCAGACTTCTCAAAACGTTGATAGTAAGGAGTTACTTGATCTGATTTAGGTTTAATCTTGTTCAGAATATTTCTCACAGAAAGCCACGGATCCGCCTCTGATGTATTATTGATTGATGCATGAGATTATACTTGTAAGTAAATATAGTAGAATTGGTAGTTCCTGAGACGCACAGTTGGAGAAACTGTGAGAAGTTAAGTATTTGTTACATAAGTGGCTCTCAAACGGTTTTAGTACAAGCCTACTCTACATCGTATGTTAGAATTTAGGTTACACCTGTTTCAAAGATTTTCTGACACAAATAGTGCCTTCCGAACATCACGTAGTTAACCTTGAAAACATTGTAGATTTATATTGGCAGTGGCGGCTCGTGGTCTATTTTTTGGTGGGGCCAGACACAAATTTTCGGAAAAATCATGTTTTTTTTTAGTATTTACTATTATTTGTCTATTCCGGAAGTTATTCCCCTTTCGGTTTTGGTGGGCCGGGCCCGACTGGCCCTTAATGACGAGCCGCCCCTGTGTATTGGTATATATATATATATATATATATATATATGTGTGTGTATATATCTATAAATATGTGTATATATATATATACGTTCGCGTGCGTCTGTAGCTTAAGCGGTAGTGAGCTCGATCACAAACCAAGAGTACCTGGTTCAAACACCGCGGCGGGCTGTTTGGAATAAAATTCGATCCCGTGGAGTTTTTACGAAAAGGTAAAAATAGACCTCACCGTTCAGAAAGCAATGGCAAACTACTGAACGTATAAGTGGTGCCTAGAAAAATCAACGACTCGTTTAGTGCGGTTGATGGTGACGTACTGTAAAGGGTATACCACGATTTTCATTTCATTTATACGTTCACTCCTCCCCCCTCATCCCGGTCAACGGTTTTGCCTGACCGGTTAAACTATGATGAGCAATTTAAGAATGGGAGCCACCCCTCCCCATAAACAAGAACATACAGCTGCTGACAGAAGAGGAGGAAGATCGATGTAGTCGACAACGGCTCCGGAGGCGGGAGCTGGCGCGGCCTGGTCTGGTCATCGGGCACAAGAGCGCACCAGAGATCATAGTTGATAAAGCCGACAGAAGCATTCGGAAGGCAATGGGAAAATATTGAATGGAAAGTGCCAAGAAATTATGACAGCACAAAAAAATGAAGAATCTCAAATATCTGGACATTAGAAGAGGTCACTTGTTAACCACACTGTGTGATTTGTATGTGATCTGAGCCCAAGAGCGATTGTACGTTGTGCAGTTATGCGCCTACAAGTAGGCCAGCACATCCGATTTATGTGATGCTTGTAATTTTCTAGGGTAGATTCCTAGGTCCTACATCAGTCGCCTCTTACGACATGCCTTGTATGTCGCAGTGGTACTATTCTTTGCTTCCCGAGGCAAAACAGGATTGGATAAAGGAAAGAGGAAGAAAATGAAAGACAGTTGAATGACTTATAACACTTACCGCTGGTTGACCTAAGGTACTTTGTCCATTGAGCAATTAATTTCTTCATATCAGGATATGGAACCTTCGTATCATTAGACGTTAACCAGTCTGTAACGAAAGAGCTTGTTGCTGCTGGCAGCAGTTCGTTGAGCAGCATAGTGTGACACATTTCCTCAACTTGGCAAAGGATATCTTTGATAACATATGTCAGAACTTGAAACCTGTCCCTATATCTGATAATATCTCTTCCTATTGATTGTCCAGAGCTGGTGAATACCTCCATTGCATATGACGATTTTGAGCACTCTGTGATAGATAATTCAGAGGTTAATTAGTATGAATTATATGTGGCATAATACATGCAAGATAAGTTTGGAAGGAAAGAGGCTACAAGACAGACTACTGCTCAGATATAAGGATGTCTGCAAGGCCAGCTCCTCTACAAGCACCAACAAATGGGAAAAGCTAGCTGATGATCGAGTTATGTAGAAAACAACATTACAGGTGAGGGGGGAAAATAAGAAAAAACAACAATCTGCCATTACTGTCTGTAACACCGCATTTAAGGTGGTGTATAGCAGGTGAGAAGAGAGCCTGGGAATTTAATGACCGCATGGCTAGTGCAGTAGCCCCGAAGCTGTTCAGGTTAGGATTTTTCATTTATGCCCACAATAGAAAAAAAATGATTGATCTTACTGTGAATTTGAACACTGGTCTTCCACATGGCAGCCGGCAGCGCTCTAATCCATTAGGCCAGACGCTCCTCTGAGCATTACGCAAAGGTGTAGAATCTTTTGAAAAGAGATTAAGGATGAGCTAAAAGACAAGAGAGATAATCGCAAACTCAGAAGCTGTCATAGTAAAACACTTGCCAATTGGCCGTCTGTAAAGACGAAAAAGGTCATATACATATGCTTACAAGATATGCATACAAGATAATTACTATAACTACTGAGAAATGTTCTCAAGTTCTTTCTCAATAGGAGAACAAATCCACTTGTCTCCACCTCTGTTCTCCTTCGTCTTGCAGAACTAGCTCTTACTCTAAACTCATTTCAGTTCAATGACCAATTCTTCGAGCAGATCAGGGTTTCGCCATGGACACTAAAATGGGAGATAGTTATGCTTGTCTGTTCGTGGGTTATCTTGAACACCAAGTATGAAATACATATGATGACCCTCTTCCGTCCGTTTATCATAGATACATTAATTACGGGATTGGCATTACTGATATGCCAGAAGTTGATTTGTCCGCTTCATAAATTTCATCAAAGATTTCAATTCTGCTATTCGATTTACCTCTCACATATCCACTTCTTGTGCCAATTTACTTGACATCACTATCACCATACACCAATCCACCATCACAACATCAGTATATTATAAGACTACTGATGCGCATAGTTTTCTCCTCTATACCTCTTCCCATCCCCAAGCTTGTAATGATTCTTTGCCCTTCTTCCAACTCTTGCGCCTTCGATTGCCTGTGTAGTGAGGATGATGATTTTCTTGAAAGGGCTCATGAGATGATTGATTTCTTCCTTAGCGCCAATACCCGGAGAAGGTGCTTGCAGCTGCTATGCTTCGAGTTCAGAAAATTGCTCGTCAAGATGCCCTTACCAACCAGCATAGGACTTCCAACTCTGACAGGGTAAAACTTATCTTAACTTTCCACACTCATAGTTCACATGTGAAAATTGTTTTGTTCCGTCATCTTTCCATTCTAAAATCGGATCCAGAGACACGTTCAGTCTTCCAAAACTATCCTCTGATGGCTTACAGACGGGACAGAAATCTTAAGGACATGTTGGTACACAGTCGCCTTAAATCCAATGTCCAGGGTCATTTTGGCACCGTCTGGTGGGGACGTCGGCGGTACCATACATGTGCTTATGTGATACCGACCGTACTGTATATTTTCTAGCCACTTTTGTTATTGGGGATGGTTTTACATGCCCTGCAATATAATATATGTCATCACTTGTAAACGTTGTGCCAAGGCATATGTAGGCGAAACTGGCAAAAGCTTAGTGATCGTTTCGGCCAACACTTAATAATATACGCAAATGCTCTGTGACCCATGTAGCTACTCATTTAAATGAAACGAACCATTTGGAGCTTGCGATATCCAGGTCAGAACCATCCGATCACGTTCCTCTGATGATCGAAGTCGATTTACTCTCGAGAGTCGTTTTTTAATCTTTATATGGTATTTTGCGACTTCGTGGACTCAACGCACTACATTCCTATTCTTCTAGTACTTTCTCTTCTATTGCTCCATATTCTATATGTGTATATGTTAAATCTCACTGCTTTCTGTTCCAAGTAAAATCTTAAGCAAAATCATCGTACAACGCATTACTGATGCTGTGGATAAGAAACTGAGAAAGGAACAAGCAGGATTTCGCAGAGGACGGAGCTGTATGGGTCAAATATTTGCTCTTAGAAATATCATAGAGCAATGCACAGAATGGCAAAGCAAACTCTATATCAACTTTGTAGATTTTGAAAAGCTTTTGATAGCATACACCACGAAAGTCTATGGCGTATCCTAAGATGGTATGGAATCCACTGTGTTTTATAAATATTATAAAAAGCTGCTACAGCAAGTTTGCATGCAGTGTTGAAACCTCAGAACTAAAGTTTGAAGTAAAAACAGGCGTGCGACAAGGATGTGTTATGTCAGCTGTATTATTCAACACTGTCATAGATTGGGTGATGCGTAAAACAACGGAAGATAAGGCAAGAGGTATTAGATGGACGCTCATATCCACTCTGGAAGACCTAGATTTTGCAGATGATATCGCACTCCTATCTCATACACATAGAGATATCCAGGAAAAGACCTGCCGCCTTAACCAATATAGTGAGATGGTTGGGTTGAAAATAAACCAGAAGAAAACTGAAGTAATGACTCTGAACATAGCAACCCCAGCACCAGTCAAACTAGAAGGTAAAACCTCCGAGATACAACCGCTTTCACATAGCTTGGAAGTGTTATTAGCAATGAAAGAGGCCATGGATCTGACATTAAAAAAAGACTGAGTAAGGCACGAAGTGCATTCATGACCCTTCAGACCGCCTGGAAATCTGCCCAATACAGCATCAGAACAAAGACTAATATCTACAACAGCTGTGTGCTGTCAACATTGCTGTACGGATCGGAATGCTGGAGAATGACAGAACAGGATATGTCCAGACTCTCCACCTTTCATACAACTTGTTTGCGAAAAATCTTACGCGTGTACTGGCCGACTACTATCTTTAACCAAGAATTGCTTGCACGATGCCAACAAGAGAATATGGGCACTATCATCCGAAGACGACGCTGGAGAAGGATTGGACATGTGATGCGCATGGAGACTGGCTCCGACACGAAAACTGCACTGAGATGGACTCCAGAGGGTAGGCGAAAGCGTGGAAGACCCAAGACGACCTGGAGGAGAACGATAGAGCAAGAACTGAAGGAAATGAATCATAGCTGGAACACAATACAGAGGAAGGCCATGAACAGGGAAGAATGGTGTACGTTTGTTGTGCCCTAAACGCCAAGGGCGTAACAGGCTAAAGAGAGAGAGATATGTTAAATCTATATGTTATTTATTTATATTTGATTTTGAAAATTGTTTTTCCACTTCTACTATTGTTTTTCCACTTTTTTCTACTTCTACTTTTTTTGCATTTTTCGTTATTCGTTTTTAGTCACAGATTGTCATTTAAGGGTCATTAGGAATTTATTGTCTGATTCTATATGTTCTGTGCCGTGTAAGATGTGAATTTCTTCACTTCTGTTGTATCCTTGATAAAGACCTTTTGGTCGAAACCTTGCTGTGTATCGTTATTGTTTTTGTAATTTGTAAAACTACAGTACTTTGTTTTAATGTGTTTTGCCATTGCTACAAGGAAAGTGACTAAATTGTCATAGATTGAGCCACCTATTTTCGCACAAGGGAAATGTCTAAAGCGGAAAAGACTGAGCCACCATGCATGGTCATACATTGAAAATGGCTAAAGTGACATAAAGAGGAATCCTGTATGAGTCCACAAGAGAAATGGTCTTTGTGGCTAAGGGGTTACGCCGTTATCTTGCATTCCGAAGGTCGTGGATTCGGATCCGGCCCGCGCCGTTCTGTTCATAAGTGCATTTTTCAGAGACCCCAAGCTTGTTGCCGGAGCTACGGAGTTCGTGTATTGTGCATTCTTATCGGCAGGGGACATGCCGTTTCTGTGGAGAGGGAACAAGCCAGATGGGATCAATCCCGGTGCAATGAAGTTAATCATTCGCCGTTGAACCCTTTAGACTGAGCCCCTCAAGAAAAAGGACCTTCCAAAAGAAAATAAGAATATTTGTGTTACAGATTGCGTTTTGTATAATTACCTGGCACCTTGAACTGAAAAAGACAGTCTGCGATCTGGTTGGCTGTTGTCTGACAACCGTCCTTAAACATGACTTCAAGTGACTGATCATGAACAAAACCAACCAGCTGCTTGTCCAGTAATATATACATCATGTCCCCAGCCTTAAATGCAAGTCAATAAAATAGATTTCAATTTATGGATAAGCTGAAACATTGAAATGTAGTTATAACAATATCTTTGTTGTTCGTGCCTCAAGATTCTCTCACAAGAAACACAACTTAAGACTCTTTGACTTCAGTCTGGTTTTTGGTTACTGAAACGATGTCATAGCCCCCGGGCAGACCAATATGTGATGTCTCTTCTAACAGATGTCGACGAGTATGCATACTTATGGTTCCTGTGGCAAGCTGGTTAAATACTCCTCTATCTGCCCCTCATGTATCTAGCTCTACTTGTACACAGTGTAACTCCAAACTATTTATATCGCTGGATAGATTCAACATCAATTTTAGTGTATGCATTCAACAGGCAGTCGTGAAGAAACCCAAATGTGGCGCTGTAACAACACAAGAGGAACCTGCGTAGCTGAGAATCGTTGTGCCGTTGAGGCGGACAGAAAGCCAACACCCACATTTCTAACCTTTATCATGTATGCCTCATCTGTAGTAAGGTATTGTGTTTGAGGATTGGATTCTGCAGTCACCTCTGCACAACCAGAGAGGTGCAGCAGCACAGGCCTGAGGCTGTTTCCATCATGGCTTGCGATGGACGGCAATTATTATGTAGTTTCTGCAGAACAACTCTCTCTCGTTCTCTTAATGTCTCTTTCTTCCTCACGCTCTCTCTATCGTGCTCTCTGTCTCTCGTGTTTTGTTGTTCCATTATCTTTATCTCTCGCGCTCTCTTTCTCTATCTCAAACCGCCTCTCTCTATCTAAGCCTTTCTCATGCTCCCTTTCTTTCCTGTCCCTCCCTCATTCTCTCTCGCTCTCTTTCTGTCTAGCTATGCTTCTCTCTGTCCGTCTCCCTTTTTTCTCTCCATTTCACCCGTGCTCTCTCTCTCTCAACTACCTCCCTTTCTATCTAACACTTTCTCATGCTATCTCTCTTTTCTCTCCATCTCACATTCTCTCTAACTCTCTTTCTATCTAGCTCTCCCTCTCTCTGTCCCTTTCTCGTTCTTTTTCTCTCCATTTCACCCGTGATCTCTCTCTCTGTTGCAACTTTCACACCACCCCCCACTTTCTCTTTCTCTCTTGTTCTTCCTCTTTCCCAATTGCGCTCTCTTTCAATCTCTCTCTTTCAATCTTTCACTCTCTCTTAATCTTTGTGTAAACAAAATTCTCACAACTGCTCTAACTCACAAACACTGGTCTGCTAGGAAAGAGCCTATATTTCTTCAGAGTAGGAACATACACTGTCTCATGTCCCTCCTCCATCATTGAAATCAAGTTTACCATACATTGTTGGAACGATTCCCGTGATTCTCCTATCTCAAGATGGCGCCATTTGACATCTGCGTTATTCAATGTCATGTCTCTTATTTCTTTTACTTGTTCTGTTGGAACGAAACAGCTTATCATGACAGTCACCTGATTTGAAATCATCAAGTTGGTCGGAAATGACCTGAAAAAAAAATATTTTAAAATTCATGTTTTAACCCTTTCGATATTCTGAGCCGGTACACTGGCTCGTTGTATTTTTCGGAACATGACACAGAGTCGATTTAAAAAAAATCAGATCCTATCCGGCAGTGTTACAACGGGTGGGCACTTTACGGTTGAACGAATAAGCTCCGAGTTTCTGATCATCCGTTCGGATCTGAGCCCGTTTAAGTGTATAAGAGTGTGCCTAGGAAAGGTCCCACCCTCAAGGCAGGAAATTGACACAACGCCGAAATACTGGCTCGATCTATTTTTGGGGAAATATGACACAAAGCCAGATTACAGACTAATTCAGTATAAAAATGAAAATAGTGGCATATCCTTTACAGGACGTAGCCACAACAACAGTAAACGAGTCGTCGATTTTTCTAGTCTCCACTTATACGTCCACTAGTTTACTATTTCAAAAGGAAATAGGTTAAAAAGAGGAAAATCTTGGATGGGTCAGGCCGAGGACTGTATTGAACAGGTGTGTACACTTGAAGACATTGATCCGGTGAAGAATGGATACCAGTGCAAGAGCAATCGCTACATCCTTTTCTGTATGCATCGAACTTGATAAAGAATGCAGGCAACACAACCCACTTGTTGTGGAGGCAGAGGTTCAGGCATTAATTTCTGAGAACGCATCTGAGCATGATGTAATCATTTATACGGATGGTTCGGTGATTCGACATGTGCGGAGCTCGTGGGCTTTCACTGCTCAGGTCGGAGGTGATGTTGTGAAGGAAGACAGTGGTGGTTTTGCCGTGACTACAAGCAGTCTCACTATGGAAATCATGGCGGTTACCAAAGCGATGATTTGGCTAGAATCACAGACTTTTATCCATGCATGTTTTCTCAGTGACTCAATGAGTATGCTCAGGAAGATTGAAACAGGATGGGCTAGGAGACATTGGATAGAATCGCTGGGGAGGTCTAAGTTGACAAAGATCAGTTTTATTTTTGTACCAGGGCATGCAGGTGTAAGGGGAATGAACGTGCGGATAGGCTTGCAGGTATGGCTGCTGTCCAAAGCGGACGAGCAATGGACCAGGCTGATATTATAAATTCCTTAAGGGAGAGAGGGTGTGTACATGATTCACGTAATAGCGGTGCATCCACAACACTAACCAGACTGCAAGAACTCAAAGTTAAGTGTGGTGTAGCTCGACAAGAACGCTATGCTGGCAGACAAAGAAGAATTGTAAACCAACAAAGAACCGGTGTCGTTAGTCGCCACACGCTGATGGACATACTGAGGGAGAGATCGGAGCACTTATGGACTAATTTGTTCGACGTGCAGTGATGGTGATCCGACGACTAAACTAAACTATTTCTTTCTGAACGGTGAGGTCTATTTTTATCTTTCGTAAAAATCCAAGAAACTAATTTGTTTGTCGGATTCTTATTCTTTTGATAAGGTTTCTTTGTGTGCAGGCCTGATTTAAAACCTCATCATTTGTTTTCTTCGCTGTCCATGGAATTTTCAGCATTCTTCTGTAAAACCATATCTCTGTGGCTTCCAATGATCTTACTGATTATTTGTTCATTGTCCATGATTCGCTGCCATACATAAGTATTGGTTCAATATAGCACTGGAGTACTCGTTTTCGCACTGTCATTGGTATAGTCTGTCCATTAATTCGTGAGCACGTTTGAAATTGATTTTCTCGAAAACTACCTTTTTGGATCTCAGTGATTTTTGCAAGCAGCCTTAGAATATCCATGACGCTAGAGAAATATTTTTTCCAAGAAAATTTGATGTAGTTTGAAATATTTCTTCTTCAGGTTATATTAAAATCAACCTCACCGGATTGTACACAAAAGTAACAGATCTACGGTACACAGGCGCGTTGTTCTAAAAATACATTATGGTAACATTGAAATATCGTGAGTAAACAACAATTTCACGAATTCCCGTGCACCTAACCCAGTCGACTTTGAAAGCGGAAAGCATATGACGTTATAATTGGGATACCGTTGTATAGTTATAGGTGTATCTCGCTATTTGTATGAAGCTATTGTATCATATTTGTTGGCTTATCAAAACTGACATTGATATCACATTCATAATGAGTCTGAAGTGCACATTTATAACAATGCAGAAGGTTACAGTTTTACTATACCAACACTTCCGTAGGGAATCTAAGTGAGGTCATCTATATTGCGATATTCATAACCCTGAGAAACGAACGCAACTGGCGCTTGGTCTGAATAGAGAATCCTTTTCCGATGGATTAAACAGGACACAAAGTGCACTAATGTTAAGCAAGGAAGGAAAAGAACAATTGACGACTTTGACATAGATGTCATAAGACGGGAGCTCTTGAAAATGTTTGAGGACAAATCAACTTGTTACTCTCAGGAAACTGAAATTAAAACTGCAATCAGATTGCAGCATAGACATTTCTAAAAGTACTCTATGGAAAATTGTAAGAGCGCCGGCTTCACCTTCAGAAAAACTATAGGTGGCAGGAATATTATTTGTGAAAAGCCCCATTTAATTGCTGCCCGAAGTAAATACCTGAGGCAGATCCGTGAGCGGCGGAGGCAAGGCTATGATATTGTATATTTGGACGAATCCTGGTCAATGCTCACCACACCAATGCTAAAGAATGGCAATCAGTAGACGGTGAACAGAAAGAAAAATACCAAGCAGCAAAGGCCAGCGTATTATACTAACACATGCAGGAAGCAGTGAAGAAGGTCTTGCCCATGACGCTGGACTTATTTTCCAATCAAAAAGTACCGACGGTAGGGACTACCACACAGAAATGAATGGACATATTTTCAGGCACTGGATGGAGAAAGATCTACTTCCAATTCTAAACAGACCATCATGCTTGGTAATGGATAATGCATCCTATCACAACGCAGTATCAGCGGAAGACAAAGTACCAACTGCATCAAATACAAAAGATCAAATCAGGACTTGGCTTGCTAAGGAAAATGTCAGCTTCGATGATACATATTTGAAACCCGAGTTGTTGCACCTGGTGAGGATGACAAATAAGACAAAGGTGTTTCATATTGACAAAATCATTGCGGAATACGGCCACACGTCTTTGCGACTACCTCCATATCATGCTCACCTCAATCCGATAGAGCTTGTCTGGGCTAAAGTAAAAGGGCAAGTTGCCGAACAGAACAGGACGTTTAAAATGTGTGATATTGAAGTTCTGACACGTGAGTCCCTCTCAATGATAGACATGCAGTTCTGGGAGAAGTGTGTTGAACATGTGCTCCGAGAGGAAGACGAGTACTGGCACCGAGATGGATTACAATTTGTCCAGCCAGTAACAATTATCAACCTCATGGAATCGTCAGATTCGGGATGATACAAATCATATTTTGATTACAGACTGAGAAATAGCAACGTATACATTTCCATATCCAAATGCGTCTACCATCATACAATTTGTGTGAAGTTAAGACACCCTGGGGTCTAATGGTGACCGAAGAGGAGGACTAACTGTTGCATATTGTATCCAAGTTCACGATTGCACATAAAGGGCAACACACTTAATTACTTGACCTATCAAGTTAATATGGAGATACACCTATGAATAGAATTGACATGGACAAATTCTAAGGATTACTGTAAAATCTAAAATTTGAGCCCCGTATTTGCAATTGTCATAAAAGATCAAAGGAATTCGCCGATGTGCAAAATCCGTAGCATCTATGGACTACTGGTTAGCTTTATTTTAGCGTCATGGATATTCTAAGGCTGCATGCAAAAATCACTGAGATCCAACAGGTAGTTTTCGAGAAAATCAATTTCAAACGTGCTCACGAATTAATGGACAGACTATAGTGAGTTCACGCATAGTGTGTTTTTCCTTTTCATAAAAGCTGCTTTTGTTTGAGCTATTCTACTCCTAATCTCTGTTGTCCATCTTCCATCTGATGTTAGGAATGTTCCCAGATACTTGATTTGTACTATAAGTAGTACATGATGAAATAGTAAGATAAAGATGTCAGTGATAAGTAATGTACGATGACAGTGTAAGATAAAGATGTCAATGATATGTGTACCGATCATGAAAGATTAACATATAGAAAAGATAAACAGTAAGAGATTTACCTAGTCTGCCCGTTGACTTGTTGCAAGTATCTCACCATTGCTGGTGTCACCAAAAGTATAGTTATGTTAGCTTTCAAATTGTTTGCTGTACTATTCGACAAGAGTTCGAATGAAGATGGCCGATATCTGAGGTCAAGTAGTTCCACAAACATGTTGTATTTGTTTCTTGTGAACTTTTTAGCAATCGACTGAGCGACGGTAATGCCATCGCTAACATAAGCGATCTTAAGGTCTGCTGGAGTGATGGACTCTGGAAGATCATGTGAAAACGATATGCAAATATCAATGAATTGTTAACAGTGAATGATTTAATGATATGACTTTTATTAGTGACGGAAGTAAAGGAACCTTTATCTAATTTCTTTCTTTTGTCCTCTGCTTTTTTTGCCGTTAGATATAGCAGGTTTAACTGATGATCGGTTTCTCGGTCGCTTCATATGCTGTGGTATTGTGGGGTTTGAAGCTGTCTGTAACTCCATCAATCCATCTTTTTCTTGGTCTTCCCTTCCTCTTGATGATTCCATTTTCAGGTTGTATGCTCTTACAACTGATGTATTCGGGTTTATTCTCATCTAGTGGTCAAGCCATTTGAGTCTCTGTTTTTCAATGAATCTAATAGTAGGTGTTGTTCCGACTGTTCTTCTAATTTCCTCATTTCTTATATGGTCTCTTCTTGTTTTATTTACTTCTTTCCTCAAGCATCTCATTTTACAGGTGGTAATTTTCCTTTCTCATACCTCCAGGTATATAGGATAATTACGTTGCTAGGTTAGTTGTCGCCCGTACGTTGCAGTGCCTCAATGGAGCAAAGAATAGTAACACTGCGACTTACAAGACATGTCGTAAGAGACGACTGAGGTAGGGGCCTAGGAAGCTACCCTAGTAAATAAAAAGCGTCGCTGAAATCGTATGTGCTGGCCTACTTGTAGGCGCATAACTGGCACAACGTACAATCGCTCTTACGCTCTTTATTTTGTTTGTTTTTCTTTTTTTTTCACATCCACTGGCATCAAACAAATCTTTCTGAGAACATAGACATGGAACAAAGCTCTCTAAGAACTATAGACATGGAACAAAGCTCTCTAAGAACTATAGACATGGAACAAAGCCCCCTGAAAACATAGACATGGAGCAAAGCTCTCTAAGAACTATAGACATGGAACAAAGTCCCCTGAGAACATAGACATGGAACAAAGCTCTCTAAGAACTATTGACATGGAACAAAGACCTCTGAGAACATAGACATTGAACAAAGCTCTCTGAGAACATAGACATGGAACATAGCTCTCTGAGAACATAGACATGGAACAAAGATCTCTAAGAACTATAGACATGGAACAAAACTATCTGAGAGCCACTGACATGGAACAATGCTCTCTGAGAACCATAGACATGGAACAAAGCTCTCTAAGAACTATAGACATGGAACAAAGCTCTCTGAAAGCCACTGACATGGACCAAAGCTCTCTGAAAGTCAATGACATGGAACAAAGCTCTCTAAGAACTATAGACATGGAACAAAACTCTCTGAGAGCCACTGACATGGAACAATGCTCTCTGAGAACCATATACATGGAATAAAGCTCTCTAAGAACTATAGACATGAAACAAAGCTCTCTGAAAGCCACTGACATGGACCAAAGCTCTCTGAAAGTCAATGACATGGAACAAAGTTCTCTAAGAACTATAGTAAGTAAAGGTAAAGGAACCCTTTCCTACCTCGTGGTATATAGGACAATACAGTGTTAGGCCTGTATTTTTCATTGACCGTCGGCACACGATGTGGTCAGCATCACGCCGGCCGCCTTTACTTTCCCAGAGCATGTCTGGTACCCAGTTGAGGCTGGGTCGACCTGAGAGCCGTCGAGGTCGGGAAAAATTCCACGCGCATTGCGGAGCTGAACCCAGACCACCAGCCTTGCGAAGCGAGTTCACTAACAACTACGCTACAGCGGCTCTCAAGAACTATAGACATGGAACAAAGCTATATGAGAACCATATACATGGAACAAAGTTCTCCTGGAACAACAGACACGGAATAAAGCTCTCTAAGAACTACTTACATGGAACAATGTTCTATTAGAATTACTAACCTGAAATAAACCGATAGAAACGTCATAATAAACAAAAATAATAAATAACTTAAGATATGCAGATGACACAGTATTGGTAGCAGAAAATGAACAAGATCTACAAGAATTAGTGAACCAATTGGACAGAACTAGCAAGGAATATGGATTAGACATTAACATACAGAAAACAAAAACTATGGTAATCAACAAGGAAATGGAAAAACCTAAAATGAATATAAAAATACATGGAGAATTACTACATCAAGTAAAAAGCTACTCCTATCTCGGTCAGATGATAACAGATGATGGCAGATGTATAACTGAAATTAAAAGAGAATAGGAATGGCCAAGGATAATTTCAATAGTATGAGAAAGTTACTGACATCCAAACAAATCACAAACAGGCTAAAAATTAGAATGATCAAATGCTATATATATCCTATATTAATGTATGGCTCGGAAACATGGACAATGAACAAGCAGTTAGAAGACAGAATTGATGCATTTGAGATGTGGATATATAGAAGAATAGGCAGAGTTTCATGGACAGAAAAACAGACAAATAAACAAGTTTTAGGAAAACTAGGCATGAAGAAACAATTATTAAGAGAAATAAAATTCAGACAAGTAAAGTATTTTGGGCACATAAAAAGGCATGACACCATGATAAAACATTTACTAGAGGGGAAAGTTGAGGGAGAAGAGCAAGAGGAAGACCGAGAGATAAGTGGGAGGAAACTTTAAGAAATGGACAGGTTACAGTCTGGCAGTGTGCAACACCAAGGCGAAAGACAGAGGATGCTGGAGATTCATTGCAGCCAACCTTCGATGTGGAGACGGCACCTGATGATGATGAATAAACAAAACAAACACACTCAATAAATCTGACATAAAAGGGAATACTCCAGCAAACATATGAAGAATAAAAACCAAAAGACAACAAAGCAAATTCCCCAAAAAAGTGACAAGTTATTGCTAAAAACATATCCAACCAGCGCTCCCACCCCCTTTTTGTCAGAGCGCACGCACACACTCACAGACAAACATATATTGATATAACAGATTCATATTAACAAAATAGAAAATGAAAATATGAACTTACTACTACCAAGTTCCATTTCGTCAAATTGAGCTTTTTTGTTACACTATATATGGAAATGAAAATGGTGGCATATCCTTTACAGGAATTGGCCATCAACCACAATAAACGAACGAGTCGTCAATTTTTATACATATATATACATATTGCAAAAACAAAATAAACCAAAATGAGAGTCTATCATGATGAACTCAAATGAACCATGCAACTTCCGGCCCAACGGGACATTTCATATCGTGGAAAAATTAGGGTTGGTGAATTTAAACAGTAAGGTCAATGGTTGCAGAAGTGACACAATTATTTGGTCGTGTGTGTGCTAGACACAACAAATAGTAGTTATCTTTTTGTGGGTTAGTTGTTTCTGATTTCGGTAAAACATCAAGTACCAGTTCACCCTACGTGTTCCGTGGTTCAATTTGTTTGTTTTTCTTTACAACTCGTTATCAGCTCAGGTGATTTTCAAGTGTACCTGTTCTACTGTACGCAGTAGGTTAATGTGATCTGTAAACACCATTGAAATAAAAAAAATATTTACTACTGATAAAACTAATACAGCAACTGATATAAGCATCAATGCAAATAAATTGGCAAGAGTTGATAATTTTGAATATCTAGGTTAAGTAATTGCTAACGTTCTTCTTTTTTCTTTTCTCTAATCCTGTTTTGCCTCCAAGCGTCAGAATAAAAGATATTTCTTCTAGAACGGGCTTTTATGTGCGCTTCGTAAATAGTGTCTTTCGCTGCCTGTGTTATCTCTGAGGTCAACCTTTGCGGGCCGACATTTTATTTTGTATCCACTGTTTTGGAGTAGCATTGCTATTTGAGGCGCACTGTCTGTTGGCAATCTGCTTATGTGGCCGAGTCATTTAATTTGTTATTTCTTGATGACGTTCAGTACTGATATTGTCATCATCGCTTGCGATGGACGGCTATTATTATTGTGTACCCACTTTTTTCCCTGATGTCTTAATTTCTAAACCGGCCTTTTCTTGATACTCTGAGCATTCTGCTTAGACACTTCATTTCTGTGGTGAGTCGTTTTCTTCTATCGTTTGATGTCAGCGTCCAGGTTTGGCACTGATAGAATAATGTTGGAAGAAAGATTGTGTTAAACATTGCTCGTTTAATGTTCATGGTGACATGTTTGCATTTAAAATTTGGCGCCATTTATGCTATCATTTGATTTGTTTTGCTGCATTTATGTTGCAGTTCGCTAGTTATTTTTCCATATGCTGAAAAAGTGATAAGTCTTGTTAAGTCTTTGGATGTTTGTCGATGAAGATATTAGTAACGTTTTCTTCTCTAGTGAATGTCATTACTTCGTGGAATTTTTTGCAACATTGGAGACCATCATTAAAAGACGAGGATGTAAACGGATTGGTCATGTATGTCGTATGCCAATAGACAATAGACAATATGTAAATGTCTGATAAACGCATCCCAAAACAGTTGATGTATGGCGAGCTTGAAGGGGGCAGACGTTTAGCTGGTGGACAGAAAAACGCTTTAAAGACACTCTTAAAGTGTCTCTGAAATGCTTCGATATAGACAATACGTGCTGGGAATCCTTGCGCAAGATCGCCAAATGTGGCGCTGTAACAACAAAAGAGGAACCCGAATAGCTGAGAATCATCGTATTGTTGAGTCACAGAGAAAACGAGCAGCGCGAAAAGACAGAGCACACAACACGCACATGTCTAACCTTGATCATGTATGCCCCACCTGTGGTCGGGATTCTGTTCTAGGATTGACTCTACAGTCACCTCCGCACACACCAGAGAGGTGCAACAGTACACGTCTGAGATTGTTGTCATCATCGCTTGCGATGGACGTATATATGATGCCAATAGGGACATTGGCTAGAATAGTTATCTGATGAAAGATGGGAAAATAAGGCATTGACGTCCAAAGGAAACATGGAGAAGAACTGTGGAAGGAGATTTGAAAGATTGTGGCCTGATATGGGAAACAATTGTTAGAAGGCAGCAGAACGGTATCTTTTGTGGAAGTCTTATGTATCAAACGGGACAAGTTGAGGATATAGATAGAAGAGATGCGTTGAAAACCATCTTGGAAGGGAAGAAAAAAGACAGGAGAACAAGGATAGGAAAGAAATTAAATTGATAGGGACCGTCAGGACACGACCAACTCTACTAGCGTTCGTACTATCTTATTTATAGCCTCCATATAATAGTTTATTCCAATATCCCTAATCTACGATTGTTGGGACGTCACGAGGCAATATGGCAGCCAGTCGATTGGCCTGTTAGTAGAGTTGGTCGGATCAGGAGTTGGACAGACAACAGTCTAACAGAGTTTACTGTCAGGGTAAGGGACATAACTTGTTGGAGTACCATTACATCCAAACTTCGATGCGTGGACGGCATATGTGTGATTAATCGCCGAAAAATACTTACTGATAGCCAATTTATAACGAAGTGCAACAACCTTTAACTAGGTTTGACATTGAGTACTAGTGACAACAATGTAGATATGATAACACAGTACTTGGTTTAATTCTTTACTTACAATCAAATCTACACACTTGTTTCAGGGTCACCACTAACGGTTCTCTACTCATGACTGTTGTTCTTCGTATTTTGTCTGTCTGACGAAAACTTGTTCAGTTGGCGGACAAAGCGTTAAAGACACTCTTAAAGTGTCTCTAAAATGCTTCGATATAGACACCACATGCTGGGAATCCCTGGCATAATATCGTCAAATGTGGCGCAGTAACAATACAAGAGGAACTCGCATAGCTGAGAATCGTCGTATTATTGAGGCCAGAGAAAGCGAGACAGACAAACACACAACCCCACATACATACTCAACCTTGATCATGTATGCTCCACATGGAAGGGGTTGTGTTCGAGATTAGACTCTACAGTCACCTCCGTACACACCAGCATTCGTCAGAGGCCGTTGTCATCATCGCTTATGATGGACGGCTATTATCAGACGAAAAGGTATCCGTGAACTAGTGAAGTGCTTTTCAATTACTTTTTCTCTCTCAAGTATTTGTAACTATTCGTTACTTTTACAGCAAATATTTGTTACTTTGTTTAGGCGTCAGATCATCATCACTGCACGTCGAAACCAATTAGTCCATAAGTGCTCCGATCTCCTACATACTATGTCTCTCATCGTGTGGCGACTAACGACCCCGGTTCTTTGTTGGTTTACTATTCCTCCTTGGCTAAAAAGTTACTTTGTACTCGTTATTAATACTCAACGAGATGTCTGCCCATCCATCCGTCCCTCCGTCAGTCTGTCTGTCTATCTGTATGTCTACCTGCCTTCTCATCCATCCATCCATCCATCTATCTGTATGTCTACCTTCCTGCTCATCCATCCATCCATCCATCTATCTATCGACTCTTCATGTCCCGTTTGATAAATAAGGATTCCTCTACACATTTTCATTGTTTTTATAGTGTCTTCTTTCTACCAATTGTTTCCCATGTCAGGCCACAATCTTTCAACTCTCTTTTCACATTTCCTTTGGATGTTCAAACCTTCTATTCACATCCACTGTTCATATGAGAGCTGCTTTAGCCAATGCCTATACTGGTGTACACCATACATGCCCAATCCGTCTTCATCTTTTAATGATGGTTTTCAATGAAGCAGACTTTGTTCGTTTTAAATCTCTTATACCTGGCTGCTTGGAGAGAATCAACCCTCTTGGCCGGGTCTCTGTGGCGTAGGGGTTATGTGCCTTTCTCTCGTGCCAAAGGTACCAGGTTCGCTCCCTCGTGGAGCCATCTGGATATATTTTTCCGGACATCCCTGATCTCAGTGTAGGTGAGATTGAGTTCCTAGTCCCATCGGAGATGGACGATAAAGCGTAGGTCCCGTGTTCAATTTGAGCACGTAAAAGAACCCTTGGCAGTTACAAATTGAGATCAGGCTGGAAAGCCGCTACCTGAGAAAATTTATTAGAAAAGATTAAAAATAAAATTCCTACAAAAATATCTTCACCATCTTCAAAATTACATTGGGGACTCTCGCAGGTGCTATGTAGTTCGTGCACTGCAGCTGAGATCTTCTTGTGTAAGAAAGAGATCGAGCACACATGGTTACTCACCAAAGTGCAATGATAATGGTCCTATCAATCAATTAACTATTTTATCTATCTTCTGCATGCGTTTGAGGTTGTATCCAAGTCACAGAAATGTCACATTTCGAGTAGAAAACTGCCCAGGTCATGGACTTGTACTCTGTGTCACATCACGTTAAGCAGTCTTCTGGGATATGAAAACAAGGTCTGTACACCTACACAATAAAAATAGTCTGTCCATTAATTCGTGAGCACGTTTGAAATTGATTTTCTCGAAAACTACCTGTTGGATCTCAGTGATTTTTGCAAGCAGCCTTAGAATATCCATGACGCTAGAGAAATATTTTTTTTCCAAGAAAATTTGATGTAGTTTGAAATATTTCTTCTTCAGGTTATATTAAAATCAACCTCACCGGATTGTACACAATAGTAACAGATTTACGGTACACAGACGCGTTGTTCTAAAAATACATTATGGTAACATTGAAATATCGTGAGTTTCACGAATTCCCGTGCACCTAACCCAGTCGACTTTGAAAGCGGAAAGCATATGACGTTATAATTGGGATACCGTTTTATAGTTATAGGCGTATCTCGCTATTTGTATGAAGCTATTGTATATCGGAAGGGATAAGCATAGTCACAAAGCTGAAAGTTTACCAGGCCATAGTGCTAACCACGATGCTGTACGCAAGCGAGACATGGACAGTGTATAGCAGACACGGAAGAAAATTAAACCATTTCCACCCAAGCTGTCTACGCAGAATACTAAAAATAAACTGGCAGGACAAAATTCCAGACAGCGAAGTCCTCACAAGAGCAAAGATCCCTAGCGTCAACACCCTGTTGCAGAAGGCCCAACTCAGATGGGTCGGTCACGTTGCTCGAATGCCTGATAAACGCATCCCAAAACAGTTGATGGCGAGCTTGAAGGGGGCAGACGTTTAGCTGGTGGACAGAAAACGCTTTAAAGACACTCTTAAAGTGTCTCCGAAATGCTTCGATATAGACAATACGTGCTGGGAATCCTTTGCGCAAGATCGCCAAATGTGGCGCTGTAACAAAAAGAGGAACCCGAATAGCTGAGAATCATCGTATTGTTGAGTCACAGAGAAAACGAGCAGCGCGAAAAGACAGAGCACACAACACGCACATGTCTAACCTTGATCATGTATGCCCCACCTGTGGTCGGGGATTCTGTTCTAGGATTGACTCTACAGTCACCTCCGCACACACCAGAGAGGTGCAACAGTACACGTCTGAGATTGTTGTCATCATCGCTTGCGATGGACGGCTATTAATTGTATCATATTTGTTGGCTTATCAAAACGACATTGATATCACATTCATAATGAGTCTGAAGTGCACATTTATAACAATGCAGAAGGTTACAGTTTTACTATACCAACACTTCCGTAGGGAATCTAAGAGAGGTCATCTATATTGCGATATTCATAACCTGAGAAACGAACGCAACTGGCGCTTGGTCTGAATAGAGAATCCTTTTCCGATGGATTAAACAGGACACAAAGTGCACTAATGTCAAGCAAGGAAGGAAAAGAACAATTGACGACTTTGACATAGATGTCATAAGACGGGAGCTCTTGAAAATGTTTGCGACAAATCAACTTGTTACTCTCAGGAAACTGAAATTAAAACTGCAATCAGATTGCAGTATAGACATTTCTAAAAGTACTCTATGGAAAATTGTAAGAGCCGCCGGCTTCACCTTCAGAAAACTATAGGCGGCAGGAATATTATTTGTGAAAAGCCACATTTAATTGCTGCCCGAAGTAAATACCTGAGGCAGATTCGTGAGCGGCGGAGGCAAGGCTATGATATTGTATATTTGGACGAATCCTGGTCAATGCTCACCACACCAATGCTAAAGAATGGCAATCAGTAGACGGTGAACAGAAAAGAAAATACCAAGCAGCAAAGGCCAGCGTATTATACTAACACATGCAGGAAGCAGTGAAGAAGGTCTTGTCCATGACGCTGGACTTATTTTCCAATCAAAAAGTACCGACGGTAGGGACTACCACACAGAAATGAATGGACATATTTTCAGGCACTGGATAGAGAAAGATCTACTTCCAATTCTAAACAGACCATGATGCTTGGTAATGGATAATGCATCCTATCACAACGCAGTATCAGCGGAAGACAAAGTACCAACTGCATCAAATACAAAAGATCAAATTAGGACTTGGCTTGCTAAGGAAAATGTCAGCTTCGATGATACATATTTGAAACCCGAGTTGTTGCACCTGGTGAGGATGACAAATAAGACAAAGGTGTTTCATATTGACAAAATCATTGCGGAATACGGCCACACGTCTTTGCGACTACCTCCATATCATGCTCACCTCAATCCGATAGAGCTTGTCTGGGCTAAAGTAAAAGGGCAAGTTGCCGAACAGAACAGGACGTTTAAAATGTGTGATGTTGAAGTTCTGACACGTGAGTCCCTCTCAATGATAGACATGCAGTTCTGGAAGTAGTGTGTTGAACATGTGCTCCGAGAGGAAGACGAGTACTGGCACCGAGATAGATTACAATTTGTCCAGCCAGTAACAATTATCAACCTCATGGAATCGTCAGATTCGGGATGATACAAATCATATTTTGATTACAGACTGAGAAATAGCAACGTATACATTTCCATATCCAAATGCGTCTACCATCATACAATTTGTGGTGAAGTTAAGACACCCTGGAGTCTAATGGTGACCGAAGGGGATTAACTGTTGCATATTGTATCCAAGTTCACGATTGCACATAAAGGCAACACACTTAATTACTTGACCTATCAAGTTAATATGGAGATACACCTATGAATAGAATTGACATGGACAAATTCTAGGATTGCTGTAAAATCTAAAATTTGAGCCCCGTATTTGCAATTGTCATAAAAGATCAAAGGAATTCGCCGATGTGCAAATCCGTAGCATCTATGGACTACTGGTTAGCTTTATTTTAGCGTCATGGATATTCTAAGGCTGCATGCAAAAATCACTGAGATCCAACAGGTAGTTTTCGAGAAAATCAATTTCAAACGTGCTCACGAATTAATGGACAGACTATAGGAGACTCATTAATATGGAGCTGATAGTACAAACTGAATTGGTTTACACAGTGATCAAGTGTGCAAACTCTTATAATTTGTAGATCAGAACAAGCAACTTATAGTGGTTGTGTTTTAGTTTAGTTGTCAGACCATCATCACTGCACTGAACCAATTAGTCCATAAGTGCTCCATCTCCTCAGTATGTCTCTCAGCTGACTCTCAGTGTGGCGACTAACGACACCAGTTCTTTGTGATTTACTATTCTTCATTGACTACCAATATAGTGCTCTTGTCTAGCTACATCAGCAGAAGGAAATGTAAGGGAAAATGAATGCGCAGATATGCTTGCAGGTGTGGTTGCTGTAAAAAGCGGACGAGCAATGGACCAGACTGATATTATAAATTCCCGAAGGAATAGAGGATGTGTAAATGATTCCAGTAATAGTGGTGAATCTACAACACTAGCCAGACTGCAAGAATTTCAAGTCAAATGTGGTGTAGCTAGACAAGAGCACTATACTGGTGGCCAAAGAAGAATAGTAAACCAACAAAGAACTGGTGGCAACTAACGACACACGCTGAGAGACATACTGAGATCGGTTCATTTATGGACTAATTGGTTTGATGTGCAGTGACGATGATCCAAGGACTAAAATTAAGCTAGCTACACCACATTTGACTTGAAATTCTTATAGTCAGGTTAGGGTTGTAGATTCACCACTACTACTAGAATCATTTACACATCCTCTCTCACTTATGGAATTTAGAATATCAGCCCGTTCTACCGCTCTCTAGATCAGCCATACCTGCAAGCCTATCTGCGCGTTCATTTCTCCCTACATCTGCAGGCCCATGTTTTGTTAGACACATGATGATGATGACAAAAGCAAGAGAACACTTACAAATTTCACATTAAAAGGAAGAGCATTTATTTTTTAATCATGTATACATCAAGTGTAATCTCAAATAAGGAAGATTCCACTGTTAACATGCATATATCATTTACATAAAGAATAAATAACGAAATGAATCATCTTTTTAATACAAAAATACACAATCTTAATTTTTAAGAAGTGGCCAAAAAAATCAGAACTTTTTTCTGTGTGTGTAAGTAAATCTTCTTCTGAACACTCCATATCGACCACTTGTTAACAACTCTTTGTGATTTTATGTGATCTAAGCTTAAGAACAATTGTTCGTTGTGTCAGTTATGCGCCTACAAGTAGGTCATCACATCCGATTTCTGTGACGCTTTTATTTACTAGGATAGCTTTCCTAGGTCCTACATCAGTCGCCTCTTACAACATGCCTTGTAGGTTGCAGTTGTACTATTCTTTGCTTCCTTGCAGGCCCAGCACCACATAAGAAGTAAATAAGAAGTTGCCAACATGAATCAAGACATCAGTTATATGAGGACTATCATCATAGCACTCGGACATGTCCATAGGTGCTCCGATCTCCGCAAATCCAGCAGCTCAGCGACCCAACACGCCAGTTCGATGTTGATTAATCAATCTATTTTCATCATTTTCAGTATGTATCAGATTTGATAAAGAATGCAGACAAGAAAATGCAGTGGTCGTGGATGCAGAAGTTCAGGCGTTAATTTCTGAGAACTCATCTGAGAAAGATGTAATCATTTTGTGAGGAGCTCGTGGGCTTTCACTGCTCAAGTCAGAAGGGATGTTGTGAAGGAAGACAGTGGTGGTTTTGCCATGACTACAAGCAGTCTCACTATGGAAATGATGTCAGTAACTAAAGCGGTCTGGTTGGAATCACAAACTTTTATCTATGCATGTTTTCTCAGTGACTCAATGAGCCGCCCGATTGGTTACCGGTGCCCAAATTTGGGGTGTAAAGAATAGAACCACCGTTACCTGTCACGCATGTCGTAAGAGGCGACTAAGGAGGTTTGGCTTAAATCGGATGCACATGTCCTAAACGTGTAGAAATCTATGCGTTTAGGGCCTACCAAACCAATGTGCAACGTATACACGTTCTTGGCAAAGATCAAACATATCACAAAGAGTGATTAAAATTGGTCGTAAAGAACGAGCGCAAAGAAGAAGAATCAATGAGTATGTTCAGGAAGATTGAAACAGGATGGGCTCGGAGACAATGTATGGAGTCGCTGAGGAGGTCTAGGCTGACAAAAATCAGTTTTATTTTTGTGCCAGGCCATATAGGTGTTAGGGCAAATGAACGCGCCGACAGGCTTGCAGGTATCGCTGCTGTAAAAAGCGAGCAACAGACCAGGCTGATTTTATAAATTCTCTAAGGGAAAGAGGCAGTGTAGATCATTCAAGTAATAGTGATGAATCTTCAACACAAACCAGACTGCAAGAATTTCAAGTCATGTGGTGTAGCTAGACAAGAGCACTATGCTGGTAGCCAAAGAAGAATAGTAAACCAACAAAGAACTGGTGTCGTTAGTCACCACACGCTGAGAGACATTCTGAGATTGGAGTACTTATGGACTAATTGGTTCGATGTGCACTAATGCTGATCCGATGGCAAAACTAAAATGAGAATCGGTTTCATATCGTGTAGTGTATTGAGTAATACAGTGTTAAGTCAGTACATTTCTTTGATGAAAGGCACACAATGAGTGATATGGTCAACATCATGCCGGGTGTCTTTACTTTCTATTGTTTCCCTGGTACCAACATTTACGTTATGTTTGATCTGAGAGCTGCGGGTATCAAAATTTACACAGGGTTTCTTCTTCTTCTTTGCATTCGTTCTTTACGATCAATTTTAATCACTCTTTGTGATATGTTTGATCTTTGCCAAGAACGTGATTACGTTGCACATTTGTTTAGTAGGCCCTTAAACGCATAGACTTCTACACGTTTAGAACACATGCATCCGATTTCAGCCAAACCTCCTTAGTCGCTCTTACGACATGCATGGCAGGTAACAGTGGTTCTATTCTTTACACCCCAAATTTGGGCTCCAGTAACCACTCGGGCGACACAGGGTTTGATCTGAGAGCTACTGCTTTCACATATCTTGGAAGTGTTATCAGCCACGAAGGAGAAGCTGGATCTAACATTAAAAGCAGACTGAGTAGGGTGCAAAGTGTATTCAGGACTGTTCAGACCAGTGCTCTCCAACGTTTTTATATATATATATTTATTTTTTATCGATCCGAAGCACTTGAGCTTTTAGCTCTTCGACTCGGTGCCATGGACATCGTAACCCTTCGGTGCCACGAACACCATGAATCTAGGGAACCTGTGGCTTTTCTGCTAGCCTGCGGAATTGAACGCGCACTCACAGAGGGCTAGTCACTCGCAGTCCAACGTGCTATGAACACGCTGGGGAGGCGGGCGACGTTTTTATATATTGAGGCACATCTGGGTAAAAGACTGCGAGGGCGCAGCTATTGTGTGACAATTACAATAATTAAAGTAATTTTAATACCGGGTGTTTGTAAAGTCTCACAACACTTCACATGTAAGTCAGCTTGAAAAATGAAGTAATGACATCATCAAAAAATGTGCGAAAACAAAGTAGAGAAATTAGTCACAATAGTTACTTCTATGGTCTACTGTTGTTCTTGGTAAACTAGAAATACCGAATGAAATTTTCATTATAAAAGATGGAAATATCCACCACAAGCTTCAAGATATGTCTGTACATGTTTCTTCATATTGTCAAATATGCTTTCTTCAGTTGAAAACACCATTATGGTTTGAGTGAAAGAATTGACCCAGCAGACAACGGTCATTCACTGCATATTGCATCACAATTTACCATGGAACACATTTTTGATGCGTCATGTACTTTGTCTTTCACATTTGTTCTCCATATAAAGCGTTGTGAGACTTTACAAACACGCTGTAGTAACATTAATATTAAAAAATTAATAACAGATGAAAACTGAATCCTAATCGTTTAATTTAAAAAAAATACTGTGCTTATGAAAGACCGAAACATACTGCTATTAGGAAACACTTTTCTGCTTAGTGTTAAAGCGCGAGTAAATCAGGGCACCAATGATGCATCACAAGGATGCCTGCGGGCACTTTGTTGGACAGCGCTACCTCAGACGGTCTGAAAATCAACCTAATGCAATATCATAATCATGATTAATGTATATCACAGCTATGTGCTATCATCTTTACTATTTGGAACAAAATGTTGAAGAATGACAGAACTAGATATGTCTAAACTCTCCACCTTCCAAACAACTTGTATGCGGAAGAACTTATGGGTGTTCTGGCCAAATACTACTAACTTTGGGGTGTAATTATCTGTTCAAATATTACTTTGTAGTGTACTTTCAATATAAGCCTAATGGAATGTAGCCACAATCAAAATAGAAAAATATTATTTAAAAAAACAAAGAAAAAACAATTACAATTTAAAAAATAATAATGAAAAATAGCACAAATTAAATTTATATATTAATTGCACGTTCTACCAGGGGTTACCAGTATGTCACTGGAATTTGGTAAATTAAGAAAAACCAGGTAGCAATATACCTTCCAGGCTTGTCCTGGGGTGTCACGGCACATATGGTCTGTAATGCAGTTTGTGGTTTATTTACATTAGTATAGGGCTAGATCGGCTCGGACACAAGAGGGTTGTGAGTTCAATGCCACATTTGACGTTCCGCACACAAGGAAAAGAATTGGTCCTCGTAAAAACAGTATTAAATAGAACTGATGTGTGAACCTCTGAAGTCGGAGGCTCGCCTGAATGTTGAGGGACACTGGAGCCTTCACGCAAAAATCAGCCAGAGGTGTCATAAGCATTGGAGCAATTGAAAATGAAAATCGTGATTATATCCTTTAAAGGACATGGCCGTCAACCACAGTAAACAAGTTGTTTCCCATTATAAAGGAGAATAACAAACTTGACATCAAATATTTTGTAGAGAGCTGCGTTAGCATAGGGTTTGTGCGCTTTATTTACAGGCCTGTAGTTCTAGGATCAAATTTTGCAGTAGGTTTTACGCTGACTGAAATAGTTCTCAGACTGATGAAGCCTCAACTGGAAATAGGGCCTAACGGCGAAGGATTGACTTCAATGCACCGGGTTGCCCCATATGGCTCTGCCCCTGTCACCAGATGGCTCACCATCTAACAAAAGCATTGCACAAAGCACAAACTCCATAGCACCAGCAACAATCCTAGGGACCTCAAGAAAATATTTCACATGTAACTTGGCTCGGATTCAAACCCACAACCTTCAGAACAACAGGCAAACATCTTAACTTCAACAGAGTACCACAGAAACATTGGAAAGAGAAGGCGATCGTTGTGATGTTCACCTCATCACCCATCTGTGCCGTTGGACCAAAAAAGTATGGATCTAAAACCATACTCCATGGTATAAAAATGGGTTCTGTATTACTTGCATCAAAGATTTTAGAATTAAAAACAATAGCTTAGACATGCACAATATCTACAATCAAATAATTTTTTTTTAAATGTCGTTACTGCCTGTAGTAACGCTTTTTTAGGATAGTGTAGGATAGACAGGTGGGACGAGAGCCTGAGGAATTTAATGGCCGAAATGGCTAGTGCAGTCACAGCCAAGCAGTTCAGGATTTTTTTCTTTTATGCCCACAACAGAAAAAATCCTTGGCCTTAACGTGGAGTGAACACGGGTCTCCCACGTGTGAGCCACGCTCTAATTCATTCGGCCAGACTCTTCTATACAAATAATGTACATAAAGAAATCAAAAGTTTACAGACACTTTACTGTTAGAGTAGACAATAGCAACATTAAAACAGAAGCTACTTCTTCTTCAACGCTCCATATTGACCACTTGTTAACCACTGTGTGATTTGTAGTGTTCTGAGCTTAACATTACGTTGTAGCCAGTTATGTGCCTACAAGTAGCCAGCAATCATTTCTGGAGCTTTTAGTTACTGGATAGCTTCCTAGGTTCCTAGATCATTCGTTTACAACATGCCTTGTAAGTTGCAGTGGTACTATTTCTTTTTCCGACCGACAAAAGAGCTACATAAGACAGTGAAGTGATAAAGATACAACATTGAATATATAGAAAATATTTCAAGCGAGAAAGACTGAATTTCAGATGATGGTAATTAACCCTTCAGTCTCATAGGGGTGAAACCTCTGACGTTCATCCATAGCGAGTTACAGGCACAGTATACCTTTTACTAATTTAGCCTTGTGTCATTACGATAATGGCGAGTTAAGGTGACTTATCAATAAGCCATAGGAAGCTCACCACATGTGAAATGAAATGCTTGAGGAAGGCAGTGGAGTCACCAGGAAAGACAAGACTACTGAAATGAGGACATCAGAAGGAGTGGGCATAACTCCATGCATACATTGAAAGCATATGAATGCAGTGGTTTGGACATTTAATGAGAATGAAATACAACCAACCACCAATACAGCATACATAAAGATGGTACTAGAGCAAGGAAGACAAAGAAAGATGAATAGACAATATCAAGCCCACTACATAAACACGAGTATAACAAACAAGGACGACTCATCTGGTCCTAGACCAAATTAAGCTCCATCTACGCTAACAGCAGGTGACAGCCAACTACATCTTCCACCTGGGAATAGACATACACAGCAGGGACTCATCTGCCTAGAATGAAAATTTAAAGCTCCATCCAGCTTACGGCAGAGTGGACAGCCAATTAATCTTCCACCTGGAATAGACAACAAATATTCTTATTGTATCTCATTTCATTATTTTCATCCTCGTTTGGCAAAAGTTTGTCTCAAGACTGTATTGTTATTACAGAAATAAAATTTCTAGCCTTTCAGACCTTAAGGTTATCAGTTATATGAGGACTATCATCATAGCACTCGGACATGTCCATAGGTGCTCCGATCTCCGCCTCAGCAAATCCAGCAGCGTCCAGCGGCCCAACATGCCAGTTCGATGTTGATTAATCACTCTCTTTGCATACCTTAGGGTATGAAGTGCCTGTCTATATTTCTTAAGGGGGGTCTCTGTGGCATAGAGGTTAGGTGCTTGTCCCTCATGCCACAGGTACCAAGTTCGTTCCCTCGTGGAGCCATCTGGACATTTTTTCAAAGAGATCCCTGATCTCAGTGTAGGTGAGATCGAGTTCCTAGCCCCATCGGAGATGGACGATAAACTGTAGGTCCCATGTTCAATTTGAGCATGTAACAGAGCCCTTGACAGTTCTAAATCGAGAAGAGCAGGCTGGAAAGCCGATGCCCGAGCAAAATTTATTAGAAAAGATTAAAAATAACATTTCTACAAAAATATCTTCGCCATCTTCAAAATTACATTGGGGACCTCTCGGTGCTACAGTTTTCATGCACTGCAGCTGAGATCTTCCTGTATAAGAAATATCGAGCACACATGGTTACTCACCAAAGTGCAATGATGATGGTCCCATCAATCAGTCATATTTCTACGCCCAATGTGTAGGAGGGGCAATTTCTTCTTTACATGCACACATTTCGCTACTCCGTCCCACTTATTAACTTATACAAATAAAATAATTGCACAATACAGTTTAATTGTTTTTAAACTGAGAAAATAAAGATGTCCATGTAAGGTGGTTTCATCAAAACAAAGGGGCAAGTGATTGAGACCAGTAAACAAAACAAAAATCACTACTACACACTAATTGAGCAGTTTTCTCAGTAACTAATGTATGTGCTGGTTTTTTAGTCTCACACTGAATCTAAATTCAAAGGTTGAATGGTGAGAGACACTGATAAAGTAAAGCAAGCCTTCACGCAAAAAATCAGTCAAATGTGCTTTATTTAGACGCTGTGACTACGCCAGAATTCACAGCGGGCAATCTTAAAAAAAAAAATGTTCAATTACAAAGGTTATTGTTTTAAGAGTGATTTTAAATGGTTCAATTTTTCAGATTTTGATATATGGTCATATTGCAAGGTTGAATGATAGTACCATGATCATATTGCAAGGTTGAATGATAGTACCATGGTCATATTGCAAGGTTGAATGATAGTACCATGGTCAAATTGCAAGGTTGAATGATAGTACCATGGTCATATTGCAAGGTTGAATGATAGTACCATGGTCATATTGCAAGGTTGAATGATAGTACCATGGTCATATTGCAAGGTTGAATGATAGTACCATCATCATTGCACTTTGGCGAATAATCATGTGTGTCCCAATCTCTTTCTTACACAGAAAGATCTCTTCAGCAGTGTACTTAACTCCACAGCACCGGAGGTCCTGATGTAATTTTGAAGATGGATGAAGTTTTGTAGGAATTGTAATTTTAAAAAAAATTGTGGCCAGGGCAGCGGCTTTGCAGTCTTCACATTACAGAGTCATTACATTGCAAGCATCAGTTAAACCTGCTACGCCTAGCGGCAAAAAGCAGAGAAGGACAAAAGAAAGAAAAGACATTGCAAGGTAAAATAAATCAAAGATTTCGTAGAATTTTGGTGAAAATTTCCTTCCCTCAACATTTTCAAACGAGGCTTGTAACATTACTTTCACAGTTTGGTTGTAGTTCAATGTGCATCCCATTGTCTTTCTGACAGAAGATATTGTGTAAGTATTATGCTGCTGCCACTTTAAATTAGCTCAAAGAGGCTCAACACTTATGGGGAGTGTGTTGAATTTATATATATCATTACATTAGTCACCTGTTGCAACTACATGGCAACAAGTTACCCCAAAATAGCTCATGAACGAGCTGATAGATTGTCTGGCATGGCTACAATATCAGAGGTAACTGCAATGGACCAAAACGACATTCTTAACGCACTGAGAAAATCTTTCCGAACAGAGGAGTTTCAGGGTTGTGAATCCCACCAGATTGAGAGATGGGTGTCGATATTGGTGCAGCCCGAAAAGAACAACATACCAAATATGCCAATAGATTGATTAATCAACATCAAACTGGCGTGTTGGGCCGCTTCTGGATTTGGTGAGGCGGAGATCAGAGCACCTATGGATGTGTCCGGAGTGACATGATGAGAGTACTCATATAACCGATAGTTCAATTCTCATTCAAGTGAAAAACCACACAATATGCTCATCATTGTCTCATGTGAACTCATGAAGGAAACAGCAATTCCAACAAAAACCAGCACATGCATTAAATGTTTATGGTAGTCGTCAGTGTCAAAACCCCACTCTCCTGTCACTTCAATTGCAATTCATGTCAAAGGAAACAGTAGGCATGACAAAACCCAGCACTTGCATTAAATGTGTATGAGTAGTAGTCAGTGTCAAAACCCCACTCTCCCTGTCACTTCAATTACAATTCATGAAACAGTAAGCATGACAAAACCCAGTACTTGCATTAAATGTTATGGTGGTGTCAGTGTCAAACCCCACTCTCCTGTCACTTCAATTGCAATTCATGTCAAAGGAAACAGTAGGCATGACAAAACCCAGCACTTGCATTAAATGTTTATAGTAGTCGTCAGAGTTTCAAAACCACCCACCTGTCACTTCAATTACAATTCATGTCAAAGGAAACAGCAGGCATGACTAAAACCAACAGCTTGCACAAGCATTTCTACATAAAGCAGCTGCCAGTTACCAGCCAACCATTATTTTCTGAATATACAGTTCACAATACAAACACCATTGACACAAACAAACAAAATTTAAAATAAAATTCATTGCTCCCAGCGTCACACTAAGCACTCAACTCAGTAGCCGGACAACAAAACAGGATCATACAAATCAAAACATGAGGGGAAAGTACCTAACAACCGTGCACAGAATCAAACAATACTCTCGGGTCTTAGCCAGCAGACCTGTCAATCCTGTTGATCAGGTAGCCAATGTATATACATCAATTTTATCCAGTTATCATTCACTTAACTTGCAATCTCTCAACTAATGTATACAAAATTATAATTCTTTCATACTGAAAAGAACTACAAGCTATATATAAACGCACTGCCTGTGTGTTGCCTGGGCTCACAAGGGAAGCAAAGAATAGTAACACTGTGACCTACAAGCCACATCGTAAGAGGCCACTGAGGTAGCGGCCTAGGGAAGTTACCCAAGTAAATAAAAGTGTTGCAGAAATCAGATGTGATGGCCTACTTGTAGGTACACAACTGGCACAACTTACAATCGTTCTTAGGCTTGGATCACATAAAATCACAAAGAGTGATAACAATTGTCAATATGGAGCGTTTGAAGAAGATATAATCGAACTGATGAGAACATAGGTACCAAATGCTCAAAATATTTGAGCTTGGTTCTAATCACCCTGAGCTGCAGTTACCTGGAAATAAGTTTTACATTACTTTTTTTAATTACAATTTTTTTATTTGTACATCAAAGGAAAAAAATCATAAAAGCTTTTATTTAATCTGTTTTTTCTTTCTTTGGCGTTCGCCCGCTATGAATTCAGGCGTAGTCTGGTATGGCGATTCTGAGTGATTTTTGCGTGAAGGCATGCTTTTCTTATTATCAGTCTCCCCTGCCATACAGGCGTGCCTTCTCCGACTTCAGAGGTCATTTAATCAGTAATAACAATGACATCTTTGCTCTTTTTGTTAGAAGGTCGGGTTGTATTTGCTGACTTGCTGGAGTTGCTATGTGAAGTGTTCAACATATTCTGATTTGAAGACAGGCTGGAAACTGATACAATTCTTGGACCAAATGATGTCTCTTTATTTAAGTCTCCATCCTCATCTGAGTCGCCCAAGATTATTTCCATGCCATCAATGGTTCTGTGTTGACTGTTCCTGGCTGTACTCACTCTTGGGCTAGATTGAATAGAAGATCTTTCAGGATTATGAGATGGGACCAGCACATGTGATTTGAGTCTTTCTGTACTGCGCTGTGTACTTGAGAAAGACTGTTTTGGTGAAGAACTGAACTTTCCAATGTTGTAAGGAGATGTTCCTGATCTGCCTCTGCTGTTATCCGATGAAAGTGCTAGGGGAGTTGAAGATCTGTTTCTGGACATTGAACTAATTGGCATATATGGCCTACCTCTATTATCTGGGCGGCCTCTGGGCGATGAGTTTATGTGCGCTGGGGCTGAGACCTGTAATCGCCCATTTGGAATACTGTTTGTTGTAATGCTGGAAGTGTTGTGCTTCAGAGAAGTCCTGCTAGATTCACCGATTCTAGTTGGCTGTATGCTGGGAATAGGAACTCTGGGCTTCAGTCTTGGAAGCAACTGAGATGAATTGATTCTCCCGTGTGGTAATGCTATACTAGTTCTGCTACCTATCAGTGCTGGAGCACGAGGATCTTTACCTTTTACAAACGATGGAGATTGATATTTGGAAGTGACAGATGCCCTCTTGGTGGGTGAAAGAACCTGGGAATTAAATGCAGATGTAAGAGCATTCTGAACAATATAAGTCGGTGTTGGTTTCTTGTGCTGGTGAAGGCTAGAAGTGGAACTTGCTGGTTTTACCACAGAAGTTGAGAAGTTTCCAGATGCATGTTTTTTAAAAGCATTTGGAGCTTTGGAAGCTAGACATGTAGTTTTGTTTACAGAAGCTAGTTTATTAGACTGAGATATACTATTTGGTTTGATGTCATCCATGATGACAACAACATCATCATCATCACCACTTTGTTCAACATTTATAGAAGCTGGTTTATTCTTGGCCACAAGTGTGGATATCTTGTTGGTTTTTCCACCCGGTGGAATCTCTGATAAAACGCTGCTGAGGATGTCCGTTATAAAATCTGTTTTCAGAATTTTCTGTTTTTTACTTGGGGATTGCATATCAACATCTATTACAGAATTTGAAATAATCTCATTTTTTTCTTCAGAATCATGTTCTCCGGTCTTGCGAGTTATTGAAACAGACTTACCGTGAGATCTTTTGCTTTTCTTGATTTTTGATTGTATATTGACTAGACTTGAAGTCGGTGCTTGTGGTGCCAGAATTGATAACGGAGACTGTTTGTCTTCAGGAGTGCTAACCTCTTCACACTCTACATTCAAAACGGAAGAATGACATAGAGAATTTGTGTTTGATGAGCAATTTTTCTTTTCAGAGAGATACTTCTCAATTGTGCTGCCGAGTTCATCACTGTTGGTTTGAGTATCCACATTCTCACATTCTGCAGATTTCTCACTTGCGAAGCTGACGTAGTCATTGCTACCAGGGAAACTGTGATGCTCTTAGGATTATTTAGCCCTACATCTAAAATAAGTTGGTCTACAATTCTTCTGTCATCTGCCTTTGAGTTCTCACTAGTCCTTACACCTTTCACTGATGACAACTCTTCAATGATTTTGATTTCATCTTCATCTTGGAGAGAAGTCAATTCTGCTTGATCGTTACCATCTGTGTTCTTTTCCACAGACACAACCTTTTCCCTTTCATCATCAACTATGCAAACTTCACTGACCTCAGAATTAATCAAATCAACGCTGTGAACATGAGAAGTGTTCATGGTCATTACTCCCTTCTTGTTACAATCCACAGTCATCTTGTGTTCTTCAACAATCTCACCCACAATGTTAGTGGAATCATCTACGGGATTAGACAGTTTGACTTTAATTACACCACTGTAATCTACCGTTTCACTGTCTTCTGTGAGAGACGTTACATCCTGGGAATGAACATTACCGTTATCTTCAGCCTCCACAACTTCACTGATGTTACTCATCACAACCTGACAAGACCAAAGAAGTTATATGTGAGTTGGTACTGCCGCCTTCTTTTATTTGTTTACCAAGCTTCTTGCTAGATATATCTGACTCAGAACTACAAGTGCGGTCCTCAATTTCTGTATCCAAATTGTGTACCTCTGTGTTTCCTGCATGAATTATTTTAGTTTCACACTTCTCGTCAGATGTGTCACTAACAGTACTCAACAAATCGACCTCACCATCTTCGTCACAACTCATTTCATTGCAATCTTCAACCAACATTTCATTCTTTTGTTTCAAACTTTCATTATCAACATTATTAATTATCACAAGATTAGCATTACTCTTTGTATTGTCTTCCTTCACAAAAATATGTTTTTCCGCTCCAGTTGTTTCTTTTCTCTTAAAGTTCCCATCCATTTTGTCATGTGTTAAAGTAGTCTCCGAGGCTCTATTACCTAACACACCATCTCTATCATCTCCAACGATATCATAAAACAGGCTATCATCATCATCATCACTTTCAATAATCATGCAAGATGTTTTGACAATATCTGGTTCTGAAACTTCTTCATCGTCTACTTTTCTGATTTTGTTATCAACTTGGGTCACAGAGGAATTCTCAAACAAATCCTGAGAAAGATTTTCATTAGAATGCTGACTGTTGCTCTCCCAGTTCATTTCTTCTGCTTCCTCAACAGTATGTACATCAATTATAAAGTTATTTTTCATTTCCTCAACCTGGGTCTCATCTGTTTCTTCAGTAACACATCCTTCATCTCTGTTTGCTACTTCTTGCTCAGTGATATCTTTTGCTCCACTTGGTTCTACATGCAGAGAGAAATTTACAAAGTTATTAGTCTCATCAGACAACATCATCACATTTTCTTCAGTACTTTCAAGATTCTTGTCTATTTTAATGTCTGATACCAGCTCTACAACTTCTTCTACACTACGTTCTCTATGTGATGCCGGCTCCGCAATCTCTGGACTGCTTTCAGTATGTGATGCCAGCACCACAACCTCTGGACTACTTTCAATATGTGATGCTGGCTCTATAACATCTACACTACTTTCTATATGTGACACCAGCTCTACAATATCTAGATTACTTTCAGTATGTGACACCGGCTTCACAATCTCTGCACTATTCTCAGTATGTGACACTGGCTCTACAATCTCTGCAGTACTTTCTCTATGTAACACCGGCTCCACAATCTCTGCACTACTTTCAATATGTGACGCCGGCTTGACTATCTCAGGACTACTTTCTCTATGTGACGCCGGCTCCCCAATCTCTGCACTACTTTTAATGAAATCTTGAGAACTACAAGCATTGACTGTTTTAAAATCTTCCTTATTTACCACAATGGATACCAATGACAGTTCATTTGATTCATTCTGCCTAAGTTTCAAGTTTGTCACTATACTGTTTCCGATTGAAACCGTATCAGACTTGAAAATGTCTTCTGTTTGATCAATGACTACACAATCCATTTCTGACGACACAAACAGATTATGTGATTGACCTCCATCAGCATGAGCTGTACATATATCTTCATTATCAACTATTTCTTGACAGGAATCTTCACTTTCACTATCATTTTGATTTAAAGAAGAATCAACTATGTGCTGCGATTTGAAATCTTTTTCTGTATTACAAGTGCTAGGATTTTTAATACTTGAACTTTTTTCTTGACATACTGGTAACTCAGACGGATGCAAAGTAAATGAATCTTGTAAATGGAATGAAAAATCTTGAGCAGAGGATTGATCAAGGCTGTTGTCATCAAGAACAATCACAATCTCATTTTCCGTTCTATTCTTCGCAAATTTACGTATTGGTTCTGAAGAATCTGTGATGTGGAGATTTTTCTCGTTAGAAAAATGAGCAATAGATACGGATGTAGTGAGGTTGATTGTGTCTTCCTTGCTTGTGGCTGACAACTTTTCACAACTTGATTCAGTAGTGTTCTGACAAGTTATAAGAGAAGAAGTATCGAAGTTCTGAACATCGGTTTTCAGCGTATTTTTTACAATTTCACTTTGAGATATAAGTTCGTTGTCTGAGATCCGAGAAATCTTGCTTGTGTCCCTATCAACAGAATCAGAAGAATCAATGAAACTCAATGTTGCACTTTCAGAACATTTGTCTTGTATTTCTACATTATTCAGTTTAGATGTGGATACAGCCTGTAAGTTGCAACTTAATCCTGCAAGGTCCAAGTTTTTAGGTAACATGTTATATTCAATGTTGTTTGTGACGGTCATGACAGAGTCTTTAGATACACTCTGCACACATGATGTACTTTCTATTTCTATCACATCCGTTTCTTTACTCAGTGAAACGTCTTTGTTAGTACTGTCACCTTCTAATACTTTCTTATTCCCATTCTGATTATGCAGAGTTGAACCCTCACAAGACCAGATTTTATTTTCAGGAACCTTCTGAATGCAATCCTTATTTTTGTTTGAATATTTGGATCCTTCCATTGACAATTGGAAATCAAATCTTTCAGATTCAAATATTTCTACTTCATCATCACTAATTTTCTCAACATCTGCTGGTGTCTCCTTTAACTGTATAGCATGACTCACTAGACTGCTCTTTTTCTGTGGAGAATGACAGGTGCTCTGAGCAATATAACAGTCTTTCTCAGTTGTTAATTGTTTCTGTTCTTCGGATGCCACCTTTGAACTAGACTTAGTGAGCATGTGACTAGATGTGGTATTTGTCTTTGTCGCAGTTATTGGTCCTTCCACTGAATTATCTTCATCTTCCACCGTACACAAAATCTCATCGGTTATACTATTAGAAGAAGGCACTTCAATTTCCGTTCCTTGCATTCCCATGGAATGTAAAAATAGACGCTTCTCTAAGCTGTCGCTTTCACTCAGAATTTTCCACTGCTTGCTGGACTTGTTAGGAGATGAGATTGTTTGTTTGTTATCTGCATTTCTCCTTAATGTAGCAACAGTTATCTCTACATGCATGTCATCATCACTTCCTGACAGACTGTCGCTGCTGAGGGAGACCACACTGATAGGAGAAGGATCCCTAGAGGATGCAGTATCACACTCTGATTCACTTCTGTTCAGAATCATGACAATCTCTTCAACATCATCATCCACACTTTTGTCATCGGCATCTTTTTCAGAACTAGAGTCACTAGATTGATCATCTTCCTCCTCTTCATCATCATCATCATTTGTATCCTCTGCATTCATCTTCAAGTCTACAAGCGATACTACTTTCTTGCTAACCTCATTCTCAGGTATCTCAAAGCAATCTTGACTATTTACATCCTCAGCAACGCAATGTCTGCTATTAACATTTCCAACAACGCAATCTTTACTACTAACATTTTCAGCAACGCAATCCCTACTACTAACATCCTCAGCAACGCAATCTTTACTATTAACATCCTCAGCAATGCAATTTTTACTACTAACATCCTCAGCAACGCAACCTTTACGATTAACATTTTCAACAACGCAATCTTTACTATTAACATTTTCAACAATACAATCCCGACTATTTACATCCTCTACTAAACTACTATGTAGAAATGGTTTCCGTGCAGTGTATTTAATATTCGCCGTTTTGCACCACATCTTTCAGAATCTTCAAATCTTGGTTTGTTTCTTTTCTTTCAGACTTATGTTCTTCTCTGCTTTTTCCTGGTAAATTAAAGTTACTGCTTAACGTAAAGGAACCAAGTTCTCGTAGTTCTACCTGACTTTTGGCTGGGCTTTCATCGATAATAATGACGTTATTGTCATGAGATCTGCTGCATTCATCATCCTCGGTAGAAATCACTGATGCAAAACCACCACCCGAACCAAAATCTTTATTCTTCCATTCGTTATGATCTGTAATTGGATGTTTACTAATAGACATCTCAGGAATGGACTTATTTTTATCAGGAGTAAGTAAGTATGTACTCCGTCCCAACTTGAAATCTGCAAAGTTGTAGTTGGTTGTAGGTTTGTGTGATGTACTGCAACTGTTGTAATCAGTGCCATCGTTGTCTTCTTCATCAGCCATGTCCACTGCAATAAAAATGTTTATGATTATACACAACACTGCATACAAACAGATTACAAATAATCTATCTGTCTATTCTTTATCCCTGCTTTGCCTTTCGGCGCTAGGAAAGAAAAAAGGCACATGGAGCGAGCCTCCTTATGCGTTTTGTACACTGTAGACTTTAGTGCCTCGAATATTCTGTCGATTCACCGTTTACGTGATTGTTCTCTTGGTCTGTTGCCGTTGTATATGAGTGCTAGTGCTCTTTGTGAGAGAGATTGTCTTGTGGTAACCTTGATGCAAATAACGAAGGTAATTAAAAAAAAGACAGCAATAAAGTTCAGCTGCTGAACAGACCCCAAATCCCAAATGGAGTTTATGGGGTATCGAAGAAAAGAAAGAATCACTGCATCTCTGGTGTAGAGGTTAGGTGCTGCCTCTTGTCCCAAAGATACTCGGTTCGTCTCCTCGTGGAGCCATCACGATATTTTTCCAGAGACCCTTGATCTCAATATAGGTGAGATCGAGTTCCTAGTCCTATCTGAGAAGGATGATAAAACGTAGGCCCCATGTCCAATTTGAGCATGTAAAAGAACCCTTGGCAATTCAAAAACCGAGAAGAAGAGGTTGAAAAGCTGCTGCTTGGACAAAATTAATTAGAAAGATTAAAATAAAATTCCTGCAAAATATTTTCAACATTACATTGCGGACCCTCGCCGGTGCTACAGAATTTGTGCACTGTCGCTGAGATCTTCCTGTGTAAAAAGAGATCAGAGCACACACGGTTACTCACCAAAGTGCAATGATGATGGTTCTATCAATCAATCAATCAGTATCAGTCTCCTCTCACAGGGTTGAGTGTGGGGCTGGCGACCCCAAACTGTAAAAAAAGAGCAAACAGCCAAAGAAACAAAATAAACCTCAAACTACTCATGAAGATCCAAGTGTCATTGTGGTAGGGAATGGAACAACTGTCAATGATGAAAGACTGAAAATGCATGGAGAACTTTTGAAGTAGAGCTCAAAGAAATGCATAGGACTAGGTTTAAGGTAGAAAGAAAAGCACAAAATTGGATTGAGTGAAGTCTTCGCATTTGTCTTATTGGTTACTAAACTGACGTCATTGCACTCCGGGCAGACCCATAGGTGCTCAGTCTCCCAACAGATATCGAAGAGTATGCATACTGATGGTTCCTGTGGCTCGCTGCTTTTATCTTATTGCCAGTGCGAAAGAATTATGCCCTGCCGTTTAGATCTCCCATGTAAGAAAAGAGATCAGAGCATATGAGGCTGTTCAATAATGATAGTTCTATCATTCAATGAATGTCTACTCTTTCATTACTACAAACATCCTTATGTCCAGGGCAGTAGATCCATGGAAAACCCTGGTGGCTGGAAGCATATATGTTGCCACCCACTCAAACCAAAACTGATCATTTTGGACCTTTTGAAACATGAACACAACAAACTAAAAGGAGTCTAAATGACAATGAAACAGACACCACAGCATGTCCTGCAAGACTGGCCGCTCTTGTGTGAGTTATAAGCTACATGTAGTCACATCTAGTTGACCTGAAAACTAAACTTGGGTTATTGGTTACTAAACTGACATCATTGCACTCAGGGCTGGCCCATATGTGCTCAGTATCTCCCCCAACAGATATAGAAGAGTAAGCATAATGATGGTCCCTGTGACTCGCTGGTTAAACACTCCTCACTCTGTCCCTCAGGTATCCAGTTCTACTTGTACAATAGGTAACTCCACACTGCTGAAATATTTCTGGATCGATTCAATATCTATTTTAGTGTCTTCATCCAACAGGCAGTCGCAAAGAGACCAAAGAACATCCCCCCTTATCCATCTTCAACTCCCCAACAATCGATGTTGCTGATGCAAGCCTGTCCGCTATCTCAACTTTGGGGAAACCTGACAGAACTAAAGCTGACTTCAAAGTTTGCGGTCCACATTGAATTACGTGCATGACCAGATATCACTGAAGAAGAAGCAGATAAAAAGGAGGACAGCAGTTACATCTTCAAGCTTTATTTTCACACAAGAAGTAGTTTTTATCTGCATACATGCTTTCTATCTCAATCTGCAGGAGACACAACTTAAACGCACATCCCTGGCTGCGCAATTAACTATGCAGGATGGCTACACGCAAAAATTATATTTTGCAGGACATTGATTATGGCACATAACGAGAAAAACAAACATAGAAAACCCAAAATGACATGGAGAAAAACTGAAACAAGAACTGAATCACAGGTGGAACACAATACAGAGGACGACCAAGAACACAGAACAGTGTGCATTTATTGCTGTCCATACCGCAAGGGTGTAACAGTGTAAAGATGGAGAGGACATGATTTCTTGTCCCGCCTGTGTGTTGCCGGGGCTTACAAGGGATGCAAGGAAGAGTAACACTGTGATCTACAAGGTATGTATTAAAAGGCGACTGAAGTAGAGGCCTAGAGAAGCTACCCCAAGTAAATTTTTTTAAACTTGTCAGAAATCAGATGTGCTGGCCTACTTGTAGGCGCATAACTGACACAACTTACAATCGCTCTTAGACCTAGATCACATACAAATCGCAAAGAGTTGTTTAACAAGTGGTCGATATGGAGTGCTCGGTGAAGAAGAAGAAATAAGCTGAGTTGACAGCTTAGGCATATTAAAAAGTCATACCTTCTATACTTGCAGTTGTGACAAAGTCTTCAACATCTTTGCTGACTGCCTCGTCACTATCCTCTGCTTCTTCTATACTCTTCCTTGCTGCCTTTCTGTTCACTGCATCATCCTCCTCCTCCTCCTCGTCTTCTTCTTCTTTCTCATTATCTTCCTCAAAATTTCTATCATACTGCAGATTTGTATACTTGGCAATCACCTGTTAGCAAACAATGAAGATAAAATCAATAATCTGTTAGCTAACAGTGATTTTTTTTTAAAAACTATCGTAAAACAAACAATCATCTGTTAGCTAACAATGATAAAAAAACAATCATCTGTTAGCTAACAATGATAACAAACAAACAATTAACGGGTAGCTAACTAATTTTAAAAAGGATAAAAAACTATCTTTAGTTAACAATGATAAAAAAAACAAAGAATCATCTGTTAGCCCATCATCAGGTGACGTGCCGGCTGGCATAGGTGATCACTGATCTCCACAAATCTTTGTCGTTGGTGTTTGCTATTAACTCGCATGTTGACACTCTGCCGTGCCATGAAGTCAGGCTATCCAAAATGGTCTCTCTCTGTCTCGTCTACCCTCAATTTTACTGGTTGTCACAATGTGTTCTAAACCTCTTCTCCTCCTCACATGCCCAAAAATGATGACTGCCTCTTTCTTATATTGATGATAAGCTTTCTCTGTGTCTTGATCTCATTTAGCACCTCAACATTAGTCATTTTAGCAGTCCTTGGTATTTTCATCATTCTTTTGTAAAACCCCATCTCTGTGGCCCTCAGATATTTTTTGATCTGTGTGTTCATTGTCCATGACTCGCATTCGTAAGTCAGTATCTGTTAGCTAACAATGATAAAAAACAATTATCTGTTAGCACTGGGTGTGGCCACATGTTGCTTCTCAGTTCACTTAGGAGAGGACAGTCTTGCAGGACATGCTCCTGTGTCTGTTCCAGATAAAGACCCTACAAAATGTTACCTACGATTTGAAAGATGATACAAAATTACCTATGATTTGAAAGATGATACAAAATTTACTAATTTGAAAGATAATACAAAATGTTATCTACTATTTGAAAGATGATACAAAAGTTATCTACGATTTGAAAGATATACAAAATTATCTACATTTGAAAGATGATACAAAATATTATCTACATTTGAAAGATGATACAAAATATTATCTACGATTTGAAAGATGATACAAAATGTTATCTACTATTTGAAAGGTGATACAAAATAAAAGCTTACAGTATCAAGATTCAATTTAGCCAATTGTCTATTACTGTCCAATTTTCTTCTCAGCTCAGGGTCTACCAGGTAGGGATCCATACTGTGCCTACAGACAAAGTAGAGACCAAAATTATGATTTAAAGTGACTTTTATTACAAATTACAGTAAATATGTTTGCAGTATTTATAACGCTTAAAGTTAACACTGAAGTAAAACATCTGTTCTCATGCCATGAGGTGTATTGGGGAATACAGCGTTTGGTCTGTATTTTGCTTTGAACAAAGATAAATGATTGGTCAACTTCACGTCAGCTGGAGTTCTCTGCGGCTAAGTGATTACGTCGCAGCCTTGCGTTCCAAAGGTTCAAATCTGGACCACACCATTCTGCCGACGAGTAATTTTTTCCAGAGACCCATAGGATTGTTGCCGGAGCTACGGCGCTCATGCAATACTCTTGGCAGGTGGCATGCCAGTTCTGTGGGGAGGGTTGAGCCATATGGGGTAAAACCAGTGCGATGAAGTCAATACGGCTTTAGACCATTTAGACCTCAGCCGCCTTGACTTCTCAGTGTTTCTCTGGTACCTACTTGAGACTGGGTTGATCTGAGAGCCACTATGATCAGAAAGATTTCAAACTCTAACTGTGAAATTTAATCCTGGATACATACATTAACAAAGCTATTATACTAATTACTATGCTTTCAGGCCTATTGAAATTAATACCAACTTATATCATAACGAGAGGGGTCTAACACACAGAGAACGAGATGACAAAAATCATCGTCATAATCAGAGCTGACAAAATTCCTATACCATTTCTAAGTAGTAGCCCTGGTAATGGCTGTGTCATTTCAGTATGGCCAACCAGGTGGAGATTGAAAAAGGAAGGACAACTATGTTGGATAATAACTGCTAAATAGAGGTTTGACAAAGAGCTCCAATACTGGTTCCTAAAATCTGTTGGATAACAACTGCTAAATTGACATTTGACAAAAGGCTCCAATACTGACTCCTAACATATGTTAGATAGCAAACAGATAAATTGACGTTTGACAAAACAGTTCCCCCAACCTAAAGAGGTCTAAGACGAAGGATTGACTTCATTGCACCGTGTTTTACCACATTTGGCTTGGTCCCTCTGCGTAGAAATTGCCGAGAGTATTGCACAAAGCATGAGCTCCATAGCTCCGACAACAATCCTAGGGGTCTCTGGAATAAATGCACCCATGAACAGAACAACAGTCTGGATTCGAACCCACGATCTTTGGAACGCAAGGAAAAGGCGTAACTGATTAGTAACTGAATTGAAAACCAGATTGTGACTGAATTAAATTTAGGTCCCATTTTCCCATTGCAGGTGTATGCACAAATTCAGCCGTTAGTTTTCTTAATTATTAACATATTTTTATGAGTAATATACAGTTTTGTAGGTAAATAAATTTTCTTTAAGATCGTTTGAAAATAAATAAATAGTGGCGCTACCATCTGCTTATAGGAGCCAATCGGTTAACCATTTAACCCACAGAGACCAACAGCGTACTGGACCAAACATAGATAAATAACTTGAAACAAATCAAGAGAGGTACAAATAACAATAGTGTATACAAGTGACTAACATCATAATCAGAATGCTTGCAAATCAACATTAGTTGAACACAGGCAGAACACATATTATATATAGACCTACCGTATACTATCTGTCTGTCTTGTCCCAAAAGTTGCTATAAAATCCTGGTGTCTCCTAGTTTGGAGCATCTCTCCAATATCCACAAACGCTTCTCGTGAAACATCATTAATCATCATGGAACTAGATATGAAACAAAACAAATAGATGTACATGTGGTAAGGATTCAGCATAGAGTACTTTATTCAACAGGCGTCTTCTTCTTTGCGTTCACTGTTGTTTAATGTCTATACAATGAGTCTGGTTGTCTGTGGATGTATGTTGTTGTGTTTGTTAGTTCATCAAGGTTTCCAAAAAGCTTTGAATGAATGTTTGTCTCTAATGGCCAGTCTTCTTCTTCTTTGCGTTTGTTTTTAAATTCTAATCATTGATATGTTTGATCTGTGGACTGTATGTTGCATTGGTTTGTAGTTCATCAAGGTTTCACACGCTTTAGGAATGAATGATTTCGCTCTAATGGCCAGTGTTCTTTCCACAGTTGATTCATCTTGCAGGATGTGTTTGGCTGTCTGTCCACATGCATGTGATGAAACCAGTCTTAGTCTTACAGGTGTGTTCACTTAGGACATTAAACCCGGTGAAGAATTTATGAGTGCCAGAAGGAAGCAATACATCCTTGTTAGTATGTATCGGAGTAGCTAGAAAATACAGACAAAACCCTGGTAGTTGTGGAGGCAGAAGTTCAGGCACTGATTTCCGAGAACTTGCCTGATGGCAATGTTGTGGTGTTATCAGTTATATGAGGACTATCATCATAGTACTCTAGACATGTCCATAGGTGTTCAGATCCCCACCCCAACAAAACCAGCAGCACAACATGCCAGTTCGATGTGGTGATTTACACAGATGGGTTGGTGGTTCAGTATACTTGGAGCTCATGAGCTTTTTACTGCTCCGGTCGAAGGGATAATATGAAGGAAGACAGTGGTTGTTTTGCCGTGACTACAAGTAGTCTGACTTTGGAGGTCATGGTAATAACTGAAGCAATGGCTTGGTTGAAGTCATACACTTTTAGCCATGCATAATTTCTCAGTGACTCAATGAGTATGTTCAGGAAGATTGAAATTGGTTGGACTTAAAGGGAATGGTTGGAGTCTCTGAAGTATGCTGACAAAAATCAGTTTATTTTTGTGCCAGGGCACTCAGGCGTAAAGAAAAATGAATGGGTAGAAAGACTTCCAGATATGGCTACTGTAGAAAGCGAATGAGCAATGGACCCGGCTGATATTCTGAAAGTCTTCAGGGAGATAGGGCATGTAAATGATGCTCTGTTGGAAGGTGAAGAATTCAACAAAAACTCATATAGACTAGAATAAGTCAAACAGCTCTCTGTCAGTGTTAGCAGGCGGAACATACACCAGAGCACATCCCGCAAGACTGTCCTCTCCTGGGTGAGCTGAGAAGCAACATGTAGCCACACCCAGTTGACCTGAAAACTAAGCTTTTGGGAAACCTGACAGACCTGAAGCTGACTGCCCAGTTTGTGGTGCACAGTAAATTAAGCGCATGGCCACAGATCGCTGAAGAAGAAGGAAGGTGAAGAAGAAAACTACAACTAAATTCAAAAATATTTAACTTAAGAAAAGCTGACCAGAAGTAAAGAACATATTACTGACCTCAGATTTAAATTGCATTTTTTGTTGGTCAACTTGACTATATTCTTGATGTCATGGAAGTCTGGGAATACTTTTTTCTTGTTCAAGAATTTCTGAATGCGACGATTAATTTCTCTATAACGAGTACCTGAGGAAATCATACTTGAATCAATAACAAATAAGTACAGTTCTTAAATACTTCTATGTATATTTGATTGGAACTAACAGGGTAAAAAAAGTGAGGAGGCTAGAGACGTATAACTAACAAAAAATGAGGTCTCTGTGGTGTAGAGTTTAGGTGTTCGTCTCTCGTGCCAAAGGTACCAGGTTCGCTCCCTCGTGGAGCCATCTGATATTTTTCCAGAGATCCCTGATCTCAGTGTAGGTGAGATCGAGTTCCTAGTCCTATCGGAGACAGTCGATAAACCGCAGGTCCCGTATTCAATATGAGCCCGTAAAAGAACCTGTGGCTGTTCAAAATCGAGAAGAGTAGGCTGAATAGTCGCTGCCCGGACAAAATTCATAAGACTGGAATTTAAATTCCTACAAAAATATTTTCACCATCTGCGGGGACCCAACGCCAGTGCTACGGAGTTCATACACTGCAGTTGGGATCTTCCTGTGTAAGACAGAGATCGGAGCACACATGGTTACTCACCGAAGTGCAAGGATGATGGTCATATCATCAATCAACTAAAAAAAAACTGAATTACGGATATTGAGGGCATGCCAATTTTTCTGTTTAGTTTCACATCTGGTGAGAGCGTCAGTGATGACAGAACCAATATAAATTAACTGATTTACGACTCCCAACTAGTGACCACGGACGTTTATGGATATTATCAGATCATTAGTGACTGCTGTCACTTTTACTTCATGTGGTAGTTGAGCAGCCAGGTCACTGATGTAAGCCAAGAAAATGTGGGGAACAGATCCTCGCTATGACGCCATGAGCAGTAGAGCTTTCTCTTGAAAAACATCCCAACAAGACAAGAAAGTACAAATTATCTGTATCCTAAAATCATATATAAATATACCAACACGATCGTACATAAAATAAGTGCCGTAAGACCACACATAAATACATACCAACACAACCACACAAAATAAGTGCCCTAAGACACATATACAACACAATACAAATAATGCCCTAAGACCACACATAAATATACCAACAACACAAAACAGTACACAAAGTACACAATCTTTCCCGATTAGGCCTTTACAAATATACCAACACAACCATACCTAAAATAAATGCCCTAAGAACACACATAAATATACCAATACAACATGACAGCAAAAAAATCAAGCGTCCTAAGACCACACAAAAGAACATAACAACATACCACTATATCTAATTGTTCTCTCCGTGGGACGTCCAGTGGTGATAGACCTCTCAGTAACCTCACACAGTTTGTTCCAGACTGCCACAAACTTTCGTTTCAGTTTATCCTCATAAATGTAAGCTGCGTTATCATCATCCAGATCATCTAAGCTCAACTCAGTGTCTTGACATTTCTCAATTTCGCTACGCAATGACTGGTCAGAGATTAAAATGATTATTAAACCACAGAAAAAAAGGTTATGAGACAATTATAAAAAAATTCAATGCAAAATACATAAAAATATTTTATGTCACCACTCATACATTTAACTTGTTCTATGCTTTTCAGCACACAGCTTATTCTGATGAACGCCATTCACCGCGCCATTCAAGTCATTTCGCTTATACAAGTCACAAGTGTGTTGCGGAGCCTCAAGGGACAAAGAATAGTAACACTGCGACCTACAGTGCATGTCGAAGGGTGACTGAGGTAGGGGCCTAGGGAAGCTACCCTAGTATATAAAAAGCATTGGAGAAATCGGATGTGCTGGCCTACTTGGCATAACGATCAATCGATCTTGGGCTCAGATCACATACATATCACAAAGAGTGATTAACAAGTGCTCTATAAGGACCGTTTTTTCCCCGATCCAGAAGCACTTGAGCTTTCAGCTCTTCGGCTTGGTGCCATGGACATTGTAACCCTTTGGTTCGGTGCCACGAACACTATGAATCTGGGGAAAATGTGGCTTTTCTGCTCGCCGCGAATTGAACCCGCACACAGAGGGCTAGTCACCCGCAGTCCAGCGCTGCTACAACATCGCTGGGCAGGCGGGCATATGGAGCGTTTAAAGAAGAAGCTTATACAAGTCTTTCTAGTTTTACTTCTACTAATTTTAGTGTCTATTTTTATCCTTCCGGTTTCTCCACAATAATAGCATCACTTTTTCTGTGAATTTGATCGGTCATTTACCAAAGTTTTGATTTGATTCAAGTGTATTTGTGGTTGCTACAGATGAGCTAATTGTAAACAGTTTATGGTGGAACAAAGACCCTTCATGTAATCAGTATCCAATGTATATAACAGGAGAGCAGTGGCAGATTTTGAAACAAAATTACATGATGATACGGATAGTAGTAATACTAGTAGCGATTCAGATTTAGAATCAGGCAGTCGATGATCAAGGTCCAGCTGGAGCAGCTAGTTGTAAACAGTATGATTCTGAGCCATATACGCATCATCATGTGTCAAATCCTCATTTCTATTAGATATATCATCAAATTTCGCCTGGACGTCAAATATTGGATTACAAATTAATCCCTAGAAGCACAAAGCGATAGCTTTTTGAAGATGCTGTTATAATGTCAAGTAAGTGTTACATATGTCACTGACAATTTAAATTTTTTCTATTTATGTTGTCATATTTGCCAAAGTTCTTCTAAAATATTCCATGTATTGCTTTTAACCTTTTTATTCTAATAGGTTGTCCAGTTTTCTTCAAATTTATATATAATAAGATATATATTTGTTTATTTATTGACAAGTAGTTTTGATTTTTTTTAAATAACCCATTGCATATTTTGTCACCCTTAAATTAACTGTGTACAACAGAGGAAACAACTATGCATGGAAAGAGTTAAAAAAGGGGGTTTAAAGCCGGAAAATTGACTTCATTGCACCGGGTTTACCCCATATAGCTCAATCCCTCTCCGCAGGAATGGCATGCCACCTGCCGAGACTATTGCACAAAGTACGAACTCTGTAGCTTCAGCAACAATTCATGGAGTCTCTGGAAAAAATGCACTTGTGAAAAGAACGACATGGTCTGGATTCAAACCCACGACAGTTAAATATCTATAAGAGTGGGCTGGCTGGTCACGCAAAATTAATTTAAAAGATTATACACATGGTTATTCTCTGAAGTGTTTTTTTTTTTTTTTTCGTCCGCTTCAACTCAGACAAGTTTCATCTCTGAAACTGATTTTGCGTGAAGATCCGTTTTCCAATCTTACAATGGCAGCGTGTACATTGTAAATTACTACACTGGCAGCGTGGTGCTCAATGTACTCTTAATTAGTATTCACTCGCCATACAGGCAGATTTTCTCCGACTTCAGAGGTACCACGTTATCGTCCTGAGTAAGACCAGGGACTCGAACAAATGCCGGATAGTAGGTTCGAACCCGAGCATGAGGTCTCAAGCTAGCGGCCGAGCTACTACAACTACTCTAGCAGTCCTCTCTCTGAAGTGTAATAATGATGATGGTCATTTCAATCAAATATACATTAAATAATATTTTAAAACTGCCGGAGATGGCAAGGGCGGCAAGGAATAGTAACACTGAGACCTACAAGGCATGTTGTAAGAGGTGACTGAGGTATGAGCCTAGGAAAGCTGCCCTAGTAAATAAAAGTGTAGCAGAAATCGGATGTGCTGGCCTACTTGTAGGCGCATAACTGGGACAACATACAATCGCTCTTAGGCTCAGATCACATACAAATCAAAAGAGTGGTTTAATAAGTGGTCGATATGGAGCGTTCGAAGAAAAATATTTTAAAAATTTAACTTCAAACAGGTTTACCTAGTTACAAAATATCAACCAAAAACAACTTACTCCAAGCAAACGTTCTAACTTGACGACTCGTCTTTGTTGTTTGAGATGGTTTTTGCCATGTTCATTATCCTCCTGAAATTCATCAGCTGAAACACCAGCCTCCAAGGTCTTGTCTTCCATCAAAGATGAACCAGCTTTGCAACCTTTAATTATTAACAAAATTCAATATAACATTTGATAAAGTAAGAAGTCATGTTGTTATATGATAGAAGTCATGGCGCATTAGGCATTCCCATGTGTGCTCCATCCTCCGATGCAGCAGCCATTCTAAAGTCCACTTGCTCACCTACCCAAGAGAAGTTGATTAGTATATCTTCTCTCTCTACCATGAAGACGACACTGTCTGGCATGTCCCATAAATCCCAATTCTTGCAAATGGTCTAGTGTCTGAGACTCGCCGATATGACATAATAAAAGCCGTCCATCGCAAGAAATGATGACAACAGCTTCAGACGTGTGCTGCTGCACCTCTCTGGTGTGTGCGGAGGTGAGTGTAGAGTCCAATCCTAGAACATAATCTCCTACCACAAGTGGGTCATACATGATCAAGGTTAGACATGTGGGTGTTGTGTGTTCTATCTTTTCACGCAGTTAGTTTTCTCTGTGCCTCAGCTATGCGAGTTCTTCTTGTGTTGTTACACCACATTTGGTGATCTTGCGCCAGGGATTCCCAGCATGTGGTGTCTATAACAAAGCATTTCAGAGACCCATAAAAAGAGTGTCTTTAACTCTTTGTGTCCTAGAAAATTTTGGGGTGTGGTCACGCTCTGTCAGAACACATTTCTAGCAAACTTTTTCAAAATGGAGTGATCTTGGAAATATGCCTATAAATTTAGTTCTATGTAAGCTACATTTATACTGTTGGCATCAAAATATGCAGAATTTAATTCTGAACATTTTGATAATAAATAGTTATATTTGTAAATTAGTATTTATTTAGTAAATTATTGTTGTATTTCATGTTATTGAAAAAAATCAAATTAAAAATGCCATCATTGTCGGTGAAATCATAAACATGTTGTGTGTATTTAATTGAACTTTGGAACAAATCCATGGCTTGTTCGGCACTTTAACTACGTGGAGGACGAAACAACATCTTGTAACTAAACGTTTCACACGAAAGTTGACTTTTTTCACAACAGGAAAAATATATTTGCGAATAAAACTATTTATAAATAATCGAAAATAAATTCTGCCATGCCGTATAGTATATGAATGAAATGGGAGTTATCTGCACATTGAATTCACATTGAAACATTCCTTACGTTCATCTCAATACGCTGACTTGACTGTACACACCTGGACATGCTGGAGGGCAAGGCAACAAACATGCTGACTTTCTTGCAAACAATGCCCCACCTCAAGCTGGTAGTAGTATGAACAGAGTCATTGCCATCAATGTTGTGAGCGCTCATTTATATGGGCTTGTATAGCAGACACACAAGAAAACTAAACCAGTTCCACACAAGCTGTCTACGCAGACTACTAAAAATAAACTGGCAGGACAAAATTCCAGATACCAAAGTCCTCATAAGAGCAAAGATCCCAAGCGTCAACACACTGTTTCAGAAGGCACAAGCGAGATGTTCTGCTCAGATGCCTGATAAGCGCATCCCAAAATAGTTAATGTATGGTGAGCTTGAAGAGGGCTGACGTCCAGCTGGTGGACAGAAAAATGCTTTAACTCATTGCGTCCAGTCGATGCTCCCAACGTAGAAAACAGTTCTCTAAATATGTCTAAACACGCTGCCAACGTCTAATTTGGGCCCATGCATGTTTTGTTTCACTGTTCAGCTACTATACGTCCGACATTGTTTTTGTTTACTGAATATCTGTGGTTCAAATACGACAAATTAGACAACAAATACTTCCATTAAACAATGAGGCAATAGACCCAAAAATCAAAGATCTGATTTATAAAAGGGATATTTCTTCTTCTTCTGCATTCTCACTAGATTGGGATTTGGATTCTCTAATAAAGGCAGCCGTCTGCCTCAGATTATCAGCCACGCCATACAGTTTGTCTTGGACGCTGGTATAAGTGGGCCACCTCTTTCTTCCCAGGTCTGCATACTAGGGACAGTTCTGTAGGATATGTTCTGTTGTCTACTTGCCAAGCCACAGGCACAGGTCGTTGGTGCCTATCTTGAATTTAGTGTACATGTGGTGTCTCATTCTGTTGTGACCTGTCCGGATAAAAGGGATATGAGAGATATCCTTTAGAAAATTACTAACAATAAAGAAAGTAAGTTGAGTGCATTTGTGTCTCCCGTGTGTTGCCGGGGAGAACAAGAGGAGCAAAAGAATAGTAACACTGCGACCAACAAGGCATGTCAAGAGGCTACTGAGGTAGTGACCTAGGAAAGCTGCCCTAGTAAATAGAAATCGGATGTGCTGGCTTACTTGTAGGTGCATAACTGGCACAATGTACAATCGCTCTTAAGCTCAGATCACATGAAAGAAAGATGGCATATCCTTTACAGGAAGTAGCCATCAACAACAGTAAACGAGTCGTCAATTTTCTAGGCACCACTTATACATTAAGTAGTTTCCATTGCTTTTTCCGATCCAGAAGCACTTCAGCTTTCAGCTCTTCGGCTCGTGTCATGGACATTGTAACCCTTCGGTTCAGTGCCACGAACATCGTAAATCTGGGGAACCTGTGACTTTTCTGCCAGCCTGCGGAATTGAACCCCACTCACAGAGGGCTAGTCACCCTAGTCCAACCAAACTGGCAGCCATTGCTTTCTGAGCGTGGAGGTCTATTTTTATCGTTCGTAAAAATCCAAGGGAACTAATTTGCTTCCAAACTTGCCCGCCGTGGAGTCTGAACCAGGTACGATTGGGTTACGATCAAGCTCACTACCGCTTACGCTAGAAGCGCTCAAAAAGTGATTTAACAAGTGGTCGATATGAAGTGCTCAAAGAAGAAGAAATAAAATGTGATTCACTGTATCAGAGCTTTTTTAAACAGCTGGCATAATTTTTATAGTATCCCTCTCCCACTGTTTTGTTCTGCGTATTATAAGAAATCGCGAGCCTGTGTGTTGCCAGGGCGCACAAGGAGCAAAGAATAGTACCACTGCGACCTACAAGGCATGTCGTAGGGAAGCTACCCTAGTAAATAAAGAGTGTCGCAAAAATTGGATGTGCTGGCCTACTTGTAGGCGCATGACTGGCAATCACACAGAGTGGTTAACAAGAGGTCGATATGGAGCGCTCAAAGAAATTAGATGTATCAGAACTACTTTTTTAAATAATTGACATCATTTTGTAGTATCCTTCTTACACTGTTTTATTTTGCGTATTATAAGAAATCGTGGAAATGAAACAAAAAAACAGAATTTAGAAGTATGATCTTGTACATACCTGTTGACGAAGACTTTGGTTCCAGTGTTGTCTTTTCTTTACTGTCCAGTGAGTAAGACTTGCTAAACACGCTGCTGTTTTTGCTGCCAGTAGATGTATCCAGCTTTGTGCTGGACAACAAAGGTACCCTTTAGACACCTTTGTATTTACAGCTCTTTGAGAGTCAAAGTATCCTCTTTATTAGAAATTGCTGAAACATCACGCACAACTTCTTGTTCTTTTATTACTTTATTTTCATAATTCACGGAACTGTGATTTACATTGCTGGTTTGGTCTTGTTGTTCAACAGTTTTCTCACTACTAACAATGGCTATATTTGGTGGTAGCACTGTGTTTGATACTGATAACTGTTGAGGGAATGGTAATTTCTCTAATGCTACGTACGATGAAATCTCTTTAGTATCGGTAGCGTTCAATACAGACAGATTATTTGATTTGGTATCTGTTTGTACCCTGTGGAAACTGTCTGTTTCTAAAATGGGATTCTCTTCAGACATTATAGCAACAGATTCAGATAAACTACTGCCTATACAATCTAATTGTAAAGTTTGGCTGTATTCACCTGTGGCGCTAGAAAATCCTTTCAGTCGTTTTTTACAGAAAGGTGATGATTCAATTATTAACACGTCTGGTGAATTTGACAACTCAACATCAACAATATAAGTGGATTTCTTTTTGGGTGACTCTGCTGTTGATGTTTTCAGTCTACTATCATTGATCTGGCTCTTGTCACCATCGATTTGAGAGATCGGTGATTCTTGATCGTTACTGCTGCCGTTAATGAGTATGTTACATTTGTTGGAAGTGTCAATAAGTGTACCTGTTCTAATACAACCATCTTCAGCAATATCATCAACCCCTACAATTGAAACAGATCTTCGGTGTGACTTTTTTTTAGTCACATCTGAAGGATATGAAATGTGAAGACTTGATGTGCCTGAATCAGAAATCTCGCTATCACAGTAAGTGAGAATATTTCTGTCACTGCTATCTTGTCGCCCACTTGAGTGTGCTTCTAAGCTACACATAGGCGATCCACTATGATATATCAAGCTAGTGCCAAGATCCTTTTTTAAATTTTCTACTTGATCATCACTTGCAACAGCAATGCATGATGCATTGTCAAAATTTCCGTCAGTGATGGAACAAGTTCTTTCAACATGAGATTGTGCGCTGTCATTTCTTTGCGCGCTGTTAGTGTTTTGATCGAATAATGGTACACTACAATGTGGAAAACTCTCCACCACTACACTACAGTCTTTCAACTTATGAATCTTATCTGCATGCACAATCTCTGTGTCTGAATCTGTTGAATGCTTCCTTTTCTTAGCCAACTTCTTTCTTTTAGCCTGTGCATTTATCTTAAGTTCCGTTAACAAATCTTTCAGGTGGACAAACTTGCGTGTATCTTCATTGCTCATGTCCCTTTGAGTTCTCTCCAGAAGCATGACCATTTTATCAGAAGTGCGAAAATCAACATCACAACCTTCATATCGAGATTTGATCAAATCTAAAAACTTGGGGTTTTCTCCTTTCAGTGAAATGGAACAGAAGTCCAGAAACTGAAACAAACAAAAAAGAAAGTAAAAAATTAATGTCAATATGTTCATGTCTCTATAAAGCAAAGAAATCCTTTTTATACCTTGAGGTATAGGGTAATACGGTGATATGCCCGTATTTTTCATTGACCGTCGGCACAATATGGGTGAAGTGGTCAACATCATGTCAGCTGCCTTACTTACCAGTGCTTTTCCTTCTTCTTCCCCCTTCAACTCCCAATGGAGCACAGGTCTTCAACAAACTACTTCCAGTTCTTCGTCTCTCCTGCCATCCCTTCTAATTCTTTCCATGTTTTACCTATCCCTTTTATATCAGTCTCCAGCTCTCTTCTCCAGGTATGTCTAGGCTTTCCCTATAGTCTTATCTTGCAGGTTCCAAAGCAGTGCCTTCCTTACAATGCTGCCTTACAAGTCTTCTCAATATGTGTCCTATCCATTGCCAGCATCTCATCCTTAGTCCTTTTTCCAATGGTATGTGTTTTACCTGGTACCCAATTAAGGCTTGGTCGACCTGAAAGCCGTTATGGTCTGAAAAATATTCCACGCCCACTGTGGAAAATGAACCCGGCCCTATTAGCCTATGAATCGAGTTCACTAACAACTACGCTACTGCGGTTCTGTCGTGTCTTTATACCTATCAAAAAAATATCATAAACAAGTAAATAAATGAAATTTGATTTTTAGCTCATTGCAGATCTTACTCATGCTGGCTATTTCTGTTGGGCTTTCAAGAATTCGTTTTCATTTTCCTGATGGCTGCTTAGCTCAAACTGGTGGACGGTACCATGATGATGCTACGAGCTGGGAAGTCTTGTAGAGGCGACTAATGAATATGGGTAAAAATTATTCATGATGACTCGGTTGTAAGGGGCCTTACATTTCTTCAACTGCATCAAACAGGGCTGCATATTCATCATATTGTCACTTGTGCTCTTCAAATGAATATGGATGGTGTTAACTGTTAGCCTCCATGTTCATGGATGGCTCTAAGGAATGTGATGGAAATGGGGTAAAAGTTAGATACAGAACTGAGAACAGATTGGAATGATTACCATAATCTATTCAATATTAGGAGGTTAAAATCCTCCACAAAGGTGAAGAAATTAACCATCTCAAACCTGTTGTTTGAATGATTGTGCCCAGCAAGGCTTGCTTCAACTCTGAGGAAGCTGTTTAACGTTTGTAAAATTAAATACACATTTTTTCAGAATAAATAATAGGTTTACGACGAATCAATTTTTTTCTGATTTAGTTTCATTTGTCAGTGGCTGTCTATTGTGTTTTAATAGTGACACTACTACTGACAGTACTCAAAGTATGTACCATAGCGGATAGCCTAGCTGTCTGTAGCACCGACGTCGACGATAGATAGTTAAGTCACTTATTTTGAAAATCAAAATCGATGAAAAAAAGTAATTACTAAAAAAAAAGTAAACAATAACTATTAAACTGTCGTACCGTTTGCAAATATCTCAGAAATCGTATTAAAGACGCAGCACCTACCTTCTCATACACTTCCTCTGGTGACATCATTATTGTTTTATGTCTTACGGATGGTTTAATTACAAAATATACAAAAATCAGGTACTTCAGCCGCCTTTTATCAACAAAACGTCTTTAAAGTCCGCCATTTTGTCGAGAATGGCCTACTTCCGTTGTGAAAATAAAAAAAAGAATGCTCTTTGTTTGAACGACTAATATAATAAAGTTAGCGAGTGGATAAATTGGAGCTGATAATTTTTTTTCTCTCCATTAATTCATTTCTGGCCATCTATCTCTATATTATTTATCTGTATATTTGTAATTTTTCAGATATTTTACATCTGTAAAATATTGATGTTGAAGATGTACTTTTTGTTAGCAGCGGTCTGCTTCTGCACCCGGTCGATCTGACTCGTTGATCACACGTGATTGATAGGACCATCATTGCACTTCGGTGAGTTACCATATGTGATCCGATCACATACTCACAAACGGTAACTAACCGAAGTGCTCCGATCTCTTTCTTACACATGAAGATTTCAGTGGCAGTGCACGAACTCCGTAGCACCAAAGAGGGTCCACGATGTAATTTAGAAGATAGTGAAAATATTTTGTAATAATTTTATTTTAAAACTTTTCTAATTAATTTTGTCGGGACAGCGGCTTTCCAGCCTGCTCTTCTCGATTTTGAACTGCCAATGGTTCTTTTACGTGCTCAATTTAACAAGGAACATACGTTTTATCGTCCGTCTCCGATAGGACTAGGAACTAGATCTCACCTACACTGAGATCAGGAATCTCACGCGTGATTTATTTGGGTGTCGGTGTAAGACAGACAGTGATGGTAGTGTATGTCCAGTTTCCTAAATAAGTGGTTATTCGCCTAGTTATTCAACTTAAATATGCATCCATCTGTTTAAGTTATGGGAAAGATGAGGAATTTGTAATCGCCGACGGAACTACCTTCTTTTCTTGATAGATAAAGAGCGATTTGTAAAGGGTTATCAATAATAGACATTATACGATAATAGACATTATTAATGCTGAAGGGCAAAGAGGCAATGAGGCAGATGCAATGCTACGATTGAGAATGGGTCGTCTTTGGACAAAAGCGACATCATCCACGCTCTAAGAGAAAACATACACTCTGAAGATTTCAACGAAGAAGATAAATGGTATTCTTTATCTCGGTTGCGCAAGTTGTGCATACCGATAGGAGTGGCAAGAAGGAAAAACCACGAGAGAAAACCCAGTATATACATCAACCAACACAGCACGGGAGTTGTTAGCCTAAACACACTGAAATACATGCTTGGGGGGGAGATCGGAGCAATTAAGGAGATGTGCGATGATCCTCGAATGAACAATAATAGACGAAAAAATTAAGTTAAATTCTGTTATAACGAGAGACACAAGACCAAAAGATTATAGTGTCTTTATAGCAGTATTGGGGTTATATCGAATGACACCATGATAAAACATTACAGAGGAAAGTTTGAGAAAGCAAGGGAAACAGAGATATGAGAACTTAGAAATGGGCAGTTACAGTCTAGGTACAACACCAAGGCAAAGACAAGGATGCTGAGATTCATTGCAGCCACCTCTTGGAAGACCGTGATTATGATCAATGCAGCTTATAGAGAACAACACAAACATTTAAGCTTATTAGTCTCACACCAACACGCAAACACGCGCACATCAAACAACGTGGTTGACCGTTCACTTCTTCTTCTGTGTCGTTTACAACCAATTAATCACACGTTTCCACTTATGGAACAATGTTTTCAGGAATGTAGATATTTTGTTGTTCATTTTTAGCTGATAGTGTAGGCAATGGATTGTAGCTAGTGGTAGAACAGCTAGTTCAGTCTGTCAAAAAACAGAGTGAAGGATCAGAACCTTTGTCTGAATACAAAGAAAATAATGTCCACTGACAAAACAAAACCTCAATAAAAGGTTCGCCTTAGGTTGAAAGTTGCGTGCCTCGGCTTAAAGAGGCTTTAATCCCCTACTTAACATGAATGGAGATTGCACGAAAGAAGTTAGAAGAAGAATAGACAGAACTCCAGAGTGTAGCCAGTATGAAGAAACTATGGCAAGATACAAGATAAGAAATAAAAGACTTCTGAGAACATGCATATTCCCTGTGGCAACATGCGGGCCATAAAACAAACATTAAAGAACAAAATTGAGCTTTTGGAACAAGGTGCTACAGAAAAGTTCTTAGAACATCATGGACAGAGAATTAAAAAATAAACATCCTACAAGACATACATATCGAGGAACATTGGCTCATCTTCTTCTTTTTGCGTTCGTTCTTTACGACCAATTTTAATCACTCTTTGTGATATGTTTGATCTTTTCAAGAACGTGTATACGTAGCACATTGGTTTGGTAGGCCCCTAAACGCATAAGACTTCTACACGTTTAGGACACACGCATCCGATTTCAGCCAAACCTCCTTAGTCGTCTCTTACGACATGCGTGGCAGGTAACAGTGGTTCTATTCTTTACACCCCACATTTTCGGCCCGGTAACCACTCGGGCGTCCCTTGGCTCATAAATAACATCATGTCCTGAAAAATGAAATATTTTGGCCACGTTAAACGTCACCGTGGTTTGAAGAGAACGGTAATGGGGTGCATTGTTCCTGGAGTACGAGACAGGGGACAATCAAGATTAAGATGGCAGCAGGACATCAAAGAAACCTTGAACATGATGCTGGAAGAGGCTGGAGAACTTTCTAGAGAGAGAGAGAGATAATTTTTCAGGCGAGTTGTGATGAAAGCAACGTTCATGAAGGGACATGCTCCTACTTGAAGTACTTTAAGAATCAACAAGAGAATATGAGCACCATCATCCAAAAGAGATGCAGGAGATGGATCAGAGATGTGATACGCATGGAGACTAACTCTGTCGTGAACATCGCACAGAGCTTGACACCAGACGGTAAATGAAAATGTAGAAGACAAAACCAACCTGAAGGAGAACAGTAGAACAAGAACTGAAAGAAATCAATTATAGCCCGAACACAATACAGAGGAAGGCCTAGAATAGAGAAGATTTGTGATAATTTGTTGCTGTCCTAAGTACCAGGGGCATCACAGGATAGAGAGAGAGGGGGAGAACTTGATACTTAATAACCCTATAACACTACTTTGGCTACATCAGCATCAAATACTTAGGTCTTATTCTTTTGTCACACTTTCCATTTGTTGCCCAGTGTTGTGGTTTTCTGTTTTTGTCTTGCGTTGCTCTATTAGCTTAGGTATACTTATTTCTGCTTTTAGACAGGATTCTGCTATGCCCTCTATCCACTTTTTTCGAGGTCTTCCTCTAGCCTTCTTTCCTGATGTTATGTTGTAGAAGACTGCATACAGCGGAGTTTGGTTGCATTCTTATTTAAGTAATCAATACATTTTAAGTGGCCGAACTATCTCATTCTTTGTTTCTCAATGTAATTCAAGTAAGGTTCTGTCCCAACTTTCTTTCCTATCTAAGGTCTAGTACTGTGAAAAATCTTTCATTCACCTTCCTAGTTAAGAATATGTGTGCTCAGAATGCACGCAATAGTGTAGTTTTGTGACTCAAACCAGAGTAGTGCCTTGATTGATTGATATGAACATCATCATTTCACTTTGGTGATCAACCATGTGTGCTCTGATGTCTTGTCTTACACAGGAAGATCTCAACGACAGTGCCCAAACTCCAAAGAACTGACGATGGTCCCTGATGTAATTCAGAAAATGGTTTAAAATATTTTGTAGGAATTTTATTTTATAAATTTTTCTAATGAATTTTGCCTGGGCAGTGGGTAGTGCCTTAGTCATCTCCAATACTTACATTGTCATGCTACTTCTTGACATACTAAATCAGCGTTTCCAAAGTGGCGGTACCGCCCTTGTGGCGCTGAAGCCTTCCAGAGGGGCGATAGTGGGTTCAGAAGCATGTGGGGAGAGTTTTTTCGTGATTTTGCCATTGAATAATCATTAAAAATTTGAATTCGGCATTTTAATTCATCTTATGTCCATCTTACACGATCCATTTTTCATCAATTTTCTATTTCATGTATATAATCATTTTTCTTCTTAGTTGTTCTTTAGACCAATTTAATCATTTTTGATATGTTTGATCTTGCCAGACTTATCGTCACATTGTTGTAGCCAAACATAGACACATTTAATATGATCGATCAGGCGTTGGTAAACTGTTATAATCGGGAGGGGGCTTGCAAAGTTTTTGTCGTGCAAAGTGGACGGTGGGCCGAAAAAGTTTGGGAATCTATGTACTAAATGAACCACTGGCTTTCTTTATCTTTTTTTCCTATCTTATCCATCTTCAACACCCTGACAATCAGTAATAATATTATTTCTGCAGTCACCGAGTGGTTACCGGGGCCCAAATTTGGGGTGTAAAGAATAGAACCATTGCTACCTGCCTCGCATGTCGTAAGAGGCGACTAAGGAGGTTTGGATGAAATCGGATGCACATGTCCTAAACGTGTAGAAGTCTATGCGTTGAGGGTCTACAAACCTATGTGCAACGTATACACGTTCTTGCAAAGATCAAACATATCACAAAGAGTGATTAAAATTGGTCGTAAAGAACGAACGCAAAGAAGAAGAAGATTTCTTGCAGTACTCCTCTTTTTTTGTATCAAGCATAGGAAAGCAGTGTGTTAAATTCAAAGGGCCACAAGTTTTCAAAAAGGGTCTAAAGCCGAAGGATTGACTTCATTGCACCGGGCTGTTACCCATATAGCTCGGCATTTCTCAGCAGAAATGGCATGCCATCTGCCAAAACAATGCACGAGAAGAGAACAGCATGGTCTGGATTCAAACCCACGACCTTCTGAACACATTGCAAAGGCTTAACCACTTAGCCAAAGAGACACAAGTAACCATATTAAATATATATATATATATATATACTTCTTCTTTTGCGTTCGGTTTCGTATGCTCGTCTATATATATATATATATATATATAAATGTTACTGTAAATTAACTGTTAACCATCATTTTAACATGATCAGATGACTGTGATTTGGATGTCTCAAACACTTGTGTGATCATGCGCTATTAACATTGGTGGACATGAGAAACTTAAGTATATCCCCATATACAGCCTCAGAGCCTTAAGATAGAAATATTACTTTCAGCAGTTAAGAATCATATGTAATATATATATATATATATATATCATCATCAAGGTACGTATCCTTTATAGGACGTTGCCTTTGCAGCGCATCTTCTTCTTCTTCTTCTTTGCGTTCGTTCTTCACGACCAATTTTAATCACTCTTTGTGATATGATTTGATCTTTGCCAAGAACGTGTATACGTTGCACATTGGTTTAGTAGGCCCTAAACGCATAGACTTCTACACGTTTAGGACATGTGCATCCGATTTCAGCCAAACCTCCTTAGTCGCCTCCTACGACATGCTTGGCAGGTAACAGTGGTTCTATTCTTTACACCCCAAATTTGGGCCCCGGTAACCACTCGGGCGTATAATCATTTGAAAAGTGACCATGTATAACAGAAATATATATCAATTTTCTATGTCAAGAGAAAATAGAGATTATATAGTATGGAGAGGGCGTTGGCAAACTGTTATAATCGAGGAGGGCTTTACAAAGTTTTTGTCGTGCAAAGTGGACAGTGGGCAGAAAAAGTTTGGGAATCTATGTACTAAATGAACCACTGGTTTTCTTTATCTTGGGTTTCCTATCTTATCCATCTTCAACACCCTGACAATCAGTTATAATATTATTTCTGGCAGTCACCCGAGTGGTTACGGGGCCCAAATTTGGGGTGTAAAGAATAGAACCATTGCTACCTGCCCGCATGTCGTAAGAGGCGATTAAGGAGAGTTTGGCTGAAATCGGATGCACATGTCCTAAACGTGTAGAAGTCTATGCGTTTAGGGGCCTTCAAACCAATGTGCAACTATACACGTTCTTGGCAAAGATCAAACATATCACAAAGAGTGATTAAAATTGTCGTAAAGAACGAACGCAAAGAAGAAGAAGATTTCTTGCAGTACTCCTCTTTTTTTGTATCAAGCATAGGAAAGCAGTGTGTTAAATTCAACGGGCCACAAGTTTTTAAAAAAGGGTCTAAAGCCGAAGGATTGACTTTATTGCACCGGGCTGTTACCCCATATAGCTCGGCACCTCTCCGCAGAAATGGCATGCCACCTGCCAAAAACAATGCACGAGAACAGAACAGCATGGTCTGGATTCAAACGCACGACCTTCTGAACACATTGCAAAGGCTTAATCACTTAGCCAAAGAGACACAAGTAACCATATTAAATATATATATATATATATATCTTCTTCTTCTTCTTTGCGTTCGGTTTCGTATGTTCGTCTATATATATATATAAAATGTTACTGGTAAATTAACTGTTAACCATCATTTTAACATGATCAGATGACTGTGATTTGGATGTCTCAAACACTTGTGTGATCATGCGCTATTAACATTGGTGGACATGAGAAACTTAAGTATATCCCCATATACAGCCTTAGAATAGAAATATTACTTTCAGCAGTTAAGAATCATAATATATATATTATATATCATCATCAAGGTACAGTATCCTTTATAGGACGTTGCTCTCTTTGCAGCGCATCTGAAATTCACTGTCTCTAGCCAGTTCACCCACTTCGCCGATCGTCATATTCATGGTTTATTTAATATCTTGTAGCCATCTTCTTCTTGGTCTACCTCTGCGTCCTGCTACCCTGCCCTCTAATATTGTTTTTTCCAGGCCATCGTGACACTAGATATGACTAAAGTATCTAATTTTTCTGTATAGTATATTGTTTATCAGCTAATTGTCTTTAACACTTTCGCTGCCACCGACGACAAAAGTCGGCGAAGTACAAACTCCCTTTATCTCCGGACCATATGCGCGTCGACGATGTCTTTTAAAACGGAAGTATCGCTTGCCGAAAACGGGGGTCCGTGACGTACTACTTCCGTATTGTTCCGAGCTCTCCAAAATGGCGGATCTAACACACGCGGTAAACGTCGGTATAAGTTTGATTTGTCGCGATTTTGTCGCGATATTTCGTAAGTAAACAAAAATTTTCAAAATGGACGACGTAGCTGATGAATAGTGATGTCCAAAATAACTTTTTTTTCGGACGTTTTAGCCAGTGATAGTGTTAAAACGAACTCTGAATGTGATATGAATTTGAACCGTGATTCACGTGACGATGTTTATAGATCGATAGCAGACATTCCCAGGGGTACAGGAGTAGATGACGGACACCTATCTCGAAAACGATGGCATATCATACTGTGGATAGGTATGGGGATATCAGTTACTACAGTAGCTTGTGGATAATAAAGAATAGATTCCATATATAGACAGGTTAGTAGCTCATTAATATATGAACACTATTCCATAGTTTAAAAGTCCTAAGTTTATTAGTTTGGTTTTTACGATTTTTGAAATCGTCACTCCGAAAACTGATCATACCGAAAAATAACAGGAAGTGGGCCAGACTTTGTTGAAAAATGGCTGGCAGCAAAAATGTTAAATTGTGCAATCCGCGCAAGTTCGTCCAGGAAATAAGAAAGAAGATACTGGTCAAGAAAGGTACTTCAAGAGAACAATTGAATGTACCAGTTAACTATCACCAACAGAACAAGATCAGAAAACCACGAATATGGGGCACAGAATGACTACCAAAATATGGGCAGTTTTAATCTAATTGTCATTCTGTGCCTCATGACACAAACTGACAATACAAACACCTCAGACTGCAGAACATATACTTGAAGAGAACAAGTATTTATTTTAGTATGAACTTTAGATATCACATCCGGCATCTTGGAAGGGACAGTTGCATTGTGGTATTCATTTAGTAATAATTGCTAGATATTGGGAAACCCACAAGGATATGAAATGTGAAGAGCTTACAGGCAGAGCTACCAACAAGATAAAGAAGAACAGCATGGCTGAAGCTTCTGATCTTTCAGATAAGAGTCCAGATGAAAATTACAGTGAAGCAAAAAAAGTCCAAGAAGCGGGGTCATGGAGTCAGCTGGCAGATCGCATGGATAGGCCTAGTCAAAAAAAAAGCAACAGCCGACTCCCTGTCAACCAGGCGGATCAATCCAGAAATCCCGGGATTGTTCTGAAAAACATTGCTTTAGAGTTGTGTATAGAGATAGACTGTTAAATTCGAAAGACATCAGAGGCACTATATTTGTGTATACTTCTTGATTTCTCTTGTCTGTTCAATTATTTCATTAGGTTACTATACTGTCAGGAAAGCTTAAACACAGCAATATCAACACATGGGGAAATACAGTAACAAAGACTGCATATATTGATCTTATTGTCTTAACATTCACAAACACTCATTGTGAGATGCCACATAAGCACAATACACTCAAAAGAAAATAAAATGTTTTCCATTTTATTCAAACTTATGTTTGTTTTTTATGTTGAAATATGTTGTCAATCGTTAAACCAGTACTCATAATTAGCTTGTTTTATTCATTGACAACCATGTCCCTAACATTTTATTGTCTTGAAATTGAACAAACTCACTAAAAACTAGGAAAAGTGGCTGGTTTTAAAACATATTCTATAATTTCTATAAATAGCCACACAATATCAAGATGGCCGCCCCATAATCATGCGACTAATTTAAGTAAAATAATTTTTTCGGATGTTACAACCATTCACAATGGTGATCAGAAAATTTTGAAGCGGTTTTTACATTTAATTTTAAAGTTATTTTGTAATAAAACTGCAAACGCCCTTGGTAATGGGAGACAGTAATGCTCAGGATTGCTGGTCAGCAAAGTGTTACGGTAAACATACTGGTACAGTGTTATAAGCTTATAGCTTCTGTATGTTGGTACCTGCAGTGTAGGAATGCAGTCAGTGAGTGTGCATATTAAATATTCTGTCTTTAGTGTTATTACCATCACTGCAATGTTTGTGCTGTTATACTAGTGAGTTTCCCATTACTCCAATGTCTGTGCTGCTATACTAGTGGGTTTCCCATTACTCCAATGTCTGTGCTACTATACTAGTGAGTTTACCAACTGCTAAGTGTTCTAAAAGTACCAAAAAGTTGTATCTATTTCCTCTTCTTCATCTTTCAACTCCCAATGGAGCACAGGTCTTCAACAAACTTCTTCCAGCTCTTCCACTTTCTTGCCATCCCTACCAATTCTTTCAATGTTTTATCTATAATTTTTAACATCGGTCTCTAGCTCTCTTCTCCAGGTCTTGTCTATGCCTTCCCCTAAGGGTTCCAAAACAATACCCATCTTGCAATGCTTCCGGTCAGTCTTCTCAATGTATGTCCTATCCATCGCCAGCGTCTCTTCCTCAGCTCTTTCTCCACTGGTATCTGCTTAGTTGTTCCGAGTTACTCGTTCGTAATCTTACACCAATCAGTTCATAAAGGTCTGCAGTTTTCTGGTGGTTTTTGTTGTCTTCCATGTTTCCCAGCCATAGAACAGCACTTACTTCACATTTGATTGAAATATTCTCAGCTTTATGTTTGATTTTATACACGCATACAGTGTATGACTTAGCTTCAATATGATGGCACATGCAGTGTAGGACTTAGCTTCAATATGATGGCACATGCAGTGTAGGACTTAGCTTCAATATGATGGCACATGCAGTGTAGGACTTAGCTTCAATATGATGGCACATGCAGTGTAGGACTTAGCTTCAATATGATGGCACATGCAGTGTAGGACTTAGCTTCAATATGATGGCACATGCAGTGTAGGAATGAAGTCAAAGGATGTACATGATGAATATGACGATTAGGATGTGAAAACTGATACTCCTGACATTTACTAATTTACAAAAATCGATTTCATTGAACACTAACCAACCAAGCATGAAGTAGCTTGTAGTACTTGTGTTCAAGCAATCTATAGACAGCATTGCCAACATTGGGCGATGCAGTAAATGACTACAAATGTTGACCTTACTATACCAAGACGGACAGTTTTAACAATAGTACAACATGACAGAATACTTGGAAACAGGATAGCATAAAACTTGATGCCAATTAGGGAAAGCAATCACAGAAATGAATAATTATTCTAAAATATAAAACTAAAAAAGAAAATTGGAACAAATATTAAATTGTTTTACCATTTACCCGCTATGAATCATGGTCATGGTGCCTAATATAGCACCTGATCTTTGCATGATGGCTTGCTTTCCTTACCACTAGTGTACCACGCTATTCATGCTTTAAAAAGATAAATTTCAGTGTACTGCATGTACATTACAGCAGGTGCTATAATGACATTCGAGAAGAGAAGTAGCTGCACACACTTACTTACTTAATCCCGTCATGCCTAGTGACACATGGGGCTTCAGAAAGGACTTTCCATGCTCTCCTGTCCCGTGCAACCTTCAGCGCAGAGCCCCACGTCAGAGATGCGGTGTCCAGTTCCTCTTCCATCATCCGCCTCCATGTTGTCCGTGGTCTGCCTTTCTTTCTCTTTCCTTCTGGTGTCCAAGTGAGGGCTACCCTTGCAGGCATTTCTTGTCTCATTCTCATAACATGTCCGAGCCATTTCCATCTTCTCTTTTTGAGTATGTCATTCATTGCCTCTTGTCTTGTATCTTGGAATAGTTGGTTATTGGATATTTTTACTGGCCAAAGATTCCCAAGATTCTGCGAAGACAAGAGTGGTGGAAAACTGACAGCCTGCTAGTATCTCCTTTGGTCATCCTCCAACACTCCGATCCGTAGAGCAAAACTGGCAAAACAATGCTTTTATAAAGTTTAAGCTTTGTGGTCCTATTGTAGATTTTGGACTTCCATACTGGTTTCATTCTGGCAAAAGCGGTTCTGGCCTTACTTAGACGTGATTTTAGATCTTCCTCTGTGCCACCATTTAGTGTCAGTACGCTACCAAGATATGTAAACTGCTCAACCCTTTCCAGTGTTTCATTTTCTAACATTACTGGTTGTTGGATTTCACTGTTTGTCATAATTTTTTTTTTTCCTGTGTTTGTTTTGAGGCCTACTGTCTTTGTTTTTTTTTTTAATCGAAGTTTCTGTAACATTTTTTCTTTTTATGGGGCAGAGTTGTTAGCACTGCGCCCAACCCCAACCTGGAGGACCAGGAGGCCACATTTAGTCTGACCTCTCACCTTGGACCTTTCCGGCATGGGTAACCCTTCCAGGAACAGAACGTTCCTGCCGGCATAGCTTTCTGGATCATTGAGGTACGCAAGCCCCCACCACTACAAGGTAATGGCCTCATGGGGAGGGGGCTGCACCACAATCCTTAGGATTGCATTGTAAATGCTGGGACAATTGACTGCAAATCATGGACATTAATTCCAAAAGAATTTCGTCCCACCTTCTTTGTGGATTGGACACCTAAAATGTATTATGACTACAGCCATTCAACAAACACAAAACAAAAACTGCAAGATCTAAACATGAAACAAGACAACTACAAAGTACAACAAAAGACTGCAGAACTAACTTGGTATATTGATTTCTGGTCTCATCTAAACTAGAGTTGACTATACCATAAGGAGAAACTTTAACCACAGCAATGTCAACACATGGGGATATAGTAACAAAGACTGCATATATTGGTCTTGATATCTTAAGGTAAATTGTACAGCGTTATGTCTATTAAAGCGACATATTCTATATGATGGTACCTGCAATTAGGAATGCAAGTCACAGGCTAACATGAATATGCTATCTTAAGAGGCAGTTACTATTACTGTAAACGTTGACAAAACAGAAGTAATGACATTCGCCAGAGAGGAAAGCACTACAATATCTCCATCGACAATCGCCCACTAAATCAAGTCGAGACTTCACATAACTGGGGAGCATTTTTTCAGCAAACGGGAGAATAACTAATGAAATTCAACACAGATGCAACAAAGCAAATCAAATGATAGGACAAATCGCACCAATTTTAAGATGCAAACACGTCACCATGAACACAAAAGAGCAATGTTCAACACAATCTTTCTCCCCACATTATATTACCAGTGCCAAACCTGGACGCTGACAACAAACGATAGAAGAAAAACTAGTCACGACAGAGATGAAATGTCTACGCAGAATGCTGGGTGTAACAAGAAGAGACTGGTTGAGAAATGAAGACATCAGGAAAAAGTGGATACAACATCAGTACTAGACTTCAAGAAACAACAAATTAAATGGTTCGGCCACGTAAGCAGATTACCAACAGACAGTGCACTTCAAAGAGCAATGCTGCTCCGATACAATGGGTACAAAGCAAAAGGCTGGCCAGGTAAAAGATGGACTTCAGAGATAACAGAGGCGACGAAAGAGACTTATCTACGAAGCACATACTAGGGTCTGTTTTATAAATCTCTTCTTGACCTGACACTGTGTGAGGCAAATAGGATTCGAGAAAGAAATATATATATAATATATATATAATATATATATAGAGGAACAGAATAGCCTCTATTTTAAGCATTTTCCCCTGTGATCATACTGCATTTTCAAGTGATCTGTAAACAGGGTAGCAGAGGACGAGACCAGACGTCATATTATATACGCAAAAATAGCGGCCCCCTCTTGTTCAGGTGGAGACGAATATGGGACCAGAAATTAACAAGGATATAAAAAAGTGTGAGTGATCTCCCTTACTCACGTGATCGGTCAACCGATTGACCATTGGTCAATTGATTTTTTTGGGCGATGGTTATAAAAGACGCGACTCAGTCCGCTCACACATTCAGTCAATACTCCTGCCGTGTGCTCGCAGGTATATGCTGTCTGACGGCGTAGTGAAGCTTGGCAATGTGGAGTAGACCACGCGGTTTTCAGTTGACTTATGCAGAGAAGTAGCAGTTGTATTTCATCCATCAGGAGATCCCGCCATAGACAGACCCAAAGATGCTAGCACACGGCAGGAGTAGTCCCTCAGTGGACCGGTACAGGTAGTAGAAATACATTAGAATTTAACTATGTGTTCGATAATGGAAAGACGATCTTTTTAGGTGTGGTATACTAGAGAGTCGACGTCGTCATATTTAATCACTCAGCTTGGTAGATTTGCAACAATGGCGCTAACCAAAGACATGACAGCGGAACATATGGTGTATAAAACACCCTGCATCTCGCTGCACCTGCAACTATGGGGAGCAGAGTACCAGGAGAGCAATGCAGCTTTAGTCAGGCGTGATGATTTGGTTTTAATAAACACCATTGGCAAGCGAGAACATTGCCCTGTGTACAGTGTAGGATCAGTGACATGATCAGGAAAGATAGAGCTTGAAAACTTCAAGAGGAACTGTGACAATGAAAACAAATATAGAAAGCCAGTAGATTTGGAACTTGATTTCGTTCTTGGTTCTATGCCCCGCAAGGTTTTTGAAATGAAGAGACTGAAACCAGTTCTTGAGCCACTTATTCTACCAGAGACACTAACGGTGCAGGAAGCATTGAGCAGAGTACTCCGTCTTCCATCAGTAGACAGCAAACGCTACCTCACAAATAAAGTTGATAGGTCAGTTACTGATCTAGTTGCTCAACAGCAATGTGTCGGCCCTCTGCATACACCACTTGCCGATGTAGCTGTGGTGGCGTTATTACATTTTGAAACTGTAGGAGCTCAACAGCTATAGGTGAACAGCCAATTAAAGGTTTGTTGGACCCAGCAGCTGGAGCTAGATTGTCTGTGGCTGAAGCTTTGACAAATATTATGTTTACCTACATAACTGATAGATCAAGGATATCAAGTGCAGTGGGAAGTGGATGTGGCCAGCTAAATTGGAAGGAGAAGGTGTGGCTCTGCAAGATACTTGTGAAGCAATGTGTGAATTTATGAAGCAGGTAGGTGTGGCTGTCGATGGGGGCAAGCACTCTCTCAGTATGGCAGCAAGAGTGAACGGAGCAGTTGTTAAGGCACCAGAAGAATACAAGCCAAGTTGCCTCAGCATAACTAAAGGGAGAGCTTACTTCTTGAGAGAAAAGAACAAATTCATTACGGGAACATAGTAAGTGCATTGTGGTTCAAACGACATTAGTCATCAGGATGGCTGACTTGGTCAAGTTCTACAGATACCCAGGACTTACCCCAAGTCAGTTGGAATCTGCATCCAATAAGATCAATTCAGTTCTTAAAGGACATTCTTTTATCTATAGACTCTGAATTATGCTATTATATTAAAGTGGATTCAGACACAGGCCTGTCTGAAGAAGAGCAGTACATCATACAGTGGATTTTGTCTGTGCCATTCCAAGAAAAGGTTACAGTGCAACCAGTACTTCAGCGAAGACCAAAATCGCTTTTTTTTGAGATTGACCAAGCTGCTCAGTCTACCAACAGTGTTGCCATTTGTCATTCATTTGGATTTACAGATATCAAACGTATTGAAGTGTCCATACTTTATACTATAACATTCTCAGATGGATCCTTACCTTCACTTGAAGAAGTAGTAGTGATACAGAACTGCCTTCATGACAAGATGACACAAGGTTGTTATATTAAACCATTAACATCATTCAATCTGAGAATCAATCCAGAACCTATTTTTGAAGTGGACATTTAGGTGAAGGACAACAGGCATTAGAAAAGGCTAACAGTACTCTGGGTCTGGCATTTGACAAATGGGATATAGATTATTACACAAAACTGTTTCAAGACCAAGTGAAAAGAAATCCAACCAGTGTTGAATGCTTTGATCTTGCACAATCAAATAGTGAACACAGTCGACACTGGTTTTTCAGAGGTCGTCTTGTTGTGGATGGCATTGAACATCCTATGTCTCTCTTTTCCATGATAATGGGAACACAAACTGCATCCAATGATAACAATATTATCATGTTCAGTGACAATGGTAGTGCAATAAAAGGTTTTGAAGTCAAATGCTTAATTGCAGATAGTGCGATAGATCCATCCAGACTAAGTGTTAGGAAAGAACAAACAAGGCATATTATATTTACTGCCGAAACTCATAATAATTTTCCAACAGGAGTCGCTCCATTTGCTGGAGCAACCACAGGTACAGGGGGTAGAATAAGGGATGTTCAGCCAACAGGCCGGGGTGCCCATGTTATTGCTGGAACAGCAGGCTATAGCTTTGGCAATCTCAATATACCAGGTTATAATCTACCATGGGAGAGTAGCGAAGAAGAGTACCCTCCAAACTTTGCCTTGCCGGTTGATGTTGCTGTGTAGGCTAGTAATGGGGCATCTGGTTATGGTAACAGATTTGGGGAGCCAGTGCTTTGCTGGATTTGCTAGATCATATGGTTTGACGTCTGCAAACAAAGAGAGAAGAGAGTATATAAAACCCATCATGTTTAGTGCAGGAATTGGAATGTTGGAGTTGA